>OY756941.1:2315000-3515000 GCA_963580275.1 Crataegus laevigata
ACCTATAACGGTGTTTAATTTTCAAGTTATAGGTAAGCGGGTGAAAAAAGGGAAATCGTAAAAAAAAGAAGATAAACGGGACCTAAAAAAGATAAATGGGTAAGCGGGTATTAAACGGTTATGGTTAAATGGGTATGCGGTTATGGGTATGATTAACCGTTTATAAATGGTTATGGGTATGGGTATAACCGTTTAGGCAATTACCCAACGGGTAAACGGTTATGCGGGTATGAGCATAAACGGTTATGGGTAAATAACCGCGGTTATCCGCCCGCCATAACCATTGTCCATCCCTAGCTACAGGCTGCACAATTATTTTGTGAATTGTATATTTTCTTTTGGTCTAAACTGTGTACTAAGGCAATAATATTTTGGTGGTGGCAACTGGTAAGTACTTTAACTAAGAGATGTTAATATAACCGGCAATTCCGCTTTCTAACTGTCATTATTTATGATCTGATATGTGTTTGATTACAATTCCAGGCCCCTTCCCCAACTAAGCTAAAACATAAGCATAAATATCCAAACTACATGTGTTACAATATCTGAAGTTGAAATTTACTATACAATAATCACAGCTGCCATGGCATTTGCATCAACAAACATCAACCAAGACCTCGGCCACATCAGTACTAAGGGATTTTCTCTCTCTATTGGGAAATTAGACCTTCTGAAGAGGTGTTAACATGCAGAAGCCTTTGAACCATTTATTCACAATAAGCAGCATGCATACCATAAATATTAAATAAGCTGGAATCCACTGTATGAAACGAAAAACAAGAAGAAAAAAATGCATTCGATAAATATAGAATCATGAAGCAAATTTGTAGATATTTTCGACATCAGAAAGCATTTTACAAGAATAACTGAAAATTAGACAATGCGGATCAAGGAACTGAATGTAATGAAAAACAAGAAAAAATACATCCGATAAATATAGAATCATGAAGGAAATTTGTAGATGGGTTTTCAATGTCATTTTACAAGAATAACTGAAAATTAGACAATGCTCAGAGACTAACATCACTCACATATCAGAATCAATCCATTCTAGGCTAATGTCATCCAACTTGTCAACTCTGAGCGTTGACATAACCCTCTTTGAAGATCGGATTGGCACTGCAGCAGGCTGCACTAGGAAAACTGACCGATAGAAATCAATTTTGAGGTCAAATGAACTAAACCGTATTGATAAGAATCTAATCTGCTTAGTGATTTTATTCCCATTCACTTTACTCTTCTTATCCTCCACCCCTGTCATGAGTAAACATATCAAAGACTCCCACTGTGTTCTACTTAACGAGTCTCCAACAAAAACAACTCGCTTTCCACCAAGTTTTTCAAGAACCGTACGCACATCAAATCTAGGAATATCACAATTCTTCGGCTTCCACCTCCGCTTAGCATATCTTTACGCCCATTTGCAAAGCAATTAAATCCAATTTCTGCAAATGGACATTGTGAAGCATTGTACATAGGGTAACTTTCATCTCGAATCCAACTTCCTTCGAAAACATCACATTTATCAACGGAACTACTACTCGAATTCGAAACCGGGTAACTACCAAACAAATACAAATGAGCCAATTGCAACTAACCCACTGAAAGTATAAAAAACCAAGATTTTACAATGACCCTTCGTCATCTCATTGCCGAAATTCAAACCTTTTTGTAGAAAGGCCTGAATTGAACAAGCCAATTCCAATTAACATTCACCAGCTTCATCATTTGGTATACAAACCCACATGAAAAAGTTCCCCAATTGCAATCATATGATATCAGACAGCAAACCAGAAGAAAACCAAATTCATGAAATTAAAAAAACCATCAACAAAGTATGAAACTTGAGCCAAAGAATTTTTTGCACTTGGAGAAAACCCACAAGAAAATGAGCAAAGTAAACAGCAATCTTACAGATGCATCAAGTGGGGTTTTGCAGAAAAACACTTTCTGGTGTTGGCAGCTCCTGCTAGAAGCAGCTTTGCAGTGAAAGTGAACAAAAACGTACATAAAAAAATAAAGAAGGGTTAACCTGTTAGACAACCGTGCGACCACGGTGAGGTTCCTTTCTCTTTAAAAATTACGACCTTACTTGAACGTGATAGAAATAGAATAAATCCTGTTGAAGCAAGGTCGTGATTTGACTTTCGTTGTCTAGGTATATGAACTGTCTCATCATTTTGGGAACTATCGATGTGGGACAAAACCGCAGTGTTTGGCCCACCAGCAAAAGAACTCGCTTTCTCCCTTTTTTTGTTCATTTGCTTTTCAATACTTTGGGGCCCGAAACCGTCATGTGTAAATTCAATTTATACAGCAGAGCTGTATCTTTAAAATATAAATAAATTAAAATAAATAAGGTTTAGACGACAATTGTTGATTCATTGCGTAAAAAAAATTAATTTAACAACACAAAATATAAAATTAAATAAAAAATAAGTAAATATAGTTTAAGTGACAAAATATTAATATTCGTCGCACAAAGTTTTTGAAAAATAATAATTATGAAAATAATTATATTTTAAAATTTATAATATAAAATTAAAATTTAGTGATTCATACATTTTTTTAATCATGTTGTTGCATTATTGAAATTTTTACAGCTTAAGTAATATATAGAAGAAAATCATGTGTTTTAGACTTGTATATTATATAATGTCTCCATAAGCACTGGTATGAGTGAAGAGTGAAGATTTCGGAGATGGTTAATTAGATTTATCTACTATGATGAAAGATGTATCATCAGCAGTTTCTCGTGTTTAGAGATTCATACATATTTTTTTAAATCATGTTGTTGCACTACTGAAATTTTTATAGGTTCAGTGATGTATAGAACAAAATCATGAGTTGTAGACTTGTATATCATAGAATGTCTCCTTACAATATACCTGCTTGTACTTAAGTGGTTTTAATTTATCACTTTTAAGCCTCGTTTAGTACGCCATATATAGCCTCAGTTAAGATTATTAATATTTTGAGAAGAGTTACGATTATTAATATGAAGCCAGGTGTTTGGCGCGCTCTCGTATTAAATTGGGCCGGACTAATATAATCCAAACTTCTTATTTCATACGGTACACGCCCTCTTAATAAACCCGTCCAAAGGAGTGTATAATTTAGTACACTCTCACTTCCCTCGTGTGAACTGGGTTCTCTCTCGCTTCCCTCGTTGTCTCCTTCTCAAGGTATAAAATATCCATAATATCTCGATATTTTCATCGAAATTTCCGTGTTTTTGGACTACCGATATTTCCGATGTCATCAATATTTCCATCGAAATTTTCGTGTTTTTTAAATTTCTATATTAAAAAAAAACACCAAGGGGATTCGAACCCCTCTCATTTTACTCATTCAACACCTTGACCACCATATCACTTATGTTTTTGTGAAACTATGCTAAAATATTTACATATTTTCTACACTCACAATGTTTGCCAGCTCTTTATATAATCAACTTAAATCAGTTAAATCCATCATGCAATGCATTTCCTTCCAATTTTTTTTTGATAAACTAATAGATAATTAACTAAATAAACATCCTACAAAATTTCCAAGTTTTTCTTACAATTTCCGTGGTTTTTATTCAATTTTTATCGATATCGATAATATCTCGATATTTCCATCGAAATTTCTGTATTTTTAAACTATCGATATTTCCGATATAATCAATATTTAATACCTTGCTCCTTTTCTCGCTAGTTACATTCTCCCCATCTCCTCTGGCTGGCTATGTTCTCGCGTGTCTCCCATGTTCGGCCTTGTTCTCCCGGTCGTCTCTATCCTCCATGGCCGGCGTTGATCTCCCTAGCTCTATTCTTCTACTCTTCTATTCTCTCTCTCTGTCTCTCTATCTCTCCCTCTGAACTCGAAGAGTTCGTCAAAGGTACCTCCATTCCTCCCTCTTCCTTCCTTCCTCCGAACTCAAAGATTTCATCTGGGTTTTAGAACCTTGACTTGGAATCGATGATAGGATTTGAAAATTTGGAAAGATTTCATCTGGGTTTTACGATTTTGCCTATTTCCCCTTTTTTTGTTTTCTGATTGTGATTTAATTTCCATAGTTTCTGGGTATTTTTTGGATTAGTTTCAGATGTATAGAAGGGGAAGATCTGCTTGACTGTGCATTTCAAGCAATGCCTCTTTGAGCCAAGAACTGTAAGGAGATGGATAGTGAGGTTGTTGGTAGGCGGTGCGGCGGAGAGACCTGGGGAAGACGAAGAGATGATTTCAAATTTTTTTTAAGTAACTTGATTTAAAGAAAGAAAGATTTCGTTCTTTTTTAATTTGATCTATTGGGTGGTTGTGAATTTTATTAAGTGTAAAAAAACATCCCTTTTATTTCATTAATCATCCATTTTTATCTTAAAAATAATAATACATTCCGGGATAGTACCAAGCATAGGATAATTAATACGGTCGTTAGTTCGATATTGCACCAAACGCCTGACTAGTTTAGTTAATACTATCAGGTGGCTATTTATCTTATCCGATTGAAATAGTCAATACAGTCCAAGCTATCAAACGACGCCTTAGTAGTTGTACATTCCTAAGTTAAACTGCATATCATACATTATATTTACAAGTGTTTGAGAATCATAGTTTTATAGCTTCAGTAATATATAGAAGAAAATCATATAATGACTCCTTAAGCATTTGTATGGATCAAGAGTGAAGATTTCAGAGATTGATGATTTATCGAATTTATCTAATATAATGAAATATGTATCATCAGGGTGTTTAATGCTTCATACATTTTTTTAATCATGTTGTAACATTACTAATTTTTTTATAGCTTCGGTGATATATAGAAGAAAATCATGAGTTTTAGACTTGTATATCATATAGGAGAATGATATCCACACACTCCATTTTACTTCTCACACAACTTTTTAATTTTCGACCGTCAGATCGGATGAATTGAAGAAGTTCAACAGACAGAAATTCTCAAATGGTGTGTGAGAAGTAAAATGGGGTGTGTGGATAGCACACCCCTATCATATAATGTCTCTATAAACACTAGTATGCATGAAGAGTGAAGATTCCAGAGAATGATGGTTAATCGGATTACAATATACCTACCTATACTTTAGTGGTCCTAATGTATCACTTTTTTCTATTTTTAATAGTTGTACATTTCCCAGTTAAACTACATAACATGCATTATATTTAGGGTCCATTAGATTTTAGCCCTTGCAATTCACAATCCTTAGACTAAAACCCATGTATCTATAAACATCTAATAAAAACCCAAATTTAAAATGTGTAGCTATATTGAAAAACTATTGACCTAATAATACAATAATATTACATCTATGCCACTTATGCCTAGCAGCCGTTTAGAATATTATCCCCATAATATCATCCCCAACCGTTTCGATTTCAGCCGTTTTGCAGAACCCCATCCATAACCCCACGCTTCTAATTCAGACGTTACAATATTTGCCTCTTCAATGATTCCAATCATAATATGGACAATAAAACAGGTGATTACAATACGTTTTTCCATATTTATTTTATGAAAATCTGTATATATTCCATAGTATTAAATTTCGAAAATTCTGTAGGTACATTATATATTGTTGAACAATGATAAAAAATTGGAGGAAGTAATATATTCTAAATCGTTGGATCATACTCGACTATAATTTCCCTTGTAAGTATGCTATATTCTTTGGTATGACTCGATTGTGGTGTTTACATTGTATTTCGGTGTAATTCTATTTTGTGTGCACATATAGGTAAATTGGCATAGTTTCATTCAATTTCGCTAGTCTTTTGGTTTTAACATGGAATATATGTTGTAGGTACATTCAATATATAAAACAAATCAAATTCGTATAGCTCTTCAAGAGAAACAACGAAGACCTAATTTCGGTGGCAATCAATTGATAAGGCAGAGGTATTTTTTAATTCAACATAAAACAAACAAGAAAATCAAATAAAAAATGAAACAAGCACAAACAGTTTCAACCAAAAAACAAAGCATAAACAGGAAAAACCCCCCAACAAATTTATATCATATTTCCGCAGTGCAAGTGTTTCTGTTGTGGTGACCCAAGGTTCCACACCTAGAACATGTAATTGGCCTTGTCCGCTCCCCCGATGATTTGATTCGCTTTACCTTTGGTCTTCCGGGAGGTTTCTTTGTCAATGGTGGATTAATCAGCATTTCTTCATTTTCCTCCTGTGCATACCTATCGATATCTGGAATCGGAACAATTGGTGTGTCATAGCAACTCTTAAAAAAATGGACCATAAAATAGTCTTCCATGTACTCATACGGATTCCCCTCCGACTTAAGTATAGCAGCAAGTGCATGGGCGCAGGGAAACCCTTTGATTTGCCATATTCTACAGCTACACGTGCGAGATTGGAGATTAACCATTACAGAGTCCTCACCATGCACCTCAAACAAAAACTCACTTAAACGACCAACATCCCAATGGCGCCCGCATTCCAGCAAATCTTGCATAATGGTCTCCATCTCTGGGCAAAGAAAAGTTTTCCAACCCTCAGCTACACGCCTCCTTTGTGCATTCATCTCCATGATTTTGGCCCTAATTCCATCAAGCATCTGGTATATGGGCAAAAAACGTTGGTCGACAATCCATGCATTGAAGGATTCAGCTACATTTGAACTCAGCTACATTTGAACACATTTCGCCATACTTTGGGCCTGGAAAATGAGCGGCTGCCCAATTTTCTTTTGGAAGCGTTTTCAAGAAGTCCCTCATTACAGCACCTCCTTCCTCCATTAACGTCCTCATATGCATTTCAAATGCATCCTCGGTGGGAGCATATGCACATTTCCCAAAAAGCTGAATGATCCAGTCACGATACGACTTACCCAGGGAGGATGGGTACTTAAGAAGTATGTTTTGCTTCAAGTGATGGTAACAAAATGCATGCGGTGATTGTGGAAAAACTGATGCCACTGCTTCGATCAACCCCTTTTGTCTATCTGATATGAATGTAACGGTTCTTCCTTGAGGAGTGACAATTTTTGACAAGTTTTGGAGGAACCAAGACCAGTTCTCTTCATTTTCAGAGTTAACAACCGCAAAGGCTAAAGGATATATACCTGTTTCATATAAGACTATATGTTATAAATACAGTAGTATTGTGAACAAAAAAACATAATAGCAGTTTGTAAAAAAATTTGGATAAAAATTTATACACAGCAGTGGATAATCATTTTTTAATGACCTAGTTTATATACTGTGAACATATACGGAATGTAAAACACACATAATTTATAGGGACTATATGTGCTCCATATACAGGTAAGACATGATTGAACAATTGTATTAAGTAACTAGAATAAAACATAAATATATCATATTTGGATATAAGTACCCTGGTTTCCATTTTTCCCAGTAGCGGCAAGCAAGTGACCCTTGTATTTGTTCTTGATAAATGTTCCATCAAGAAATAACATAGGCCTGGAAGAATAAGGGTAGGTAAATTAAGAGTTTCCACATGCAATTCATGGAAAATAAGAAAAGGGTTCATTAGATACTGGTCCTGAAAAATCATGATTTTTAAACATAAACCCACATATAATAAAACATCCAAAAAAACCCCGAAAGTCAAATAAACTGCCACATAAGAATATAAGTAACCTACTAATACAAATTAATTACAATTTTTGCCACAACCCACACTTGAAAATTAGCTTCAATCAAGGGCCTTATAATCTAATTAATCATCCTAACGTTTTTTCTATTTATTTATTTATTTTTAATTTCTACAACAATCTAGTGCATTACTTTAAATAATGAATACATTATTATTCGGTGTAATTATTCTCCTTATATATAATAGTTAAACGTCCCTACTTTACCTATATAAATAATATCGCCCTATTCAATGTAATTTACCTACAGTATATAAACAAAATATTCTCATATTTCTTTATGCAAATAATATTCTAATGTTTTGTTGGCATTTTTCCTAAATTATGCAAGTAGGTAAATTATGCAAGTAGGTAAATTTCAATAATAGTAGGTAAATTATGCACACGTGATTTACCTACATTTTTTTATGTGAATCAAATGTCTAGACTATGTATGCAAATAATTTACCTACAGTTGGTTCTTTTCTTTTTCTTTGTCCTAAAATTAATTTACCTGCAATTTTTATCTCCTTTAATTTATATATTTTTACTTTGACAACAATTTTTTTTATATATTTTAAAGTACAATAATTTACCTATATATAATATGGACACGATGTAATGGTAAATTGGAATTCGAGAGCCAAACTAACCAACAAATCCCTACATTTATATGCAAAATATTGTTTTTGTAAAATCATTAATTCTCCCTTACAATTTGCATAGAATTAATTGTGTACATTAAACATTCAATAAGGGTGTTTTAGTTAATGGGTTTTATTTGAGTAACAAAATTTACGTCGGATTTTATGTGAAGAAAATTGAGTTTTAGGGACTAAACAATACGAAGAATCAAAATTTACCTACAAAACGCAAATCCCTCTATGCAACCATGGAAAGATATGAAGATCCTTTTAAATCGGGAAGATTCCACATCGCACTCCAACACACAATGTGAGCCAGGATTTGAACTTTCAATTGCTCTGACGTACCAAGCCAAGTGATTGTATGATAACGATTCATCGCCATGCATCATTTTTTTGGCTGATTCCTTCCCGTACCATGCATTATAGTACGAAATATCCAACCCATAGTATTTCTTAAAATCCTTTACGATCTCAGTTGGCTTCAACATTGGCTTGGAAGAAGCTTGCTCCATGAGAACGGATGACACCACTTTGGATGACATCATGCCACCAAACCGTTCACGAATCAAACCGCTGCAAGTGTGTGTATTGTTCAATGTACAAATATAGAAAAAACCATTGGCATGACACAAAGTGGCATGCACCCGCCACATACAACCTTCAGACAGTTTTTTAGAACACTCAGCTGTCACTCTCTCCTTTTCATTTTTAAAAAAAGCTATGCTAAACCCCTTCTCGATTGCATACTTACGGAGTTTGTCTCTAAATTTAGAGACCCGCCCAGTAAATCTTTGACCAACTCGATTAATATAGGTTTTCCACGAGTGAGATAAATAAGTTTGTGACAGTGGTGCAACATATTTTCCAAGGAAATCATTGGTGTTACTAGGTGTAGCACCATCCCAAATGTTAAAGGAAGACCCAATCCCATTAACACCACCATCACCTTCACATGGTGATTGACACGCATTAACAATAATAATCACAAAATTTTGCTTGTCATTGACCAATGACAAATGTAACACACGCACATCCAAATCAGATTTTACCAAGCATGGAGGATGGTCAAGAACAACATAAGTCATTTGGAATCCCCCAACTATGAGTTCATCAAATCGTGAACACACTTCAGAGCACAATCCCATGAAAGAGGTGTTAGCATATATTGGAATTGCCGCAGATTTGTTTTTGCAAAACACACCTTCCGATAATAGCACCCTCCATTTGACACCTAATAGTAAAACCAACAATGAAATATATGTCAATTGGTGACAACAAATATTTATAGATACATGGTAGGTTAATTAACAAACAATATGTAAAAACAACAAAACGAACATAGATTATTACGAAGGGTACAAATACCCTTGTTTCTTCTTTTTTGCCTGATATGTATAACACAACCACTGAAAAAGTGCACTAGACTCAAGTACAAATGATAAAAATATGGAAAAAAAATCAAATGCAAGACAATCCTGATAACCTCCCAAATTTATATAAAACTATAGGTACACTAATTTCCACTGGTGGAGGCACATGAGGACTAGGGTAGTCCTAGGCCTACCCTCACTTGAAAAAAAGAAAGATTACTATTACACTATATCTATTGCTTTGCAGCCCTTCTCAACACTTAACACAAAAATCCAATCATTTATTTATCTTTTCATTCCAATCTCATCCCAAAATTAAGTATAATATTTCAAATGGTCATTTATCACAAACCAATGACACTAAATTAAAACCCATTATTCACTTTTAATTAAAAAAATCTTCTTTCACCCAAGCACAGGTAGAGCTATCCTTATTCTCCTTGAGTTTCATATATTTGGCCATTCCAAATCCCAAATTTATTGAATAAAGAACAACAGGTTTATAAAACTCTATTATTCTCTATAAAATATTTGTTTCTATTCTATCCTACCTTTTACTTGAGTTTTAGGGTTTGCAAAATTTTTAGTAATTCTATCTATTGAGTTTAATAATACTTCCACTAGTATAGATGACATCATGCAATGACTTCAAAATATGAAATTCATTGATAATAATTATAATTACTATAAATAGATAAAATTTAAGGAAAACTAATGAAAAGGGCTTGAAAACTTTGAGTTTTAACGATAAGGACAAAATAAAGGGTAAAGTGAATAGTATCATGATTGACTTTTTAGTGTTAAAATGTGGTTTTTCGTTAAAGTGAACAGTACCGGGAGCTTTTCGTTAAAGTTCCCTAAAATTTATCTATGCATATTTTAATTTTGACTAGTTAATTATTTGGATATATGTTATGATGTTTTTGTAAACACGAAAATTTCCTGAAGGAACAAGAACACGTGTACAAAATATATTTTTGTATTAATGAATTTGTTTGGGGTTACAATCTCTATTTGTTCCTCTGATTCTATCTTCGTAAGATATGGATTTTGTTGATGGGCTGTTGATCCAAAGGGCCGTTGGGCTTGATCCTTGGATGAACAGTGATGTGGATTTGTTTGTGTTGATCCGAAGGGGCTGTTTGGCGCTTTGATTCTTGGGATGAACAGTGATGATCTTCAGATGTTTGATGATGAATGTAGAACGATGAACGATGAACGATGGATGAGCTTCAAGGGGCTTTGAGCTTGATTCTTGAAGGATGAATGTATTGATTCCAAGGGCCGTCGGGGCTTGATCTTAGAGGGTGGATGAATGTTGCTTCAAGGGCCGTCGGGGCTTGATCTTGAAGAAGGTGGATGAATGATGAACGAAGAACGATGAACGACGAACGATGGATGAACTTCAAGGGGCTTTTGGGCTTGGTTCTTGAAGAATGGATGTGTGGATCCAAGGGCCGTCGGGGCTTGATCATGGAAGGTGGATGAATGTTGCTTCAAGGGCCGTCGGGGCTTGATCTTGAAGGTGGATGAACGGATGAGTGATGAATGGATCTTCAAGGGGCTTTTGATCTTGAAGAACAGTTGTGTTGATCCAAGGGGCCGTCGGGGCTTGATCTTGGATTAAGAATCGGCACGTGACCAAGGTGCTTGTTGATTCTTCAAAGGTTTTGGCGAAGTTCCTTCAAGGGCCGTTGGGCTTGATCTCAAAGGTGGATGAACGTTTCTTCAAAGGCCGTTGGAGCTTGATCTCGAAGAACGATGAACGATGAACGAAGAACGAAGAACGAAGAATGAAGAACGAACTTCCAGAGAATTCTCTTCCAATTTGGGAGTAGAGAAATGTATTTGTGAATTGGTGCCTTGAAATGAATGAATTTGGCTTCTATTTATAGAATTTTCCAAGGCCTAATTTTGAATATAATATCCCAGATGAAATAAGCCGTCTCTGCCAGGTGTTGACACGTGTCCTGTTTGACAGCTTTTCGGACTCTTTTTGAATTTTCGTCGAATCACACACTATGTGTACAATTTATGTAATACATGAGCGTTAACATTTTGACCATCGGTCAACATTTTATTTATCGAAATTTCACTGTCTACAAATGCCCCCACTTCAAGGCGCGCTGTATACATGTGCTTGTCACGTGTAGAGGGTGCGTTTTGAAGTTTCTTTACTGTAGACGTCGATCCAAGGGCCGTCGAGGCTTGATCTTGGATTGGGCTGGGATCTCTTTCAAGTGCCGTCGAGGCTTGCTCTTGAATTGGGTTGAGACTATATTCAACTTTACTGGGGTGAATCGGCACGTGTATTTGTTGTGCTTGTTGACTTTCCACAGGCTTCATCTTGAACTGGTTTTGATTCAAGGGTGTTTGGACACTTGATCTTGAATCAGGATTGCAATTTCTCCAAGGGCCGTTGAGGCTTGATCTTGAAGGTTGATTCAGGGGTGTTGGACACTTGATCTTGAATCGGGTTTTGTGATTTTTCCACAGCTTTCATCTTGAACTGGTTTTGATTCAAGGGTGATGAACACCTGATCTTGAATCGGACTTGTGATTTCTTCAAGGGCCGTCGCGGCTTGGTCTTGAAGGTTGATTCAAGGGTGATGGGCACTTGATCTTGAATCGGGTTTTGTGATTTTCCCACAGCTTTCATCTGGATGCAACTCAGACTCCTCCTGCTTCGTTTGTGTGATACTTTTGCTTTTGAAGAAGTACCTCTACACAGGTTTTTTTTTTTTTTTTTCTTCTGCTAGATTTTCTAATCTTGAATCAGATTTGGGAGCCTTTTTACTTGCAAGCGATCCTCAGCTTAGTTGAGGATGAATCAGCACGTTGTCTCCACATGCTTCAAGTAGTCCGGTCTCCACGCAGGTGTGGCATCTTCTTGAACTCTTGAATCAACCCAGACTCATCTGCTCTTCGAAGCAACTCAGACTCCTCCTGCTTCGTCTGTGAGGTACTTTTGCTTTTGAAGAAGCACCTCTACACAGGTTTATTTTTGAAGTGGGCTGGGAGGGGTCTGAGATGAGTACTCGAGAGCAAGACTAGGTAAGCAATCAGGATCTCACTTTCTCCACGTTCCTCAGATGAAGGTGAGGAGAAAGCATGATATGAGATATTTTTGCTTTTAACCTTTTTGATATGAAATATTTTTGCTTTGGATGATTTGTTTTCTGGGGTGTTCCAAGGGATGAAGAACACTGAGTGACTCGAAAGGTTTCTTTGAGAATACATTCTCGGAGATGAAGAGATGAAGAGAGGGTGCGCTTTGGCTGTGGAAGGCGAAGGTTGGACTTATAGAAATTTTTTTTTTCTTCACAATCGGAACTATTCCTTCACTATTTGTCGGCAGCCGGTGGATGGATGAACAGTACCAGTTACGCGCTTTCTGATACAGCCGTCCGTAATTTCCGCGAAGCTGACTGCGCATGCGACGAGTGACGACACGTCTTGAATGATGATCTTTTGAAAACCGGGGTTCAAATCCGGGTTCGGCTCGTGGTTTTCGCAACGCTCCAAGCTGCATGTGACGCATGTGACGAGTGATGACAAACTGGAAAAGCTGATGCCACGTGATTTCTGAGTCAAGCCCAGCTTTTGATAGAGGAACGGCTCTTTTGAGATAGGACTCCGGCCTTCGAGACAGGAGCGTCACTCTTTGATTTGCGAGAGGACGCGTCTTCAACCTCCGAGGAGCGCTCTTCAAATTTAAAAACATAGAAAATGCATTCAGAAATATGCATAAATATTCAAGATTTAATATATCTGATTCTTTAATTTCCTTATTATTTAAATTGAGAAAAATATGCATAAATATTCAAGATTAAATAGTCATTTAAATTAATAAAAGACATTGAATATATAAAACAATTCAAATTCGTATAGTTCTTTATGACATTAATACTCATATTTCATATTAATATGTAACTAGTTTAAATGCACCATTGATTCGGCTATATTCATATTAAGATGTTTTGATTTATTATTTTTTATTTCTCAAATTCATTAACTCTCTCCATATAATTTGCATGTAATTAATTTTATAAATCAAACATACAATAGGGGTATTTTTGGCATCCGAAATATGTAAAATGTGTCAAATAGAATGTAATTAATGAATTCGCTTATGTTGATCCTAGTCACTGGGTTTTTTTTGAGTAAAAAAAACATGTTGGGTTTTTTATAGGTAAAATTGAATTCTAGGGGCTAAAGTCATATTTTCAGTATAATAAACGCAGGCAAGTTTCCATCGATTTATCCCATCAGCTTTATTGTCATTAAAGATACATTTTGCTTTGCCATCTTTGTCAATGGATTCAATCTCACGAGTTATAAAGAACGAAGAAAAATCTGCTTAATTTCTCATAGCAATAGTTTTTCATTTCTTAATTTCATTTCAGTCCCCTGTAAAGTCAGTTGCATCATAAACTTGGGAAGAATTGGCAAAGCTGGCTGGAGTTGAAGCAGAACAAATACTATCCGAGCGCCGTGGAGTTGGCCTCAATTCTTCTGAAAACACCGGGGAGTTGAATTCAAATTTTTATAGAAGGAAATAATTGACGTGTTTCAGTCCGTTTTTTTGTAACAATTGGAAAAACACTGTTGTCTTGATCTGCAGTCATCTATTGTTGTACAAATAACAAAATTCGAAAGGAATATTTGGATGTAACACGAAACTTAATTCTTTCGACTAAAGAAAGGTCCTTATATTTATACAGAAAACCCAAAGTTAACGTTGAAGAGGTTGAGGAAAATGTGGCCTAAGAATCAGGCCAAAAAATCTGGAAGTGATCACCTAGTTGAGGAAGACTAGGTCTTTTACTTTTATCTTCAAAACAAAATCTGTTTAATAGAAGTCGTCCATAAAAATAGAAGAGCTAGTTTCTGAATAAAACTATAACTAGTTTTTTTAAATAAACACATGTTGTGATTGGCTCATATTTTGAGCTGGCAACAATTAAGTGACTTTGTGTGTTTGCTTTCGGTGGAAATATCACATGCGGAGTGCTAGAAAGGAAAAGCAAGAGTAGGTTTGCTTTTGGACTTTGGAAGCATGTTTGCTTGGGATTCTTTCCTCTTTGGCCCTTTTCTTTTTCACATTGGAATGCCACGTGAGTGGCTTTGGGTTTGGTCAAAAGGCAAAGCAGAAAGTAGGAGCATCATGATGCATCATGATTATGCTTGTGAAAAAGAAAGGAAGGTTGATTCCTTTTTTCTTTTTGTTTAAAGGCAGAAGCTGAGCATCCAAAGGTGAAGGGTGAGAGCATTCGGCTCTCCATGGGAAAGCATGGGCATGAGTTGAGAGAAAATCAAGAAACCTAGAGTGAAAAGTATTCTAGTGAAAGAACTCTTGGGGTAGAGTGAGGCTCTTGGGAAAATTCTATGAGTGGGTGTACAAGGGATTCGGGATTGGGTTATGTCGATTTAACCCATGTGTAACTTGTACTGATATTTTTCATAGTGAAGAGCAATATCTCTCTGAGGATGTAGGCAAGTTTTTGCCGAACCTTGTAAATTTCTCAGTGTCTTTATTTCTTGTATTTTATTCTATTTAACTGTGTGTGATTTGGTGATGTTGTAATCTGAATCTCGGTTCCACACTAACGAACGAGCCTAGGCATAACAACACAAGGTTCCAACAATCCCCCACTTGTTTATTAAAAACAAAACTTGTTCATTGAGCATTCATGTTATAGAGTTGTGCTTAAGCATAAGTGTTATTCAACTTGAACCAGTAGATAGTGTCATTGCTTTAGAACAACAAGAGTAACACTTGGTTTTGAACTCTACCTCTGACAACAAAGCACACACAACTCTTCTAGGGTGAAGTTCGGAGCCAGCACATTCTGGCCTTGTGCTTGTATCCCAGTTTAGTGATAATGCTAAGAAGTTTGCCCTTAAACCTCATAGTAGGCGCCCTCACCTTCATCATCACATAGATAAAACTATCAAGGACATTCCTACAGCTAAATGCCCCACTCAATATAATAGTATAGTTCTCATTAAGAGTATTATAAACTCATCCTTTCAATCGCTATAGGATGTCATGCTTCAATAAAGAATTAAAATAACATTTCCCAATAACATAGCATGACTGCATATCACTTCATGACTTGTTATTACCTTTTGAACCAATTTATTGGGATCTCCAGTCCATTAGTTAGGTTACCATCACAAGTGACTCAACTATCCAAGGGCCTTCACCCCATTCCTTTGGAGGTTTTCCAAAAAATTTCACGAGCTAATCCTTTCGTCAAAGGATCAGCAATATTATCCTCAGACCTTACATGATCCACTATAACAGCTCCATTAGAGAGAAACCCTTTAATTGTGCTATGTTTCTGACGTATTTGACTTCTCTTACCATTGTAATATCAATTCTCAACCTTTGCAATAGCTGCAGTGCAATCACAATGAATGAGAACAACTGGTATAAGTTTTTCCCATAAAGGAGTGTCGGAGAGTAACTCTCTTAGCCACCCTGCCTCTTCACTGGCAGTTGCTAATGCAATCATTTCTGATTCCATTGTAGACTGAGCTAGTATAGTTTGTTTCTTAGACTTCCATGACACTGCAACTTCTGCTATCTTAAAGATGTAGCCACTTGTGGCCTTGGAGTCTTCTGACAATGTGTTCTAATCAGCATCACTATATCCTTCAAGGACAACGAGAAACTTCTCATAGTTTAAACCATGGGTAATGGTTCTTTTAAGATATCTCATTACCCTTTCAACAGCCTGTCAATGCTCATCATTGGGACTGCTCGTAAATCTGCACAACACTCCCATAGCATAGGCTATATCTGGTTTAGTGCAATTAGCAGCATAACGGAGGCTACCAATAATGCTCATATACTCAGGTTGTCTAACACTGTCGCTAGTGTTCTTGAACAATTTCACACTAGAGTCATAGAAAGTACATGCAGGTTTACCGTCAAAGTAGTTGTACTTCTTTAGAACCTTTTCTACATAGTGAGATTGGTCTAAAGAGAAACCTTTCTAGACTTTGTAATCTTGATCCCAAGAATTACATTTGCCTCACCTAAGTCTTTCATATCAAAGTTATCACGAATATAGTTTTAACATCATTCACAACAAGCAAATTGGACCCAAATATCAACAAATCATCAACATACAGACATATCAATGTGCACAGATTACTTTCAGACCTTGAATAGATGCATTTATCACTTTCATTAATTTTAAAACCTGTAGAGATAAGTAACCCATCAAATTTAGCATGCCATTGATTTGGTGCCTGCTTTAAACCATACAGAGACTTGTCTAACTTACATACTTTATGTTCATGGTTAGGTATTACAAAACCTTCATGTTGTTCCATATATATCTCTTCTTTTAAGTCCCCATTTAAGAAAGTAGTTTTAACGTCCATATGATGCACGACAAGATCATGTATGGCGCTAAAGCAAACAAAACTCGAATTGATGTTATTCTGGTGACTGGTGAATAAGTGTCAAAGAAATCAACATTCTCTTTTTGTCTAAAACCTTTAGCTACTAACCTGGCTTTAAACTTCTCCAATGTACCATCAGGATTTAGCTTTCTCTTTAGCAAAAATTTGCAACCGATTGCCTTACACCCTGGAGAAAGATCTACTATGTGTCAAGTTTTATTTGATTCGAAAGAATCCATTTCATCATTTATGGCTTCTTGCCATAAGTCTGCATCCAATGGAGTCAGGGCTTCTTGGAGAGTTTTGGGATCTTCTTCCCAAGTATATGCATGAAAATCTGAACCAAAGTCCTTGGCTACTTTGATTCTCTTACTTTTCCTTGGCTCGATATCAGTTTCAGCTGAATCAATTATGGCATGTTCATTAACTCTAGGTACATCCATATTAACAGAACTTGAGCCCCCACTATTTCTTAACTTGAAAGGAAACTTATCTTCAAAGAAATCAGCATCATTAGATTCAATAACAACATGGTTTTTCAAATCATAAAACCTATATGCTTTGCTATTATATGCATAACCAATGAACACACATTCAAAAGCTTTACTAGCTAGCTTTGATCGCTTAGGATAAGGTTTTCTCACATATGCCAAACAGCCCCAAGTTCTCAAGTAGGATACATTTGGTTTCTTATTTTTCCAAATTTCATAGGGTGGAATTTTGGTTTTTGAAGAAGGAACCCTATTGAGTACATAATAGACAGTCAAAAGTATCTCACCCCACCAATATGAAGCACTCCCTGAGTTAAGTAAAACAGCCACAGTCAGTTCACAAAGTGTCCTATTTTTTTCTCTCAACTTTGTCGTTCATTTTTGGGGAATAACGAGTTGTAGTCTCATGTATAATTTTCCTAGTTTCTTACAAAATTTAGTGAAAGCTCCAGATTCATACTTCTGTCCTCTATCACTTCATAGCCTTTTAATTTTTTGGTTGAACTGGTTTTCTACTTCGCTTAAGAAAGTTTTAAACATTTCTAGAGCTTCACTTTTATGTTTCATAAGGTAGACAAAACAGTAATTTGAATGATCATCTATAAAAGTTATGAAGTACCGTTTTCCATTTCTAGTTACTACACCATCGAATTCACAAATATCAGAATGTATTAGGTCTAGTAATTTAGTTTCTTTAAGAACTGACATGTGGAGCTTTTGTTATTTTAGCTTGACTGCAAAACTCACATTTCTCAAAATTATTAAGTGAAAGTTCTGGTAATAAACCTAAGTTGCTCATTTGTTTTACTAGCCTTTCATTTACGTGACAAAGTCTTGCATGCCAAACATTAAATGAACACAACATGTAAGCAGAAGAAACAACTTTATTCATAGCATCAATATTCAATTTGAACATTCCATCAGTGGCATACCCCTTCCCTACAAAGACACCATTCTTTGTGAGAGTATACATATCAGCCTCAATAGTTTGAGTGAAACCTGCCTTGTTGATCAGATAGCCTGAGACCAGGTTCTTCCTTATTTCTGGAACATAAAGTACATCCTTCAGAATCGCAGTCTTTCCCGAGGTGAACTTCAACTTCACTTTACCAGTTCCAGCAACATTCATTGAGTGAGAGTCACCCAACAAAACCCTTGTATCCTCAGCTTCAGTATAGGACTTGAAAAGTCTGCAATCATAGCAGATATGGCGCGAAGCTTCAGTGTCTACCCACCACCCCTCGAATCCATCAACTAGGTTGACTTCTGATATCATGGCAATGAGTTGATCCTCAGTCTAATTGGCTTGAGGAGTAACCTGACGTTTGTTGTGACAGTTCATAGCCCAGTGCTCAGGTTTGTCACAGTTGTAGCACAAAAATGGTACAACAGCTTCATCTCATGAGGGGGTACTTTCCTATTCTGATTTCGCTGAGGATTCTGGAAGTTTTGAGGGTTTTTGTTGTTGCTGCAATTCTTGGTGGAATTCTTCATATTCTTACCCATGGGTTTGAGCACTACTACTGCATTAGTCTTTGTATGAGCCTTCCTGAGATTGTTGTTGTTTGAAACAACTAGCACTTCCTCCCTCATATCCTGTTTCCTAGCTTTTTCCTCGATTCAAAGGCGAGTGATCAAACTTTCCAATGAGAATTCCTTTGTTTTGTGCTGCAGATCTTTCTCGAACTCGTTCTAACTTGGTGGAAGCTTGTCTATGATCACAGCAACCTAGATCTGTTCATCCAGATTCATGCATTCAGTGATAATCTCATGAGCAATCTTCTGCAACTAGTGTGATTGCATTTCCACCGACTTGTCATCCACCATTTGAAACTTCATCTAGTGGCTGACTACAAATTTCTTTACTCCTGTTTCTTAGGTATTGTACTTCTTCTGGAGAGCATCCCACAGTTCTTTAGCTGTCTTACATGAAGAGTAATAATCATACAGGTCATCACACAAGCCATTCAAGACATAATTCTTACAGAGAAAGTCATTGTCAGTTCATGATTAAAACAACTTGAATTGTTCAGCAATGGGTTGATCATGAAGTGAAGGGATTTCAGATGTGCAGTGAGTGGCAAGTTTCTTGGTAGTTAAGAAAAACAACATCTTTTGCCTTCAACGTTTGAAGTGAAGTCCTTCAAACTTGATGGGTTTGTTCAGATCATTAGTGAAAGTGTTGTTTTCATTTTCCATTGCATAAATAAATCGTCTTAAAATTATTAGTGATGCTGCGCAATAAAAACTGGAACAATATTACCAGAGAATGAAGAACATAAAAATGAAAATCTATCTTGGGTTGAGTTGCAGAAAATGTCGCTTTCTTTAAGACGTTTCGCGGCTCTGCCCAATATGTGCAAGCCGTTCAAACAACAACACGCCGTCCCCAGGATAAAACAGCCCAGAATCATTCTGTCTAGACTCTTCCTTGCACTGAGGAAAGTCCGAAAACTATCACCCTCAAACTGCTTAGAATGCTTAGTGTTTAGCTAGGTTTTTCTGCCTTTTTTTTTCTTATATATATATATATATATATATATATATATATATATAAAAGAAATTCTGTTTAATAGAAAAGAAGTGGTCATCCATAAAAATAGAAGAGCTAGTTTTTGTTAAATAAACACAAGGTTCCAATAGAAAATGACATGCATGAACTCCTTGAACTGGTTGGAGAGGTCAATCTGAGCAACACGAAGAGGCGTTGGAGGCCTAGTTGACGAGTATCTGTCCCAAACCCAAAAATCTTGACAGTATCTCGGCACTCATTCAAGCGGTAATCTTCCTCCTACTCGTTAAATCAATTCCTCTTAAAACAACATCGACGCAGGCAACATACACAACCGTGTTCACATTAGTACCAATGTGGTAACCATTGAGGTCAGCGACCATAGGATCAAACCTGGTATCGAATTTCACAGTGAACGATTCTTTTGACACCGAGGATAGCTCCGGAATGATCATATACTACGTTGGATGATCCCAGAGAATCAACATAATAATAAGAGATTACTGAGGTTGGATGAATTGTACTGCCTATTACTTGTAAGAGCTCGATTCAGACTTTTCCAATAAACTGTTTTCCCTGATCAATTTTCTAACTAAAATACTAACAAAGACAATTCTGTTTGATTAGCTTCTATAGAAATTATGGCTTTAATTTCTGATATGTTTTCATGTGTTCATTGTACAATGGTTCAGATACATATGAGGAAGGAGAGGAGAAAGAAATAAAAAAGAAAAGACAGTGGCTGCTGCAACAGAAAAAAGAAAGAGGTTGCCAACAAGCAACAACAAAGACTAAGAAAAAAACAAAGTAAACTAGCCTAGTCTAAGCCTTACAACAAAAACTTTCACCAATCAATCACATCCCTTAAATCAAGGAAAATAGACTAATTACTAATTACAAATAGTACCCTATAGAAAGGCCTAAATCAACACTTTCAACACTCCCCCTCAAGCTGGATCAAAGAGGTTCACTGAGCCAAGCTTGCCCAATAATCTATGAAACTGAGCAGATGCCAGTGCCTTTGTAAAGAGATCTGCTAATTGATCATGGCTTCATGTGAACATGGTCCAGATGATTTGAGTTTGAACTTGAGCTCTGATGAAATGACAGTCCACTTTAATATGTTTAGTTCTTTCATGGAACACAGGGTTGACAACAATATGCATGGTTGCCTGGTTATCACACATAAGAGACATAGAAGTAGAGCTAGGAAACCCTAAGTCTGAAAGAAGCCCTTTAAGCCAAATGAGTTCACAAGCAGTGGCTGCCATGGCTCGATACTCAGCCTCTACACTGGAACGAGCAATAACTTGTTGTTTCTTACTCTTCCATGTGACAAGGTTTCCACTAACAAATGTACAATAGCCTGTGGTTGATTTCCTATCAATTGCATTACATGCCCAGTCTGCATCTGTGTAGCCATTAATGACAGTGGATTGATTATTATGCATTGTAATTCCTCGCCCTATTGAACCCATGAGATAACAAAGGATTCTCTTAACAATGTTAAGGTGATCAACAGTTGGAGAGTGCATAAACTGACTTGCCAAGCTCACTGCATATGTGATATCTGGACGAGTGATGGTGAGATATATGAGCTTGCTTACTAATCGTTGATAGTAGATTACATTATGCATGGCTTCTCCATCTATGCAAAGCTTCAGTTTACAATCAACATGAGTGATAGTAGGCTTGCAGTCAAACATTTTTGCTTCTTGAAGAAGGTCCAATACATATTTCCGTTGTTGTAGAAACAATCTTTTTAAAGATGTTGCCATTTCGATCCCCAAAAAATACTTTAACCTCCCCAAATCTTTGATAGCAAAAGTTTGATGTAGTGAGAGTTTAGTGCCTCAATTTCCACAATACTATCTCTAGTGATGATAAGATCATCAACGTAGATGAGGACCACCAACTTCCCACTGGTGCCAATTCTTACAAATAATGAAGAATCAGCATTACTTCACACGAATCCAACTTTTTCCATAACAGAACAGAGCTTGGCATACCAAGCTCTTGGTGATTGTTTCAATCCATATATTACCTTGTGCAATTTGCAAACCATGTTGCCTTTGATACCATTATAGCCTGGAGGAGGTTGCATATACACTTCTTCTTGCAACTCACCGTGAAGGAAAACATTCTTCACGTCCATTTGATAAAGCGACCACCCACAATTGATTGCAACTGAAAGTAAAACCCTGACTAAGTTTATCTTGGCCACTGGTGTAAATGTTTCCTTATAATATACTTCAAAGGTTGGGTTAAACCTCGAGCAACAAGTCTAGCTTTTTGTCTCTCGATAGATCCATCAGCTTTGAATTTTGTCTTGTAAATCCAACGACTTCCAACAACCTTTTTTTCCTGGTGGTAGTTAAACTAGACTCCAGATGTGATTCTCTTCTAGTGCACGAAGTTTTTCTGTCATGGCTTGGTTCTATTGTGGGAGAAGCGAAGCTTCTTGAAAGCTTTTTGGTTCATAGTGCTTATCAATTTCACTGAGAAATGCAACATGAGAAGTTGAGAACTTACTAAGATTAATACATTCAGTGATAGGATGTCGTGAGGCATATGTAACATAATTCTGCAACCTAGCTGGAGGTTTTCTGATTCGAGGAGGGTTTCTCTTAATCACCTGAGACTATGTAGAGGACTGAGAATGATCAGAGTAGGGATCTTCTTCACTTTCACTGGCAGCAATTTGGTCAGTTTGTACTTTTTCACAATCTGGACTCACAGTGACTGATCTCTCTTCTAACATCGGATGATTAAAGTTTTGAGGGAGTGGCAACATGTCAACTAAATCCTCCCCCTGACTTGTAAAATAGGGACAGTCTTCTTCGAACTTCACATCTCTTGAAATTGTGCACTTCTTAGTGACTGGATTGAAGCACTTGTATCCCTTTTGAGTGGCCGAGTATCCCATAAACACACATTTGGTTGCCCTGGCATCTAGTTTGTCACGGTTCAAGGTTTGGATGTGAACAAAACAAACACAACCAAACACCTTGAGATGTGACAAATCTATTTTCCTCCCCATGATAACTTCATGTGGAAATTTAAACCCTAGCACACGACTTGGAAGTCGATTGATGAGATAAGTGGCAGTAAGGATGGCAAACAACCAAAATTTCTTTGGAACTTGCATGTGAATCATGAGAGCACGAGTCTTCTCCAAGAGATCTCTATTTTTCCTCTCGATTACTCCATTTTGTTGGGGAGTCCCTACACAACTGGTTTGATGTATGATACCCTGAGAACTTATGTATTGAATCATGTTGTTGGATAAAAATTCAGTGCCATTATCTGACCTTAAAACCTTAATGTTTGATTGAAATTGTGTTTTAACATGCATGTGAAAGTCTTTGAAAATAGTTGGGACTTCGCTATTTGAATTTCATAAGATATAGAAAACTTGTTCGAGAGAAATCATCAACAAATAGAACAAAGTACTTAAACCCTTTCATTGATTCAGTTGCAGGTCCCCATACATCAGTGTGTACCATTTCAAAAGGTTTACTTGTCCTAGACATTGAATTACCAAAAGGTAGCCTAGTAAACTTAGAAAATTGACAAGTATCACAAGTAGGATAGGGGTTACAAAAATTTGGAAACAGTTTAGACAAGACAACTTCAAAGGGGTGAGCTAATCTCCTATGCCAAAGTTGGTTTTCATCTATGGACTTCGATTGAGCTTGAAGAGACTGAGTGAAACAGGCATTCTTGCACAGGTAGTATAGTCCATTTACAAAGACACCTTCATCAATCATCTTCATGGTGAGAACATCCTCAAACATCACATTATTTGGTGAGAAAATGGCACGGCAATTTAGGGTGTTGGTGATCTTTCCAATTGATAAAAGTTGGAAAGGAAAGGTTGGTACATACAGGGCAGTGGAAGGTGTTTTTTGAGAGAGTAGGTTTATTTCTCCTTTTCCCAAAACTAATACATTTTTTTCCATTTGCAACAGACACATGCGAGGGACTTGAATTTTTTTTTAAATGATGTAAATTTGTAACTTTGTTTGTCATATGATCTATGACGCCTGAATCAATTATCCAACAATCAGTTTCAGTACTAGTTAATAGGGCAATAGTGAAGGCCTTTAGTATAGTTGATGCTTCTCCCTTTGGAACTTTCTCATTTCCAGCAAGAAAGCCGGCAAATTGTCCCAACATAGCTGTGTGACTACCCTCTTCATTGCCTTGACCATGTGAGCCTCATTCGTGTCCCTTACTTTGTAGGTAAGCTGCAAATTCATTGATCAATGACAATGGATTGGCAGTGAACTCCATGGATCCTTGTGATATAGTAGAAGGGTGAGCATTAGCAAGTTATGCCTTGAACTGAGGTTGAAATTGTTGTGAGACCCTTGGTATCATATTTCCATCTTTGCTAAACTTAGGCTTGAATTCAGGATGAAGTTCCCAACACTTATCTTCCACATGACCAACACCATTGCAATATTTGTATTGTAGATGTGTGTTTCTTCCCTTGTATACCTTGGCTTCAGATTTCTTGTAATTTGATGCATATGCCAGAGTCTTAGTCAATCTGGGGCTGTGATCAGCATTCATAACCTTTTTCCTTGCTTCTTCTCGTTGGATAGTTGCACAAACATTGTTGAAGGTAGGCAGGTCTTAACTCATCAAGATGTGACTCCTTAGGTCCTCGTACTCAGAGCTCAAGCTCTCTAACAGCTGATAAATTTTGTCTTCCTCGGCTCGTTTTAGGAGAATAGTAGGATCTGTGGTATGTGGGAGATATACATCCAACTCATTCCACATGGCTTTAAGGCTCCCAAGGTGTTGAACAAACGATTTCCCTTCTTGTTGAGCACTGGCAATGTCCTTCTTTAATTGGAAGACTCGTGCATTGTTGTTTTGATTTCCATACATATCCTGCAGAGCTTTCCAAAGATCATGTGCGGAATTGGAGTAGCTAAAGATTTCAGCAACATGTTTCTCCTTGGTGTTGAGCAGCAAGGACATGACAAGTTGATCTTTGCAGAGCCATGCATAGTATGTAGGGGAAAAACGGTCTGGAGCTTCCACGCTTCCATTTACAAACCCTAACTTCCCTTTGCCTCCGAGAGCTAGTGAAACAGGTCGGGACCAAGGAAGATAATTAAACTCATTCAAGAGAATTGAACATAAACGTTGATTGGTGTTAACTTCAACGTCTAAGAAGTTTGGAGAGAGCTATGCTGGATTTCCTCATCATGGTTCACAAAACTTTCTTCAGCCATGGCTTAGACTTTGAAAGAAAAAAAATTCGCAGCAAGAATGGCAGAGACAAGTTACAAAAGAACCCGCTCTGATACCATATAGAAATTATGGCTTTAATTTCTGATATGTTTTCATGTGTTCATTGTACAATGGTTCAGATACATATGAGGAAGGAGAGGAGAAAGAAATAAAAAAGAAAAGACAGTGGGTGCTGCAACAGAAAAAAGAAAGAGGTTGCCAACAAGCAACAACAAAGACTAAGAAAAAAACAAAGTAAAGTAGCCTAGTCTAAGCCTTACAACAAAAACTTTCACCAATCAATCACCTCCCTTAAATCAAGGAAAATAGACTAATTACTAATTACAAATAGTACCCTAGAGAGAGAGGCCTAAATCAACATTTTCAACAACTTCCAATTGTCTTGTTCTTTGTATAAGTTTCCCATTAATAAATCTATAAGTTGAAGCATTCACAAAATAAAGATTCACATTTGTCGAGAAGCCGAGTTAAAAAACCTCCAAATGAGAGAGTGAATCATACTATTCAGTGACGTCTTCGAGGCCTCAGAGTCCTTCATTATCACCCATATCTTCGACCCTATGCACCGGTCGATCAACTCTGCGTATTTTCCAGGAAAAAACTTCTAATAGGAAAAGGGTGGGCAAACCTAATGGAAGTAGCTGCGACGGATTGTTGGCGGCCATTGGAAGCGGAGAGGTTTGGCGGCAACAACTTGCTGCCAGGAGAGAAACACAGAGCAAAATCTAGTCTGCTCCCAAGGCGCCAAAGAGAGTCGAGTTAGGGTAAGTGTTGTAATTTGCATATTATGTAGGGGGTAATTTAGGCCTTTCAGAAGTTCCATCGAAAGCCCCACATTGCTTCTTGCGGAAGCAGTTTGAGAAGACCAATGACACAAGCAATTAGGAACTCGATGGACTCACTTTTAGGGTAAGCAGGGGTCTTGAGTTCAACCCTGTATCTTCTGAGTTGTTCTGACTGACAATATGTTGACAACAAAAAAGAGAAGGAATTCCTGACTAATTTGGTTTCATTGTTTGACTGAGAAAAAGATGGCCCCTTCCGAACCCTAATTCCCTCACATTTTCGCTCTGAATTTCCCCCAAAACCCTCGCATTGCAGTCAATTTCTCTGAAAATTGAGGCGCTTCACTTGCATGTCGGACTCCTGAGCTGCTGCCGAACTATGGTATGTTTCTTTGCCCAATTCCCAGTTCATTTTTCTTGCGATTTTTCAATTGAATTTTGTAATTTTTGTTTGATTTTTTTAATTTTGCTTTTTGAAAGTTTGGATGTGCTAATTAGACTTGAATGGGCCTGGGTTAAGTTAGTAGGAACCGTCTGGTGGGGTGTTTGAGGGAGTAGAATTATGGAAATTTTGGGCAAAATGCAGTTTTTTGAAGTAAAGTGGTGGGTGATCTGGTTTCGTGCCATTGGCAAAACGAAAACCTTTTAGCTTTTGAACTTTGTTGATTGGTTTCCTCCTTTAAGTTTTGTGGCCATAAAGATGTCGGTTTTTCCGAGAAAGCGGTAGATTTGACGTATGTTATGCTGCGTTTTAGTGATGACGGCACTCAACAATGGTTCATTATGTTAATTTTTTATTTATTTTGACTATCTAAAGAAGTAGAGACTGGTGTCTATGCTGTACCATATTTTGACTATGTCATATCTGTAGTGTGCATGTATTGTACCATATTTTCACTTCCATTTTGAAACTATTTTGTTCTTTTCCGAAACTTATAAGAGAGCAACGAATTCAGTGAGTATATTATCCTGAAAGATGGTACTTGATCTTTAGAGAAAAACACTTCAAACCCAGTAGTTTATAAAAAAAAAATTAAAAGAAAAAAAAGACCCAACTGACTTGATGATGTTGAAAGGATTTCTCAATTAAGAATCATCACGAGTATGACAAGTGGAGATAGACGAGGTTTTTTTTTTCCCCTCAATTGAGCTCTTGAAGTGTTTTTGTATAAAACTTACTACAAGAACACTACTGATGAACTACTAAAGCACTACAAAGTTACTACTATAACACTACAAATGCAGCGTTAAATACACGCAACAAAAGACTTTCAAGGTGTCATTTGAAAGTTCTCAAATGTTTTGCTTCTAGTCGTTTTGAAGCCCCTCTATCTGCATTTTTGTAGTGCATTTCTGAAAAGGGTGGCGTAGGTTTCGTGGAACTTTGAAGACCATCATCCACATGCAGTGTTTACCCTATATTTGGATGAGGGACCTTAAAAGTTCATGGAACTTAAGCTAAATTTGTTAGGAGTTCTTTACAACAATGAGATAGGGACTTAAAAATGACTAAATGCAATACGTTTGATAGAATTTTCAAATGTTCAAAATGTCATTTTAAAAATCCTTCGTTTAGTGTCTTGTAGTGCATTTCTAGAGTTTTATAAGTAGATTTGTAGTGTTGAGTAGCTCAGTGATGGTACTTATGTAGTACATTTTTATATAAAGTCCAAATCTCCTTGGTACTTTGAAAGTCCTCACCCAAACACAGGGTTAGTTTATTACCTATGCAAACCACTTTATTCAAAACTCCCTCATGTAATAACTCCAGAGTTTCGAGTGTTTAGAAATCACTTTTTAGTGAGCCTTGCTTTCCATTCTAAGCTATTATTTTCATTATTGTTTTGTTAATCCAGATTTTATATTTCAGAGACCTGCTCCTACCATGTTTATCAACCAGAATCATAATACTTGTACGCTCTCTCCCTTTGTTTTTTTTAATGAGAAACAAAGACTTAAAAGTAAAAAAATTACAATGTTGAGAGCAGTCAAGCCCAATGTTGTAAAAAGCCAAGAACCATAGTACTTCTAGTAGTTCTCAGTACTCAGTAGGCAACTGTGAACCAATATTTTGTGTTTTTCTTACTTAGTAAACTTGTAACTTTCATTTAAGTGGTTTTGTTCCCTAACAGCCCAATATATGGCGATGCTATAGGTCATAAAAAAGCAAAAGAAATTATGATAGGAATGTCTCTGTTTGTGAATTTATTAAGCAGCTTTAGAGCACATTTTAAATTGGAATTTTTTTCTCTCTCCATTATATTCATGCAAATCTTTGGCTGAGAGGGTTAATCAATTGGAATAATGCTTTAATTTTGAATATAGATATTTTAGTTCTTTTTGCTGTCTAACCCATCAAATATCAAAATCTGCTAACCTAAGTTCTTTTAAGAATGAATAATAAATTAAGATAGCCATTCTTTTTCACTTTTCCTGTTTTCATCCGTATGTGAGAGGATTTATCGAATATGATGAAAGATGTAACATCATTGTTTTCTTGTGTTTAGGGATTCATTCATTTTTTGTAATCATGTTGTTGCACTACTGAAGTTTTTATAGCTTCAGTAATATATAAAAGATAATCATGAGTTTTAGACTCTTATATCATATAATGCCTCCATAAGCACTGGTATGCATGAAGAGTAAAGATTTCGCAAAATGATGGTTAATCGGATTTATCTAATGAAAGATGTATCATCAGTGGTTTCTTGTGTTTAGTGATTCATACATTTTTTTAATCATGTTGTTGCACTATTGAAATTTTTACAGCTTCAGTAATATATAGAAGAAAATCATGTGTTTTAGACTTGTATATCATATAATGTCTCCATAAGCACTAGTATGCGTGAACATGAAGATTTCGGAGATGTTAATCAGATTTATCTACTTTGATAAAAGATGTATCATCAGTGGTTTCTCGTGTTCAGTGATTCATGCATTTTTTTTAAATCATGTTGTTGCGCTACTGAAAGTTTTATAGCTTCAGTAATATAAAGAACAAAATCATGAGTTGTAGACTTGTATATCATATAATGTCTCCATAAGGAGCACTTGTATGCATGGAGAGTAAAGATTTTGGAGAGTGATGGTTTATTAGATTATAATATACCTGCCTGTACTTTAGTGGTTCTAATTTATCACTTTTAGTAGTTGTACATTCCCCAGTTAAACTGCATAGCATGCATTATATTTAGGGGTGTGCTATCCACACACATCTTTTTACTTCATACACACCCTCTTTGCGGGCATCAGAACGACTGAATTAAAGAAGATCAAATGACAAAAATTAGCAAGGAGTGTGTGAGAAGTAAGAAAGGGTTTGTGGATATCACACCACTACATTTACAGGTGTTTGAGAATCACCGTTTTTTACCATTAGCGTCCAAATGTTGCGGTGCTTGATGTGGTTATGTCCTCTTTTATCAATCAGTAGGGGAAGGGGGAATAAAGAAGACTTCTGATTTGGTTGACTGGTTTTATCAGATTTTGTGTTGCTAATTGCTGGGGTGATATATTTAGCATTTATATGTGTGTGCAATTCGTAACCTTCCACTGTTCCAATTCGTATACAATAAAAATGGGTTTATTGGTTCGTTGGTGTAGCAGTTGTTAATTGATTCAGGGGTATTAAATAGATGTTTTTAATGGTAATCTTTGTCTAAATGTCAAGGTTTGTGAAATGACACCATTTTGGCTGACTCAAAGATTAAGGGCGAACGGAAACATTTGTTTTTTTAAATTTTGGAACTTTGGATTGTTCATATGATTTAAGGGTTGAATGTGTGAAATTTATATTTTATCCACATCACTTTATACTTTAAGCTTCATCTGTTTGGTTGCTTATATGCAGTTAGTGTGGGATTGCTTAAGGGGAGGGATTTCCATTTTTTTCAAAAAATGGGGACATGCTCTCTACCGTTGGATTTAACTTTAATGAAATTGTGTAATTGAGATTGTGTGGCCTGTGTTTTAATCTCAACCACACAATTTCATTAAAGCCAATCTAACGGTGGGAAATGTGCCCCCATTTTTTTTTTTAAATGGGGATCCCTCCCCTTAAACTGCTTGCAGTTAGTATTTTGCAAGTATATATTTGGTTTGGGCCGTGGGACTTCCGATTGCTGTTATTTCCTGCCTATTTATTAATAAATAGGGAAGGAAAACGCTAACGTTGATTATGGTGTACTAGATGCAGGTGACTGTTTGTCAAACGTGTGGGGACAAAGGTATCGAAGATGCTTTGCTTTACAGTGACAAGTGCCAGAATTACGCTATTCATCGGTATAGCGTGTTTCAATTGTGCTTTTATTTTTCATTTTTCACTCTATGCTCTCTAATTCGTCCCACCCGTGTATTGGAGGTCTCTACCGCTTTTTATAGGCCTCCCCCTCTTGGGGCCTCTCAAACCGTCATTTAATGTGCCAACCACTTGTACTAGCTTACTTACACCTCTAAATTTTCCAACTCAAAATATTTGCCCTTCACAGCTCTGCATTTCTGCAGAAAGAGCAGTACTTAACACATTTATTCGAACACGTGATGTGTCACATTCTCATATTCTTTCTTATGAGAACATTTGAACAAGATTAACTTCCGATTTAGTAATTTAACAAATTAGAAGCAAAAAGAAACCTAAAAATCTTGAAAAATTTGTCTTCAAGAATTGAATTTTCCTCGAAAAGGTTGGAACATTTCTCAGGCAAAACGTATATAAACCATTCAATGAATGATGCCTTAGTCTCAACCAATTTCTCTCCATTATTACATTAATCGTTTGCTTTAAATTAATTCAATCCCACTAATCAGAAAACGCTAGAGTCTTACCAAGCAAGTAGTTAAAAACCGTCTAGATAATTGACGTTCCAAAAAGATGAGAAGAAAAATAAGGAATGAGTAAAGCATTGTTGGCCCCACAAAAAAAATATTGGTCTAACTTAGGAGCAGGAGTCAGAGTAGGTCGAATGATGGCTGTTCACACTGGTTTTTTCAATCTATTTATGTCATTTTCTTGCCAAATAAGTCTACTTATTTTGTGGCTTCTTTCTTGCCAATTAAGTCTGCTTATTTTATAGCTTCTTTTTGTTGGATTAATTCGTATTGTCCCAATTGGCCAGCCTCCCCTCAACTTTCACACACTCTCTCCCTCTTTCCCTCTCTCTCTGTCTCTCTCACTCTCTTCCATTATTTCCCTTCACCAAAACCTCTCTTTTGGTTTGTTCTTACTTTTAAATCAAATGTGCAAATAAAATAATGTATCACTAATCAACAATTATATTATTTTGTTAAAAATTGGTCTCCTTAGTATTACTCTTGTGGTTTTTTTATTAGAAAAATTAATGAAAGGGGCTTGAAAAGTTTTAATTTTAATAAAAAATCATGTTATAAGTTTTGTTTAATAAAAAAACATGTTTTAAGTTGAAGTCACTGTTTTTGGAATTTAAGTCATTGTTTCTGGATTTTGGTTCTTTTCGACAGACACTGTTTCTGGAATGTAAAAATAAACTGTTTCTGGAATTTAAGTCACTGTTTCTGGATTTTAAGTAACACTGTTTCTGGAATCTAAGCAACTATTTCTGGAATTTAAGTCACTGCACTATTAGTTTATTTCCAGCGACAATGTTAGTTTTTCAGAGACATTGTTAGTTTTTCCAGAGACAGTGTTATTTTTCCAGCGACAGTTTTAGTTTTTTTGCAGAGACGGTGTTATTCTTTTAATTTTTTGGATGATCAAATAATATTTAATTGTTAAATTGCATGATCAATCAAACCGTACGGTACCCATCACCTCCACTACCAGTTTAATACCCCTCTCATTTATTTCTTATCCTACCTCTCTGAATTTCCTATTTTTCTACAATTGCCTTGCCATTTGTCATTTCTATCTACCTGTGTAAGTTTGTGTTGATTTTGTATTTTGTTTGGTAATTCTCTAAGTCCTTAATCTCTTTTGCTTAATATACATTTTCAATTACCAAAATAAGATTTAAAGTTTTTATTTTCTTTTCCCTACTCATTTTTGTTTACACGTTCATTGATTATTGTTTTTGTTTGTGTAGCTTATTTTTTAGTAGTTGAATATGATTCAGCGACTTAAAATGAGTCATCAAAGATTGTAAAATCAAATAAATTGTCAAATATGTATTGACGCTGAGCCAAATATCTAATACTGTGTGTAGTTACGAATAAAAATTGCATCTTGTAATTACCAAAAGAAGATTTAAAGTTTCAAATTCTTTTCTTAAATTTTAAAGCATTACAAAGTTGGGAGAGTGGTGGCGTGCAATTTCATATGATAATTTGGATTTATTTACGCAATTGCCATTTAATTAAAAAAGAAAAAGAAAAAGGGATTTCGTTAAGACACTGGCCCTCAGCTTTCTCAGCCTGTTTCCCGTGTACACGTAATTGGTCATCGTTGCAAAAGGAAGGAGGTTCAATTTGCTTCCAGAACGAATCTCTTCTCTCTCAGAACCACGAAACATCCTCCTCCGTCCGACAGCATCTCCCCATCCAGGCTCGTCCCTCCTTTCTCCTCCTCCGTTCGACAGCATCTCCTCCGCTCCTTCTCCTGCGTATTTTTTTCATCTCTATTTTTCCTCAGATCTCTAAGAAACTACTAACGAGAACGTCCTCTCACTGAAAAACCGCGAATCTGGTGCACATTCGAAGAAACGCTCATAACTTTGTCAATACTCAACGAAATCAAGTGATTCAAAAACGAAAATTGTAGTTCTCGAAGAGACGAAGAGAATGGTACCTTGCACGATGCTAACTCGTTGTGGTTTGGCCGAAAAACGCCTTGAAAGCCTCGGAGGTCGCCGGAAACTGGGTTGGACAAACTTTAAACACTCATAACTTTGTCAATAGTCAACGAAATCGAGTGATTAAAAAACGAAAATCGTAGTTCTCGAAGAGACGAAGAGAATGGTACCTTGAAAGATGGCTAAATCATTGTGGTTTGGCCGGAAAATGCCTCAAAAGCCTCGGAAGTCGGCGAAAACTGAGTAAGATTCAAATGGATATAACTTCTTCAATACTCAACGAAATAGGGTGGTGATTCAAAAAGGAAAGTTGTAGTACTCAGCGAGACGAAGAGGAGGAGGGGGAGGATGAGGGCCAAAGGTGAGCCCATGAGTGACTGGCTGGTGGTCGAGCTATCTGTTGGTTTGGTGGGTTTTATCTTGTTCTGGGATGGTTTTTGATTAAAATAAACTTAGTTCAAGCCCTTTTAAAAAGCTCCATTTTTTATTGGATTGATTCACATTGTTCCTCTTGGCTGGCTTTCCTACAACTTTCACTCTCTCTCTCTTCCATTATTTACTTTCACCAAAACCTCTCGAGTGCATTTTTGCTCATCACCTTCAAATGGTGGTAATGTTCACCACTATATTTATCACTGTTAGATGAGTTTGAATTTTAGATTTATGTATCCACTACACGAATTTCAAATTTCAAACTCATCTAATGATGATAAGAATATACCATAATTTATGGTGGTAAGCAAAAATGCTCCCAAACCTCTCTTCTGGTCTACTACTGTACTTTTTTGTGAGTATTTTCATTAACATTTCATTACTTTCCTATGGCATTGAGCACTTAGAGATCATCTGCATCTTTTCTTTCGAATGAATCAACTCCTCAATGGAAGCACGATGTGCTTTTGAGTTTTAAAACAAAAAACAAAAAAAACAAAACGACATGAATATCTTCTCTTTTTGGTGAAAGCGCGTGGGGAGGAAGAGTGTTCAACGTTGATTAGTACGATGACATGTCTTTTAATTTTTTGGATGATCAAATAATATTTAATTGTTAAAATGCATGATCAATCAAACCGTACGGTACGCATCACCTCCACTACCAGTATAAGTATACCCCTCTCATTTATTTCTTATCCTACCTCCCTGAATTTCCTATTTTTCTACAATTGCCTTGCCATTTGTCATTTCTCTCTACCTGTGTAAGTTTGTATTGATTTTGTGTTTTGTTTGGTAATTCTCTAAGTCCTTAATCTCTTTTGCTTAATATACATTTTCAATTACCAAAATAAGATTTAAAGTTTTTATTTTATTTTCCCTATTCATTTTTGTTTACACGTTCATTAATTATTGTTTTTGTTTGTGTAGCTTATTTTTTAGCATTTGAATATGATTCAGCAGCTTAAAATGAGTCATCAAAGATTGTAAAATCAAATCAATTGTCAAGTATGTATTGACGCTGAGCCAAATATCTGATACTGTGTAATTACGAATAAAAATTGCATCTTGTAATTACCAAAAGAAGATTTAAAGTTTTAAATTCTTTTCTTAAATTTTAAAGCATTACAAAGTTGGGAGAGTGGTGGCGTGCAATTTCATATGATAATTTGGATTTATTTACGCAATTGCCATTTAAATTAAAAAAAACTCGGATTTCGTTAAGGCACTGGCCCTCAGCTTTCTCAGCCTGTTTCCCGTGTACACGTAATTGGTCATCGTTGCAAAAGGAAGGAGGTTCAATTTGCTTCCAGAACGAATGTCTTCTCTCTCAGAACCACGAAACATCCTCCTCCGTCCGACAACATCTTAATCCCAGAAATTCTTATCTTTGGGTTCTCTTTCCAGATTTATGTTTGTGTTGGGTGCTCTTTCCAAATTTGTTATTTTGACTTTTTATTTTTCTGAATTTTTAGAATTTTCCACTATCAGCCTTTTTTTCTCCCCTAATCTTGGTAAAAAAAAAAACAGTATTTCATTTTTCTCGTTGTGTGGTTTGTAGGGATTTTTTCTGATGGTTGAAATATGTTCCAGGCATCAGCTTCAGAATAAGCAATGAGCCTTCCAAGGTTAATTTTCTTTACTTTTTTTTTTCTATTTTTTATCTTTTACCTAATCTTGCATAATTTTTTAAGGAGAATTTATTGAGCTTACTGAGAGGTATTAACTATTAACTATTTACTATTCAGTAAAATTTCATAATGTAACTTCTGGAAATGCAGAGGGCAATGCAAGTGATATTTTGAATGCAGGGAAAGTGGAGATGACAATTGTTGTTGTCCTTTTTAGTTAGAGCAAGTGGAGATGATATTCGGATAAAAAGATAAACTTGCCCAGGTACTTCGACTTTCCATTCTAATAACTGGCATTTGATTTTTTTAATGTTTTACGCATAGAGATGTGTACTATGAGTATCAAATTTCGTTCCCTAGGCTTTGGTTGTTTGAGGTTATGATTATTTAAGTTTAACGTTGATGAATTTCGATTGTGTTTTCAGTTATATAGTACCAATCCGCTAAATGTATAAGGACTGATCAGTTACAAATGAAACAGCGTTTTATTCCCAATTGCTTTCTTTATCATTTTTCCTTAATGGGTTATCGATTCCTGGCTTTTGAACTGTTTTTTGGCGATGGGTGCTTTGTACTTCAAGGCATAAAAATTTCTGAAATGCAGGAAAAAGGAAACAAGATACTTTTAGTTCAATGGGTTCTATGTGTTCTGCATTTCTCTTCATGGGGGTACAAATTGCCTTATCAACGCTGCCAATTGTGGCTATTTAGAGGATAGTCTTTTACAGATAATGGGTTGCTTGAACATTTTTCTTTACTCAATGTTTAATATAGCTACTTAATTAGGTGACATGTATAATATATCATTTTATCAGACTCACTATGCAGACAATTTATTAATCGAAATAGTGATGCTATAAATTTAGACACACAAAACTAACACATTTATTTACAAACTCTATGATACAGATTAGTCCAATATGCAATTGTAAAGCTCACATCTATAAATATGTCATCAAATATCTTGATATTGTGTGTCTAAGTAGTTTTATTGAAAAAGAATCTGGACGTTATTTGAACTGCCCATTGTTATAAAAAGATTTGTATACATAAGTTTATAATTATCAAAAGATTGGCACTGTTCAATTTCTCATTGTTCAAAAGATAGAGGTTCTATGAAAGCTAGATTTATATACTTACATCCATAGTTATCACAAAGAAAGCACGTATGCCTGATTTTTTTGTTAACTACGTTTTCTAATCTTTGGGGTTTAACTAATTAAACTGGCATGCCTGTAGGTGGACCTTGCTTTGTTTATAGTCTATTTTGGGGTTTTAATCACACACATACATATATAACTAATTAAATTCTGTTTGTCAATAACTTTACTCACTTAGTTAGCTAACAATTGGTTTACATTTGGATAATATAGGTGTTGGTATAACAGGGGACCTTTATATCTGCAAATGGTTGTTGGGTTGGAAGGTCTGCTCTCAAAGAAGAACAAATCAAGAATGGAGTGAAACTGTGCTTCTTGTTGATCTTCTATTGTTTTACTTGTTCATTCAGTTACTGTTTGCAGTAACCGATTTACAGCAACTGTTTTTTCCGATGGCATTGACTTTGAACACCCAAAGAGCCTCTTCATCTTTTCTTTCGAATGATTTAGCTCCTGGGTGGAAGTATGATGTGTTTTTGAGTTTCAGGGGTGTAGACACCCGCAGGGGTTTTGTATCTCATTTATACCATGAATTGTGCAAGCGCCAAGGAATTACGACTTTCTATGACGATCAAGAGCTTGAAAGAGGAACAAGTGTTTCTCCAGAGCTCCTAAGTGCAATCAGAGCATCGCATATAGCAATTGTTGTTTTCTCACCAAACTATGCTTCTTCCAAATGGTGCTTGGACGAACTCACAAACATTGTTCAATGCATGGATGTCATGCCAATTTTTTATGACGTGGATCCCTCCGACGTAGGAAATCAAAGGGGGTCTTTTGCCAAAGCCTTCGCTGAGCATGAAGAAAAGTTCATTAGTACCGAAGACAAAAAGAAGGTGACCCAATGGAGAGCAGATTTGAGAAAAGTATCCAAGATTTCTGGGTGGCATTTGAAGAATTTTAAGTAAGCATGCATATTTGAATGTTTCGTTGTTCTTCTTGCTTTGGTGCCCCTGCTTGGTTAACTTGTTATACTTTTCTTCCTTCTAGGTGTGAAAGAGAGCTGATTGATGACATTGTCAAATGTGTGTGGAGGAAAGTGCATTCTACATGCACGCTATTAGATTCCTCACAGAAGTTAGTCGGAACTGATTCTGCACTCGAGCAACTAAGTTTGCTGTTAGCTCATGGCGCAAATGATGTTCGATATATTGGGATAACTGGGATGGGTGGTGTAGGCAAGACTACTCTTGCTAAGCTAGTTTACGATAAAATCGTCCATCATTTTGAAGTTCACTGCTTTCTTGAAAACGTTAGAGAGATTTCTGTAACAGAGCGTACTCTAGTTCGTCTTCAAAAACAACCCATTTTCCCAATCTTGAAAGAAAATATTGAAAATGTTAGCGACCAACAATGGGGAGTCATTTACACGAAGAAATGCTTATGCAACAAAAAGGTTCTTCTTGTACTTGATGATGTGGATCAAGTAAACCAGCTACAAGTACTAGCTGGAAAGAAAGATTGGTTTGGTATGGGAACTAGAATTATCATTACAACTAGAAATCAACGTCTGCTAGTCGAGCATGACATAACATTGTGGCATAATGTCGAGGTGTTAAAAGATGCCGAAGCACTTGGGCTGTTTAGCCTGCACGCCTTTAGAAAAGACCAACCTGAGGAAGATTTTTTGGAACTGTCTAAGCATTTCCTAGATTATGCTAGAGGCCTTCCATTAGTTCTTAAAACCTTGGGGTCTTCTTTGTATGCGAGAGGTCAAGATGCATGGAATAGTGTACGAGATAATCTAAGGAAAATTCCTAATCCAACAGTTTTTGATTCACTCAAAGTTAGTTATGATGGACTAGGAAAGACGGAGAGGAGAATTTTTCTCGATGTTGCGTGTTTCCACAAAGGGAAGCCTACGACGGAAGTATTGCGGATACTAGACAATTCATGTGGAATTTCTAGTAGTATTATGATAGATGTGCTAATTGAGAGATCTGTCCTATACAATGTCTACGAAAAAAGGATATGGATGCATGGTTTGATACAAGAAATGGCATGGAAAATTGTTCATGAAGAGTCTGAAGAGCCTGGTCAACGCACTAGGTTGTGGCTTTTCGAGGACATAAATCATGTCTTCACGACCAATACGGTAAGAAGTTAAATACGAAGTTTGAAAGAAGATATGATTTCTTTTGACACTATATTAGACTTGATTGTGAAATTAATTTGTCCTTTTTTCTTAATTGTTAGGGGTCGAGAACAATTGAAGCTATATCCTTACGCCCGCCCAAAGTAGAAGAGGTACACCAGTGGAATTGCGAAGCCTTCTCTAAGATGCATGGATTGAGGTTTTTGGAATTCGATAATTTGATCTTTTCTTCAGGCCCCAAATTTCTTCCATGTTCCTTGAGAATTATAAATTGGAGTTTCTATCCTTCCAAGTTTCTTCCAACCAACTTTCATCCACACTTGCTTACTCAACTTAAGATGCATGATAGCAATCTTGTTCGGCTATGGGAGGGAAAAGTGGTAAGCGTAGTATTAAATAAATCCCTAGTTAGTACTCATTTTCTAATTTTGTCCAATGATATTTTAACACATGTTATTGTTTTAAAAAAATAATGGACATGTTAAAAACAAGAACATGTTCCATTTTCTTATTAGACCAAAACAAAAAACAAACGAGTCTCTAGAGTACTCACTAATGAGTACCTAATTATTATTCATCCTTGAATAAATGCTATATAATTTGCAAAATAATCATTTACTTTTTATTTATTTATTGTTTTGAATAAATTTTAAGGTTGTAGAAGCCAAATATATGATTTAAACCTTACGGTGTTGAACAGGACTTGCCCAAGTTGAAATACCTCGATCTTGTCCGCTCCAATAAATTGATTAATACCCCAGATTTCAGTGGTTGTCCAAATCTTATGAAGTTGGATCTTAGGTATTGTAAGAATTTAGTTGAGATTCACCCGTCTGTTGCATTCCTCAAAAGACTTGAACTTTTGTATCTTTCTGGCTGTGAAAACATTAAGAGCCTCCCAAGTGAGTTTGAAATGGATTCTCTTGAATATTTATATCTCGATGGCTGTTCAAATGTGAAAAAGATTCCAGAATTTGGGGAGCAGATGAAGAATGTGTTTATGCTTCTCTTAGATGGGACTGCGATCGAGAAAATACCTTCATCAATTGGACATTTGGTTGGCCTTTACCAGTTGTGTCTACGTAATTGCAAAAATCTCTTGAACCTTCCAAGGGCTATTTGTAATTTGAAGTCTCTTACATCTGTCTTTGTGGAGGGATGCTCAAAACTTGACAAACTCCCAGGAGACATGGATTACTTAAGGATGCTTCATTTGGGAGCCACCATGAAAGAGCCACTTGTGGGTATGAAAAATCTCGACCATCTAGAATTTGAGGGATCGGATGCTAAAGTAAGGGAGGGGTGGGGCCTTCTCTGCTTATTAGGACTTGGAAAGAGTCGTCCGGATCCTCCTTGTTGGGGTTTGGTCTTGTCTTCTCTAAATCGTTTATGCTCTTTGAGATGCTTATATCTAAAAGATTGTGAACTATGTGAAGGAGATATCCCCGATGATATTGGCTGCCTGTCCTTTTTGGAAAGTTTGGAACTTCGAGGAAATAATTTCGTCAGTCTACCTGAAAGCATTAGACGCCTTTCTAAGCTTCGGTATCTTAACCTGGACAGGTGCAAAAGCCTTCAAGAATTGCCACCACTTCCATCAAATATATATGTATCTCTAGATGATTGTACATCCTTAAAAAGGTTGACAGATGCATCTAAGTTGAGCAGCAGATTCACCAATTTGTATGACTTTGACTTCACTTGCATGAATTGCATTGCATTGGTTCAAGATGAAGGCTGGATTAATACAATACTATCAAGGATTCCAAGATTTGCCGAGGTACTCTTCTCTCTCTCTCTCTCTCTCTCCCTCTCTCTCTCTCTCTCTCTCTCTCTCTCTCTCTCTAAAACAGTTCTTTTCTTACAGGTACAGCATACGGTTGTATTGCCTGGAAGTGAAATTCCAAAGTGGTTTAATAATCAGAGTGTGGGAAATTCAGTAAATGTGAAGCTTCCACCACCATCATGTACCGACTGGCTGGGGATTGCCTTTTGTCTTGTTTTTCAAGATCCTGAACAAAACTTGGCCAATCCACCTGCCTTTTCTCATTTTGGTGATGTCTGGATTAAGTTATTAGAGGAGTACCTTTTCAGTATTAAAATAGGGTCACTTCTGTCAGAACATCTTTTGGTTTTTTATTGGCCTCGTGAATGTTGTCATCATGAACAATTTTTGTTCAAAACTTACTTTATTAGTATTGAAAAGGAAAAACAATACGCAGACTTCAATAGTGTGAAGAAGTGTGGGGCTCGTTTGGTGTACGAGCAAGATTTGGAAGAACTAAACCAAACATTGAAAATCCTGAAATGAACACATGAATATAGTGACGAGGAAGCTTCAAGTGGACTTGGAAGTGCTAACTTCAACGACACAGAACAAATCCACAAAAGACATTGTTACTAGTCACCATCTTATAATAAATGCAGACAAGTCCCTATCCATTTATCCCATTAGCTTTATTGTTTTTAAAGATATTTTTTGATTCGCCATCTTAGTCAATGGATTCAATCTCACGAGTTACGAAGAACGAAGAAAAATCTGCTTAATTTCTCATTGCAATAGTTTTTCTTTTGTTAATTTCATTTTAGTCGCCTGTGAAGTCAGTTGCATCATAAACTTGGGAAGAATTGGCAAAAGCTGAAGTTGAAGCAGGACAAATACTATCCGAGCGCCGTGGGATTGGCCTCAATGTTTCTTCCTGGTACAAGAATGAACCACGAGCTTCATTTTCTGAAAACACCGGGGAGTTGAATTCAAATTTTTATAGAAGGAAAAACACTCGTCTTGATCAGCAGTCATCTGTTGTTGTACAAATAACAAAATTCGAAAGGAATATTTGGATGAAACACGAAACTTAAATCTATCTTTCCAACATCATTTGAATTATTAAGTCCATCAGCTTATAACAAAATGCTTGAGACCATGTCAATCATGATAAAACAGACAAGGACACTGTGCATTTCATTACTATTAAGACATCAAACACAATTTCAGACTACAAATTCTGCAAATTAACGAAAACAAGTGAGGGGGTTCCTCAAGTTCCCCAGTCAACAAGCAGCTCCTATTTTCTCTTCTACAAACTGCACTGAAATCCTACTAATTGTGAGGTTACTTGATCTATTACGAGCAACTAATCCTTGCCAAAGTGGCTCTGCGGAGTCAAATATTGTACATCATCAAGTACAAGGCTTGGCCGAACATCACAGCAAATCGAGATTTCTTCAACCTCATCAGGAAAAACAGGCCGGAGGCTCACCTTTGGTTTTCTTGAAGGCAGCAGAGGAGGCGTCGTTTCGCCTTTAAGGATCCTTGCAGCTTCCTTCACCGTTGGCCTCTTCACAAGGTTTGGGTGCACACTAGCAAGTCCAGTCATCATCATCCTCTCCATCTCTACCGTATCAAATTTCCCCAACAACCTCGGATCAGCAGCTTCGATCAGTTCCCGTTTTCCCACATGCTCCAAACCCAATCAACCACCACTGTTCCATCATCCTCCACCGCCTTTCTTGCCCTCGCCTTTCTTGTGCCGCAAACAACCCACCATAGTTGAAAACTCCTTGGTAAAAGGATGATGCAAACAACCAATTCCATCAGCCCTCTCAAACCTTTTCACTGCCACTTATCCACCAGAGGGCAGAGACTCTTTATAAACCACAGCCGATGCCCCTTCCCCAACAACCCTGTTTCGGTTAAGCCCCATTATAGCTGATCTTAGTGACAATCTTTTCCGAACTTTATTCGCCTCAACTCAACAAGTTTTGCCCTCTCTACTCCTTCTGGCAGTGACCTGTCTCTTCCTCACACATACAAAACAAATGATAAAACGGAATGCGAATATGGAGAGGACAAATGCGGCTCAACCTCCCAAACCAAGAGCCATCTCCAGTAGCTTTGTCTTTCTTCCATGAGAACGATTTTCTGGGCTGCTTTTGGTACTTGAATCTTCCGGTGAAGAGTACGTGAAGCAGTCCCCTTCTTCAAACTCATCCGTAGTAATCCCAGTTGGAAGAGATCCGGAAGTCTTGAATCTCCACATGTCAACAATGTGAATTGAAGAGCCCTGCCCACTCGAGGCAGAGAATTGACATCATAATAAGAGATTACTGAGGTTGGATGACTGATTATTACTTGTAGGAGCTTGATTCGGACTTCTTCAGTAAACTGTTTGATTAATTTCCAACTGTTTTGTTCTTTGTATAAGTTTCCCATTAATAAACCTATAAGTCGAAGCATTCACAAAATAAAGATTCACACTTGTTGAGAAACCGAGTAAAAAAAACCCCAAATGCTAGGGTTTGGGGCTACATTATGCAACAAGAACTGAGAGAGTGAATCATACTATTCAGTGACGTCTTCGACAACCATGTTGACGTAAACATCGAAACCCCTCAGAGTCCCCATAAGCTCCTTGTCACCCTTCATTATCACCCACATCTTCGACCCTATGCATCGGTCGATCAACTCTGCGTATTTTCCAGGAAAAAACCACTAATGTGGATTCATTGCTTGACTGAGAGAAAGATGGCCCCTTCCGAACCTTAATTCCCTCACATTCTCGCTCTAAATTTCCTCAAAAACTCTCGCATTGCAGTCAATTTCTCTGAAAATTGAGACGTTTCGACGTGCATGTTGGAATCCTGAGCCACTAACGAACTATGGTATGTTTCTTTGCCCAATTCCCAGTTCATTTTTCTTGCAATTTTTCAACTGAATTTTGCAAGTTAGGGAATTTTAGGGTCGAAGGAAATTTTTTGAAGTGAAGTTTCTGAGAGTGAAGTAGGGGGGTATGGGTTTGTGCCATTAGAGCAAGTCCACCGGAGCTGGAATAGCCCAGCACCAAGTCAAAAAAACCCACGGAGGGTCTGTCAATCTGCTCCAGCCCATGGAGTTGCCTAACACCCAGTCCAAGCCAGCGCATTTCGAACAGACCTAGAGGCCGGCCTATTTGGCTGGCGTATGCAACAAATGCGCACGAGTGGCCGACAAATGGCCTGCACAAATATCAGCCCACTTGCATTTTGTGACGTGGCTCTCTAAGAGCCGTTGGATTTCCAACGGCTAATTTTTCTAGACCGTTGAATTTCCAACGGTCAAATTTTAAATTTCACTTTTAAACTGGACCGCTCGATCAAAGATCAACGGTCCACGTTTTTTCCCCAAAAAAGAAAAAAAAGGGCCGAACAGTCAGATTTATGACCGTTGGCCACGTGGTAGCATCTTGGCACTTGGATTTGAATATTTTTCAAATCCAACAGTCCAAATTAATTAACTACATTAAAATTAATTAAAAAATATTAAAAAATACATAATTTTTTTTTTAAAATACAGAAAAAAAATTTAAAATTTATTATTATTTTCTATAAATACCTAACCATCATCTTCCACCTTACACCACATTTCAATATTTCTACACTTTCTATACTATCTACATTTCAATATTTTCTACACTTTAAGAGAGAAAATGTCTTCGTAAGGACGCACTGTGCTGGGCAATCTTCGACCACGAACAAATGCACTGAAGAGGTGCAGTGCTCTTGAAGGTTGAGCATAGGGTACCATATGAGCAGCCCCCCCTTACTGTGGCAAAGGTCAACAGATTTCCGTACTCTGTAGCCCAACCGCCCACCTATTCGTAAAACATGTACAGACATTCATAAGCAATGTTGAAGAGAGACGAACTGTCAAACTCGAGTTGAGTTACTAAAGAAGCGCATAAGCACCTGGCCTTTGTGGAACCAAGCTCCGTATGGGACTGTTATCGGGAACTTTAGGTCGTGTGCTAGTTCACGCACCAGTGTCCGAGAGCCCAATAATGGTACAACGGAATCTTGATCCCCACTGCCTTCGGTTGAAAATCTTGTTATGTAGCAACACTAAAGAGTAGGTTATATTCAACTTAGCCCCTTGTACAAAATAAGCATAACGAATTACCTGAAAACCCAAACGGGTATACAGTTTTGAACTATCCTTGTGAGCAAGGGAAGGATGCTAATGCTACCATCTGTATCGCTGTAATTAAGAATGCTGTACAATACAAAAAAAAAGAACATCAGTCATATGAAATACACGAGTATAGACTACAGATAAGTCACCAGATTCTACTGATGTATAAGAAAGGTTATATTCACTTACCGACTGCACATACTCCATGGATAAGGCTAGTTTGTACGATTTGCATGAAGGGCTTTCTGAACTTCGGGAAGGTTCAAATAAATACGTCTTTCAAATGTCATGCATGTTGATTTGTAATCTTGTTTCTTTGGCCCAATACAAGTAGTCCAGCCCATGATGAAAAGGCATAATGGATGATTCATGCAAAAGGCTAGATAATTCTAGCAAGATCATGCATATGGCAAGGCTTAAGTCGGTTAAGCCATCTAGAAATATCTAACCTAATATACAATATTGTAGTCTTTTCTAGAAAGACCAAAAGCTAGCAGTTTGTGAGATGAGGAAAGTCGGCAAACACAACCTATAAATAGGTGTGTAATGTTGTGAACCAATGAACCAATCAAGTGAGCAAGAAGTGAGAAAAAGAGTGAAGAATTGTAAGAGAGTTTGAGTGTTTCCTCTTGTATTAGTTTGTGAGTGAAAAAAAATTTGTGTAATACTTTGAGTGTTCTTTCTTTCTCTTGCCTATCAAATTCCGCTGCGTCACAATCTTCTTTGTGAGATAAACATCTCCAAAGTAGTGAAGTCATTTTAAGCCCCAACAAAGTGGTACCAGAGCCATGGCTAGCAACGCAATGGCATCCTTCCAAGTTCCAATGCTCAACAACAACAACTTCGACAATTGGAGTATCAAAATGAAGGCCCTTTTGGGAGCACATGATGTCTGGGAAGTCGTGGAGAAAGGCTACATTGAGCCAGAAGATGAAGCTACTTTGTCCCAACCCCAGAAGGAAAGTTTGAAAGATTCAAGAAAGAGAGACAAGAAGGCTCTCTACCTCATCTACCAAGCATTAGATGACAATGGTTTTGAGAAGGTCTCGAGTGCAACCTCCGCCAAGCAAGCATGGGATAAGCTTCAAACCTCTTACAAAGGAGCCGAACAAGTGAAAAAGGTTCGTCTTCAAGTATTAAGAGGTGAGTTCGAATCTCTACAAATGAAAGGGTCTGAATCAATCTCTGATTATTTCTCAAGAGTCTTAGCCGTTTCTAATCAATTAAAAAGAAACGGTGAAAAGTTGGAAGATGTTAGAATTATGGAGAAGATATTACGCTGGTTAGATCCCAAATTCGAGCATATTGTCGTAACGATTGAAGAAACTAAAAACTTGGAAGAAATTAGCATAGAGCAATTAATGGGTTCACTGCAAGCATATGAAGAGAAACATAAGAAAAGGCAAGGGAATGATGAGCATCTCCTTAAGACGCATGTTCAGCCAAAGAAGAAAGAAGAAAGCTTCAACAACGAGGGAAGCCAATACGAAAGAGGTCGTGGCCGAGGTCGCGGACGTAGGCGTGGACATGGACGTGGACGTGGTTGGAACTTCAACAACCATAGCAACTATGAAAGAGGAGAAAGCTCAACTAAAGGTCGTGGAGGAGGGCGCTCAAACTCGAGGTATGAAAAATCTCAAGTTCAATGCTACAATTGTCAAAAGTATGGGCATTATGCTTGGGAATGTAGAGCTCCAAGCAACAGACCTGATGAGAAGGTCAATTATGTGAAAGAAGAGAAAGAAGAGAATGGTGTTGTGCTACTGGCATGCAAAAATAATGATGGAGACCAAGACTATACATGGTACCTTGACACCGGCGCCAGCAACCACATGTGCGGAAGAAGAAACATGTTTGTAGAGCTCAATGAATCGGTGAGTGGCAACGTTTCTTTTGGAGACGAATCCAAAATACCCGTAAAAGGAAAAGGTAACATCCTTATTCCCCTGAAAAATGGCAGCCACCAATTAATTTCAAGTGTCTACTACGTGCCTAATATGAAAAGCAACATTTTGAGTTTGGGTCAACTCGTAGAAAAAGGTTATGATTTTCATACGAAAAGTTATATCCTTTTTCTTAGAGATGACAAAGGAAGATTAATTGCTAAGGCGAAAATGTCAAAGAATAGGATGTTTCCTATGAATATTCAAAACGATGTTGCAAAGTGTCTCAAGATATCTTACAAAGACACATCCTGGCTTTGGCATCTTCGTTTTGGGCACCTTAACTTTGGAGGACTGGAGTTATTATCCAAGAAAGAAATGGTGAGAGGCCTACCGTGCATCAGTCACCCTGATCAAGTTTGCGAAGGATGTTTACTTGGGAAACAGTTCAGGAAAAGCTTTCCAAAGGAGTCGACCACAAGAGCCCAAAAGCCACTCGAGCTCATTCATACTGATGTGTGCGGTCCAATAAAGCCAAGCTCTTTGGGTAAAAATAATTACTTCCTTCTCTTCATTGATGATTTTTCAAGGAAAACCTGGGTATATTTATTGAAGCAGAAATCAGAAGTCTTTGGAGCATTCAAGAAGTTCAAAGCCGCTGTAGAAAAGGAGAGTGGTTGCAAGATCAAAGCCATGAGATCTGATCGAGGAGGAGAATTCACTTCAAAGGAATTTCAAGAATTTTGTGAAGCCAATGGAATTCGTCGACCTTTGACAGTTCCAAGATCCCCTCAACAAAATGGTGTGGCGGAAAGAAAAAATCGAACTATCCTCGACATGGCTCGAAGCATGCTCAAAAGTAAGAAACTACCTAAGGAGTTGTGGGCAGAAGCTGTAGCATGTGCTGTCTATCTATCCAATCGGTCTCCAACAAGAAGTGTGTGGGGAAAAACTCCGCAAGAAGCATGGAGTGGAAGAAAGCCAGGTATCTCCCATCTAAGAGTTTTTGGAAGCATAGCCTATGTACATGTACCAGATGAGAGGAGAACCAAACTTGATGACAAAAGTGAGAAGTTCATCTTCATCGGCTATGACACAAATTCAAAAGGTTATAAGCTGTATAATCCGAAAAATGGGAAGACGGTGATCAGTCGAGACGTGACGTTCGATGAAGAAGGAGAATGGGATTTTGGCCCGCATGCAGGTGATCTTCACTTCTTTCCTCAGTTTGAAGAAGATAATGAACAAACAATAATGGAGGAAGCAAGAGATGTTCAACAACAATCCACTACTCTACCTGCTTCACCAACATCAACCAATCATGGTAATTCACCAGCATCAACATCATCAAGTGGGAGTCCAAATGAGAGAGATGTTCCACGCACAAGGAGTTTACGTGAACTCTATGAGGTAGCTGAAAGACTTGATAATCCTACACTTTTCTGTCTCTTTGCTGATTGTGAACCAGTCGACTTCCAAGAAGCAGTACAAGATACTAAGTGGAGGAAAGCAATGGATGAAGAAATCGAAGCAATTCAGAAAAATGACACATGGGATCTCGCTATTCTTCCGGAAGGACACAAAGCCATCGGAGTCAAGTGGGTGTACAAGACAAAGAAAAATGCAAAAGGAGAAGTCGAAAGATACAAGGCAAGGCTAGTAGCGAAAGGCTATAGTCAAAGAGTCGGAATCGACTATGATGAGGTATTTGCACCCGTTGCTCGTTTGGAAACTATACGATTACTAATTTCTTTGGCAGCTCAAAACAAATGGAAGATTCAACAAATGGATGTGAAGTCTGCCTTCCTAAATGGAGTCCTTGAAGAAGAAGTCTACATTCAGCAACCATCAGGTTATGAAATCAAAGGGCATGAAGACAAGGTTCTGAAGCTGAAGAAAGCCCTCTATGGGTTAAAACAAGCGCCAAGAGCATGGAATAGTCGCATCGACAAGTACTTTCAGGAGAACAACTTTATGAAGTGCCCTCATGAACATGCTCTCTATGTCAAAGTTAAAGATGGAGATATGTTGATTGTGTGCTTATATGTGGATGATCTAATCTTCACCGGAAGCAATCCAAGCATGTTTGAAGAGTTCAAGAAAGTGATGACTAAAGAATTCGAGATGACCGACATTGGGTTGATGGCATACTACCTAGGCATCGAAATCAAGCAGAATGAAGAAGGCATTTTCATCTCCCAAGAAAGCTACACAAAGGAGATACTGAAAAAGTTCAAAATGGACGACTGCAAGCCCATGAGCACGCCAATGGAGTGTGGAGTCAAGCTAACTAAGCATGACAAAGGAGAAAGTGTAGATCCAACATTTTTCAAGAGTCTACTTGGAAGCTTGCGCTACTTGACATGCACAAGACCAGACATTCTCTATGCCGTCGGATTAGTCAGTCGCTACATGGAGAATCCCACAACTACACATTTGAAGACGGCCAAAAGAATTCTTCGATACCTTAAAGGTACTGTGAACTTTGGCTTGTTCTATTCAAGTTCTGATAACTACAAACTTGTTGGATACAGCGACAGTGATTGGGCAGGAGATTCTGACGATAGAAAAAGCACTACTGGATTTGTGTTTTTCATGGGAGACACTGCATTCACATGGATGTCGAAGAAGCAACCGATTGTCACTCTCTCTACCTGCGAAGCTGAATACGTAGCTGCTACCTCATGTGTCTGTCATGCAATCTGGTTGAGAAACTTGTTGAAAGAATTAAGCATGCCACAAGAAAAGCCAACAGAGATCTATGTCGACAACAAGTCTGCAATAGCTCTAGCAAAGAATCCGGTGTTCCACGACAGGAGCAAGCACATAGATACCCGTTATCACTACATAAGAGAGTGTATTGCAAGAAAGGATGTGCGAGTGGAATACGTGAAGTCTCAAGACCAAGTCGCCGACATATTCACCAAGCCACTCAAACAAGAAGACTTTATTAGACTGAGGAACTCAATCGGCATCACAAAACAAGATTAAGGGGGGATGTTGATTTGTAATCTTGTTTCTTTGGCCCAATACAAGTAGTCCAGCCCATGATGAAAAGGCATAATGGATGATTCATGCAAAAGGCTAGATAATTCTAGCAAGATCATGCATATGGCAAGGCTTAAGTCGGTTAAGCCATCTAGAAATATCTAACCTAATATACAATATTGTAGTCTTTTCTAGAAAGACCAAAAGCTAGCAGTTTGTGAGATGAGGAAAGTCGGCAAACACAACCTATAAATAGGTGTGTAATGTTGTGAACCAATGAACCAATCAAGTGAGCAAGAAGTGAGAAAAAGAGTGAAGAATTGTAAGAGAGTTTGAGTGTTTCCTCTTGTATTAGTTTGTGAGTGAAAAAAAATTTGTGTAATACTTTGAGTGTTCTTTCTTTCTCTTGCCTATCAAATTCCGCTGCGTCACAATCTTCTTTGTGAGATAAACATCTCCAAAGTAGTGAAGTCATTTTAAGCCCCAACAATGCATACATCAACTCCAACACTTATCTTAGTAGCCTGCAGAAAAGTGTAATACTTCAATATGTCACGTGGTATTACCATCATAAACAACAATTTTTCGTTCCACTGCCCACTCTTGAATACATATAATCTAGGATGGTCGGATTCCACTGCTCACTCTTGAATGCATATAATCTGGAGTACTATTTCCAGTTTAAAGTATACAACAATCAAATGAAATGTACAAGTTATGTTAAAAGACGTAGGCAAAACAAATGATTAAGCAAGGCATCCTTCCTTGGAGCTGCTACAACTGCAAATCCACTTCTGGCACATCTACTAACAATTAAAACGAAAGACAAGGCTTATCTACCGTAAAACGCGCCTGGAAGACCAATTTTACAAGTCTCTGCAACTTGTCTTCATCAGTTCATCCCAAACTCGAATTGATTTTGGCCAATTGTAGAAACTTGTATTTCGCTTTGGTAAAAAAATGCTTTCACAAATGCACTTCCCAATATTTGTTATAACTTGTACTTCTAGCTAGACCTCATGAACATATAGTACTGCAATGCAGCTTCATCTCAACTGTCAACTCCCCCTTGGGAAAGGATAGTACAGGAGACGACAAACAAGATAGAAGAATTTTTTGAGAGGTAAAGTTCAACTTACGGGCAGCAAAAGAAGGAAGCATATTAGCGACTCTATACTTCATTTAAGGGGAACCTGATTCATGGGTAGCAGGTTCAAGAGAATTTCGTTTCACATATCAGGTACGCCAGGTAGGCACCAATGGCTACAATCAGGCACTGATGGATTATTGCTCCAGGTACCCGCCTGCCCATCACTTCGGAATGATACCATAGGTGTAACGTGTAGGATAGTCACAGGAGCCTTCATTTTCCTCACAATCTCTATAATGATGTCTGAACTTGTGCTCCGGTCCTTTCCCCATGAGCTTGACCAAGGATGTTGAGTCACTTTGCAAGAATTGCGGTTTCGGCCACTGGTACAAATACAAGAATTACCAGCAGTCAATTAAACATATATCACAATTTAAAAGATTTAGCTTCTACAAAGAAGAAAATAGGACAACTTTATAGATTACTTCAGATCAGCCAATCGAACATGCATTTCCACGATTAACCATTAACTAAATTATTTAGAGCTAGATGCAATTGAACTCTAGCAGCCTTAAAAGCTACAGTCAAAGTATCATAACAAACTAAATAAATAACGCACCTCCAATGCGATGACTGAAAAGTCCTGAAGAATATACTTGTCCTATTTGTGTTGACCATGGTCTCAACCCAAGATGCCCAAGACTTTAAAGCTGTCCTGAAGCCAGTGGTAATTGGCATTCCGCGTTTCAGTGATTTACCCACTTGAAAATATCAGCCCCTGCCTAAAAATCTGTTAAAACTTGCATACTTTTGGGTCTCTGTGTGAAAATAAAAAAATTCTAGAATTGATCTCAACATGCTTTTCTGGAAGTCACTTTCTTAACTTCATCTCAAGTTTAATCACTGAAAACTCCACGAAAGCTGATTGTGAAGTCGATGATATGTTGAAAAAAAAAAGTTGCAGGTGCAAGTACATATCCACTCACCCTAACAATCACAAGAACGTGAGAAGGCAAAGTGGAGTGAGAGAAAGAGAATCCATCTGCATAACACTACTACAGGCTGCACAACTTTTTTGTGAATTGTATACTTTCTTTTGGTCTAAACTGTGTATTAAAGCAACAATATTTTGGTGGTAGCAACTGGCAAGTACTTTAACTAAGAAGATCTAAAGTCATATGTTAATATAACCGTCAATTCCGCTTTCTACCTATCATTATATATGATCTGATATGTACTTTGATTACAATTCCAGGCCCCTTTCCTCAACTGGTGAAGGTTTTTTAAGCTAAAACATAAGCATAAATATCCAAACTACATGTGTTATAATATCTGAAGGTGAAATTTACCAGTCCCGTACAAGCATATTACCTCCATATTACAATAATCATAGCTGCCATGGCGTTTGCATCAACAAACTTCAACCAAGACCTCGGCCACATTAGTACTAAGGGATTTCTATGTCTATTGGGAAATTAGACATTCTGAAGAGGTGTTAACACGCAGAAGCCTTTAAACCATTTTATAAACAATAAGTAGCATGCATAGCATAAATATTAAATAAGTTGGAATCCACTGCATGCATTAGTGAACATCTATACCACGAAGCATGGAGCATGAATGCATTAGTGAACAACTTGTCAACTCTGAGCGTTGACTTAACCCTCTTTCGTGATAGGATTGGAACTGTAGCAGGCTGCAGTAGGAAAACTGACCGATAGAAATCAATTCTGAGGTCAAATGAACTAAACCGTACCGATAAGTATCCAATCTGTTTAGTGATTTTATTCCCATTCACTTCATAAACACTCTTCTTATCCTCCACCCCTGTCAAACAAATACAAAAAGGCACATGACATTCCAACAAGAAAGAACACCAATGAGCCAATTGCAACTAACCCACTGAAAGTATAAAAAACCAAGAATTTACAATGACCCTTCGTCATCTCTAAACCCGAAATTCAAACCCTTTTGTAGAAAGGCCTGAATTGAACAGTTGTCTAGGTATATGAACGGCTTCACCATTCTGGAAACTGTCGATGTGGGCAAAAGCGCAGTGTTTGGCCTACCAGCGAAAGAACTCGCTTTCTCCCTTTTTTTGTTCATTTGCTTTTCAATACTTTGGGGCCCCGAAACTGCCACGTGTGAATTCAATTTATACAGCAGTGCCGTGTCTTTAAAATATAAATAAATTAAAATAATTTAATTTAACAATATAAAATATAAAATTAAATTAAAATAAATAAGTAAATACTGTTTAAGCAACAAAATATTGATATTCGTCGCCCAAAGTTTTTAAAAAATAATAAAAATTTATGAAAATAATTAATTTTAAAATTTATAATATAAAATTAAAATTTATTGATTCATACATTTTTTTAAAACAAAATTAATGAAAAGAGTTTGAAAACTTTGAGTTTTAATGATAAGGACAAAATAAATGATAAAGTGAATAGTACTAGGATTGATTTTTTAGTGTAAAAATGTGGTTTTTCGTTAAAGTGAACAGTACCATGAGATTTTCGTTAAAGTTCTCTTTTTTAATCATGTTGTTGCATTATTGAAAATTTTGCAGCTTAAGTAATATATAGAAGAAAATCATGTGATTTAGACTTGTATATTATATAATGTTTCCATAAGCACTAGTATGAGTGAAGAGTGAAGATTTCGGAGATGGTTAATCAAATTTATCTACTATGATGAAAGATGTATCATCAACAGTTTCTCATGTTTAGAGATTCATACATTTTTTTTAATCATGTTGTTGCACTACTGAATTTTTTATAGCTTCAGTGATATATAGAACAAAATCATGAGTTGTAGAATTGTATATCATACAATGTCTCCATAAGCAGCACTTGTATGAATGGTTAGTGAAGATTTTGGAGAATGATGGTTAGTCGGATTACAATATACTTGCATGTACTTCAATGGTTCAAAATTTTCACTTTTACGCCTCGTTTGGTACGCTGTATATAACATCCGATATGATTATTAATACGAAGCCGAGTGTTTGGCCCACTCTCGTATTAAATTGGACCGGACTAATTTAATCCAATCTCTTATTTTATACAGTACACGCCATCTTACTAAACCCGTCCAAAAGGAGTGTATAATTTAGTCGGGTCCCTTCTCTCTAGCGTGAACTGGGTTCTCTCTCGCTTCCATCGCTGTCTCCTTCTCTCGCCGGCTAAATTAATTTAACAATATAAAATATAAAATAAGTAAATACAGTTTAAGCGATAAAATATTGATATTCGTCGTGCAAATTTTAAAAAAAATAATAAAAATTTATGAAAATAATTATTTTTAAAATTAATAATAAAACCGACATGTAAAACGAGGCCAAGTACCTCGTGCACGTAAATCGAGATGCACGTCAACCAGAAACAACACGTAATCGAGATGAGCCAACTAAGCTCCATTAAGCCTCAATAACATTCTAAAAATAACAACACTCTAGAGTAATGCACGTTGACTAGAACGTTAACCATCGATAAGGTAGGTCCAATAAGGTCAACAAACCTAGGTTATTCAATTCAGAAGATCCACACATTGGATTCCTGATCCATAAGTTCTCAAGGTTCTAACAACTAATAACTAGGGTGCTCACAAAATTGCACAACGATCCAACGATCGAATTGTCGTCAATTACAAAAATCGTACAATTATCCGAAAATTTGAATAATCAAACCATCGTATCAAATTCCAACGAACAAACTTTGGATATGGGCTCAGGACATTGAGAACATCTTGCTGTCCAAAATTCATAAATTTTGACAATTCTCCACGCGGCGCTGTGCGTGGTGGTTTCCAGCAACCGAAAATCTATTTTTTCGACTAACTCCAAATTCCACCACAATTTACAAGATGAAAGAGCTCAACAAGAGGAACAAGGTTTATACCTGCCACGAAGTTCAAAAGTAGACGGAAGAGGGTCAATATTTCCTATAAAGTCGGTAGGTGCCTAAAGCTTCCCCGCGTTGATTCGTCGCCTATGGTGGTCCAACAGGGTCAAGTCTGGTTGGGATTTACTCCTGGGATGATGGGCTACGAGTTCTAAGTGGTGGCATTTGGCATCGCTTTGTTGATTCATCGAAAAAATGAAAAGGGTGGCCGGACATGATTTTGACTCGTCAGATTTCCTGGCTTTGCCACATATGGTGGTTTATCAAGGTGGTTCTTGGTTGGCTTTTGAAGAGGGAAGTGATAGCTTCATGATGGTGGTTGTGGCGTCGAAAATTTTCACTGGAATCGGCATCGGAAAGTCATGGGTCGCAAAGGTCAATTGGGTGGGTTTTCTGGGAGAAAACCTGCTAATTTGGCAGATACTCAATTGGAAACCCACCCCTTACGTCTCACTAGTTCCGAGGCTAGTAACTTCTCCATTCTAACTCGGAATTAAGATCTGCTTACGCCTATGCGCTCATGGAATTAAAATCTACCTAAACAACTCAAAAGTTGACTAAAAAGGTCGAGAAATGGAAAATGACTAAAGTATCTCTCACTTTGCTTTTCTCAAAATTGGAGAATTAACGAACTAACTTCAATTAAAACTCTGTAATACGTCTAAAATAAATTAAAATCTACCTAAACAACTAAAAACTTGACTAAAAAGGTCGAGAAATGGAAAATGACTAGAGTATCTCTCACTTTGCTTTTCTCAAAATTGGAGAATTAACGAACTAACTTCAATTAAAACTCTGTAATACGTCTAAAATAAAATAAAATACTAATTTTGGGGATGGGGCATCACACTCGTTTCATGTAATTCATTGTTCTTTTCCACATATGACGTTTTCAGTTGAAATTTTATTGGTTTTGTTCCTTCATGGCTTGTGTCATGGTGTTGATTGGAAACTTAAATTAAAAACTGAAAATACAAATTTTGAAAGCTCAAGAAAGTAGCTTTTAGTTTTCATTTAAAACAAAAATTCAAAAACTGAAAGTAGTTGACACACCCGTACCCAAAAGTAGGGAATGCTGGCCGTCACGTGAGTGTGACGTAGCCAAGTGCGCTGTGCGGAAGCTAAGATCGATAACGTAGTACGAATAAATTAAAAACGAATTCTAGCAACCTAAATACGAATGTGTGCTAGAAATATTACAATACTTATACATATTCAGAACGTACTAGGTCAGAGTCAAGCATGAATAAAAGAGTTTAAGTACATCGTTGGGCCCTACATATGTCAAATCTGTCAGAAAAGCCGGAAGGTCCTCGAAGTTGCCAAACTCGGAAATCAAGCTATCTAGAACCTGGAGGGGCGAAAAACAAAAGGGAGTGGGTCAGCAAAAACAATTCTTTTCAAAATCAATCTTTTCTCAAAAGTCTAGCCCCTCTCCGTAAAACCTGTATAGTTCCCATAAAATAATATGTACATATATATCTCAATCTATCTCAGCATAAAAACGTTATCAAAGTATCTCAATGTATGCCGTGCAATGCATTTCAATGCCATCAGAATCTCATAAACAATGCCATACTATGCATTTCAATAACCATATCTATACTACAAGTCATCTCAGCCCTCGGCTGTAAGTATAGCTCATAACATCTCTATCTCGTAATAATATATACTCTGCACATACATCGATACCACATCTGGTGGTCTACTCATCATATCATGTCTATCAAGTAAGTATGCTCTAGTGCTACAATCACGTGAAGGCTGTGCGAATAAACGCGGGTCACCTACATGTCGTACCCACTACTAAGTGGTCTATACGACAAGACTGTGCACCTAACTTGGATCCAAGGCGAGCATGCGGTGCGGGAGGTGAACATCACGTGAAAGACTGTGCCCCTAACTCTGGGCAGGAGCACTACTATAATTGTGCAGGTCTATGAGCTAACAATTCATGATATCTCATCATTTCACATCATATCTCATCACTGTTCGTTCTCTACTATGTATGTACCTACCTGGTACTTACCTAGCGTCCTCGGCACCAACATATGCATGAAATGTATATAGAAATACTCATGCATCAAATCAAGTAATATGCAAGTCGATAAAACGTATTTTTCATTTAATATGTGATTCTGGGAAATCATTATATAAATAGGTTATACGGAAAATAATACTGCCCACTCACTGGTAAGTCGTTGGATCGTAGCCCCCACGTCGAGCCTGGCTACGGTCGTCCTCGGAATGCGTTTCACCTATATGAGAAATTACTAAAAATACGTCATTTAAGTACATATACATAACTACGGAAATAACTTCTCATATATAGCTCAATTTTGGTATTTGGATATACCAACGTGACCTACTCGTCGTCACGAACATCCTCATATTTTTAAAATAATTTTTCACTGTCCCACGCGCCCCCACGCGCCGGTGAAGGCACAGCCACAAGCGGCCACGCGCCTGGCACACTGACGGCGTCAGTTAACCCCGTCAGGCATATTCCTGGAATATTCCGTTAAAGTTAACGGCGTCAGTAACGGCGTCAGAATATTCTGTCAGTTTTGACGGAATATTCCATCTCCGGTCACCTTCTCTGGCGACTGGTTTCACCGGAAAACTGAGAAATTTTCCAAGCTTCATATCTTGCTCATTTTTCATCCTTTTTGACCCATTTTTCTTCCTATGTGCTCCAATTTAAGTGTAGAACATGAATATACCTTCAAAAACCTTGAAAAAGGCCTTAGATTTCCTCGGGGACGAACTCCAAAACCGGCCAACTCCGATGCACGTGATCCCGACGTCCAAACACCTCCAACGAACTACTCCGAGCCTCCTTGGGACCTCACAAAGCTCGTGGTGATCTTGGATTGCCCTAGAATGCAATGTATAATAAGTTGATGAATAGTACCTAAACTCGGACCTTGAGTTTTGGACGTGAAATCGTATGAAATCTTACCTGAAAATTGTATGGTTGAGTTCGTATAGACCTCACGAGCACGAATATATAATTTGTTTATTCGATCTACAAGTTTTGGGGTGGTTTGTGTGTATGCCGTGCCTAAAGAACGAGAGAGAGAGAGAGAGAGAGAGAGGCAGTCGAGAGGTAGAGTGAAAGTGTCGGTGAGAGAGTAAGAGAGTGAGGGTGAAATGTGTGGTGTGTGGTACTAATTTGTCAAACACACAAACATTATTAAGCTTCCAATAATTGAGGGCCACATTCTATTGGTCCTCACACCACACACATGCACACGTAAATAATCCCCAAGGACAATTCCGTCATTTCATAATTAATAAGTCAATATAATCGGGACGGGTCGTCACAATCTACCCACCTTATAAAAATTTCGTCCCGAAATTTCATACAACATATATACATACTAATACTCATAAAATAACCTCGGGTACATCTCTCTCATCCGGGTCCTCGGCCTCCCAAGTAGCTTCTTCCGCTGAATGATTCCTCCACAAAACTTTCACCAACCGAACTGTCTTATTTCGGAGCACCTTATCTTTCCAATCAAGTATCGTCACTGGCTCCTCATCGTAAGTCAAATCTAGGTTAATCTCTAAAGGTTGCAGAGGAATCACATGCAACGGGTCTAAAACGTAATGTCGAAGCATCGAAACATGAAACACATTCTGAACTCTGGATAACTCCGACGGCAACTCAAGCCTGTAAGCTACTTCACCGACTCGTTCGGTGATCCGATAAGGTCCAATGTACCTTGGACTCAGCTTACCCTTCTTCCCGAATCGAACCACACCCTTCCAAGGCGATAATTTAAGAAATACCCAATCGTCAACATTATACACTCGGTCAGTAGCATGCATGTCTGCTAAACTTTTTTGGCGATCCTGGGCAGTTTTCAGATTAGCTTTAATAACCTGAACATTCTGAGTAGTCTCATCTACTATCTCAGGGCCCACTAGAACTCTTTCGCCAACCTCTGACCAACACAAGGGTGTACGACAAGGTTTCCATAAAGTGCCTCGAAAGGTGTCATCCCGATACTAGAATGAAAGCTATTATTATAAGCGAACTCCATCAAATCCAAACGCTGATGCCATGAGTCGCCAAACTGCAAAACTGAGGATCTCAGCATATCCTCCAACGTCTGAATAGTTCTCTCTGATTGACCGTCCGTCTGAGGATGATAAGCCGTGCTGTACAATAGTCTCGTACCCAACGCCTCCTGAAAAGCAGTCCAGAACTTAGAGGTGAATCGAGGATCGCGATCAGAGACAATACTCACTGGAACACCATGATACTTCACGATTTTCGATATGAATAGCTCGGCCAACCGATTCAACGAAAACTTTTCCCTGACAGGAATAAAATGCGCTGACTTCGTAAGTCGATCAACAATCACCCAAATTCCATCATATCTGTTCTGAGTACGAGGGAGCTTGTACATGAAATCCATAGTGATATCTTCCCATTTCCGCTGCGGAACGGGTAGCGGTTGCATCAACCCAAACGGCTTCTTCCTCTCGGCTTTGACTTGCTGACATATGATGCATGTACTTACATACTCAGCGATTTCTCTCTTCATACCCGGCCAATAGTAGAACGGTCGAATGGTATGGTACATCTTCGTGCCTCCCGGATGCATCGCATAAGCTGAAATATGCGCTTCATCTAGGATATCCTTCTTTAACTCTACATTATTCAGCACGTACATCATGTTTCCCTGCATAAGCATACCATCTGATTCTCTGATTCGCAGGTCTTTCTTCTTACCATCATTCCTTAGCTGAATAAGTTCCTGAATCTCGTCGTCGTTCGTCTGGATCTCAAGTATCCTGTCGATTAGGATTGGCCTAACTTGGAAACTAGCAAGTAAGGTTTCCCCTCGATTATCTGCCATCGAATTCTCTATTTCCAATTGCGCTCCAGTCGATCTCAACTCGGTAAGAAGAGGAACTCGGCTCGCATGAAAAACGTTAATTCTACCTTGGGACTTCCTGCTAAGAGCGTCAGCTACCACGTTTGCACGACCAGGATAATACTCAATCGTGCAATCGTAGTCACTCAGTAACTCAATCCATCGACGCTGGCAAAGATTCAAATCCTTCTGGGTAAAAATGTACTTGAGACTCTTATGGTCTGAGAAGATCCTGCATTTCTCACCATAGAGGTAATGTCTCCAAATCTTTAAGGCAAAGATAATAGCAGCCAATCCCAAGTCATGTGTAGGGTAATTCTTCTCATGAGGTTTCAGCTGGCGCGAAGCATAAGCAATCACCCTACCATGCTGCATCAAAACACAACCCAGGCCATTCAACGAAGCATCACTGTAAATCTCAAAGTTACATTCATCGTCAGGAAGCGTCAAAACAGGAGCATGAGTGAGACAATACTTCAACTGTTGGAAACTCCGCTCACAATCATCATCCCACTCGAATTTGACGTCCTTCCTGGTCAACTTCGTCAATGGCAGCGCCATGATCGAAAAGTCTTTAACGAACCGCCGATAATAACCTGTCAAACCAAGGAAGCTCCGATCCTCGGTGACGGTCCGTGGCTGTTCCCAATTCTCCACAGCCGTAATCTTCTGAGGGTCAACCAGAATACCCTGAGCTGAAACGACATGACCCAAAAATGCTACTTCGTCCAACCAAAACTAGCACTTGCTGAACTTGGCATACAATCGATGCTCTCGCAATTTCTTCAACACTAACGAAAGATGTTGAGCATGGTCAGCCCTTGACTTAGAATACACCAAGATATCGTCGATGAAGACAATAACAAACCTATCCAGATACTGCTGGAACACCTTGTTCATCAATCCCATGAAAGCAGCTGGTGCATTAGTCAAACCAAATGGCATAACCAGAAACTCATAGTGCCCATAACGAGTCCTAAAGGCAGTTTTAGGAACATCGTCACTCTTGATTTTTAACTGATAGTAGCCTGACCTCAAGTCGATTTTCGAGAACACACAGGCACCTCGAAGTTGATCGAAAAGATCATCGATACTCGGCAACGGATAACGGTTTTTAATGGTCGCCCGATTCAACTACCTATAATCGATACATAATCTCAAGGTACCATCCTTCTTCTGAACAAATAAGACTGGGGCTCCCCAAGGCGAAGTACTGGGCTGAATGAACCCCTTCTCAAGTAGTTCCTGCAACTGAATCTTCAATTCTCGCAACTCGGCAGGTGTCATTCGATATGGAGTCAACGAGATAGGATTAGTACTTGGCAACAAGTCAATGGTAAACTCCACGTCGCGATCTGGCGGTAATCCAGGTAAATCATCAGGGAATACGTCGGTGAAGTGTCTAACCACTCGAACATCTTCCAAGCTAGCAGGAACATCATCATGAAGTACTACATGAGCTAAGTATCCCTGGCAACCTTTCGTCAACAACTTCTTGGCTCTCACAGCCGAAATAACGCCATGTCTAACTCCTCTACGCTCACCAACAAAAGTTATCTCCGGTAATCTAGGACGATGAAAGGTCACTGATTTCCCGTAACAATCAATCTTGGCACGATTGTAGTACAACCAATCAGTGCCCAGAATCACGTCAAAGTCAACGATATCTAGCGGAGTGAGGTTAGCAGGCATAACCACGTTCTCCACTATCACGGGACATTCTGGATATACATAATCTACATAACATTTTTCCCCTCTTGGCATAGCAAACTCCAACTCATACCCCAGGGGTGAAGATTGAGGTTGAGTCAATTGAGCAAATGTATGAGAAATCACAGAGTGTGTGGCACCACAATCAATCAATACTCTAGCAAAATAACCAAGAATATTCAACGTACCCATAATCAGATCTGGGTTGTTCTGAGCGTCCTGAAGTGATAGGTTATGGATATGGCCCTGTGCCTACTGACGTCCTTCTCGTCCTCGATTTGCGTGCATCCCACGCCCCTGCGGGTTTCGTCCATAATTCGACGGTCCAGCCTGTCTCGACGATCCAACACCACTAGAGGCAGCATCCAACTACTAGGGCTGTCCCCCCGATGGGGCTGATACCCACCTGAGTACTGCTGCGGATGAGGCATATACCCTCCGGAATACTGCTGCTAGGGAGGCATATATCTTCCGGAATACTGGCCATATCCGCTCTGGTGGTAAGGATCCATGAGGTACTACGGCTGGTACTGGTCCGATGAATACGGAATAGGATCCCCCGAGTAGTGAAAGGCTCATCCACGTCCTGATTGTGCATATCCGCTAGGACCTGGATACTGCTGCACTGGCGCTGGTGGGGGCATAGCAAGCTGCCGGGGCCTCTGCTGGCTCTGGGGGCAATTCTTGGCCTGATGCCCATCCTAACCACACGTGAAACATCTGCTCGTACCTCGACGACACTCGCCATAGTGCTGGTTGTTGCAATTACGGCAAATCGGAGCACTGTTACTGCCAGAGTTCCTCTGCCTCTAGGATCTGCCGCTGCCGAAGAATCTACCACCGCCCCTCTGACCAGTGGCGCTATAACCTCCACTCGATGAACTCGAACTGGCCCCACTTCGTTTGAAGTTTTGAGTCTGTCGGGGCCCCGATAAGTACGGGCATTTGCCCTTATTGTTCTTACCTTGGATGGTATCCCTCTCCTCATCACTATCACTCGGCAAGTTCTCCGAGTCCTCGATCTGCAGCAATACCTCATAAAACTCATGGTAAGTAGAACACGGAATCGTCGTCGCAATCGTACACCATTTCTTCTTAGTACCCAACTTAAATCGGCGCAACATCTCCGCCTAGTTAGAAGCGACGTCCGGGTGATAGCATGAGAGATCAGTGAAGGTGCGGTAGTAATCATTAGCAGACATCTTCTTCTGCTTAAGTCTAGTGAACTCCTGTTTTTTCCTATTGATGTAAGCTGGAGGGATGAACCTTCGGTAAAACAGTTCCTTGAATACCCCCCAATCATTAGCCTGCTCCTCTGGCATATGCTTAGCCAATTCTGTCCACCAAGAAGCCGGTTCCTTGGCCAAAAATCATTTTGTCGTCTCAACCCACTTATTCTGCTGCAAACTCCCCTGACTCGTCAAGATATCAAAAGTCTTCTCGATGTTCATAAACCACTTCTCCGAACCCTCGGGCCCCTCACCCCCGACCAATGGGGTTATCTTCAAGTTATGTACCGACTCTAAAGGGGTCCGCGAAGGCGGGCGAATCACTGACTGCAGGGCGTTAGCAATAGCTTCCCTTATCTCTGATACACTAGGAAAACTAGGTTCCCCAACATGACAAGGCTCTCTACGAGGCAACATCGTTCTGACAGAAGACATCAAGTCATTAGAAATTTCACAAAATATGCAAGACTGCAACCTAGGGCTCTGATACCAAACTGACACACCCGTACCCGAAAGTAGGGCATGCTGGCCGTCACGTGAGTGTGACGTAGCCAAGTGCGCTGTGCGGAAGCTAAGATCGATAATGTAGTACGAATAAATTAAAAATGAATTCTAGCAACCTAAATACGAATGTGTGCTAGAAATATTACAATACTTATACATATTCAGAGCGTACTAGGTTAGTGTAGTCAAGCATGAATAAAAGAGTTTAAGTACACCGTCGGGCCCTACATATGTCAAATCTGTCAAAAAAGCCGGAAGGTCCTCGAAGTTGCCAAACTCGGAAATCAAGCTATCTAGAACCTGGAGGGGCGAAAAACAAAAGGGAGTGGGTCAGCAAAAACAATTCTTTTTCAAAATCAATCTTTTCTCAAAAGTCTAGCCCCTCTCCGTAAAACCTGTAAAGTTCCCAGAAAATAATATGTACATATATATCTCAATCTTTCTCCGCATAAAAACGTTATCAAAGTATCTCAATGTATGTCGTGCAATGCATTTCAATGCCATCAGAATCTCATAAACAATGCCATACTATGCATTTCAATAATCATATCTATACTACATGTCATCTTAGCCCTCGGCTGTAAGTATAGCTCATAACATCTCTATCAAATAATCATATATACTCTGCACATACATCGATACCACATCTAGTGGTCTACTTATCATATCATGTATATCAAGTAAGTATGCTCTAGTGCTACAATCACATGAAGGCTGTGCGAATAAACGAGGTCACCTACATGTCGTACCCACTACTAAGTGGTCTATACAACAAGACTGTGCACCTAACTTGGATCCAAGGCGAGCATGCGGTGCGGGAGGTGAACATCACGTGAAAGACTGTGCCCCTAACTCTAGGCGGGAGCACTACTATAATTGTGCAGGTCTATGAGCTAACAATTCATGATATCTCATCATTTCACATCATATCTCATCATTGTTCGTTCTCTACTATGCATGTACCTACCTGGTACTTACCTAGCGTCCTCGGCACCAACATATGCATGAAATGTATATAGAAATACTCATGCATCAAATCAAGTAATATGCAAGTCGATAAAACGTATTTTTCATTTAATATGTGATTCTGGGAAATCATTATATAAATAGGTTATACGGAAAATAATACTGCCCACTCACTGGTAAGTCGTTGGATCGTAGCCCCCACGTCGAGCCTGGCTACGGTCGTCCTCAGAATACGTTTCACCTATATGAGAAATTACTAAAAATACGTCATTTAAGTACATATACATAACTACGGAAATAACTTCTCATACATAGCTCAATTTTGGTATTTGGATATACCAACATGACCTACTCGTCGTCACGAACATCCCCATATTTTTAAAATAATTTTTCACTGCCCCACGCGCCGGCGAACGGCCACACGCGCCGGCCACGTGCGGCCACACGCCTGGCACACTGACGGCGTCAGTTAACGCCGTCAGGCATATTCCTGGAATATTCCGTTAAAGTTAACGGCGTCAGAATATTCCGTCAGTTTTGACGGAATATTCCGTCTCTGGTCACCTTCTCCGGTGACTAGTTTCGCCGAAAAACTGGGAAATTTTCCAAGCTTCATATCTTGCTCATTTTTCATCCTTTTTGACCCATTTTTCTTCCTATGTGCTCCAATTTAAGTGTAGAACATGAATATACCTTCAAAAACCTTGAAAAAGGCCTTAGATTTCCTCGGGGACGAACTCCAAAACCGGCCAACTCCGATGCACGTGATCCCGACGTCCAAACACCTCCAACGAACTACTCTGAGCCTCCTTGGGACCTCACAAAGCTCGTGGTGATCTTGGATTGCCCTAGAATGCAATGTATAAGAAGTTGATGAATAGTACCTAAACTCGAACCTTGAGTTTTGGATGTGAAATCGTATGAAATCTTACCTGAAAATGGTATGGTTGAGTTCATATGGACCTCACGAGCACGAATATATAATTTGTTTCTTCGATCTACAAGTTTTAGGGTGGTTTGTGTGTATGCCGTGCCTAAAGAACAAGAGAGAGAGAGAGGCAGTCGAGAGGTAGAGAGAGAGTGTTCTGAGAGTGAAAGTGTCGGTGAGAGAGTGAGAGAGTGAGGGTGAAATGTGTGGTGTGTGGTACTAATTTGTCAAACACACAAACATTATTAAGCTTCCAATAATTGAGGGCCACATTCTATTGGTCCTCACTCCACACACATGCACACGTAAATAATCCCCAAGCGCAATTCCGTCATTTCATAATTAATAAGTCAATATAATCGGGACGGGTCGTCACAGTAGTTGTCAAAATAGATTTCTTTGAAATTTAAAACCCAAAAATAGATCTCTCTTGTTAGAACATTTTGAGTATTTTATTTGTCTCGTGAAGATTCTAAGCCTCATGAAGATTGTCATAAGGAACTACTTTTATTTGAAACTTATTTTTGGTGGCATTGAAGGGAGAGAACTAAACGTAGACTCGCAAGGGAAAAAAACTCATAAATCATTATGCATTATGCTGAGAATATGGCAACCATATTTTTCTTTTCCTTTTTAGAAAGAAAAAAAAATCAAAGAGACATAAATATCTTTTCTGATAAGAAAGTTGGAAACTTACTCGAATGTCTTGCATTCAATCACTTTTATTGTGGAAAATCCTTGTCCTTTCATTTTGATAATGGTATTACATGGGTATCGGATTTCCTTGGGAATGAGGGAACATTCGTGCATGGAACCATTGTTTTGAATTTATTATGCTTGAAATCTATGATTATGTGTTACTTAATTTTAGTTTGATTATTCATGATGAGGTTTATAGTTTCTATTGAACTATAGTTTCGTTCACCCTTTTATATATCTTGTAGGTATTGAACCACAAAACCAAGGTCTTGGTACACAATTGGAAACTAAAAGTTATTGTTAGACCATCTCTAAAGGAGATGTCAAAAATGTCACATATAAATATAACGGTAATAAATAATGTACTATTTACTCCAACCAAGTTGTCAAAGATGACATGAAAAATAAGGCTAAGCTTATATGAACAAAGAGATGTCAAATTTGAAACTGCCTTCAAATTTGATTTTTACTATTTTTAAAGGCATGTCACTTGCCTTATCTTAAATGCTAGCATATTTAAGTATTATTTTATTATTTTTAAACCAATAACAACCCAACTTTTATTCTTTTTGTTAAAAAAACAATAAATGAAGTAATAAAATTTGGCATACCGAATGGAAGGAAAATATTAACAATATGTCAAATTGTCAAGTCTACCATCAAATTTAAATTTGGTGTTTTCTTTAAAAATGATCTTAAACTGTTCATATGTAATAATCAAATTTTACATAAAAGAATAAGGAACGTTTTGTTGTATAGCTTGTAAGTTGTAAATTCTTATGCTAATAATTAGTATCACTAGATTTCCGCTTCAAAATTTTAAGGGTAAATATCAGTTTACTACTCTTAAGTTTCATGGTTTTCAACATTTAGTATATGAATTTTTTTGTTCCAGAGTCATACTTAAAGTGTTAATTTTGGGACAGTCTCATACATCCGTTAGTCAAACTATTAACTATGTCTTTAATGTGACAACCCGTCCCTAAAAATTATGATTTTTATAATTTTAATAAGTGAGTTTACAAAAATGCCCTTCGAGGCACATACTTCGATTGGTGTAGACTGCCTCGTAGTGACGCCTAAGATTTGTTTTCTTGGTATATCCTTGTAGTACTCATCGCTACAGACGCGTGGCCGCAAACGGATTCGAATTTGGAGTTATAACGAAGAAGATATTAACGTTTAAAGTTATGGATGAAATTGTAAACTTATAATTTCTGGAAAATTCTAGAAAATTTGGGTGTGCCACGTGTTGGGCAGTGAATGGAGGGATTGGGCCTTGCCCAATCAGTTATGGAAGAGGGGAGGGACGGGAGGAAAGGTGGAACACATGGGATCAAGGATCCCTCCTTCTCCAAACCCGCGGGTATGTCGACCCGGACCACCTCCGGTGGCTTTCCACCCATTTTTCCGTCGAATTACCTCAAACCATCACCTAGAAACCTCTCTATAACCTTCCCTCTATCCTTTCCATCTCAAATTTAGGAAGATTTGGTCTCCAAAATAGAGAAAACTCATGTGGTGCCAAAACGGGTCGTGCTCAAAATCCTCCAAACTTGAAACGTTTTCATGAAATTAATATTACCAAAATACTTCCCCAGAACCCAGGAACAAAGCCCAATCCTTGTTTGGAGCATCGGAGTTGAGTTTAAGTCGAATTGGAGAACACCCTATTTCTAGGGTTCTTGGCGGGTGTGACAAAATTGAGGGCTTTCCAGTCAAAATTGGACTTTCTCGAAGGTATGAAAGTTGTTCTACTCATTGAGATCTTTAATTCTGGAAATTTTGAGAATTTTTAGTGAATGTTGAATTTTCCGGCAACTCGGGGCCGCCAACCGCCCCCCACGGCGGCTAGTGCGGCGGCACGTGGCCCGAGGGCCGCCAATAATGTTTTTAGACGACATTCAATGCCTTGATATTATTTTTGATGATGGATTGACGTAAATTGATCGCTATGACCTAAATTCGTTACGTTTCGGTAATATGTCAAAATATGTCGACGATCTGACCGTTGGATCGTCACCAAAATTTTGTATGTTGTAGTAAATAATATTTGAGGAACGTAGGAGTTTACGGATCGGGAATCCGTCGTACGGATCTCTCCGAATTAGAATTGTAAGTTTGTAAATAAAACGTTAACAGCCACTTGGTTTTGGCAATTGGCGGAGATCCAACCGTTGGATCGTAACGAAACTTTGGGATATTATTCTAGAAGTTTAATATGGATTATTGGAAGTGATGGATTGAAGATTCGTAAAACAGATATTCCGGATCAAAGTCGTAGGGATGCGTTTTATATAAATTGCATATTCTCTCAGTACGAATTATGAGACATGAATTGACATTTATGCTAGGCGGTGATCATTTGGGATCATTTGGGATATCTCGAGAGTCGTGCGAGGGGGCTGTAGCATGGACTCCAGGTGAGTGGGCTTTTATTTTTAGTATATATATATATATATATATATATATATATATAACTGCCGTTTTTCCCAGAAACTTGATTTGAATGATTTGCGAATCAAATTGATTTTAGAATCAAATTGCCATGTCGTATGCCAAATTACATTTCATTACTATGATTGTGATTGCATTCTTTATGCTTCGGCGCTGTGGACGGCCAGGTAAGTCAGGTGAGTTTGATAGCTAATGATAATGATGATGATGATTGTGATATAGCTCATTTACATGCACCTCAGGTGTTAGTGCTCCGCCATAGTAGGGCCTAGCCTTCACGTGATCGTTCACCTCCTGCACCGTACGCTTACCTTGGATCCAAGGCAGGTGCACAGCCTGTCGTACAGACCACTATAGGTGGTTCCGACTCGTAGGTGACCCGCGATTCGTCGCACAGCCTTCACGTGATCATAGCACTGAGCGTAATCTTATACACCTAGCCTGTCGTACAGACCACTAAAGGTGGTTCTGACTCGTGTGCATGATAGTGATGGATTGTGATTGATAAGCTATAGATTCAGCCGTACATGATAATATTGATGCATATTGATTTATCTCACCTGTCTGATATTGTTTGCTTTTGAGTTGGTATATCGACATGGCTTATTTCTGAGATTTGATGATGAGTTTTGATTTCCGGACGATGTTTTCGTATATGAGTATATATACGTATTATTTTCTGGGAAATTATACTGGATTTACAGTGAGGGGTTATATACGGATTTTTGAAATGTTTTTGGAAAGTATTTGTTTTTGCCCACTCATATTTTCTGTTTTGCGCCCCTCCAGGTTTAGCTGTTAAGGTTCGTATCGACGAGGATTCTTGGCGAATCTGAAGACTGGTGGCTACTTATGAGGGTATATTTCTTACCCGCTCTACTGTATCTACTTATGCTCTGAAGGCACGCGTGAGATGGGTTCGCTCCCGCTCACGAGCACACTCTAATGTTTAGACACTTTTAGGTTTAAAATTTATTCACATTTTTCCACATCACTACACTTTATGGCTTCGTCACCTTCCAGGTGTCGGCTAGCACAACTCGACTTCAGTGTCTTAGTGGACTTTCTGGGTCGGGGTGTGTCATTTAAATGATGACGTGGCGCCCACGTAGACAATAACTGGGTGTAACAACCCGTTCCGGAAATTTGCTATCGTTATTGGAATTATCGAATTTGCCCTAGAGTGTGGGGTGTACGTTTGTAACTTTAACTAAGGTATTGGTCCAATTATACAACTCCCTACGTTTTTGGGACCAATTGTAAATTAGGAAATTATTTAGTTGTGATTGGTTGGTGGATTTTGGACCACTCACCTCACTTCTCTCTCTTATATTCAATGTTCTCTCTCTATCTCTTAAACTCACTCTCTCTCTTCTCTCTTTCGTACGGACAAGCTTCAACCCACCCTAAACCTCACAGATTGAGCTCGTGTTTGGTTCCATCGTCTTCATCGCGTCCATACGAACTCACTGGTACCATTTTCAGGTAAGGTAACCTTCGTTTTCACATAAAAATCCTAGGTCCGATTCATGCACTGTTCATGCAAAAATTTATGCTTGATTTTTAGGGGATTTTAATCTCATAGGGAGCTTAAGGAGGTCCTTACGAAGATCGGAGTGGTTCGTTGGAGGTTTTTGGACGTCGGATCACCAAGATTGAAGAGTTACAAATTTGGCCGAAATTTTTAAGGCTTTTTTCGGCGAATCCCTAGTGAGTTGGGGGTCGAGGTAGGTATGATTATGTTCGTCTTGGTGAGATCTTCATTTTGGTATGAAGATTGTGAAAAATGGTGCAAAAATGAATGAGTTATAGCGTTTAGAAACTTTGCCCATAACCGGCGAAGTCGCCGGCGTCCGATGACTCACCGGAGAAGAAGATGGAATATTCCGTTAGTTTTAATGGAATGCTCCTAACGGCAATAACAACGTCAGTTAGTTTTTAACAGAATATTCCAACGGCGTTAGTAGATGCCGTTAGGATCCCCTGCGCGTAGGGGCGTGTTTCACCGTGCACCTGCCAGTGCGTGAGGGCATGTGGAGGCCGGAAAAATTGTTCTAAAAATATATACGTGTTCGTGAGGTTGTGTAGATCACGTTGGTATATTCAAATATTAAAATTGAGCTATGTATGAGAAGTTATTTCTAAAGTTCCATTTATGTGCTTAAATAACGTTATTTCAGTTAATTTTCATATAGGCGAGACCTATCCGGAGGACGAGCGTAGCCAGGCTAGGCGTGGGGGTTACGACCCGGCTACTTATCAGTGAGTGGGCTTTTGGTTTTCTGTATATACCTATATAATTACTGTTTTCCCAGAAAATGAAATTTAACGTTTATACGTTTTTAAATGCCATGTAAGTATCTATTCATTTTAATTATACATTCATAAATGCATATATCTATGATTGGTGCTGTGGACGCATAGGTAAGTATCAGGTAAGTTTATATATTGAGAATGATGTGATAAGAGCTTATACACCTGCACATTGATAGTAGTGCTCCTGCCCAAAGTTAGGGCACAGTCTTTCACGTGATGTTCACCTCCAACACCGCATGCTCGCCTTGGATCTAAGTTAGGTGCACAGTCCTGTCGTATAAACCACTATAAGTGGGTTCGACTCGTAGGTGACCCACAATTATTCGCACAGTCTTCACGTGATTGTAGCACTAGAGCATACTTATTCTATATTCAGTTATGTTGTGCAGACCACTATAGGTGGTATTGATTGTGTGCAGGATATACGATATGCTTAAGTTGGTTATGAGCTATATGATATGATGAGATTAAGTATGAGCTAAAGATTCAGCCGAGGGCTGATATGATACTTGGCATTCATGCATATTAACTGAGATACGATTGGCAATTAGTGGCAATACTTTGGCATGGCATATATGTCTTCATGGCAAGATTTTGAGATATATTTGTACATGATTATATGCTTTATTTCTGAGAAACTATACAGGTTTTACGGAGAGTGGTTATAACTTTTGAGAAATGAATGATTTTGAAAAGATTTGCTTTTGCCCACTCATGCTTTTATTTTTCGCTCCTCCAGGTTCTAGGTAGCTTTTGTCGTTGGTGGCTATCAAGGATTATCCGGCAGTTCTGACAGACTACTCATTACGTTGAACACCCTTTGGTGTTATTTGAACTTATTACTTCCTGCTTGACTGCATTAGACTATTTATGCTCTGGTTCTGTAATAACATTCTTAGTTCTCGCACTAGCACACTATCTTGGTTTGGGTTGCTAGTCGTTTGGTTTTAATTCATTCGTATTCCTATTATTAATCTTGCTTCTGCACTGTGCACATGGTTACGTCACGCTCACATGACGGCCAGCATGCCTTGACTTAGGTCGGGGTGTGTCACTGGACACCACGTTGACGGGTATTTAAAACCGCACAAATTTAACCCTCTTTTTGACGGATGTAGTATAGATGTAAGTAGGGTATCGTTCTAGGCCGGGGATTAGGAGGGCTTGCTAAAACCTCTAAAATAATTTAAAAACGTAAAAACAAAGTTTAAAACACTGAACTAAAATAAAAACACTTAACTAAAATAACTCAAAATAATAAAAACAATCAAATTTAACTCAATCTAGACACTAGGAAATTAATTGGACGGAATTTAAATTAAAAGATTAAAAATAATAAAAATTAACTAAATAATAATATTTTAATAATGGGGGGATTGATTTGGTTTTGACGAAGTAAATTAAACTTAAATAAATTACAAATTGACAAAAACATAAAATAAAAGTGAACGGATAGACGACGGATTGGCTAGAGGGTTTTTCTCCACACATGACACAAATGTAATCTAAATTGACCTTCAGTTGTTCTTTTAATAAATTGTAAATCTCAATACTCCAGATTAATTAGGTACGCTTAAATTAACCTTCAGATTTTCCTTAAGTTATTGAATTGGATGAACAGCATACAACAACTCAAATTATTCCCCAAAAGTTCTCTACGTGAAAAGCACAATAGAGATACGATTAAAGATCATTATGTTCTATGAAAATCATAAGTGTTGACAAGGCATTCGTAACTATGAACAGCATGATACGTTTGCCAGGAATTTACTTAACGCAATTGTGACTAGCAACCTTCACTACTCATGAATATAAGTTCATAACGATTAGGTGAAATTCACTTATATTCTAGCATCAAATCCATGCATGTAAATTAAGTTTGCATTCTTAATCGACAAACATAAATAAGTTATTAATCAAACAGTTAAGCAAATTAAATCACAACTGAATGTATCAATTCAAATTACAAATATAATCATGGTTTTGAATTATCCTCTAGCCAAAATAAATTAATTACACATTATTAAAACAGAAATTAAAACAGAAATTAAAATCTGAGTTTGGAGGATTAAACCGAAACGGAGAGTGTGCAAGGATCTCTCTGTGCAAAGATTAAGGCTGTTCTGTTTTCCTCTCTCGGTGACAAGTGGCTTAGTCTCACCGAGGCTTGACTGCCTCAAAGCTCCCCTCTGATTTCCAATTTCTGCGCCTTTCCCCTCAATCAGCTGCTCCTCGCAGCTTCCTCTGGCTCCGTGACAATTCCAAGGCAGCCTTGCCTTTCCAGCGCCTGCCCTCCTTCTGTCCCGAGGCACCTCCCGCTGCCAGGAGCTCCCCCCGATGCCACTTCTAAAATCAGCTCCCAAGACCGAGCCTTGCTGCTTCTTTTAGCTCCCTCAGCTCTCCCTGACTTCTCTTTTCTTCAAACCGTAGCTCCCCTCTAATTATTCCTTTCTCCTTGGTGCTGCTCCTCCAAGATGGGCGCTCCTCCTTTGCTTCTCGGTATTCAAGACAGCTGCCTTCCAAAGGCAGCTTTCAATCTTTATTTTTTTTTTATATTTTTTTCTTCCTTCCAGCTGCCAAAGATGGCAGCTGTTCTTCCCCCGAATTCTGTTTTCCAATCTTCCTTTAAGTCAGCCCTCCTTCCACTTATTATCTCCCGTGCTTTTCCATCCATCCATTGGCCCTCCATGTGCTGCCTTTTATTATGCTGCCCGTTAATTTCTGTCTCCCCCCACATGCATGCATGTCTTGCGCGCTATCATCACACACACCCACCATCACATTAACTTTATATAAATATATATATGAATATATAAATATATATATATATATATATATATATATATATTATTTTCCAAATGATAAGTTCAATTCAACATGTAAGATAGTTTAGACGAATTTATTACTTAACACTTCACTTATTCTATTTTTATTTTCTTAGCTTGATAAATTCTATAAAACACAAAAACAAAGTAAATAGCTCAAAATATAACGAACTAACTAAGAAAAGACGAATGAATTTGATATAAAAATATGTATAAATATGATCCGATCACACGTGTCATTAAAAAAAATAAAAAATAATTAAACTATTAAAATAATTAATTAAATAAATAAAAAATTCCCTAGATCCCCTTTGTCTTCCCCACCCCGACCCACATCCCTTCTCCCTCTGCACATCCGCACATCTATCCTTCCCTTTCCCCCTTCTCCCCAGATCCCTTTTCATTTTTTCTCCCTTTCCCTCTGCATAGGCCTAGTCCTCCTCTGTTCATCACTTTCTCCCGTTTCGCCGTACGCCTCCAACCTCCTCGACTGCACAACAAACTTCGCCTGGTGCTCCTTCAAAAACCACATCTAATCCAAACCCCCTATCCCAAAGCACTGCCTCAAAGACCACATATACGACACCCCCCACCACCCTCTCGACCTCCTCACCATTTAAGAACTCAACGTCGTCGCACCATCCAATAACTCAACGCCGTCCACTCACCATCCAAGAACTCAACGCCATCCACTCTGTCGAGCTCTAGGAACTCGACAAGTCCCTCGTCCTCGGATGGAAGCACGACGACCCTCTCTTCCACAAAAAGGCCTCTATCATCGCACATGTCGACAACAAGTCGGTCGGGGTGGGAAAGACAAAGGGGATCTACGGAAGCAGCTTCTTCCACTCTTTCCCTGTCCTCCCATTCGCACCTGCTCCAAGTATTGTCACAAAGCTTTTTGGTTGGAAATTGATTTGTTGATTTTTGACCTATTATTGTTCAATTGCCAAAATGGCTTATGTGTTGGATTACCCCTTTACTTTCACACCTAGATTCAACTTTTACAGTGGGTGATTACTTAATACTATGGTCAAGTAGTATTTTTTTTATTTATAAGTAAGAGGTTTTAGATTTGATTCTCGTTAAAGACAAAGTTGAATTACATTATTATAACAAACTCATTGTAAGACTTACTTATTTCCTACTTCTTTAATGTAGATACAATTATTTACTACAAAAAAAAAAGTTTCATACTGAGTGACATAATTATTTTCCTCTTGAAAAAATGGAAAAGTTGGGAACTTACATAGAAGTCACAAGCATTGCATCCAATCACTTTGGTGAGAAGAGACAAAGGTGAAGAAAGATAACATGTCCTAACGGGGAAGCTTCCTGACAATTTCTCACGGTTAGTCTTGCACATTTTTTGTGGAAAAAACTTGGTCCTTCACTTTAGGGCCTCGTTTGGCAGCTCGGACTGTACTGACTATTTCTGTCGGATAGGATAAATAGCCACCGGATAGTACTGACTAAATTAGTCGAGCGTTTGGTGCAGTATCGGACTAATAACCGTATTATTTATAGTGTGTTTGGTACTATGCCGGATATGATAAATTCAAACAAAATCTTTCTTTATTTAAATCAAACTTAAAATAAATATATAAAAAAAAAATCAGCACTTTTGTTCCCCATCTCTCCGCCGCACCCCACAAACTCCTTCCCTCTGTTTCCCTTCTTCTTCTTCCCCTGCAATTTCAGTCAAGAACCTCTGCAAATACACCATGTTTCTTTGCACGACCCAGTTGCAGAAGAAATGAAATCATCTCTTTTGTTCCCCAGATCTCTTCGCCGCATCCCCCAAACTCCGTCCCACTCTCTCCCTTCTTCTTCTTCCCCTGCAATTTCAGTCAAGAATCTCTCCCTAGTTGCAGAAGAAGCCCAGAGGAAGGCGTGCGACGGCCAAGACTCAGAACCTTTGATATAGATTTTGACACCATGGCAGGTGCAGACAAGTTTGGGAATGTTTATTTTGTGTGGTTAACACATGATGTTTCAGATGACATAGAAGAAGATCCAATGGGTAGGAGGATAAAATGGGAGCAGGGAAAGTTGAATGGCGTTCCCAACAAAGTAGAAGAGATAGTGCAGTATCATGTTGGTGATGTTGTCAGCTACTTGCAGAAGGCATCTCTAATTCCATGTGGTGGGGAGTGGGCGCTGTAGGCGTTGACGGTGCCGACAAGAACGACGTTGAGGAGAATGACGTCAGTGAGAACGACGACAGGGAGAACGACGTCGGTGAGAACGACGACGGCGAGAGGGACGACGGCTAGAGGAGGTGTCGTGGAGAACGAAGTGCGAGAGAGGGGGAAGGGAACCGGACTAATAATCCACTTTTTTTGGAAGGGTTTATTATGCAGGTGTATACCCTACTAAATAGGCAGACTGACTAAATTAATCCGGTGGCTATTTAATACGGGCGGGCACCAAACAACTGGCTCCGTATAATTAATCCTATCCGGTGCTCTATACGGTGTGCCAAACGAGGCCTAGGTGTGCATGTGTCAACGTGTTCCCTTTAGCTTTCTCTATTGGAAAGTGGAGAGCTCTTGCACGAGGATTTCCTTATTGCTTCTTTAAGGAAGATTTTAATTTTGTGATGTGACAATACTTAATAAGTTAATTACACCATTGTCTTGATATTTTTGTTTCATGTCGTTCATTATTCTTTTCTACATATGACGTTTTCAGTTGAAATTTTATTGATTTTGTTCCTTGATAGCTTGTGTCATGGTGTTGATTAGAAACTTAAATTAAAAACTGAAAATACAAATTTTGAAAGCTCAAAAAACTAGTTTTTAGTTTTCATTTTTATTAAATTAAAAAAAACCAAAAACTGAAAGTAGTTGTCAAAATAGATTTCTTTGAAATTTAAAACCCGAAAATAGATCTCTCATGTCAGAACTTTTTTGAGTATTTTATTTGCCTCATGAAGATTGTTGTAAGGAACGACTTTTATTTGAAACTTATTTGGTGGCATTGGAGGGAGAGAAGTAAACGCAGACTTGGAAGGGAAAAAAACTCATAAATCATTATGCATTACATGGGTATCGGATTTCCTTGGGAACGAGGGAACATTCATGCATGGAACCATTGTTTTGAAGCTCTTATGCTTGAAATCTATGATTATGTGTTACTTGATTTAGTTTGGTTATTCATGACGAGGTTTATGTTACTATTGAACTAAAGTTTCGCTCACCATTTTATATATTTTGTAGGTATTGAACCATAAACCCAAGGTCTTGGTACACCAATTGGAAACTAGAAGTTATTGTTAGATCATCTCTAAAGGATATGTCAAAAATGTCACATAGACATATAATGGTAACAAATTACGTATCATTTACTCCAACCGAGATGTCAAAAATGACATGAAAAATAAGGCTAAACTGATATGGACAAAGAGACGTCAAATTTGAAGCTGCCTTCAAATTTGATTTTTGCTATTTTTAAAGGCATGCCACTTGTCTTATCTTAAATGCTAGCATATTTAAGTATTATTTTATTATTTTTAAACCAATAACAACCCAACTTTTATTCTTTTTGTTAAAAAAATAATAAATGAAGCAACAAATTTTGGCATGTCAAATAAAAAGAAAAAATTAACAATATGTCAAATTGTAAAGTCTACCGTCAATTTTAAATTTGATGTCTTCTTTTAAACTGTTCATATGTAATAATCAAGTTTTACATAAAAAAAATAAAGAACCTTTTGTTGTATAGCTTGTGAGTTGTAAATTCTTATGTTAATAATTAGTATCACTAGATTTCTGCTTCAAAATTTTAATGTTCTAGAAATGCTCTGAATTCATTTTTATTTAATTTATTGCATTTTGATTATAAAAGTTTGTAATTCTATAATTGTGATTTGACTGGCGGGAGAAAAATAAATAAATTATTATCTCGGGTTGGGCCGTGATACAATACCTGGTGTCTGACACTTATAGCCCTTCTGGCACTGCTCAGATTTTTTGGTTGGAAACTGATCTGTTGATTTTTGACCTAATATTGTTCAACTTTCATGGAGGAGGATTCTTTCCTTCTTTTTTTTCACACACTTCTATTTTTTTTTATCACAGTTAAGGCACGTTAATATTTTATATTAATTTTTTTTATAGAAATAATAAGACAAAAGAAAGTGACTTAGATGTGACCACACAAACAGGGGGATGATGGAAGTGTATGGAAAAAAAGAAGAGAGGATCATCCTCCAATTTTCATAGTGGGTGATTACTTAGTATTACGGCTAAGTATTATTTTTCTTCATTTGTAAGTGAAAGATTTTAAATTCGATTCTTGTCAAATACGAAATTAAACTATATTATTATAACAAAGCTCATTATAAGACTTCACTTCTTTAATGTAGATATAATTATTTGCTAAAAAAAACAGTTTCATAGTGGGTGACATAATTGTTTTCCTCTAGAAAAAATGGAAAGGTTAGGAACTTACATGGAAGTCACAAGCCTTGCATCCAATCACTTTGGTGACAAGAGACAAAGGTGAAGAAAGATAACATGTCCTAACCGGGAAGCTTTCTGACAATTTATCACGGTCAGCCTTTCTCTTTTTTTTTTTTAATTTTATTTTATATTTTTTATATATATTTTTTGTGTGGGAAAGACTTGGTCCTTTCACTTTAGGAGTACATGTGTTAACGTGTTCCCTTTAGCTTTCCCTATGGGAAAGTGGAGAGCTCTTGCGAGACGATTTCCTTGTTTTTTCTTTTAAGAAGATTTTAATTTTGTGATGTGACAATACTTAATAAGTTGATTATACCGTTATTTTGATATTATCGTTTCATGTAATTCGTTATTTCTTTCTTACATATAACATTTTTTGTTGAGAGTTTACTTTGTTTTGTTATTTGAAGGCTTGTGTAATGGTGTTGATTAGAAATGTTGGCTGATGGAACTGCTTGCTAAGACCATCTCCAACCAATGGCTGGCCAGATGGCTCGTTTTAGCCCTCTGGCTCTCCAAGATTCTCCAAGATATTAATATTTTAATGAACAGTACAGGACCATATTTGTCTCCGTCTCCAAACGAGAGCCAAAGGGCCAGAGGGCTCGTTTTAGCCCTGTCACAAAAAACCGTCTCCAACTGAGGGCCAAAGGGCTATAAGGCAAAACATAATTTATTATTTAAAAACTACAACTTAAATGTTGTTTAAGTTTCATGTTGTTAATTTTTTTTTATGTTGTATAATTTTTATGTTGGTTAATGTTATTTAATATTGTTTCATGTTACTTAATTTAATTTAATGTTGTAAATGGCTTAGGAAGTTATAGGAAAAAATAGAATTAAAAAAAAAGAAACACATTTTGTGAAATAGAAGTTATATGAAAAAAAATAGAATTTAAAATAAAATGAAACAAATTTTGTGAAATAGAAGTTATAGGAAAAAATGGAACTTAAAAAAAATATGAAACAAATTTTGTAAAATCAAAGTTATAGGGAAAAAAAATAGAATTTAAAAAAAATATGAAAAATATAAGCTATAGGAAAAATTTTGTAAATAAAATAATAATAATAAAACTATAAAAAAAATTAAATAATTTCTGTCGGTTATAACCGACAGTAATACATTTATACTAAATAATATGAATGTATTCTTGTCGGTTATAACCGACAGGAATTCCGACAGTTTTAAAAAAAAATAGCCAGCCCGGGGCTGGCTGGCTGGCTGGAAGTGGCCAGCCCTCTAGCCCTCCAACCCTCTCCGATTTCGTGGGGCCCTCCCAGATTCCACAGCCATTTGGCCTAGCCCTCGGTTGGAGACTGTTTTTGGGCTATTTTCGGCCCTCTGGCCCTCTGGACCCTTCGGTTGGAGATGGTCTAAGTCCTTCCAACTTAGCTTTGGCTCGACATTGGATGCCAATGTTTAATTGCTAATGTTCTCAATTAATTAGTATTTGTTCTTCCTTTTAATCGATGTTTATCTTTATACTATGTGATGAAACATTCAAATCAGTCAAATGAAATCAATATGAGTAATTTTGTACAGTAAACTTGTAGTTTAATTTGATTAAATGTAGCAGGTGTTGTTTGAAAACGTAATATGTGAACTAAATTCAGAAATATTGCACAAAACAAACAATTCAAAGTGACAAAAGAAACAATTCAAGTGTCTTATAATATGAGATGTGATATTCACACACCCCTTTTTACTTCTCTCACACATTTTTGAATTTCGGTCGTCGAATCGAATGAATTAAAGAAGATCTAACGGTCAAAAAGTAATAAGAGTGTGTGAGAAGTAAAAAGGAGTGTGTGGATAGCACACCCCTATAATATTGGCTCGTTGTTGCCTTTAACATAGTCATCATGTGCCTTTCACATAGAGCTATTAAAACAGCCAATCAATTGGCTTCAGTCAAAGTAAACGGTCCAGTCGAAATGAGCAACTAAATCCAATAGTAAGTATCGGTCAAGGCGATTAATTGTTTTAAATTTTAACCGAAAGTAAAAAATATTTCAAATATTTTAACTGTTAAATAATTCACCATAAGACCATTTTCAATGGTGGGATAAAAGCCAAATTACCCCCAAAATTTCCTCTCAAACTCACTCCAATGCAAGGAGAAAATTCGGACTAAATGCTAAATGCTAAACCAAGGCAAGATTCTCCCTATAATTTAGCCCAAAAATCAGTGTGAGCTCCACCAAACCGAATGAAAATATTTATTGAAATTAATTTTTTATTATTAAAATATTCATAAAATTAATTTACATATATTTTTTTTAAATTTAATTTTAAAAAAAATAGCCTAAATTTATTCTTTAATAATCCCGAATTAAAATTTTAAACTTGAAACGGTTGGAGTAAAAAAACTATTTTTGAGCTAAAATATTTAGTTTTTAACCCAACATCTTAAAATTTTAATATTTGTACTCGTATTTATGTAAGTAATCATACTAACTTCTCTTCGTCTAAGAAATAATTCACCTGTGGCTGTAAGCAAATATAAAAGAGAAAAACATTTTTTTCTCTCCGCTGTGAGAGTGTTTTCTCCCCCGTGAGATTCCGCCGCTGTGCGTGCCTAGTCCTTTGTACAAATTGCTGATCCTTCCTTTCTCTGTGGTTTGGGGCCTATGTTATCACTGTTTTTGGTTGGCTGTCAGCGTGTTCTTCTCCTCTCTGTTCGAAGGTAAGTGGGTCTTCTCTGCGATTGTGGTTGGTGTATTTATTCCTTTTGCTTTGGGTTTGATCTGTAGGTGTTTCAGCCTGGTGGGATCTGGGGGGTTCCCGATGAAGAGGGGGTCGGGCATTTATGCCTCCTATTCCATATCTTGGTGGTTGGGGTTGTTCATGGGTATTCAATTTGGGGGTTTTTGGCACTGTTCAATATTTAAATTTTTCGGAAGCAGGTACGAAGCAATGAAGGGATGGTACTCTCGCAGCAGAGAATTAAAAGGAATATTTAGCACTAAAAGAACTAACTCTTGGCAGAACATTTATGGGTATCAGATGGGGACGGTAGGCCGAATTAAAGGCGCTAAGCCTCGGCTGCTTTTGAAAAAAAGAAATACAGGGGCAACTAAAGTCTCTATCAAGGCTATTAGCACGATTCAGGCTTATCACAAGGTTCGCTGTGAGAAACTAACGGTTTACTACTGGAGTACTATGGAGAATCGGGGTGTCGAAGAGCTCGTAGTCCACCTGGAAAAATCTATGGACTTATCTGCTATGGAGCAGGGAGTAAAACTTGTGGGGAAGGCTTTGGCGAATAAACCTTTAAACAAATGGGGTATACGAAATATACTCCAGGCGGCCTGGAAAGGGTTTGGTGCAGTGGATATCAAGTGGGTCAGTGAGAATTCGTTCATTATCTCGGTGCAGGATGAGAGTATGGCAGCCAAGATTCTGGAACAAGTACCATGGGCAGTGATGAAGAAAAATTTCGTTGTCAAGAAGTGGCCCCATGATCTTGCTTTGGAGGAGGTTGATCTGGGGAATGTTCCTTTCTGGGTTCAAATCAGAGGAGTTCCACTGGGACTGGCTACTCTAGAAAATGTTACTCGATTGGTCAAGGAGGTTGGGATCTTACTGGAATGGGAGGATCCAGCCAAAGCTAGGGGCTTTTTAAGGGCGAGAGTGGAAGTGAACACGGCACATCCCTTAGTTTCTGGTTGTTGGCTGAGGAGGGAAGCCAATCGGGAAACGTGGGTGGAGTTCAGATATGAGAGACTTCAGGATTTTTGCTATCGGTGTGGTCGTATTGGGCATAGCAATAATGAATGTTCCTTTGAGGTGAATTCTAATGGGTTGGCTAGTTTTGGGGAATGGATGAAAGCACCCCCGTGTCGTGATATAACGGAGAAGGCAAGTGTCGTGCCTATGGGGCTAGGCGAAATGAGGAAAGCCGGAACGGTTCGTGGTAGTACTATAATTAACTCTGCACCACAAAGTCAGGATCCAGGTTTGACGGTGCAACAAGGAGTGGATTCTGGGGTATATGAGTTGAGGAGGACGGAGACCTCTGAGCCAAGTGTAACAAAAAAATGGCGTCGTCTGCAGCGTGCGACGGACTTTCCAACCCGGCTACAATGGTTGGTTTCGCAGGGTAGCAGTCGGACGGTAAGCGAGTTGGGAGGTTTGGATCCCCACTCAGTTGCACATCCGGGATTGATTCAGGTAGGAGTTGGAGACATATATCATTCCTTGAGTGGGGACAACCAAAGTGGGCAATCCTGTGAGGAGGAGAGACGGCAAGGGAAGCCCGCTACGCCTATGTGTAGTGAGGATGGTGGGATGAAAATGAGGGTGGAATCTCCGAGTCTATCACTTATATCTTCTCCTACGAAGAAGGTAAATGGTACTAATAATGAGGAGAACAGTAAAGGCAAGATGGTTGAGTAGTGGAAGGGTTTAGGTTTTCAGGAGCGATGTCTAATGGTGGAACAGACTTTTTATACTGAAGGTGGGGCTAACGGTGAGCCCTGTGATCTAAAGGAATTGGCTGAGGCTCGGGATAAGGAGCAGGATGACGTTGGGAGTCAGTGGCTGGAGATTGGTGCGGGCTCTCAGGCTCGGGGTGGTGGCGGCTGGCCCTCAACAGCCGCACGTGAGCCATGAGTTACATTTTCTGGAACTGCCGTGGTCTTGGGTCGGATACGGCAGTTCGGGCCCTTCATGGGCTTATTAGAAACAAAAGGCCTGCTATGATTTTTCTATCAGAAACAAAAATGAAGGATCATAGAATTGATGGACTTCGGAGACGTATGGGCTACTTCAATGGGTTCAATGTCTCCCCGATTGGTAGGGCTGGTGGCCTTAGTCTATGGTGGGAGGACGGAATGGAGGTGCAAATTCTGTTTTCTTCTAAGAATATTATCGATGCCTTACTGCGGCATAATGGTGATCAGTGCTGGGTGTGATTGACCGGTGTCTACGGTACTCCGTATAGAGAAGAAAAAACTGGTTTTTGGAACTGGATGAAGAGTTACTTTCCTCCAACTGACATCCCTTGGTTGTGCGCTGGCGACTTCAATGAGTTTCTTTGGGATCATGAGAAATCTGGTGGAGTGCAGGTGCTGTACAACCGGCCCAGATTTTTGGAGGAATTTATGCTCTCTTCTAAGTTGATGGATTTGGATTTTAATGGCCCTCCTTATACTTGGAGAGGTATGAGAAATGGGGTTCTCGTGGAAGAAATGATTAATAGGGCTCTGTTCAACAGTCTTTGGCAGGAAAGGTGGCCTAACTCGGTTGTCACGCATGGGACGGCTTTGGGGTCGGACCATAACCCTATTATTATTAGCCCAGTCTTGGTGGGCTTACAGGGTAAAAAGGTGTTTCGGTTTGAGGCGTTTTGGGCCAAGGATGAGGAGTGTAAAGCGTTGGTTCAATCGTGTTGGGAGCGCAGGGAGAGCGGAGATAGTTTGACGATGTGGGCCAAGAAAGTAAATGACTGTCGGTCCAAACTTCTTCGATGGAGTAGGAATAAATTTCGAAAGAGGGATCAGCAGATCCAGGAGCTTTTACAACAGTTGGACGTGCTCCAATTGGATTGGGGTAAGAATTGTGAAGCTATTAAGGCTACTTCTAGCCTTCTTGATGATTTATGTGCTCAGGAGGAAAGTTATTGGCTTCAAAGGTCTCGAATTAGATGGCTCCAAGATGGGGATGCGAACACTAAGTTCTTTCATCAATCGACTTTGCATCGAAGGAGACGGAATAAGATTATCAAGTTATTGGATGCAAATGGGAATTGGGTGGAGCACCCAAGTCGTGTTCGAATGATGGTGGAAGATCACTTTATTCAGACCTTCACATCGTCGGGGTCTCGGAATTGGGGTTCTCTTCTGAATTGTATTCACCCAAGTGTCTCTGAGGAAATGAATGAGGCTCTTCTGTTGCCGGTGTCTGAAGAAGAGATAAAGGATGCGGCGCTGAAGATGGGTGGTCTTAAGGCTCCGGGCCCGGATGGCTTTCAAGGGATATTTTATCAGTCTTTCTGGGAGAATGTTTACGAGGATGTGAATTCATTGGTGGGAGCTCTGTTGTCGGGGTCTTACTGCCCGAGATTGATTAATGCTACCCATATTGTTTTAATCCCAAAGGTTCCTAACCCGGAACTGGTTTCGCAATTTAGGCCCATCAGTCTGTGTAATTATTCCTATAAGATTCTGTCGAAGATTTTAGCTAATCGGTTAAAGGTGATTTTGCCTAGCCTGATTTCGCCTTCTCAGAATGCTTTTGTTTCGGGGAGACAAATCCAAGATAATATTGGGATTGCTCATGAAATGTTTCACTTTTTGAAAGGGCGAACTGCGAAGAGAAAGTTTGAATTAGGTTTGAAGCTCGATATGCAGAAGGCCTATGATCGGGTGGAATGGGACTTTCTCGATGCAATCATGGAAAGAATGGGGTTTTGCTGCATGTGGCGCAAGCTGATCATGGGCTGTGTCTCCACTGTCAAGTTTGATGTTATTATTAATGGGATGCCTGGGGATAAATTTGGCCATCTAGGGGTCTTAGACAGGGCGATCCTTTATCCCCTTATCTCTTTATTTTGGTTGGGGAGGTCCTCTCGCGTTTGTTGCAGGAAGCGGTTGATTCTAATAGGCTCGTTAGGGTGAGGTGTGGCTTCTCGGGGCCGATTATCTCTCACATGTTTTTTGTGGATGATACGCTTCTCTTCCTGAGAGCGGATGCTTCAAATTGCAGAAATTTAATGGAGATTCTGGGGAGATATTGTGATGCTTCTGGGCAACAAGTTAATTTACAGAAATCTAGTGTGTATTTTGGTGCTAATGTTCCACTGGGAATTGCTAGCGAGTTAGGCTGCATTCTCGGTATGACTGTAGTGGACAATCCGGGAGCTTATCTGGGTGTCCCTGCCATTTGGGGGAGGTCAAAGAAACGAGGACTTGCATATGTGAAGGGGCGCATACTTGGAAAGTTACAAGGGTGGAAGCGGAGTTCGTTGTCTAAGGCAGGAAGGGAAGTTCTTATTAAGGCGGTGGTCCAGGCTATCCCTGCATATCCCATGAGCATTTTTAAATTCCCTGCTACTCTGTGTCAGGAACTGGATTCTTTGGTTGCGAAATTCTGGTGGGGAAGCTCGGGGGACATGAGAAGCATCCACTGGGTCTCTAAGGAGGTTTTAGGCCTCCCTAAGGATTTGGGGGGCTTAGGCTTTCGGAACTTTCAAGATTTTAATGACGCACTACTTGCCAAACAGTGCTGGAGGTTACTTTCGAATCCGAACTCATTGTGGGCTAGAGTTATCAAAGCCCGATACTTCCCACATTGTTCTTTTTGGGAGGCAAAAAAGGGGAGTCGTGCGTCGTGGGCATGAACCAGCCTTTTAACAGGCAGAGACTTGTTGTACAGTGGTTCTCACTGGAAAATTTTGGGGGGTGCGGATGTGCGGGTCTGGGTGGATAAGTGGTTGCCTTCTCTTCCTGCGGGGCACCCCACTCCTGGGGGTGAGGTTGCGGTGACGAAAAATCTGCGGGTTAGTTCTCTTATTGGCCCCTCTTCCCGTGAGTGGGAGATTGATTTCTTGCGCCCGTTCCTATCTGTGGAGGAAGTCGAGGCTATTTCTACCACGGTGATCGGTGAATCTTCTACTAAGGATCGGCTGGTTTGGCCCGCTTGTAGGAATGGGATCTTTACGGTTAAGTCGGGCTATAAGTGGACTCAAGCTAGAAATCTTGAGCAGAGGGATGTGCGCCTTCTCGCTGCCCGTTTGATTCCGAAGGATTTGTGGAATGCGGTTTGGCGTTTGAAGGTGCCACCAAAAATTAGGCATTTTCTGTGGCTTTCTCTCCATCATGCGCTGCCAACTATGGTGGCTCTCGCAAAAAAACGGGTGAATATTTCCCCATCTTGCCCCATCTGTCTTGGAGAAGATGAGTCACTCGAACACTTATTTCTTAGATGCCCTTGGGTGGAGGCCCTTTGGTTTGGGGGAGCTCTTAATTATAAGGTGAATGGTGATGTTCCCTCCTGGAGTTCTTGGCTGCAAACTGTGCTTCTCACTTTGGGACCTTCGGATATCCGGGATTCGCTTATTTCCTATGTTGCATTTACCTGTTGGTTCATTTGGATATCCCGTTGCAATTATGTTTTCAACCAAGTCCCTATTATTCCCTCTATGGTGCTGTTTGCTCTTTCTAATGCGGTGAGTTCTTTTTTTCTTGCAACTAAGCTCACGGGGCCTAGAGTTTTGGCGGAGGGCAGCCGAGTTACTAGGCTTATTAGTTGGTGCCCTCCCTTATCTCCTTTCATCAAAATAAATGTGGATGCGAGTTGGTCCAAAGCTTCAGGGTCCGGGTTTGTTGGGGTGGTCGCCCGTAAGGTCGAAGGGGCCTTTGTGGCTGCTGCTAGGTACCCAATCTCGGCGCCTTCTCCTGCGGTTGCTGAAGCTTTGGCGTTGCTCAAGGGCTGCGAATTGGGTGCTTTGCTGGGTGCAACTTCTGTGATTTTGGAATCGGATTCTAAAGAGAATATTTCTTGTCTCAATGGGCCTTTAAATTCTGGCAGTTGGGAGGCTTTCCCCATCTTGGCTAGGGTTCAGCGTATCAGTGGGGCTTTCCAGTACTGTCGCTGGTCTTGGGTCCCAAGATCGGCTAATTGTGCAGCGGATGTTCTGGCATCGGCTTGTCTTACGGAGATGTGCAATTTTGTTTGGGTCGATAGACATCCATCTTCGTTAGTTCATGTCTTGTGTAATGATGGCTTGCCTTGCCCGCCTTAGGTGTTTTGGGAGTGTGTGGGGTGACATTTTCACTTAGTGAAAGTGTCTGCTTGTAGCCCTAGGCACTGCCCTTTGGTTTGTTCTCCATTTGTTTGCCTCTTGGATGGCTCTCCTTCTTTGTTTGGCCTCTGTGCCCTGACTTTGTCTTGTCTAGTCTTCAAAAAAAGAAATAATTCACCTGACACTGTCACCAACACTAAACCTTGTGATCCCCACCACCTCCATACCAATATAAGTACGTAGTTGTCAATCTCCCTCCCATTTATTTCCCATCCCACCTCTCTGAATTTCCCTACCTCTCTGAATGTCCTATATTCCTATACCTTCGCCGTGAAAATTTTCAGTGTGATTTATCTGATTTGTCACTTCTCTCTACCTGTGTAAGTTTGTGTTGATCCTGTATTTTGTTTGGTAATTCTCAAAGTCCTTTCTCAGCCTTTTTCCGGGTCATCGTTGTAAAAGGAAGGAGGTTCAATTTGCTTCCAGAACGAATCTCTCGATTTCTCTCTCAGAACCACGAAACATCCTCATCCGTTCGACCGCATCTCCCCATCCAGGCCCCTCTCTCCTCCCCTCTCCTCCGTTCAACAGCCTCTCCTCCGCTCCTTCTCCCGGGTATTTTTTTTCATCTCTATTTTTCCTCAGAACTCTTAAGAAACTACTAACGAGAACGTCCTCTCACTGAAAAACCCGGAATCTGGTGTACATTCGAAAAAAATCTTATCTTTGGCTACTCTTTCCAGATTTATAATTTTGGCTTTTTATTTTTCTAATTTTTTTTAGGATTTTCCACTATCAGCCTTTTTCTCACCTAATCTTACGAGAAAAAAAAGTATTTCATTTTTTTCATTTTTGCATAATTTGTTTAAGGAGAATTTATGGAGCTTTCTGAGAGTTATTAACTATTTACTATTCAGTAAAATTTCATAATGTAACTTCTGGAAATGCAGAGAGCAATGCAAGGGTTCACAAAAAAGATTGTGGGACTGATTAGTGATATATGTTAAATTTCTGAACCCCTAACTGTTTGTTTGTTTTTCATTTTTCTATTGATAGAGAAATATAATCAAGAAGGAAACATAGTCAAGAAATTCAAAATATTAAGAAAAAGTCAGATGGGTATGTGTGTGTATTATATATTGTTTTCATAATGATTTGTGTTGAACTAATAATCCAATGGTTGTTGGATTTTGATTCCGCAAGAATGCTTTGAAACGTTTTCTTTTGGGATTTGATGATTTCATTCCACGTGATTTTGCATTCCATCTGTAACATTCAATTGTTCATGTGTACACTGACTCTTAACTGCTTTGATTTTGAACATCCTATTGTGTCACTCGGTGGCATGGATTTGTGACAAATTTATGTGAACTTCGGTGATTGGATGTTAAAACAAAGTGTTTATCGAATGAGATCTTTGCAAACTGGGAGGAAATTCACTTAACATTAATCAAAGAACAAACAGGCTATATATAAGCCTTACATAACTGAAAGATAAACATGCAACCCACGTTAAGTTCAATGGGTTCTATGTGACTAAGGAACCCACTCAAAGAACTAAACGTGGTATATGACTAAGTCTGAAAGAAACCAACTTCTACTGATCCCTAAAGTCTAGGGCTTATTTGGCCATGCAGTTAAAACTGCTTACATGAGCAAACCTAAATTTACGTAGTGGATAGAACCACTACTTTCAACAAACCTAATAATCTAACATTGGATGCACTTGTTTTTTCCCTTATATAAGTGCACTGGTGGTGATATTTTGAATGCAGGGAAAGTGGAGATGACAATTGTTGTTGTCCTTTTTATTTAGAGCAAGTGGGGATGATCTTCGGATAAAATGAAAAACTTGCCCAGGTACTTCCAACTTTCCATTCTAATAACTGGCATTTGATTTTTTTAAATGTTTTGTGCATGGAGAGAGATGAATTATGTACTATGAGTATCAGATTTCGTTCCCTAGACTTTGATGTTTGAGGTTATGAATGTTTAAGTTTGAATGGTTTAAATTGTAGGATTGTTTTGTTGATGAATTTCGATTGTGTTTTCAGTTATATTATACACTAAATGTATAAGGTCTGATCAGTTACAAATGAAACACCTTTTTGTTCCCAATTGCTTTCTTTATCATTTTTCCTTAATGGGTTATCGATTCCTGGCTTTTGAACTGTGTTTTGGCTATGGGTGCTTTGTATTTCTGAGCTTCAAGGCATAAAAATTTCTGAAATGCAGGAAAAAGGAAACAAGATACTTTTAGTTCAATGGGTTCTATGTGTTCTATGTGTTCTGCATTTCTCTTCATGGGGGTACAAATTGCCTTATCAGTGCTGCCAATTGTGGCTATTAAGAGGATAGTCTTTTACAGATAATGGGTTGCTTGAACATTTTTCTTTACTCAATGTTTAATATAGCTACTTAATTAGGTGACATGTATAATATATCATTTTATCAGACTCACTATGCAGGCAATTTATTAATCGAAATAGTGATGCTATAAATTTAGACACACAAAACTAACACATTTATTGACAAACTCTATGATACAGATTAATCCAATATGCAATTGTAAAGCTCACATCTATTAATATGTCATCAAATATCTTAATATTGTGTGTCTAAATAGTTTTATTGAAAAAGAATCTGGACGTTATTTGAACTGCCCATTGTTATAAAAAGATTTGTATACATAAGTTTATAATTATCAAAAGATTGGCACTGTTGAATTGCTCATTGTTCAAAAGATAGACGTTCTATGAAAGCTAGATTTATATACTAACATCCATAGTTATCACAAAGAAAGCACGTATGCCTGATTTTTTTGTTAACTACGTTTTCTAATCTTTGGGGTTTTACTAATTAAACTGGCATGCCTGTAGGTGGACCTTGCTTTGTATATAGTCTATTTTGGGTTTTAATCACACACATACATATATAACTAATTAAACTCTGTTTGTCAATAATTTTACTCACTTAATTAGTTAAGAATTGGTTTACATTTGGATAATATAGGTGTTGGTATAACAGGTGACCTTTATATCTGCAAATGGTTGTTGGGTTGGAAGGTCTGCTCTCAAAGAAGAACAAATCAAGAATAGAGTGAAACTGTGCTTCTCGTTGATCTTCTATCGTCTTACTTGTTCATTCAGTTACTGTTTGCAGTACCGATTTACAGCAACTGTTTTTTCCGATGGCATTGACTTTGAGCACCGAAAGAGCTTCTTCATCTTTTCGTTCGATTGATTTAGCTCCTGGATGGAAGTATGATGTGTTTTTGAGTTTCAGGGGTGCAGACACCCGCAGGGGTTTTGTATCTCATTTATACCATGAATTGTGCAAGCGCCAAGGAATTACGACTTTCTATGACGATCGAGAGCTTGAAAGAGGAACAAGTATTTCTCCAGAGCTCCTAAGTGCAATCAGAGCATCGCATATAGCAATTGTTGTTCTCTCACCAAACTATGCTTCTTCCAAATGGTGCTTGGAAGAACTCACAAACATTGTTCAATGCATGGAAATCAGGAACGCACTTCTGCCAATTTTTCATGACGTGGATCCCTCCGACGTAGGAAATTAGAGGGGGTCTTTTGCCAAAGCCTTCGCTGAGCATGAAGAAAAGTTCATTAGTACCGAAGACAAAAAGAAGGTGACCCAGTGGAGAGCAGATTTGAAAAAAGTATCCAAAATTTCTGGGTGGCATTTGAAGAATTTTTAGTAAGCATGCATATTTGAATGTTTCGTTGTTGTTCTTGCTTTGGTGCCTCTGTTTGGTTAACTTGTTATACTTTTCTTCCTTCTACTTCTAGGTGTGAAAGAGAGCTGATTGATGACATCGTCAAATGCGTGTGGAGGAAAGTGCAAGCTACATTCACGCTATTAGATTCATCACAGAAGTTAGTCGGAACTGATTCTGCACTCGAGCAACTAAGTTTGTTGTTAGCTCATGATGCAAGTGATGTTGGATTTTTTGGGATAACTGGGATGGGTGGCATTGGCAAGACTACTCTTGCTAAGCTAGTTTATGATAAAATCTTCCATCATTTTGAAGTTCACTGCTTTCTTGAAAACGTTAGAGAGGTTTCTGTAAGAGAGCCTACTCTAGTTCGTCTTAAAAAGCAACTACTTTCCCCAATCTTGAAAGAAAATATTGAAAACGTTAGTGACCAACAATGGGGAATTTACATGAAGAAATGCTTATGCAACAAAAAGGTTCTTCTTGTACTTGATGACGTGGATCAAGTAAACCAGCTACAAATACTAGCTGGAAGGAAAGATTGGTTTGGCATGGGAAGTAGAATTATCATTACAACTAGAAATGAACGTCTGCTGGTCGAGCATGACGTAACATTGTGTCAAAATGTCGAGCTGTTAAATGATGCCGAAGCACTTGAGCTGTTTAGCCTGCACGCCTTTAGAAAAGACCAACCTGAGGAAGATTTTTTGGAACTGTCTAAGCATTTCCTAGATTATGCTGGAGGCCTTCCATTAGTTCTTAAAACCTTGGGGTCTTCTTTGTATGCGAAGGGCCAAGATGCATGGAATAGTGTACGAGATAATCTAAGGAAAATTCCTAATCGAACAGTTACTGATTCACTCAAAGGTAGTTATGACGGACTTGAAGAGATGGAGAAGAGAATTTTTCTCGATGTTGCGTGTCTCCACAAAGGGAAGCCCACGACGGAAGTATTGTGGATACTAGACAATTCATTTGGAATTTCTAGTAGTAGTATGATAGATGTGCTAATTGAGAGATCTCTCGTATACAAATGCAAATGTTGCAAAAACGAGATAGGGATGCATGATTTGATACAAGAAATGGCATGGACAATTGTTCATGAAGAGTCTAAAGACCCTGGTCAACGCAGTAGGTTGTGGCTTTCTGATGACGTTTTTCATGTACTCACGACCAATTCGGTAAGAAGATAAATTCCAAGTTTGGAATAAGATACGATTTCTTTTGACACTGTAGTAGACTTGATTGTCAAATTAATTTTTCCTTTTTTCTTAATTGTTAGGGGTCAAGTGCAATTGAAGCTATATCCTTACGGCCGCCCAAAGTATAAGAGGTGCCCCAATGGAATTGTGAAGCCTTCTCTGAGATGCATGGTCTGAGGTTTTTGGAATTTGATAATTTGATATTTTCTTCCGGCCCCAATTTCTTCCATGTTCCTTGAGAATTATAAATTGGAGTTACTATCCTTCCAAGTGTCTTCCAACCAACTTTCATCTGCGCTTGCTTACTCAACTTAACATGAGAGATAGCAATCTTGTTCGGCTATGGGAGGGAAAAGTGGTAAGCGTAGTGTTAAATAAATCCCCTGTCAGTACTCATTTTCTAATTTTGTCCAATGATATTTTAACACATTTTATTGTTTAAAAAAATAATGGACATGTTAAAAAACAAGAACATGTGACATTTTTTTATTGGACCAAAACAAAAAATGAGTCTATAGAGTACTCACTGATGAGTAACTAATTATTATTCATCCTTGAATAAATGCTATGTAATTTACAAAATAATCATTTACTTTTTTATTTTATTTATTTTTTTGAATAAATTTTAAGATTGTAGAAACCAATTATATGATCTAAACTTTATTGGTGTTGAACAGGACTTGCCCAAGTTGAAACATCTCGATCTTAGCTATTCCCAGAAATTGATTAGTACCCCAGATTTCAGTGGTGTTCCAAATCTTGAGATGTTGACTCTTCATGTTTGTAAAAATTTAGTTGAGATTCACCCGTCTGTTGCATTCCTCAAAAGACTTGAATGTTTGAATCTTATGTACTCTAAAAGCCTTAAGAGTCTCCCAAGTGAGTTTGAAATGGATTCTCTTCGATCTTTACGGCTTGTTGACTTACCAAATGTGAAAAAGATTCCAGAATTTGGGGAGCAGATGAAGAATGTGTGTTATATTCACTTAAATGGGATTGCGATCGAAAAAATACCTTCATCAATTGGACATCTAGTTGGCCTCAAGGAATTGCATGTAAACAATTGCAAAAATCTATTGAACCTTCCAAGGGCTATTTGTAATTTGAAGTCTCTTGAAAGGATTGCTGTGACGGGATGCTCAAAACTTGACAAACTGCCAGGAGACATGGATCACTTAAAGAAGCTTGAATGTGGAGACACAATGATAGAGCCGCTTGTGAGTATGAAAAATCTCAAGGAACTAGTATGTCACAGATCGTATGCTAAAGCAAGGGAGGGGCGGGGCCTTCTCCGCTTATTAGGACTTGGAAAAAGTCGTCCTGATCCTCCTTGTTGGGGTCGGGTGCTGTCATCTCTAAATCGTTTATGCTCTTTGTGGTACTTATCTCTAAGTGATTGTAATCTCTGTGAAGGAGATATCCCCGATGATATTGGCAGCTTGTCCTTTCTAGAAACATTGGATCTTAGTGAAAATAATTTCGTCAGTCTACCTGAAAGCATTAGACACCTTTCTAAGCTTCAGTGTCTTATGCTGGACAAGTGCAAAAGCCTTCAAGAATTGCCACCTCTTCCATCTAACAATCCCGAGTTATGTGTGGAAGTAGACAATTGTACATCCTTAAAAAGGTTGACAGATGCATCCAAGTTGAGCAGCAGATTCACCAATTTGTATGACTTTGACTTCACTTGCGAGAATTGCATTGAATTGGTTCAAGATGAAGGCTGGATTAATACAATACTCTCAAGGATTCCAAAATTTGTCGCTGCGGTACTCTCTCTATCAAGATCTGCCACTGATCAAGAGGTACTCTCTCTCTCTCTCTCTCTCTCTCTCTCTCTCTCTCTCTAAAATAGTTCTTTTGTTACAGGTACGGTTTCCATATTGTCTCGAAGGGGCCCCACGGGTCCCAAAGGTTGTATTGCCTGGAAGTGAAATTCCAGAGTGGTTCAGTAATTGAAGTGAGGGAAATTCAGTAAATGTGAAGCTTCCACCACCATCATGTACCGACTGGTTGGGGATTGCCTTTTGTCTTGTTTTTGAAGATCCTAAACAAAACTTGGCCAATCTACCTGCCCTTTCTCATATTAATTATTTCAGTATTAAGTTTTCAAAGACATGCTTAGCTACTAGCGTAGGGTCTTTTGTGTCAGAACACCTTTTGGTATTTTATTTCCCTCGTGAACAATGTCATCAGGAACAGTTTTTATTCGAAACTTACTTTAGTGGATTTCCAGCGGGACTTGTTGAAAAAGCAAACTTAAATAGTGTGAAGAAGTGTGGGGCTCGTTTGGTGAAGAAGCAAGATTTGGAAGAACTAAACCAAACATTGAAAATCCTGAAATGAGCACATGAATATAGTGACAAGGAAGCTTCAAGTGGACCTGTAAGTGCTAGCTTCAACGACACATAACAAATCCACAAAAGACATTGTTACTAGTCACCATCTTATTATAAATGCAGGCAAGTCCTCATCGATTTATTCCAACAACTTTATTGTTATTAAAGATATTTTTTTGCTTCGCCATCTTAGTGGATTCAATCTCACGAGTTGTAAAGAAGAAGAAAAATCTGCTTAATTTCTCATTGCAATAGTTTTTCATTTGTTAATTTCATTTCAGTCCCCTGTAAAGTCAGTTGCATCATAAAATTGGGAAGAATTGGCAAAGCTGGAGTTGAAGCAGGACAAATACTATCCGTTGGGCTCAATGCTTCTTCCTGGTACAAGAATGAACCTCGAGGTTCATTTTCTGAAAACACTGGGGAGGTGAATTCATATTTTTATAGAAAGAAAGAATTGACGTGTTTCAGTCTATTTTTGTAACTTATGGAAAAACACTGTTGCCTTGATCTGCAATCATCTATTGTGTACAAATAACAAAATTCGAAAGGAATCTTTGGATGAAACTTAATTCAATCTTTCGAACATCAATTGAATTATTAAGTCCATCAGCTTATAACAAAATGCTTGAGACCATGTCAATCATGATAAAACAGACAAGGACACTGAGCATTATGTTGCTAGTTTTAACATCTCTATGAACTATTGCCTCTCACACTCCTCGTGAAGATATGCAAGAGCAGATGCGACTCCGAGAACTATATTAAGTCTTTGCTTCTAGGATAGAACAATTGCTGAATTGAAGCTTTTGTGAAGAACTTAGCTGAGGCTTCCATTGGGTATACTCGTACACTAGGACTAACTCATTACCCTCACAGCACCACCAATGAAGCTCAACCAGATTATTGTGCCGCAAACAACCCACCATAGTTGCAAACTCCATGGTAAAAGGATGATGCAGACTTCCAATTCCATCAGCCCTCTCAAACTTTTTCACTGCCACTTGTCCACCAGAGGGCAGAGACTCTTTATAAACCTTAGCCGATGCCCCTTCCCCAACAACCCTGTTTTAGTTAAACACCATTGTAGCTGATCTTAGTGACAATCTTTTCCAAACTTTATTCGCCTCAACTCAACAAGTTTTGCCCTCTCTGCTCCTTCTGGCAGTGACCTTTCTCTTCTTCACACATACAAAACAAATGACGAAACGGAATGCGAATATGGAGAGGATAAATGCGGCTCAACCTCCCAAACCAAGAGCCATCTCCAGTACCTTTGTTTTTCTTCCATGAGAACGATTTTCTGGGCTGCTTTTGGTACTTTAATCTTCTGGTGAAGAGCACATGAAGCAGTCCCCTTCTTCAAACTCCCGGTTGGAAGAGATCCGAAAGTCTTGAATCTCCACCTGTCAACAATGTGAATTGAAGAGCCCTGCCCATTCGAGGCAGAGAAACCGACAGGCATGAACTCCTTGAACTGGTAAGAGAGGTCAATCTGAGCAACAAGAAGAGGCGTAGGAGGCCTAGTTGATGAGTATCCGACCAAAACCCGAACCATCTTGACAGCATCTCTGCACTCAATCAAGCAGTAATCTCCTTCCCACTTTTCAAATCAATTCCTCTTAAAACATCAACACAGGCAACATACACAACCGTGTTCACATCAATACCAATGTGGTAACCATTGATGTCAGCAACCATAGGATCAAACCTGGTATCGAATTTCACAGCGAAGAACGATTCTTTTGACACCGAGGATGGCTCCGGTAGGCTCACATACCCCCCTCTGGATGATCCCAGAGAATCAACATCATAATAAGCGATTACTGAGGTTGGATGACAATTCTGTTTGATTCGGACTTCTTCAATATACTGTTTTCCCTGATCAATTTTCTAACTGAAATACAAAGAATGACAATTCTGTTTGATTAATTTCCAACTGTCTTGCACTTTGTATAAGTTTCCCATTAATAAATGTAAAAGTTTAAGCATTCACAAAATAAAGATTCACACTTGTTGAGAAACCGAGTAAAAAAAACCCCCAAATGCTAGGATTTCGGGCTACATTATGCAACTGAGAGAGTGAATCATACTATTCAGTGACGTCTTCGAGAACCATGTTGACGTAAACATCGAAACCCCTCAGAGTCCCCACGAGATCCTTGTCACCCTTCATTATCACCCACATCTTCGACCCTATGCATCGGACGATCAACTCTGCGTATTTTCCAGGAAAAAACCTCTTATGTGGATTCATTGTTTGACTGAGAGAAAGATGGCCCCTTCCGAACCTTAATTCCCTTGCATTCTCGCTCTAAATTTCCCCAAAAACTCTCGCATTGCAGTCAATTTCTCTGAAAGTTGAGGCGCTTCGACTTGCATGTTGGACTCCTGAGCTACTGGCGAACTATGGCATGTTTCTTTGCCCAATTCCCAGTTCATTTTTCTTGCAATGTTTCAATTGAATTTTGCAAGTTATGGAATTTTAGGGTCGAAAGAAGTTTTTTGAAGTGAAGTTTTTGAGAGTGAAGTGGAGGTGATCTGGGTTTCTGCCATTAGGAAAGCGAAAACCTTTTAGCTTTTGAACTTTGTTGATTGGTCGGCCATAACAACTTTTGAATTACCCACAATAATCAACTTGCAAAATGAACCAGAGATTCGTTATTCCTAATCCTACGTCACCTTAATTGTTATTTGAATAAGTAAAAGTTACGTCTTGGTCCGAGTGGGTATATCATTTCTCTTCTGCATGCCCATTTAAATTGACATATTCAAAATAAAATTACATATGAAAAGTAGTGATCAAATTAATATATAATATATTTAATATGTACACAAATCTACAAAATACAATAATAAAATCTTAATACAAGTCTATTGTGGTGGTAGTGGCAGGGGATATGGTTTGATACTTAAAGTTACGTCTTGGTCCGAGTGGGTATATCATCTCTCTTCTTCTTTCCCTCTCCTTTTTTTTTTTTTTTTTTTTTTTTACCTTTTGTGTCTCTCCTCCAATCCGTTATCTTCATTTTCTTAGTTCATTCTCTCACTACTTTTCCTCTCTATCTCGTCTGATCCTCTCTCTTTTTTCTCTTTCCTTTAATCATCTTTTACTTTCTTTCCCGTCTCTCCTCTTTCTCCCTCTCATGCGACCTCCTCTTTTTAGATCTATTTGTCTAGTTTAAGTCGTAAGATTTAAAAAATTTAAATCACAAACCAATCAGGTTTTTGAGTCTTAAATAAAATTGTTTTCAAGAAATGTTCTTAAGAAATGTTTTGAGAAATGATAAAAAAAAAATTCAAATAGGATACCAAACAGCCTTTGAGCTTTCTTGATGGTTGCTGATGAATCCACTCCAACCACTGACTTATCAGTTATTACTTCACAAATTCTTTCTTCTACGTTTACTTTCAATTGTTCAGCCACACGGTACTAAATTTCAACGATCCAAACCGTCTAAGTTTTAGATTTCTAAACATTATCTTTGCAAAAAAATATAGAACTCCGAAGTCGTTTGACCATCTGGTTATCTCTGTGAACATATGGTTCATTTGGTACATATATTTTAGGGTAAATTGCATAGAAACCCCTCAGGTTTGAGGTCTATTACAACTCCATACAACATCTTTAAAACAGTTCACTTTCATACCTCACATACTATTTTATTTCAAAATAACCTCTGTTAGATTTTTCATCTAATAGTCTGTTAAATGCTGACGTGGCTACCACATTTGTGCTGATGTGGCTGCCACGTGGCAAAAATTATATTTTTTTATACATTAACAATATTATAATATTAACCCTATTTATAAAATAATTATAAAAAAAACCCGAACACATATTCCCCCCTCCCCACACGACCCATTATCCTCCTCCTCCCCCCCCCCCCCCGGCGCGGCGACGATGGTGCCACAAGATTGAGCTCGACGACTGGGTCAGTTTCACCACGGGCCAAATTGGAAGTAAGCCTTCCTCCTGAAAACCATAACGAATTACCTGAAAACCCAAACGGGCATGCGGTTTTGAACTATCCTTGTGAGCAAGGGAAGGATGTTAATGCTACCATCACTATTCGCTGTAATTAAGAACATTGTACAATACAAAAAACAAGAACATCAGTCATATGAAATATACGAGTATAGAGATAAGTCACCAGATTCTACTGATGTATAAGAAAGGTTATATTCACCTACCGACTGCACATACTCCATGGATAAGGCAAGTTTGTACGATTTGCATGAAGGGCTTTATGAACTTCAGGAAGGTTCAACTAACGAAAATTGTCTTGGATAATCAAATAGCTAAAAACACAGAATATTCTTGTTATGGTTACATTGTAGCCAGGGCCGGCCCTAAGGGTAGCCTAAGTAGGCGCCCGCCTAGGGCCACCACTTCGGAGGGGCCCCAAAAAAAATTTATATCCTGTAATTAACATATAAATATAGAAAAAGTAAGAAATATCATAATTCATTTGTTAGTGTAGTGGAAATGTTTGGCTTCATTTTTTTTTGGGGTGTTGAGTTCGAAACATAGAGTTGCTTTTTAGTTACTAGATTTTTCTTGTTTTTCAAATTTACTACCAATCCATCTGTCCAAATGCATATAAAGTTATAAAACTCAAGTCCCTTTGCAACTTTTTTTTCTTTCAACTTCTCATTCTCTCCATTTCTATCGAATGTTTAAATCAACTATGACATGGTCTTGAAGATTGTACTTTAAGGTAATCAAAACTTTGAATTTATATTTTTCTTTTCAATAACTTTTTATTCAATGGATTATTTTAATATTCAATTCGTTAGTGTGATGTTGATTTTAGAAAGAAAAAAAAACACAAGAGAAACAATTGTCGTTGTTGAATTTATTATACTCGTCAATCAAGTTTTATTGTTTTTTATTCTCTTGATCATCAAGTTTTATTGTTTTTCACTCTCAATCTTAGACTCTTGACTACAAACATTTAGTACATTTGCGTCTAAAAACGTGAGAAGTGTAATGTTTAAGTAATATTTGTATATTTATCTTCTTTTGATATTTAATTTTTAGTGATATTTGATGTGGAAATAGAATTTTTTATATATTTAACGAATTCTTTTTTATACAAATCAATGTACATAGAACCAGAAATCAGAGAACTTTAGGACTCCACTTCGAAGGCTCGCCTAGGGCCCCCAAATTCTCAGGGTGGGCCCTGATTGTAGCCTTAGCAAAAGAATTTAGAAACACATAGCCATGAAAAACATAATTAAAGATAAGAAAAGCATGAAAAACCCTTGAACTAAAGGATAATTTTGCGCTCCTCAAGCTGGCGAACTCTTGCATGCCTTTTCCTCCCTCTGCTGCGTTTTTTTACTTTTCTCTTTATTTTCTCCCCCCTTCAAATTTGCAGCCGTTCTCCGCTTGATTCCCCTGCCCTGCAGCAACAGCCGCTTGGATCCCAAACGTTCCATCCCCCAATTTTTTAGGCATCGCTTTGATATCTTGTGATCTTCCTTTGAATGTTTACAAACCATTTTTAGGCTCTCAAAACTCCTCTTTTTAGCCTCAAAATCCCTTTCTTTGCAATTAATCCTACAAAATAAGAAAACCACAAGTAAACTACTACTAAGGGATGAAAACTATGCATAATCCAAGTACTAAGGTGATAAAAACTTGTATAAATATGAGTCTATCACCACTCTCCCACCCCTTAGTGTAAATAATATCGTTTGTTTAAAAAACGAGAAATTAGGTAGGTCTAAGCCACACAATAATATCGTTTTTTTATTTTTTTGCTTTTCATCTCCACCCTCCACTTGTATTCTGATTAGGATTAAGTGCATTACTGGGCCTAAAAGGGCAGCTCATATTTCTCTATCAAACTAGTTAGACTAATTTACTTGTTGGGCTTTAAATCTCCAACTCAAATGAACTGCACAGATTTAGCTCAAATCACTTGAAATGCAAAGTTAATCGAACCTGAAAATCCGAACAGCAGTCACTAATACGATCATAATTCATTGCAGGAATATCGGATTGACATGATTCCAACTCCATTTGAAAGAAGACTTCCATATCTTTTCATCCATATATCGTATGCAATGAGGTTCCTCTGGATGAATAAATGGCAGCCCATCAAAATTGCTGGACAGAAAATCCCATATTCCAGTCTTAGGCATCGCTTTGATATCTTGTGATCTTCCTTTGAATGTTTACAAACCATTTTTAGGCTCTCAAAACTCCTCTTTTTAGCCTCAAAATCCCTTTCTTTGCAATTAATCCTACAAAATAAGAAAACCACAAGTACACTACTACTAAGGGATGAAAACCATGCATAATCCAAGTACTAAGGTGATAAAAACTTGTATAAATATGAGTCTATCACCGCTCTCCCACCCCTTAGTGTAAATAATATCGTTTGTTTAAAAAACAAGAAATTAAGTAGATCTAAGCCGCACAATAAGATAATCATAATAAATTGATATTGAACTCGTCATTTATAAGATTCAAATGTAAAGTTTCATGGCCCTTTTTTGGGGCAAAAAGATTTCATACCCTTAAGTAAAAAATAATATATTAGATTATGCTAAGGTACCTTGGTGTAAAAAAGGTATATGAAAAATAAGGGTCCTGTCAGATAACCGTACAACCACCCCAGACAGTGAAACTGGCTGAGAACGATCATCTACCGCTTGATGGAAGCAAAGGAACCAACAAGCTGTTAATCACGCTCTGATCGCACGGACATAATTCATCCACCAGGTTGGGATTTCCGTCTCCTTAGAGATCAAGGATACAGATGTACAATCCTATAGAACAGATCCTGTTCAAGTAAGATCGTGACCTAATCTCCGTTGTCTAGGTATATGAACTGCTTTATCATTCTGGAAACTGTCGATGTGGGACAAAAGCGCAGTGTTTGGCCTACCAGCAAAAGAACTCGCTTTCTCCCTCTTTTTTGTTCATTTACTTTTCAAAACCTTGGGGCCCCGAAACTGCCATGTGTAAATTCAATTTATACAGCAGAGCCGTGTCATTTAGGAAGAGTTTTTATGCATTAAAACATCATTAATTTGTGCTGGTAGATTGCTTGTATGTTTGTATCAAGTTCCTCTGGAAACTGAGCTTTCTTGGTGGTTGCCGATGAATCCACTCCAACCACCGCCTTATTAGTTATTGCTTCACAAATTCTTTCTTCCACGTTTATTTGGTCACACCATATTAAATTTCAACGATCCAAACCATCAAATTTTTAGATTTCTAAACATCATCTTTGCAAAAAAGTACAGAACTCCGAAGTCGTTTGACCATCTTGTTACCTAAGTTAACATACAGTTCATTTACAACATATATTTTATATGATCCAAAAGCAAAAGTAATCTTCCCATAAATAATGTATCAAAAACAAGAGCTATCAATGAAATGTTATCGAACAAGAAACAAAGAATGCAGAGTTCTTCAGTTTATATTATTTTCTAAACTTATCTCCCCTCCCTCTTTCCTTTTTTCCGTACTTTTGCAGAAAACAAATCAACTTCTGAAACTAGCAACTTCTACCACTACATTGTACCAGTTCCTATAACTTGTTTACTCGTCAATGGAAGGACGCGCAGTGTTGGGCAGTCTCCGACCACGAACAAATGCACTGAAGAGGTGCAGTGCTCTTGAAGGTTGAGCATAGGGTACCATATGAGCAGCCCCCCTTACTGTGGCAAACGTCAACAGATTTCCGTACTCTGTAGCCCAACCGCCCACCTATTCATAAAACATGTGCAGATATTCATGAGCAATGTTGAAGAGAGACAAACTGTCAAACTCGAGTTGAGTTACTAAAGAAGCGCATAAGCACCTGGCCCTTGTGGAACCAAGCTCCGTATGGGACTGTTATCGGGAACTTTAGGTCGTGTGCTAGTTCACGCACCAGTGTCCGAGAGCCCAATAATGGTACAACGGAATCTTGATCCCCACTGCATTCGGTTGAAAATCATGTTATGCAGCAACACTAAAATTTAAGGATACGTTATGCTCAACTTAGCCCCTTGTACATGATAAGCATAACGAATTACCTGAAAACCCAAACGGGTATACGGTTTTGAACTATCCTTGTGAGCAAGGGAAGGATGTTAATGCTACCATCACTCTCGCTGTAATTAAGAATGCTGTACAATACAAAAAACAAGAGCATCAGTCATATGAAATACACGAGTATAGACTACAGATAAGTCACCAGATTCTACGGATGTATAAGAAAGGTTATATTCACTTACCGACTGCACATACTCCATGGATAAGGCAAGTTTGTACGATTTGCATGAAGGGCTTTCTGAACTTCGGGGAGGTTCAAATAAAACCGCCTTTCATACGTCATACATACATCAACTCCAACACTTATCTTAGTACCCTGCAGAAAAGCGGAGTGAAAGGAAAAACTCGTTGAAACAATGAAATGACAAGTTGCATATAATGAGAATTAAAGATGAACAAGAAAAACCGATATTAAACAAAAAAGAAGTATAGAGGTTACCATTTTCCGCAGTCTCAACTCTTGCTCCACTATAGATGGATAACAAACATCAAGAATCACGTCGTAATTGTTTATGTACTCACCAACTATCTGATCGGCTTGAGATATTGCTTTGTTGCATTGATGGCTTACATTGTGAGGATTTCCCAAGACATAATCGTCAAAATTGCATTCGTTCATGATAGTAAGGCCAATTTCATCAGAAATCATTCCATGAGACCAAAAGTATTCATATGTTGCCGGAGCATCACGATCAAGTCTCAGCAGTGGATTCCCAAGCTGACAGATAACGAATAGGAAAGTTAAAAGAGGAAAGCTGACAGATAACAAATAGAGAAGTTAAAAGAGGAAGTGGCAACTATAGAGATAGATGAAAGCGAGGAATTCAAAAATATGTGCAGTCTTCTTACAGCAACCCCTTTGAGATTGAACTTGAAACCAGTTGATTGTTTATTATGGTCCAATATGGCGATAGCCAATTGCGGTATGTAGTGCCCTGTACACTCAAAGTACAGATGGTAAGAACCGATTCTAAATGACAAGTCATGTAGATAGATGTCGAAAAAAGAGATTAGAAAATAAAGGCGCAACTGCAATGACTATATTTAGAGAAGGTTTGAACATATTATAAGAGTTCCATTTCCTAGTACTCCATAATAGAATTGACATTATATCACACTTTGCAGACCTGCATAGCTTTCTCCGGTAAGAAATAACTCTCGGGATCTGAAAGTTGGAAACTTCTCGTACCAATTCATCAAGAATGTGTGCATATCCCTTGCTGCCAAAATCAAATGAAAGTGAAAAAAAAGAAGAAGCTGCTGTTAAGCTTGGCTGCCAAGTTTTATCAGAAATATACAAAAGCAAACATATAGAACAAGCACGCCCTCAAACGAGTGTGAAGAAAAGGAAGCGGAATTAGCTATTCACTATACCAGTTGAGGCATCTCCAGAGTCATAATCCGAACTTGTATTCGAGTATGACCATCCTACTCCAGCAGGAGACTCAACAAAGAGGAGATTTGATGCTACAAGAGAAAAGCAAATGGTACACTATTTAGTTCGGATTCCGAATAATAGGTGGACAGTGACACACTCCGACAAGAAGGAAAGTTGACATGTTCTGTAAATGTTCCATACAGATATACCTCTGTTCCATGACATTGGATTTCTCCGGAGGCCTCTACCGTCACCTGTTGGATAAAATGGACCCAGCTCGGTAAAGGCACCTCCGCCAACGGAGGAACAACCTGGACCTGAACACAAAGTTGATCATCGATCAACTATTCGGTGTTTAAGAGCCTCACTTTCAGGACAAAAGTAAAAGCTGCAAACATTGAGATAAAATTTCTTTCTGCAGAAATGGGCAGTGTATACGTAACGTAACAAGTTTTTTGAACAAGCAAGCAACCATATTCAAGTTGTTTACAACAAATGCAACAAAAAAAATACAAAAAAAAAAAAAGGCAGCAGATTTGAATAAAAGTCCAGCTGACCATAAAGGATTATCAAAACCTTTGATTGACAAATAACATGAAAAATATCTGTTAAATACACCCATGAATTACACAACAGAGTTTAACTAATATTTACAATTTGCTCTCAAGAAACCCAGAAAAAAGGTGAGAGTTTACCTCCATTGAGCCAAAGAGTGAGGGACTTCTTCTCAGGCTGCTCATCTGCTTCAACAAAGTAGTAAAACAAGCTCCTCCCAGCTTTCACATCCACATTAACATACCCAGCATACTGCTTGAACCCAACATTTGGTTGACCCGGCAGGCTCACCACCAGATCCTCAGCTGGGTATCCCTCCACTGCACCCAACAGCACCAACCACACACACTCCAACACAATCAAAACCCCACTAAACCAGCACCTACCCATCTCCTGAAATCCCAAAATATTTCAGAAATTCCAGTCCTTGTTCAATTCCTAGGCAATTCTCTATTACCAATGTGTGGGTGCTTGTGTGTGTGTGTGTGTATTATAATCTGTATGACAATTGCACCCACATACAGATTATATAGCCTCACTCACTCAAAGCATGTTTCTTTTTTTTGCAAGGGAGAAAAAAAAATGGTTACCCAAAAAGAGATAAGGAGTATATACAGGGTGTGTGTATTATCCTTATCTTAATAAAAAGGACCAACTTTAAATTTATGACAGGAAACGTGAAATCTGGGCTGCTTTAACAGAGAGGCGTGTGTGTGTGCATATATAATTAATGGTAAATGCCAGATCTGATTTATGAGGATTTGGTATAATACATAAAGATAAATGCATAAATGCAGCCTCTCAGGAATCGAATGGAGAGAAAGAGACGCTAAGGAAGGTGCAGAGAAAGGAGAGTCCGGTTGTTTAGCGTGCTTTTTTGCAGGAGTTGCAGTCATACTTATGAGAGTTTTTTTAGAGAGAGAGCGAGAGACGTTGGGAAGAGTGGCATATTGGCATTATCGAATGTTAAAATCATGCAACACAGATCACACCTACACTGTCAAACACCTCCACATCTTAATTGGCTTTCATTGATCTCTTTTGGCCAAATTTCCATTATTTGCAAATGTGCAAATTAACTCATTTTTTACAAGATATTTATGTTTGTCTGCTAATTTGTGTAACTGTCATAATTGTTATTCATTGATTCTGCAAAGGCTTTTAAACTAAAATGTTTTTTAAGATTTGCATAATTATTCACTTTGGTTCTTGAGATTTAAAATCAATACAAGTGGTCGATGAGATTGTCCATCATCAATCATTTTTAGTCATTCTATAAATAGTTATGTTAAATAAAGATGAAAATGACAAAACTACCCTCAATTTAATCAACAATAGACCAAAATGATTTTACAAAAACTAAGGGTATTTTTGTTATTTTATCATTATTTAATGAAGATTTTTTACACAATTATCAAAATGATTGATGGTGGACAAACTCAAGGACCAATTCTATCGATTTCAAATCTCAGAGACCAAAATGAGGAGTTATGCAAATCTCATAGACCATTTTAGAGAAAAAAGCCTTCTTCAAATGAATAGGTCATTCATTCCTCAATTGACTCCCTATTGAATATGGTGTATTATTAGGGTAGTGTTATCTTCACACCCATTTTACTTCTCACACACCAATCTCAATTTTCAATCATTGAAATGAATTAAAAATGATCAAATGCTAAAAATTAACGAGTATGTGAGAGGTAAAAATAGGTGTGTGAGTAGCACTATCCTTTGTGTAATTTGCCATGTTAGTCACACCATTATATAAAGATGGATATGCCTCACATTGTAACACACTAAGAAAATTCTCTTATAAGAATTCTCTTATTATCTCTCAAATTATTTTCTTCTACGGTATTATTTTAAAAAAAAAAAAAACTTTGACACACATGTTTAGTTATAATTTACTTTCTTTTTTTTTATACCAACAATACTCTATACTAATATACACTAAGCGTACTTCGGTATTTGGAAATGGAAAACTGTTGTCTTCTCCATGTTTGGTAAGCTTGAGAAATGATTTTTTGATTCATGGAAAAATGGAAAAAATAGGGGCAATGTGAAACCCTCCATCCCCTTGGTGTTCCCTTTCCTCCTTCATGGGAAACCAAAACAAAAAGGCATGGATTGACATTTTTATGACAAATATGTCGTCATTGACATTTATAAAATGCCCATTATATCCTTTAAAAAGTAGTATTTTCTACCCAATTTCTCATTGTTAGCAAACATAGGAAAGAAATTCTGCATTTCCCTTCCCCTCGAAAAAGGCATGGGAAATCATTTCCCCCGAGTTTCTTTTCGTATATCAAACGCAGCCTAAGAGAGAGGAGAGAGAGTTTAAACTTAAAACGTAGTCGGTAAGAGAAAGATCCTAATTATCAAGCAATCCACTTGCAATTATAATTTATCTTAATGGAGAACGATTCATATCAAGGAGTCAAGTTTTCCATTTGTAGTTATGGCAAACCCTTGTGTACTTGCCATTCTTTTTCATTTTATCATTGAAATAGCTTGACAATATAATCAGCAAAATTTCACTGACAATTCAGTCTATCCAACTGAAATAGTTAACAAAATATGTTATGCCAAACAAGACTAATAATAATGTGAAATCCCATATCGCCCATGGGAGTGATCATTAAATGTATATTCTCATCCCTACCTAGCACGAGGCCTTTTGGGAACTCACTGGTTTCGGGTTCCGTAGGACTCTGAAGTTAAGCGAGAAGGGGGCCAGAGCACTCCCATGATGGGTGACCCACTGGAAAGTTGCTCGTGAGTTCCCAGAAACAAATCCGTGAGGGCGTGGTCGGGGCCCAAAGCGGACAATATCGTGCTACGGTGGTAGAGTGGGCCCGGAAAGTGGTCCCCCCAGGCCGGGATGTGACAATTGGTATCAGAGCCTATCTCTGGCCGGAAGTGTGCCGACGAGGACGTCAGGCCCCTAGGGGGGGTGGATTGTGACATCCTACATCGCCCATGGGAGTGATCCTTAAATGTATATTCTCATCCCTACCTAGCACGAGGCCTTTTGGGAGCTCACTGGCTTCGGGTTCCGTAGGAACTCTGAAGTTAAGCGAGAAGGGGGCTAGAACACTCCCATGATAGGTGACCCACTGGGAAGTTGCTCGTGAGTTCCCAAAAATAAAACCGTGAGGGGCCCAAAGCGGACAATATCGTGCTACGGTGGTAGAGAGGGCCCGGGAAGTGGTCCGCCCCGGCCGGGATGTGACAAATACTATTTAATCGCATGAAAAATAGGGTAAAAGTAAAACTAACATGGTTCATCATGTGGGAGTTTAGGACAATGACCCATGAGTGATTTCAATGGATAAAAAGTTCATGGTTTGGAGTAGACCTATCATTGGTGTCGTTTTCGTGTCATACACGATATCTTAACGAATCGTGTTGTGTCGTGTAACACCTGTTAAAATAAACAGGTAAATGACGCGACTTGAAATCGACTCGATAATATTAACGGGTAATATAACCCGACCCGTTACCTGTTAAGGAAAATATATTTTAAAACAATAAATAATCAAATAAAAAACATAATACTAAATAAGTATATACATACCATATTATCACATTCAAAACATAAAAACGCATTTGTCTTTCAAGTGTTACATATTTACATGCCCAAAATAATAGCATAATAAATAAATAACATTACAAAATATCAAATGTTCAAAAGATTTGCAAAATTAAGGGAGTTGTGTTTCAAGATTTGGAACCTTGCACATTTTCTTACAATCAAACTTTTCAATTTTCATCAATCACCATGGGAAACGGAATTGAAACTTTGGCTTGATATATTATCTTTAAGAGTTATATTAATAATATTTTCATCGCGCAGCGAATTGCCCGCAGAATCAGCCGAGACCTCCACTACCTGCGTTACCACCTCCAGTTCCTATTCAGCAGATCTCACCTCCTGGCGCATATGGTCAGCCGAGTCGTGGTAGTACCTATCATTATCAGGGTGACGTTACCCCTCATACGGCCGCACCGTATCCATATCCTCCGGATCCGTACTATTCAGGCGGATATCAGAGTAGTTATTCTCCGTATCCTGGAGGGTCTACCCCGTATCCTCCTTATCCTGCCCGCGGACCGCAGTGGTATTCGGGAGTTCAACCACAGCAGGGAGAGACTACTTCTAGCAGCGCAGGATCATCTAGACAGCCTAATCCTGCGGGATTAAGTCGTGGTGTGCCTGGACGAGCTGGTCGGCCGGGCAGAGGTCGCGGTGGTCGACAGCAGCCTCAGGGCCGTATTCATAATCTCACAGCACAAGATGCCCAAAATAACCCGGATCTGATAACGGGTAAGTTAAATGTACTTGGTCATTTCGCTAGAGTGTTGATAGATTGCGGTGCTACTCATTCGGTCATTTCTTACTCATTTGTCCAATTGACTCAACCTGAGTCTGCGCCCCTCGTGTCTGAGTTAGAGGTGTCGATGCCTAGGGGAGAGACATGTCTGGTCAGTTGGATGTATCCAGGGTGCCCCGTGTTGATTGAGGATGTGATTATGCCCGCTAATCTTATTCCGTTGGATATTGTTGAGTTTGATGTGATCTTGGGCACTGATTGGCTACATTTTAATCGAGCCAACATAGATTGTTATGAGAAGAGAGTTACGTTCCATCGGCCGGGGTTACCTGTGGTCACATTCACTGGCGAACGTAGTAATGTTAGGCACGGTATCATTTCAGCCGTGCGAGCTAAGAAATTGTTGCAGAAGGGTTGTCAGGGGTATCTGGCCCACGTGATATTGAACGATAGTGCTCCTGTCAGTCTAGAGGATGTGAAGGTGGTCAGGCAATTTCCCGACGTATTTCCTGACGATTTGCCAGGCTTGCCGCCGGATCGAGATGTGGAGTTCTCTATCGACTTATTGCCAGGTACAGACCCTATATCTCTGACTCCCTATCGAATGGCTCCCGCTGAGTTGCGAGAGTTGAAGATTCAGTTACAAGAGCTGTTGGATCAAGGTTTTATACAGCCGAGTATCTCACCTTGGGGAGCTCCAGTGTTGTTCGTACGTAAGAAGGATGGTACTCTACGGCTGTGTATCGACTATCGACAGCTGAATCGGGTAACGATTAAAAACCGTTACCCATTACCTCGTATTGACGATTTGTTCGATCAGCTGCGAGGAACTTGTGTATTTTCGAAGATCGACCTACGATCTGGTTACCACCAGCTGAAGATTAAGAGCGAGGATGTTCCGAAGACGGCGTTCCGAACCAGATATGGTCATTACGAGTTCTTAGTCATGCCATTCGGTTTGACTAACGCCCCAGCTGCTTTTATGGATTTGATGAACCGGGTATTTCAGCAGTATTTGGATCGGTTCGTCATTGTATTTATCGATGACATTCTGGTGTACTCTGAATCGAAGTCAGATCACATGCGACACCTTTCATTAGTGCTGAAGAAGCTGAGGGAGCATCGATTATACGCTAAGTTCAGTAAATGTCAATTCTGGTTAGACCAGGTGGCATTTTTGGGGCACGTTATTTCAGCACAGGGTATTCAGGTGGATTCCCAGAAGATAGCAGCGGTGGAGAATTGGGAACAGCCACGAACTGTTTCTGAGGTACGGAGTTTCCTCGGATTAGCAGGCTACTATCGGCGGTTCGTACAGGATTTCTCAGTGATTGCGTTACCTCTCACGAAGTTAACCAGGAAGGATGTTCGATTTGAGTGGGATGATAGCTGCGAACGGAGCTTTCAGCAGTTAAAACATTGTCTTACTCATGCTCCGGTGCTAGCACTTCCGGACGATAGTGGTAACTTCGAGGTCTATAGTGACGCATCATTGAATGGCCTGGGTTGCGTGTTGATGCAACATGGTAGGGTGATCGCCTATGCATCGAGGCAGTTGAAATCACACGAGATGAACTATCCTACTCATGATCTTGAGTTGGCGGCGATTGTATTTGCGTTGAAGATCTGGAGACATTACCTCTACGGTGAGAGGTGCAAGATCTTTACAGACCACAAGAGCCTCCAGTACTTGTTCACCCAGAGAGACCTGAACCTTCGTCAGCAAAGGTGGATGGAGTTGCTGAGTGATTACGATTGCACGATCGAGTACCATCCGGGTCGTGCAAACGTAGTAGCTGACGCACTTAGCCGGAAGTCTCAGGGTAGAGTGGATGCTATATACGCGAGCCGTGCTCTGTTGTTAGCCGAGTTGAGGTCGACCGGAGTCGGATTGGAGATTGATTGTTCGAAGGCAGAGAATCGAGGAAAAGCGCTACTTGCTCACTTCCAAGTCAGACCGATTCTGATTGACCGTATTCTCGAGGCTCAGTTGAATGACGCGGAGACTCAGGAGTTGATTCGATTGAGGGGTGAAGGTAAAAAGACCGATCTACGGATTCGAGAAACCGACGGTATGCTCATGCAAGGAAACAGAATGTACGTACCAAACAACGCAGAGTTAAAGAGGGCTATTCTCGATGAGGCACACGTATCAGCTTATGCGATGCATCCGGGCAGTACCAAGATGTATCATACCATTCAACCATTCTACTATTGGTCTGGTATGAAGAGGGAGATCGCCGAGTACGTGAGCAGATGTATTGTTTGCCAGCAGGTTAAAGCCGAGAGGAAGAAACCGTTCGGACGACTGCAACCACTTCCCGTTCCTCAGTGGAAATGGGAGAGCATCACCATGGATTTCGTCTATAAGTTACCCCGTACACTGAATGGTTACAACGGTGTTTGGGTAATAGTTGATCGGCTTACGAAATCTGCACACTTCATCCCGGTTCGAGAGAAGTTTTCTCTACAACGATTAGCTGAGCTTTTCGTATCGAAGATAGTCAAGTATCATGGCGTGCCAGTCAGCATTATCTCAGATCGAGATCCGAGATTCACATCCAAGTTCTAGACGGCATTCCAGGAAGCCCTCGGCACGAGGCTACTGTATAGTACGGCTTATCGTCCACAGACGGACGGGCAGTCCGAGAGGACCATTCAGACGCTTGAGGATATGTTACGATCTTCCGTACTACAGTTTGGTGATGCATGGCATCTACACTTGGATCTGATGGAGTTCGCGTACAACAATAGTTACCATTCGAGCATCGGAATGTCACCATTCGAAGTGTTGTACGGTCGAGCTTGTCGTACGCCCCTATGTTGGTCGGAAGTCGGCGAGAGGGTACTTGAGGGCCCAGAGATAGTCGACGAGACGACTCAGAATATCCAAGTAATCAAGTCTAACCTGAAAGTGGCCCAGGATCGTCAGAAGAGCTTAGTCGATAGACATGCCACAGATCGGGTTTACGAGGTAGGCGATTAGGTGTTTCTGAAGTTGTCGTCGTGGAAAGGAGTTGTACGGTTCGGCAAGAAGGGGAAGTTGAGTCCCAGGTATATCGGACCATACCAAATCACCGAGCGGATAGGTGAAGTGGCGTACAGACTCGAGTTGCCTCCAGAGCTATCCAGAGTTCATAACGTGTTTCACGTTTCAATGCTACGTCACTATGTTGCTGATCCGTCTCACGTTCTACCTCCGCAGCAGTTAGAAGTTAATCCTGATTTGACGTACGAGGAGGAGCCGGTGACTATCCTAGACTGGAAGGATAAGGTTCTACGGAACAAGACGGTTCGGTTAGTAAAGGTGTTGTGGCGAAACCATTCGGTTGAGGAAGCTACTTGGGAGTTAGAGGAGCGGATGAGAGTTATGTATCCGCGCTTATTCTATGTTTATTAGTGTTTGCTTGTGTTATGTAAATTTCGGGGACGAAATTTTATTAAGGAGGGTAGGTTGTGACATCCCGTCCCGAATTTTCTATACGTTCGATGTGAAATGACGAAATTGCCCTTGACTACATGCGAACGGGTACGTTTGGGCACGATATTGGGCTTTTGGGGTGTCCTAAATCTTTAAACCCAAGTTGGGACACCTGTCCCTATACATGCACGCACACACGTGCACCAAACCAATTCTGATTTTCTTCTTTCTTATCTCTTTCTCTCTTTCAAACTCTCTCACTTTCATTCCCACGACTTCTATGTACGGACGAACACACACAAACCATTTCGAACTCGATCAAGGCTTGAGGTAAGTTTATTTGAACTCGTTGGACTCTGTGGAACTCGTAGATACAAGTTTTAGGCTTAGTAACCTTGAAAACCTATCGAAACCATGAGTTTTTATTAGAGTACTGTTCATGTACTTTTGTTTCAGGGTGTTTTAGGGGAAACTAAGATCACAGGGATGTTCTAAGAGTCCTCACGAGCATTGGAGTACCTCGTTGGCAAGATTTGGACGTCGGAGTTGGAGGTTTCGAAGCTCACCGATTTTGGAGAATTTTTCCAACGATTTTCTTGTGGTTTTTCGAAGGATTTGAAGGTACAAATGTGTTCTACGTTGAATTTGGAGCATTTTGGTATAAATTTCACAAATTTTGGATGAAAAATGAATGAGATATGAAGGTTTGAAGTTTTGGCTGGAATCCGGTCGCCGGAAAAACCAGTCCGGCGCCGGCGCAGGCGAGCTGAGGTAGGGGGTGACTGAATATTCCGTCAAAGTTGACGGAATATTCCTCACGCCGTCAGTTATTTCTAACGGCATCCGTTAGAAGTTAACGGAATATTCCTGACGCCGTTAGGGTTCAGGCGCGCGTGCGCAGCACGTGACGGCGCGTGGGGGCGCGTCTGTCCGTGCAGTTCCCGGCGCGTGGGGGCGCGTGACACTTCCAAAAATTATTTTAAAAATATCACGACGATCGTGACGTCGTGTAGGTCGCGTTGGTATATCCAAATACCAAAATTGACCTTCGTATGAAAAGTTATTTACGTAGGTCGTTTATGTGCTGTTAATGACGGTTTTGCGATTAATTCACGTATAGGTGAGACGTATCCAGCGGACGAGCGCAGTCACTCTAGGCTCGGGGGATACGACCCGTCGACATACCAGTGAGTGGGCTTTGTTTTCAGTATATATATATACATGACGTTTTTCCCAGAAACGTACATTGATTGATTTACGAATTGATTGGATTGGATAATTAGATTACCATGTCGTATGCCTACTGTAGTGTATAAATATGATTATGATTGCATTTATTATGCACTGACGCCGAGGACGGTCAGATAAGTCAGGTAAGTACTGTGATAGTGTTTGAGATGATGATAGATTGTGATTTAGCTAATCACCTGCACCTCGGGTGTTCGTGCTCCACCAGAGTAGGGCCTAGCCTTCACGTGATCGTTCACCTCACGCACCGTACGCTCACCTTGGATCCAAGGCAGGTGCCTAGCCTGTCGTACAGACCACAATAGGTGGTTCCGACTCGTTGGTGACCCGCGATTCGTCGCACAGCCTTCACGTGATCGTAGCACAGAGCGTAATATTATACACCTAGCCTGTCGTACAGACCACAATAGGTGGTTCCGACTCGTGTGCAGGATGATAATGATGATTGATAGGGATTGAGTATGTTTGATGAGCTATAGATTCAGCCGTACAGGTCATTAGAGGTGACTCCGGCTGATAGGACACTAGGGACATCCTAGTTTTATATTACTTGCCTGATGATAATGATTTTCGGAGTTGGTATATTGACATGGCCTATTATTACGTTTTGATAACGAGATTTGATGTTAAGACGAGTTTTCGTATATAAGTTTATATACGTGCTATTTTCTGGGAAAATTATACTGATTTACAGCGAGGGGTTATTTATGAATTTATGAAATGGTTTTGGAAAACTTTGTTTTTGCCCACTCACCTTTTATGTTTTGTGCCCCTCCAGGTACTAGGTAGCAACGTCGTGGACGGTTAGCGAGGCACCAAGGCAGTTCTGACAGACCACCACTTATGTAGGATTTTCTTTCGTAGTTGTAATGTTTGTTCAAACTTGACTGCACCTAGGATCGGCTCTGTATCATATGTATATTATCAACTTAACTTTCACTGCTGCACTTTATGCCAAATTTGCTTCCGCTGACGTTTTTGGCTACGTCACTCACACGTGACGGCCGGCACGCCTCGGTTTCCGGATCGGGGTGTGTCATTTAAAATTTTGAACGATAATGTAACTGTAACCATTGTCTACTCGTAGAGAAATGATGAATCACGTGTGTTTATATATTCTTTCACATTTTTCATAGTTGTAGGCGTGTCTTCTTGCATATACTAATACTATACTAATTGATTTTAATTTTGGACAACAACATGTTAAGTAAAATTTATCATATTAATGATAATAAAAAACTCTCATAATAAAAATAAATAAATGAATCAAACTTAATTTTTTAACTTATATAGAATAATAATACAATATATATATATATATATATATATAATATAGAATATATCAATATATACAATATGGCTATTGTATTTTATAATAAATTTTTTAGTAATTAAATTATAAATTATAAATTTTTTTAACGGATCAAAACGAGTAATCCACATGTTACCAACATGTATACCCGTTAAGAAACTGCTATTAACAGGTCATAATAATCATATTAGTTATCGTGTTAACCTGAAATCTATTATTTTTATATTATTTTCATATCGTGTTACCGTTTCGTGTAAGAAACTGTCGGATTTAGTTTGGAGTCTCTTTTGTGGTTAAAATAAGCCTGAAAAGAAGACAACATTACCGCCATCATTGTCTAACCGTTTGCTCTCCCTCACGGTCACGCTGCAGCTTTCTACTTTACTACTTTGCTTTACAGCCCACATGAATATATATTTATTCATTTAAAATATATATATATCATTTTATATAATCCAAACTCGTGGGGCTCAATTTGAAAGAGCCAAACTTGGTCATTCTCAAATTCTAAATTAATACTTTAATTGGGGTTTAAAAAGAAAACCTAAACAAACAAAATTAATCATATTAAGATATTGAAACCTAAACAAACAAAATTAATCATATTAAGATATTGCAGTTTGAAGTGAAGCTTGACTACTTAATGTATTGTTTAGTAGTAACATGCAGTTATGTGCATGTACGTGAAAAAAAAATGTTCCCTAATTGGAGGAACTCATTAGGACTTTACATTTTCTATTCTTTTTTATTCCTCACTGTATAAACGTTACCAAGGTCAAATCAAAACCTCGAAAGTAAGATGAAAGCTTTTTAATAATGTGAATTTTATTTAGTTAACACTCGAAAAATATCATTTTGCACTATTCTGAATACATTTTCTTTTTATATTTTACGCGTTTAAATTTTCAAGTACAAAATGATATTTTGAGAACCAAATTAGTCTCCCCTCACTTTGTCGCTCCTTTAAGATTTTGTGCTCGACTTCTCTCACTCAAATACTTTTAGATTTTATGTTTAATTTCCTTCCCCTCGCCGTCAATAACTAGCCCTACATAAATCTTACCCATAAGAAAAACGAAAAGGAAAAACATAAAATACAAGAAAAAAAAACATAAAATCTGACCCTCGAGACAGAAGAATTTGACCACTATAGAAAGAAGTGAGAATATATGACATCAAAAATACCTACCCCAGGTGAGAAAATTGGATACAATAAGTTAAACAAGGAGAGTGGCGCTAGTAGAGTAGACTGGTAGACTAGCATCTTCCAAAAAATGCGAGTACAAGATACTAAAGTGTACAAGGAAGAGTTGGATAACTGAATTGGTCAACAGAAAGGGAAGGGAGAGTTTTTGATTTGGAAACCTACCTCTACTTGTATTTTCATGTTTCTACTCTACAAAATGGCAATTTCACTACCTAAGTTTTAGGGTGCTCCGTAGTAAGGGATATTTATGTGTTTTAATTATTAGATCTTGATTTTACATTTTAAAACAAAAATCGAACGGTTAAAACATTCAGAATATCGAATAGTCTGAGATAGTTGTACAAATACTTCAATACCATCACCTGTTGTACTTGTAGAGCATCAAAGGAAGAAGAAAGTCAAACAAAAGAAAAGGGACGTAAGTAGGCTCTGGCGAATAGCTCGCTGACCCCTATTTTGCGCAGGTGACTCGCTTAACCCCATTTTCTGTTCATCCAGTTTGTTCGTGGATCCTTTCTTCTGGTGGTGGTGGAGTCTTCAGTCTTCCAAATGTAGGATTTTTGTTGTTCTAAGCTTGCTCTTTTTAGGCTTTTCTGGTTTTTTTTTTTTGGACTATGCTTGTATTTGGATTGCCTTTGGACTTTCTATTTCTTGTATTAATTTTTTTTAAATTAATGAAAGTAATCTAGTTTGACCACAAAAAAAAAGGCAATGCATGTTTCTTTTATACCAAAATAAGGAAAGCATTTACTTGTATTTGAAATAGTAACTGCCTTTGTTTCATTAGGGTTTAGGATCAAATAATTGAGATTCATAGCAGTGCCCTGTCCACAGCAACATCTCCTCCCTCTATTTGCTATTTCAAACACAAATTGGCATACGACTGGAAAGCAGGACAAATTGGAGATCATAACAAAGAATTCAAAGAATTCAAAGAAAAATAACATAAAGATTTGACTATATGTAAGCAATGTAAATCACTTTCTCCTAAGAATGGCCATGCATTAATCATGAAAACTTAGGAAAATAAGAGCTTAATTAGGTAAAGATCAATATCAATGAGAAGTTTGTGGAACTTCTAGGGTATCCATTGGGGAACATGAAATACACGAGAAAACTCGAGTTGTGCAACCTAACCACACACTAGATTAGACTACTCTCACAAAAGTATGAGACCCTTAAGGGTTTTGGTCTCACCAAGTGTGGAAGCTGCCTTAATTAGCCATATGCACATACCGTAAGTTTATCTCAAAACACACAATGCAACGCCATAACATGTTTTTAATCCCCCACTGAAGCTTTCCATTCGTCACTCTTGTTGACCTAAACACCAAGGCAAGATATAATAAGAGAGCTATTATTAACACTTCAAATGAAGAGTGCAGAATGACTTTTCATACTCTTCCATTCGTCGCTCTTGCTTTTCAAAATGGATATTTTCTAATTTCTTTGTGCTCAAAATATGGAATTTAAGAAGCCAAAGAATAGTGCAAAAACGGTAGACATAAATAAGCAATCACGGTTTTTATACTCTTCCTCAAGCATTCAAACAATAAAAACCTCAACCATAATATCTTATATACTATCAAAACTAGGGCTTCGAAACCAAAATAAAACAACGGTTAAAAAGCTCTTCGAGGTTGTTTGGTATCCTTCTTGGATTCAATTTGAATGTAGCTACATTTACTATTTGTTAAAACCAAAAATTTGATCAAAGAACAATATCAAACAGACCCAAAGCTACTCGCTTAAGCCCTAATATGCAACCAATAGACAGAAGAAGATAGATTTTGTTACAAATGTGTTGCAAATGTAAGCTCAAAATGTCCAGAAAAAAAAAAAAAAAAAAAAAAAACGAAGAGCGTAGATGACTACTTGAGAAAATGATCTTTTATCTCTGTATTATTCTTATTTAGCTACTACAACACCATTAGATAGCAACAGACATTCAACTGACGTCGATACCTTGTCACACCAACATTAGATATTAGACGACCAAGTCTGATTACAGCCTACATAGTCCATTGATCCCTTCTTACTAGCTGCATGAGAGTATTCAAGTTTTTTACCAGTAGAACTCGCTCGTGTATCCAAGAGAACAATTAGTTTGACAATAACAACATGAATCTCGAGTTTTCCAGACTCCAAATGAATTATTAGCTCTTCTTGACTTCATCTATGGAGGACAAGCAGCAGCAGTAGCTAGATCCACTATCTCAACATGTAAAAACATTTAGAGAATCATTCTTCTTGCCTTCACTAATATCAAGACCACGGCAGCTCCTATAAAAACACAAATCAGACAGATGAAAGGATCAGCTACATTCATCATTGCACGTGTACGGTTCAGTTTGGTTAAGTTTCAGTGGAGATTCTACACATGAGAGGAAGTGTTAGTGAGCAGTTCAGTAGTGCTTCATATGCATCATTTCTCCTAATAGCTTAACCTTTTCCTATGTATTTCCCCCCGCTAAAAATTTCAGATTAACTGCCCCACTCTAAGACTTTTCAGATCATATAATAGCTATACATAGAAGATTAGTCGTGAAGAGTCATTACAATATACGAAAACCATTCCCGTGGAGAAGGCAGAACTCTGTAGACATCTTTGCAAACAAAACATAGATGACTGTTTAATAGTAACAACCTCCAACCCACGAAACATAATGTTGACAGAAACCAGTAAGTACATCAATCAACTCATTGATTGCTCTCTGAAAATTTCCAAGACATGCTCTTAACATGGAGAACGCCATCACCGTTCTTTTTCACATTTAGTTTTCTTAGATGCCTACCTATTAAAGAACTTCTCTATATGCACTTTTAAAAAAAAAAAAAAAATTTACTATTATTAGGGGGAGAGAGCTCGAAACTATTACAATAATTTAGGAGAGGGGGGAGTTTTGAACCCGGGACATGGATAGAAATCCAATAGCCTATCCACTAGGATACTGGACCACATGCCAAAACAAATAAATGGTGAAAGTAACAGAAAATAAGGAACCTATGAATTACGGAATATAAATAAATTTAAAACTCACTATTTACGATTTCCATATATGTTCACTGGATTCCGTTGAAGTGGACCAGAGGAACCAACCGCCATTGAGACAGTGAGAGGGGATTCCTTGTCAGTGTATAGTTCTGCTTCAACAAAGTAGTAAAACAAAATTCCTCCAGGTACTGATATCTAAATCAACATATCCTGCATGCTGCCTGAACCTGGTTAACATCTCTCTCTCTCTCTCTCTCTCTCTCTCTAGCAAAGTTGCAGAATACTACTGGGATCTTAATTCTGGTTGCAATCTCTCTGAGAGAGGCCTTGGGAAGTTCCATGCGTAGTGTTACATTATTACCACTGGGATATTCCCTCATTCTTCTTCATTAAAGATAGAATCTGTCTCATCAACATAGCCCTCTTCTTTCATTACTGCGGTCAAATACTTTAAAGCTGCAATGATTTCAATAGCATTAGGATGACACTTATCCCCAGCAACAAACAAATTTGTTGTCTGTCCCACTACAATCCAACTACAACCAGGAACATTTGTCAATTCCTTTTCTTTCATTTCTCTCCTCAAAGAACTAGCCGCATCCCAGTTTCCTAATGCAGCATGTATATTACAAAGCAGCACATACGTTGAAGAATTTTGCGGTTCTAACTCAATGAGTTTCTCAGCCGCATGCTGTCCCCTTATGTAATCTCCATGTAATCTGCAAGCACCAAGTAATGTGGCCCAAATCATAGCACTTGGTTCTGAATTTAGTCTGTCAACAAGTTCCTCTGATTCTTTAAGAAAGCCCCATCGGCCTAGAAGATCAACCATGCAGGCAACATGATCGACCCTGGGTTGGATACTATACTTATGAACCACAGAATCATATATCTGCCGGCCTTCAGCTACCTTACCTGCATGACTACATGCACTGAGAACACCGAGGAATGTGACATCGTCAGGCAACATATGAAAGTGTCTCATCTCATCAAAGATCTTCAACGCATCTTCTGCATAACCATTTTTAGCAAACCCAACTATCATTGAGTTCCAAGAAATGACACTACGTTTAGTACCCATTTCTTTAAAAACATGCACAGAACTTCCCACATCACCACATTTAGCATACATGTCTACAAGGGCACTACAAGTTAACTCATCCAGATCAAAACTGGTATGAAAAACGAGGGCATGGATCTCTCGACCATTTTTCAAAGAAGAAATGACTGCACATGCTCAAAGAACACTAGCAAATGTTGCTTGGTCAGGTAGGGCATTATCGCTATGCATTTCTTGATACAACTGTAACGCCTATCATTTTGACTGAGTCCTGAGATCATAGCGGTCCATAATATTTTGCTTTTTGGCTTTGGGAACTCCGAGAAAAGAATAGTTGCCTCTATTTTGCCTTGGGAGTTCATGTACATGCCTAAGAGATAGACACCCAATAAGTCACCATCACACAAAAGCCTTCCCAGTGTTACCATCACAGGCCCACTACATGCATCTAAAAGGATTGAAAAAGTAATTTCAGTTGGATTCAATCCTATGTCCTGCATCTCATGAAGCAAATTTACTGCTTCTTCCAAGTTGCTATAACCAAAACCAGCAATTAGAGCATTCACGGAGACTACACTCCAGCGAGGCATATAGTAGAAAGCTTTACGTGCATCCTCAATGACCCCACATTTGGAATACATGTCAATGAGGGAACTACCAGAATAAAGGCTTGTTTCCAGACCATCTTTAACTGTGAGACTGTGGACTTGTTGTCCGATCTTTAGTGCTTGAACATTTGCACATGCACTTAATATACTTGCTAAAGACACTTCATCAGGCACAATTCCAAGCATATTCATTCTTCGAAACATACTAAAAGCCTCGTCTTCGTTTTCTTCCTGGTCGTACCCAACAATAATTACATTCCAAGAAATATTGTCTCGATCTCTTATGAGCTCAAATTGTTTCCTTGCTTCCTTCAGATCCCTTGATTTAGCATACATACATATCAACCAATGCATTTCCCACATATAAATTTGATGCAAGTTGATTCTTGATGATATGCGAATTCAACTGACAGCCCAGTTTTAGATATTCCAAGCTAGAGCATGCGCTAAGAATGCTAGTGTATGTAAATTCATCAGGGCAAAGACCACACCCCTTCATATTGGAAAACAATTCTATAACTTCACTGGCATACCCATTTTGTGCACAACCCCCAAGCATTGCATTCCACAAGACAACACTTTTTTCAGGTAGATAATCGAATATTTTCTTCGAAGAATCCATCTTATCACACTTGGCATACATATTGATTAAAGAACTTCCCACATAAACATTAGAATCTAACCCCAGTTTTATTGCCATATCATGAACTAGCAAGCCATAGTCTAGAGCACCTAAACTAGCAATTACGCCTAAAACACTTCCTAGTGTGGATCTTGTCGGTTTTTCGCCAGCTTTCCTCATTCTCAAGAAAAAGTTAACAAATTCCTCCTCATTGCCTCTCTTGGAATACCCAGAAATCATCACATTCCACGCTACAACATTAGGACTGGGCATCTGGGAAAACAACACACATGCATCATCTAGCCTACCTAGACCAACACACGCATTTATGACAGTCACGAAACCTACCTGGTCCAGAAAACTGCCAACTCTGTGCATCTCCTTAATCACTAAGTGCCTCCTCAAGCAAGCCAGCTTGAGCATACCCTGAAATCATTGTTGTCCAAGCCACAGTATCCAACTCCAACACACCATCAAATATCTGTCGAGCATCACTTATACAATTGCCCTTGGCATACATATCAATGAGTGCACCTTCACAAAATGAACTCAACTCACACCCCATCTTAATAACACCGCAATGAACTTGCCTACCATATTCAACATCCACCAATATTGCACAAGCAGACAAAACCATTGCGAAAGTGAACTCGTTCGGCATTACCCTGTCATTCCACATCAACCCAAACAACATAATAACCTGTTCCACCAATCCCTTACTTGAATACATTGACAAAACCGAGTTCCAAGCAAACACGTCCTTGCTTTCAAGGCAGTTAAATGCCTTCTTGGCAAATCCAACATTACCACACTTGGCATAAAAACCCAGAATGGCATTTCCCAGAAACCCCTTGGACGCAATCCCAAACTTCAAGCTGCGGGCGTGGATGGTCTTGCAGGTTCTGGAAGCCTGAGCCAGCAGCCTCTCAGGCATTTCGTCGAACACCTTGTGGGCTTTGATATACTTGCACTGCTGCAAACATATCTGCAAAAGATGGGTGTAATGGGACTCAGGGGCTCCATCTTGGGAGACTGACTCGGACGGAAAAGTCGAGAGGCTGTGCTTTCGGTGGAAGGAGTGTAAGGCTTTGGAGGGATGAGGTCTGAGATGCATTGACTCATGACTCAGTGGCGCCAGCCTTAACCGAGATGGGTGCGACGTCCTTTAGTGTTTGGCTTCAAAAGAGCGCGCCAAATAAGAACGTTGGTGGGCTCAACTAACCACTCCCTCCAGAAGCCCCAACTTCTGTTTCTAAAAACAAGCCCTAATTAAATTCTGCGATCGTTACTTAATACTACTGCTTAGTGATATTTATTTTCATTTGTGAGTGAAATGTTTTAAATTCTTTTTTTGATAAAGGCTAATTTAAATCACATTATTATTATTAGTCCAATGCTAGGCTTAGCCCACTCTCTACTCAGTTTGAAATTTTTTGGAATTTAATGAGAGCAAATAAGGAGATAAATGTGGGAGAGAAGAGAGAGAAAATACGGGTTTGAGAGAGATGTAGGGTGTGATGCTTTGATGACAAAAGGGTGAAGGAAAACAAAAATGCTGTAAAAACTTTTTAGGGGTTTTTGAACTTTAATTCTTCAAGAAGATTAAAATTAAAAAAAAAATCTGGTGTTAGATTGAATATTGATTTTTAGTCCCTAATGTGTCCTTAATTCAAAATAATTAATGTGTATTTCATTTAATATCTCCCATTAAATATTTAAATTTATTAATACACAAATTTTAATTTATTTTTTGACCAAAAAAGAGTTTTTTAATTTATTAATTTTATTTAACATTCTTCAAACTTGAAAGACTCAATTAATGTACCTAAATGTTAGTACCGAAATGTGCGTACCGAAATATATTATATTGAACTAATATATTTAAATGTTAGTACCGAAATGTATTAATACTAAATTAATGTACCTAAATGTGTATACCGAAATGTATGCACCGAAATGTGTGTACCTAAATATGTGCACCAAAATGTATATACCTAAATATATGCACCGAAATGTATGTATCTAAATATATGCACCGAAATGTATGTACCTAAATATATGCACTGAAATGTATTATATTAAATTAATGTACCTAAATGTGTGTACCGAAATGTATGCACCGAAATGTTAATACCGAAATGTATATACCTAAATGTATGCACCGAAATGTGTGTACCGAAATATATTGACACACCCCGTCCCGAAAGAGGGCATGCTGGCCGTCACGTGGGAGTGACGTAACCATTTACACAGTACGGAAGCTTTAAATATATCACTTCTAAAATGAAACACCCGTAGGTGAGACCTAATTTTGTCCATTCTGTCAGAACCCCGTTGAATTTCCTCGTAGTCACCACACCTCTGCTATCTTGAACCTGGAGGGGCGCAAAACCAAGTTGAGTGGGTCAGTAAAACCAATCTTTTCCAAATCCAAACATTTATCAAAACGTTGTAACCCCTCTCCGTAAAACCTGTATACTTTTCCAGAAATGTAAAATATCAACATATATATACATATATATTCTCAAAACTTAAATCACTATCTCAACATTATTTTCAATACAATATGCCATGACTAAATTCAACAGTATAGTATGGATGCATTAACATAAATCAGGTGGAAGAAAATAATCAACCGGAGACCCTCTAATGGCCCTGTACGGCTGAATCTATATCATTTCTATCATCTCAGCCCTCGGCTGTAAATATAGCTCATATCATTTCTATCATCTTAGCCCTCGGCTGTAAATTGAGCTCCAAATCTCATCTTGTTTCACTTCAAATTCTCATCTTGCCGGAGTCACCACCTGTGACCTGTACGGCCTTCTGCACATAAGTCGGAACCACCTAATGTAGTATGTACGACTTAATGGTTAATACTACGCTCTAGTGCTTTTCTCATCAATCATCTGTGCACATAATCTAAGGTCACCCACCAGTCGGAACCTCTCTAAAGGTCTGTACGACTGGCCTGTCGGAACCACCTCTTATGGTCTGTACGACTAGCATCTACTTGGATCCAAGGCGAGCGTGCGATGCGGTGAATACCATAAGCACTAATACCATGGTGCAGGTTATAAGCTCAACATATCTCAGCATCATCATAACAGTAATATATACTCACCTGATACTCACCTGTGCGTCCACCGCACCAATTCATACATATGCATCATATATCAATTCCTATTTTCATATCATTTCATGCAGGGCATTTCGATTCACATTTCTATATACTTTTCACGTATTTCTATGCATGGCATTTCAATTCCCGTTTTCTACATACTTTTCATATCGTTTCTATGCATGGCATTTCGATTCACATTTCTATATACTTTTCACGTATTTCTATGCATGGCATTTCGATTCCCGTTTTTCACATCACTTATACACATTTCGTTTTAAGCATATTTTCATTCAAATTCAATTTTTGGGAAAACGTCAGGCATATATGTATACGGAAATAAAACTGCCCACTCACAGATTACATCGACGTCTCGTAGGTCTCTGAGCCTCCCTTAGCCATGCCCAACTTCCGTGTAATCCTCGCCTATACGAGAAGTATCCAAATTAACGTTATTTAACGCACATACACGTAAATACGGAAATAACTTCTCCTACGTAGCTCAATTTTGGCATACGAATATACCACATCGACCTACTCGACGTCACGGACGTCGAGAAATTTTTAGAAAAATTTTTGGAGGCCCCACGCGCCAGCACAGCCACGGGCACACGCGCGCTCCCACGCGCAGCGCGTGCATCCCACGCGTCGTCTACCTTGGGTCGCCGGAGTTCTCGCCGGACTGAGTTTTCCGGTGGCCGGAAAACTGGGAAATTTTCCAAGCTTCGTATCTTGTTCATTTTTCATCCAATTTTTACGAATTTTATGTCAAAATGAAGCTCTTAACTTGTAGAACACACTTATACTAATTTGAAACTCTAAAAATCACGGGATCTCACCGGAGAATTTTGAGAAAACCGGCCAAACTTCCATCTCTCGATCCCGACGTCCAAATCGTCCCAACGAAGCACTCTGAGCCTCCTTGAAACTTCACAAAGCTCGCTGTGAGCTTGGATTATCCTAAAACATCACCATTTTAAAGTTGATGAATAGTGCATAATCACGGGGACGTTTGAAACTAGGTTTTCCGAAGTAAAACTTACCTGAAATGGATACCATCGTGATCGTGAAGGTTCCAGGAGTTTGATGGTATTCTTAAATTGGACGTTGGTATAGGTTTTGGGTGAGTTTGTGTGGGTTGTCCGTGTGGGTTCGAAGAAGAGAGAGAGAGAACTGAGAACTGCGAGGGAGGAGAGAGAGAGACAGTGTTACGGAAATTGAGGAGGGAAATGAGGGATTAGGAGGTCCTACCTAAACCCTATACATAAAATTAATACATAACAATATAAATCTAAGCCTAAGTTTGAGTTCCTAAAACTAATGAATATTCTAATTCACCAATAGTTTAGGAACCTTAGGTAGAACTAATATCCAATTTACGCACCTTAATTCCGTTTAAGGGCATTTTTGTAACTTCACGTCCTCGGAAATTAAAAATTCCGGGACGGGCTGTGACATATATGCACCGAAATGTTAGTACCAAAATGTGTACACCTAAATGTATGCACTGAAATGTATTATAATAAATTTAATATACCTAAATGAAGAAGTTACAGTACATCGAAATATATTGTATAACAAAAATTAGTTTATCTAAATGTTCAGAACAAAAATATATTACAATGAATGAAATGAAAATAAAAATTATAATGAAATAAAATTAATACATTAAAAATTAGAAAAGAAAAAGATAAATAATTAAAAAATCAAAATATAATTAATAAATGAGGTTATTAATGTATCAAGTGACTAAAATTAGATTTTGATCTTCTCATGGTTTTAATCAAAAAGTAATCTTTGCCAAGGACTAAAATGAAGTTTACTAAAATTTTTATGTGCAAAATTACCTTAATGTGCATGGTTTTTATTTTTTCGCATTTTTATTGAATTGTGATTAACAGACTAAATCTTTTTTCACTCTTTTTTAATTGATTTTCGAGGAATCAAAAAGAGAAATCAAGGGCGGATGAGGCAGAAGGATCACAAGGATAAGAGGAGGTTGATTTTGAAGGATTAGAGTGACCTCTACAAGTAGAGGGCTCTCTATTGGAGCAAATATGTCCTGCGCTCTTTTAACAGTTTACTTCCGCGTAAGTCTCTGTTGTTCATTACTTCATACTAAAAAGGGCGACTTCAAGCTAACAAAATGTATGTGAAAATTTGGAACAAGAGACACTAGCGAACTTATAAAACAAATCAATGCCGCCTGGATGGAAAAGTTGGTATAGGGTAATAGGAGTACAAAATTTTACAAGAAAATTGTTTAGCTATACTAAGGAGATACACTTTTCTTTCTCACATTTGTATCGATTTATGTCATCGTGACGGTATTTAAGTATGAAAAAAGAAAACAGGTCACGAAGGAGTGACCGATCAAGTAGTGAGTGCAGGTAGTGTGGGAGTAACAATTGCGTTCTGTGTCCAATTTTTTTCACCCCAGTGCCGTAACATACTCTTCCAGGAGCACAAATCCTCGACACATATCTTCAAACGCTTGTCTTCGATCTTAATTTTCCAGTGACCATCCGTGTAATTTGCTGTCTCCGCTTGCCTCCGATCCCACTCTAGTCCCGCCTTTTGCTCTGTCCGAAGCAAACAGAACTTTTGCAAGTTTCCTGGCATAGCATCGTGCACTTTCCACCACGTTTTATGCGCAACATCACTCGCAAACTCCTGCATGAAATCCACGTTCCAATTGCAGTCATAGTCGCGGAAGCAAAGCCACGGTTTGTTACCAAGGTAATGGAGGACATAGAGGATTGGAGGGTCAGCTTGAAAGAGGTGCGTTTTCATTTGCTTTATCTCCGGCTCATCACCTTCCCAGAAATGTTTCAAGAAGTTCATGTGTTTCGGAACCCTGTGCCACCATGTATATACCTCATTCAGATACCCCTGGTCACCACCGTTGTAGGATACAATATCGTTGATATGATCCATGAGCAGCCGGAATGTACAATTTGATGGTTCGACAACCATCACACCTGAGTTGAACAAAGTAGCATTATTTCCTGTGGCTGATATTTCTGGCATCTGAAACAGGAAATCGATATTCCTGAGTATAAGCATGTCGGCGTCGATGAAAATGATCTTGTCGTAATCAGTCAACTGCCAAAGACGGAACTTGCTGTAGTTCCATTCGTTGTAAGCTTCTGCTTCAGCTTTAGGGTTCCTGATTCTTTCGATTGTGTGGATCTTCCACCCTGCAGCCTCCAGTCCTCCCCGATGATACTGAGTGATTGTTTCATCGACCAGTATCACAAGATCTCGTGTTGAACCAGCCATACGGATGCTCTGAGCTGCAGCAATGGCTCCACAAACATATACGTCTGCAGAGTGTAGGATCGTTGCATAAGCTTCTCGGTTGGGTCTTTCCGAGTCAAAATCTTCTGTGTACAAACATGTATCTCATCACTTTTCAAGTATAATGCAGTTACAAACACAGCAAAATTTCAACGTAACCATGAATTACATTTGATTTCTTGTGGGATGCACGTAATTAAGTAATCCATTCAGAATGAACTCAACTCCACATTTTGCAGGCGTCGGAAACACTTGAGTTTCGGAAAGTTACAAGTGAAAACATAAAGAGCAATGGAAGAGATGTATTATGTATACCAAAAAGCTGTCATTGCGCCAAAAAAACTCTAAATATGTTTGGACGAAGAAATTTAAGATTATTAAGGAATTTTAAAATGACGGAAAATGAAATGACGGGATTTTATTTTCTAGAATTTATGAATTTTCTTGTTTGGTTAATCCTAAAAAACAATGGAATTGAATACCGAATTTTTTATTTTTAAACTCTCAATAATAGAAATTGGGAAATGACACTTATTTACATAGAATTTAAACTTGGGAATTGGAGGTTCCAAATTCCAAGTTTTTTTTCCACGCGAAAATTCTAAATTTCTATGTTTATGAATCCAAACAAGTGAATTGGTGCATGTCAATTTATAAATTCTGACTTTTATCTAAATTTCAAGTTATTTTCTTCATCCAAACATAGTGGAAAATCCAAACTTTGAAACAGAAATTTTTTTTTTTTTTTAAAAAAAAAAAAGCAACAGAATACACTGGTTAAAATCTTACCTTTAGCCTTGAGAGGAACTGCAAGCTCACATGATCCGACAGGGAGCTGTAGCTTCTCTCTCAAGGTATTAAGTTTCGGTTCATAGAGCCATGCGTTCCCTTCACGTCTAACAAGATCTTTGCAAGTGAATAAATTTGGGATGGGAAAGCAGTCGGTCACCAAAAGCACATGCACTGGGTGATATCCTTGGGACGAGGCAGCCAGCCTTGCTGCTTCAAGCTGCAAGTGCAAACGAGCCACGTCTCTTGACCAGCTGCCTGACTTGTTGCAGGGAAGCTTGACAGCAACCAGATCGAGCGGTGAGCTTTCAGGAATTTGAATCTTTGGTAGAGAGGGACAAGCAGGAACTTCGGATTCTTGTTCTTCGTCTATCCATTCAGGATACAAGGATTCCCATGTTACGTTGTTTGGCGCATGGTTGAGATGCAGAACAGCCTGCTCAGAATCTGGAAAGAGCTCCTTCCAATTGTCAATCTCGTTGTCATTAAAGTTTAACAGGCCAATTCTCCGATAATCATTTTTGTGAGTGAGTTTTTCAACAAAACCCAAAATTTCATTCCAGTTTATCTGTAAAGGTGATACATAACGTAAATCTGCAGGAACGCTCATTCTCATCCATCTGCGTTGAGAAGTTAGCCTGCAGCCAATAAACTTGTGTTACAACTACTGCCACCGGAGAGAGAGAGATAGAGAGAAACCAAAGAAGAACAAAAGGCAATGCCCTTTTGCCTGTTATTTACGAACAATACATTTTCCCCGGAAGAGGAAAAGTGTAAACTTTCGAAAGCCTCAACATCAGAAAAGAGACAAATGGTGAAGCAAGAAAATACCTAACTATGAGTAAACAAATACCACAAAATAACAAGTGAAAGCAAGGTGATCAGCGCATAGGACGTACTGAGATACAGAGCTGGAGAGGTGATCTGTATTATAAACAGCAGAAGAGAGAAAGAGCGTCACAAAAGTCCCGAATACGAGAACGATCAACACCAGTTTCAAGGTAGGCTTGCAGTTTAAGATTCTTTCTTGAGCATGAAAGTGGAGGACCTTTTCAATATCTTTAAGAACTTTGTTTCTCTGGGGCCTTCTTTTGTTGGTGTCTTCACTGAAACACAAAAGGGATCCATAACAACGTGAGCACATTCTAAATGGCAAGCGAAAGATAGTACGAAGAGCAACAAATGGAGTTGGAAAGACTATTTATAGCAGTAAACAATTGGATGCCACCGGAAACAAGTTCCGCTCAGAATTCTACTCATAAAGACAAAAAATTCCGCAATCAACTCCACCGTACGAAATACATTGCACTTTGCACATTGACATGCAGAAACAACACAAATATGAATGTTCTACGTTCCATTCAGCACATTACAATTAGAAGTGCTCATATCATTTGCAAAAACTAGATCCCGAAATTTCGATTTTGAAATCTCAAATGCACCATGATCATTGACCATGACAAAGTAGCTAAATCCCCGGAATAGTAGTTCCTCTCCAAAACATTTCGGACTTTATCAAACACTACTCACAGAGCTGCATAATACCTAAGCTGCACGATTTTAACATTTTCTTTTCTGTGGATGCTACCATACACATTTCAAACAGTGTAAATTGGGCCTAATTATTAGCAAGTCTCTACACTTAATCATAACAAGTACAATATCCCAGCATAAAATCTTCTACACCAATGTTCATCCTTACACTAGGCCAAAATTTAGTGCCAAAAAAGAAAACTATACCCAATTTAAAAAATCTAGTTTCGTCTCATGATCTGTATACACTATACATTCACATATGTGTAACAGAAAAAGAAAAAATAAAAACATCTAGTGAAGTGGTAAATCAACAAAACCATCAATAGCTTATGTCGTGAGTTGATATCATTATCGCCAACAAAACATATCGACTTGTTCTTGATACAGTTTCAAGGCCGTTCTTGAAAAGGGATTTCTTACTTACATGTTTATTATTCTAAACTATGGAACTAAAATATCAAACACTCCTATCAAAATGAAGTCAAATTAATCACTAAGAAAATGTAAGTTTGAATTGGAGAGAGAGAGAGAGAGAGAGAGAGAGAGAGAGAGAGAGAGAGAGAGAGAGGGAGACTGACTGAGGTGGTGAAGAAAGGCGGTGTCTGGGTTCAATGGGAATAGTAGTAGGGGAGGGACCTCTCATCTTTTCTGCTGATTCAACTGAACCATTTCCTCATTTGATATATAAATACACCTATATTTATACATATAAAAGAAACAATGAAATTCAAAGCAGAAGAAAGACGTGCAAAAAGCGGATTTGCAGTCGTTATAAGAGCTCTGTTGTGTGATGGGATGGAGTGAGTTTGGTCGGCCGAGTCAGCTGAGTCACTGAGAGACAGACGAAGTCACGAGACGGTTGGTCAATTCGTGGAACTTGCCCTGGCTTTGCCTTGCGGGTTGGTCATCCTATTCTGGTTTTTGGTACACATCTTTTTGGGTCTTATTCAATCCTCTTCAGTGCCAAGTTTTTACGCGAAGTTTTTCTTTTGCCTCTCTCTCTCTCTCTCCCGCTCCCTCTCCCTCTCCCCATGTTGGAAGACCTTTTACGCAATAATGATTAATCATGAGGATGAGTAGGCTCAAATATAAAGCAAACCTACTCTGCAAACAGTCAACAACAATTCTTATCTCATTGTTATAACATTAAAAAAATAATATGGTGTTCATACACTCTATTTTATTTCTCACGTACTCCTTGATAATTTTTGTCGGTTGATCTTTTTCAATTCATTCAATCCGACGGCTGAAAATTAAAAAAATGTGTAAGAAGTAAAATGAGGTGTATGAATATCACACCCTCTAAAAAAATTATATAATTTGAAGCTTCTGTGTCGCGTCATTAGTTCATCTATTATATTTATTTATATCACACGAGCTTAATTTTGTAATCGAAGTACTGGAGATCTCTCTTATCCGTATCTTGAGCCAAAATGGTTCTGCCCTTCTGGTCTCATTTGGTTTTCTGGTGTTTTGGTTTCCTGCGCGCAGACTTTTTTTTTTCTTTTTTTTTTTTTAATACCCAAGCTTTGCATTTTGCAGCTACTGAAATGTAACGAAGAAGGGGGATGAGAGGAAGAAGATAAGGGCCTGTTTGGTATTTGATTTGGATACAATGTTTTTAACTCAAAAACAAATTTTAAGTCACAAATTTAAAATCTTTGTTTGGTAATGAATTTGAATACAATTCTCAAAATCATAACTCAAAAATATCTAAAAACAAAGTCTATTAGTTGAAAACACAAAAAATGTGTTTTTAGACTTTTTATTTTATGAATTATCACTCCTGTCTCTCTCTCCCTCTCTCTCCTCTCTCCCATAATGGATGCGGTGGTCGGGAAATTGGTCATTTGCCACTGGGGATGGGAGGGATGCGGTGGTCGAGTAATTGCTTGGGTTGAACGTTTGACTTTTTTTGTTTGGATTAGTTTTGAAAAAAATGTATAACAAACAAGGTTTTGAATTAAAAAAAATTAAATCAAAACATGTGTTTTCAGAAAAAATTAAAATTTTGAGTTTTGTTAAATACCAAACAGACTCTAAGATAGGGGTGGGCACTTAGAACCGAAAACCGAAACCAAAACACGAACCAAATCGAACCGCACCGAATGGTTTGGTTTTGCGATTTTGAAACGGTTTCGGTTTTGAAACTGAACCGCAACATAGAAAATGGTTTGGTTTCGGTTTTGGCTTTTGAAAACCGCACCGAAACCGAACCGCACCGTAAATATTAATAAACATAATTAAATGTCTATATTAGATTTCATGTTTTAATTGGTCGTTTGTTAGAATCCATACACTTAGTATGGACTAAATCACACTAGGAATAGGATGACAGAAAATTGTACCCCGTTGAAAACACTCATAGACGAGTAATGCTACATTTACCATATATTTGTACTATATCTCTAATAAAGGTAGGGCTCGCCAACGCATGTGGGTCTCATCTTTATTAGTGGTACAAATTATAGTATAGATAGGTAGTAAGAGTTGCATTTTGCTCATAGACCTCTCCATAAAGTCCCCTTTTTTTGTCAAAATGTTGTCATAAACACTTTTTATTTTATTATATTAAAACAATTTTAATCATTTTAAAGACACATTCAAATATACTAACAAAAAAATTTCATAAAATTTAATAAAACCCCTAAAAGGTAGTAACAAGGAATTTGAAACCCTCCATCCATGTTAAAAAGGGGCCAAAATGGATTTTGAGATTGACATAACTCCTTACTTTTTTTTTCTTCGTCAAACAATAGATTTTTTTAATTAGATGTTAGATTAGGGAGCCGACATGGTTCGAACCCTTGTCGTAGTGTAAGGGCAAAACTTCTCTCTACCACTGTGGTAGAGGGCCACTTTATGGCATAACTCCTTACTTTAGTCCTTCAAATTTGAAATCGATAGAAGTAGTCTCTGAGTTTATGCACCATTAATCATTTTGGTCATGCTGGGAATTTTTTTCGTTGTTATTATGAGTTAGAAAAATAGTATAAACTAATAATGAAGCCACCAAAGAAATTTGTAGGTGTTGAAAAATATTTGGGATGTCCTAAATTAATTTTAGAAAACATGTGGTGCGACTAAAACGACTCAAATTTTAGCTTATAATGAATCTTGTAAAAGTTCTTAAAATTGATTAGAAAACGTGAGTTATAATTTACAGTTTTTGTGAAAAAATTAAAATTTTTAGTTTTAGGAAATATCTTACGTGGGAATTAACGAAAATGTTGCAAGACATTTGGATGTGATTTTTCCTTTATTAGGTCTCGAAGCTATTTTTCATTAATTTTTAAAGTTGAAAATAGAAAAAAATAATGAATGCTAATAGTGGAGCCTCCAAAGAGATGTGTAGGTGTACGAAATCTTGGAAATATCTTAAATTAACTTTAGAAAACATGTGATGCAAGTAGAATGACTCCAACTTTAGCTTATAACGAATGTTGTAAAATTTCTCAAAATCGATTAGAAAATTTTGGGTAACTCACTGTTTTTGTGTGTTTTTAGCTTTAGGAAATATTTTGCGTTAGAGTTAAGATATTGCAAAACCTTTGGATGTGATCCTACCATTTATTAGGTCTCAGAATAATTTTTTATTGATTTTTAAACTTGAAAAATAAAAAAAAATCTTTAAATTTAGATTTTAAATCGTTGATTTCAAGTGTTTAAATATGAATTAAAATATATTTTCTATAAAAAAAAAGCATATTTTGAAGCACATAAATATGATAGTTTGTTGTTATGGTAAGAGAAATAAAAGAAAAATTAACAAATATAAAAATATAAAAAAAATAAATGAAAAATTAACATGAATATGAATTATAATATAGTCGCTATAAATCTAGCGACTTCACACAGAATTAGTCGCTATCTTACTAGCAACTCTACACTATAAGAATCGCTATCTAAGTACCGATCGTATATTTTTCTTTTTTTATTATATTCTTTTCTCTATTTTTCTTTAAAAAAAACTAATAAAATGGTTTGAAAACTTAAATACGTTACTTTATTTAAATTTAAATACTTTTAGATTTAAATTTAGATTTGTATCTTGTTTTCAAATTTTTTGACATGGATTATAAGAAACCATTCTGCATTTCGGCATCGACAAATATTTTTGGGGCCTCGCCATTGTTTATTAAATTGAGAATATTTTGTCATTTTAATTCTTATTTAAGTAATTTTTTTTATGAAAATGATTGATGGTGGACAAATTCAAAGAACATTTTTAACTATTTCGAATCTCAAAACGGCAATCTGGGTGAACCACATACATCTGGTGTTTGCTTCTTTGGACGTAACCAATCTGGGTGAACCACATACATCTGGTGTTTGCTTCACTGCCTCTATATCTTTACATACTTATCTGCACTAGTGATTGAAGCAATCTAGCGAAGGACACACACCTGACACTTTTTGTTGTACCGAAGTCCTCACTGATTTTGTGCATCAACACGTTTATTAACTTGAAGGACCTTTGTTATTTTATACTATCACACACACATATATATACAAGGGTGGACTAATCTTGTTATCAAGAGTCGAACAATGATCTAATGAAGTCCACTCATTTGAAGCATGATATCACATATTCTAGTATGAAAGTTTTGCTCACGTTTAATGAATTCAAATTTATTCAACTTGTTTTATGAAAAACATTGTAAGGGACACCCTTTTGTTGCACAAACATGCTTTAACATCACAACTACATGCAACATGTTGATTGTTTACATAATAAATGTCTTTTTCCTATTATTATTGGGAAATACTTATTAATATGTTAAATTGCAAATTGTACATTTTTTTCTTAAAAACCAAACCGAAACCGTTTGAAACCGCACCGAACCGAACCAAATGGTTTGGTTTCATTTTGGTTTTGGCTTCAAAACCGCACCAAACCAAACCGCAAAAACTTGCGGTTTTGGTTTTGGGTTTCACTCAAAACCGCACCAACCCGAACCGCACCCACCCCTACTCTAAGATATCTCACTCACCCACCCCACCCCACCCCACGTGCCGTTTCAAAGTTATCCACTTTGATTTGGATTTTCAACTACTGTACCCTATCAGTTTGGGGCCTTTGGGCCTAGCTATTTAATGATGGTGCTGATTATATTAAGATTTGTTTTGTTTTTTAATTATTGATTGATTAATTTGCCTACTTTTTCAATATTTTTTAGCCACATTTTTTACACTACTATTGATCTTCCAATTTATTCTAAATTCATACGAACTTTAAAAAATATTTTGTAAAGTATTAAGAATTTGTAATCATTTGAATTTTTATCTCCTATTGTCGAATGCAACAAAGTAATAAAAAAATTTGTCATATTTTTATACATTATAGGGGCGTTTGTTGCACCGGACTGTCTCGGACTGGACTAGCTTCAATGACTAAACTGGACTAGCTTAGACTAGACTAAGCTGGACTAATTTAGTGAAGCGTTTGGTGCAGTGTAGGACTAAGAAGCAGGATAATTAACAAAACTAAAAAAATTATATTATTTTAAAGCATATCTAGAGTATTTTATATTAATTCTTCCTCTTTTTTTTCTTCTTCTAGAAACCCTTTTTCTAGAATGCTCTGTCTTCTCTGCCTCACCACTCTCCCTTTTTTCTCCATCCGTCTCAATCCTCTCTGCCTCTTGATTGTTTCCTTCAGCAACCTTGCCCTGAACATCTGTTGCTTTCATGGAATCCCGTTTGCAAAAAAATCAACCAACGTAACACCTTTCAAAATCCCATTTCCTTTCATGCAATTCCCCTGTTCTTACTAATTGCCATTCCATTTTCTTTTGTTTTCTCTTTCAATTTTCTTGCCAACCAAACACCTTTCAAAATCCCCAATTCCAAATCATTGCTCACCTTGTTTGGCGTACCAGATTCAGATTCTGGTCCGCTAAAAACAAGAGTCAAAAATTGAATTTCCACGACGGAACACGACTGGTTGGGGAAGAATCAGCAGAAGTGGGGTGGTTAGAAAATGAAATTTAAGGGCGTTTCTAGGAGAGAGCGATGTATGCATGTGTGCGATATGAGATACCAAAAGACCCCAATGGTGGAAGACCCCAAATCACCAAACCCATATGAAAAAAATCCTTAGTTTCAAGGATTGAGATCTTGTAAGTTGGAACAAGGCACAAGGTTTGGATGAGGAAAAAGATGAAAATGGATGTGGGAGCAGAGAAGAAGAAGCAGGGGCGAAGCGAAAAGGGCTGAGTGGAGATGGTCTTAGCGAGTCCCGTGGTTTGTGGAGGGTCTCGCTAAGAACTTCTAGTGAGGCCTCTAATCCACGTGAGTCCCTTTAATCTCATTTAACTTAGTCCCAATACAAACCAAACATAGGACTGTAATCCAGTCTAGCCCAGTCCTAGTTAACAAGGCCAAACAAACGCCCCATATGTTTTATAGCCAATGTTCTTAGATATTATATGTATATAATAAATAGATATTTATTTATACAATATATAATAATTTTTTTCAAATTCGTCTAATTTCCTCAAGTCAGGTCATGTCTAATTCCTACTTTGAATATTTCGGTTAGTGCAAATTCTCCTATAATATTCTAGGTAGTTCACATTTTTTCGGAACCTTAAACCATTTAAATTTCCTCCTTCCTCCAGGCAATTTATGTCTTCGTCATTGATTGTAAGGAAAACTAATGAAAAAGACTTGAAAACTTTAAGTTTTAACGATAAGAACAAAATAAAGGGTAAAGTGAATAGTATTAGAATTGAATTTTTACTATAAAAATATAATTTTTTCGTTAAAATAAACAGTACCGAAAATTTTTCGTTAAAATTTCTTTGATTGTTTGCATATATTTCCTTCATTTTGGCCAGAAATCTTCTTTAATTCCATGCCATTCCTCTGACCAAACAGAAGCCACGTGTCGTTCTTTCATCTGGCTTTAAGCATTTTTAACATTACTTTTCAAGCCACGTCAGTTAGGTTATGTTGTCAATATCAATGTTCTAGGTGACATTACTATTGTTATTTTTGTTGTTGTGGCGCCACAAAGCCTCTCCAAATTATGTGGAAAAAAAAGAAGAGAAAAAATGGCATGTTTAAATAATTTTGTGGTGCATAAGTATCAAGTTTACTTCGGGACTATAGGATCGACTTGAATTGGTTAACTAAATAAATTTAGGGAGGTGTTTTCTCCACACTTACTTTAATCTGTCATATACTCTTCTTAGTTATCGATCGTCGGAATAAATGAACTGAAGAAAATTAATGGATAAAAATCAACAAAGGTCTGTGAAAGTTAAAAAGAAGTATGTGAATAGCCCTACTCTAGATTTAATGTACTGAAGTGAATGGAAGCAAACTTTCAAATTTTGGCCAAGCTTAAATTATGAAAAATTTAGTAAGATATCTTATTCAATGAACATTAAACGCCAAATATAACACGTAAAGGCATTTAAATGGGCCAGAATAGCGTGCCTTCCTAATACACCTCAAATCGAATACACCTCAAATCGAAACGAATACGTTAGGTAGAATATCACTCAATTCAAAACAATAATTATAAAACATTTTAGACGTGCTTATAAAATAAAATAGATAGCTAATCTGTATGTCAACTCTGTCCTAATTTTTGGTTAAAATCATCTGCATATTTATTAGCATTGCTCAGATAAGCATTCGGAGGCTTATCAAATTTTAGAAGGCCTTACCTTAATCTGACCATAAATATTATTAGACTAATAAGATCTCATTAACTAATGGCTGGTTAAAGTGAGTGTTTTCAAAAAAAAAAAACAAAAAACAAAAAACAAAGGTGATGGTGATGTGATAGACACTTAACACTAAATTACTTTAATAAGCTTTGTTTGGTATGTGGTTTATGTTAATTAGCAGTGGGATTAGATGAACCTAACCACTCACACCCCTTCTTGTTAATTACCTATGTTTGGTATATGGTTTTTCTCTGTTAACTAATTAATGACATCTTACCCTAAACAACCAAGCTTTGTCTTTTATTTTCATTTTTTACTCATTTCTTTATTTTGGGAATATGTGGGGTTGGTATTATTTTAATCTTTTATTATTGCGTATAAGTGCAGTAGGTGATCCATCAATAATTGTGGTCAAGAAAGTTAAAGAATGTTCCAAAAAGAAGTTTCAAAAAATCAAATGATTTTAGGAATGAATCATGGCAGACTTTTGATTCATCAACAACTCACTAAAAGAGAGAAATATTTTTGGTAGGTTAAATTACACCCATCATATGGAGAATTTCTTAGGCTAGATTCATTGATGGAGCTACAATTTAAAGTTGGGAGATCTTACGGATCTATGATAAATATCGTGAACAAAACTAAGAAAATGGTAGTGTATTAGTTTTGGTATGGAGAAATTCTTAGGTTAAATTCAAGGCATAGCATGATAGGAGGGCAGTACTAAGAGCATCTCCACCAGTTGGTAAAAGGCAGGAGCAAGGGCACAAAAAGGCCTTCTAACCCAAAAAGCAACATTCACTGGTCCAAATTCGCAAGGGCAACTGGTGGCCCATGCAAAACCTTTCTAAATCGCTGAGCAAGATGGGGTGACCTTCTGCTAGCAGGCTGACTGACGTTAGCCACATGAGAATTTTTTTTTTGTCAGGCACGTGTAACACATGTGCGAAGGAGAGTGTCCGACAAAAACTACAACGGTGGGCCCGCGACAACAATCCAACAACATACAACCCAACGACTAGTTGACGTGGCTTCTTAAGGGTCCTTGGATTACCAACAGCCACATAATCTGGACCGTGGGATTTCCAACCGTAAAAAATTTGAAATGCCTATTAGGACATGTGGCGCGTTCTAGTGCATTTGATTTTAGATTGGTTTGAAAATCAACGGTATAAAAAAAAGAAAAAAAAGCAAAGCAATAGAAAAAAAAATTAGAAAAAAGATGTAAAAAAATAAAATACACTCACAATCTCTAAAAACCCATCTTATTCATTTCCCATCACAATTCAATATACATTTTTTTTACAATATTCTATATTTGTTTTTCACTTTCCAAATTCTTAGAAAAAAAAAAATTATGCTTGCTGTAATATCATGCTTTTCCCTTGTATTTGAAATAATTTATGAGAATTAACAATCGTTTTATTTTCAAAGCATGAAAAAATTAAAAATGTTTGTGAATACTACTTGCCCTTGCACTTTCCAACCAAGTGGACTTGCACAAATGCAAGTACTATTTCGAGTGAATAGAAAGGGCAAGTTACATGCTCTTGCTCTTGCCGTCCACTACCGGGTGGAGATGCTCTGAAGGACATTGAGGTTTGACCAAACAACCAATTAGCAATAGATAAAGTAACCCAACTCCTAATCACTTGTAAGGTTTGGTAAACTTTTGATGCGGGACAATTATTCATAGTAAGAACAGGTAAAAGCAACCAAACCCACCTGGAAATTTAGAGAAACACACCGGACAACATGACAGGCGCCTTAAAAAAAAAAAAACAATGACTATGAATTGAATTACAAGCAAGTTGTTGAGCTAGATACTAACTGAATTTTTGGGAGATATACTTTTCTTTCGCACATTTGTAAGCATGCATTGTGTTTTGATTTGTGTCCTCAGTATGAAGTACGAAAACGTGACGCAAAACAAGTCACGAAGAAGCGACAGATGCAGTGGTAAGTGCAGGTGGTGATAGAGCAGCAATAGCATTATCGGTCCAATTCTTTTCACCCCAGTGCCATAACATGCTCTCCCAGAAGCAGAAATCCTCAAAGCATGTCTTCAAACGCTTGTCTTTTATCTTAATTTTCCAGTGACCATCAGTGTAATTTGCTTTCTCAGCTTGTCTCCGATCCCACTCCAGTGCTGCCTTCTGCTTGGACCGAAGCAAACAGAAATTTTGTAAGTTTTCCGGCATAGCATCGTGCACTTTCCACCACCTTCTATGTGCAACATTACTGGCAAACTCCTGCAGAAAGTCCACATTCCAGTTGCAGTCATAGTCGCGGAAGCAAAGCCATGGTTTATTTCCCAGGTAATGGAGGACGTAGAGGATTGGAGGTTCAGCTGCAAAGAGATGTGTTTTCCTCTCCTTTTTCTCTGGCTCATCACCTTCCCAGAAGTGTTTCAAGAAGTTCATATGTTTTGGTATCCTGTGCCACCATGTAAATACCTCATTCAGATAACCCTGGTCCCCACCATTGTAGGACACAATTTCATCGACATGATCCATGAGCAGCTGGAATGTACAATTTGATGGTTCGATAACCATGACACCTGAGTTGAACAGAGAAGCATTATTTCCTGTCGCTGATATTTCTGGCATCTCAAACAGGAAGTCAATGTTCCTAAGTATAAGCATGTCAGCATCAATGAAAATGATCTTGTCATAATCAGTTAACTGCCAAAGACGGAATTTGCTGTAGTTCCATTCATTGTATGCTTCTGGTTCAGCTTTAGGGTTCCTGATTCTTTGGATTGTGTGGATCTTCCACCCAGCAGCTGCCAACCCTCCACGATGATACTCACTGATTGTTTCATCAACAAGTATTACAAGATCTCGTGTTGAACCAGACATATGGATGCTCTGAGCTGCAGCAATGGCTCCACAAACATACACATGGGCAGAATGTAGGATTGTTGCATATGCTTCTCGGTGGGCTCTTTCCGAGTAAAAGCTTTCTGCGTGCAAGTATTTAGTTTATCAGTATAATTTCAAAAGTATCCATGACTTAAGTAGCTTTCTTACGGGATGCACCCAAAGTCACTGGACCTACTACATATGAGTTACAAGATGGAGTCTATATTTAACAATCAAAACCCAAAAGTAAAAATAAAATAAAATGATCTTCACAAAATTCTTCAACAACTAATGTTAAAGCTGGTCAGGTGGTCAGCACTAACATCAACACTGACGTAGCCGATCTCCTTAGCACATGATAAACATGGTGCATCGGTTCTGTGGTTTACATATTCATATATCTATCGGGTTTTCAGTTGGATGACAATTTTGGATGTCATGAATCACGAGGGTTGTTGATCACTCTGACCACGTGATGAGCCAGCAACTACAATCAGCAGCACTTAAGGATGTCATGCATTTGCATCATGCATGCACGTTGGAATGGACCTGCTGTACTTGATCCAAAAAAGTTGACTAAAACTTATAAACGCCTAATCGGTTGTTATCACGATCTCTACTTATGTCTGGAATGAATACACAACTTATTTCAAGATTATTTAGTTCATTTGATGTGGGATGACCTTTATATAAGCAATATTATCTCATTGGTGTGGGTCACTACCTACACCTCAAACTAACTCCACATAAACAACTAAAGATTTCGGAAACAACTACCAATTGAATTCTACGATGCCCAGCAGTACAAAAATGTGAAAATCATTTATGAATGAACTGAACTCTACATTTTAAAGGAATCCACGAAAGTGAAATTTGAAAAATTAGAAGGAAATAAAAAAGAAAGAGTAATTAAAAAGAGGCAGACAAGCAGCTCTCGTTGCACAAAAACAAATTTTGATTAAAAAAGAACAAAAGACACTAGTTTAAATCTGACCTTTAGCCGTGAGAGGAACTGAAAGTTCACATGAACCTACAGGGAGCTGTAGCTTATCTCTCAACGTATTCAGTTTTGGTTCATAAAGCCATACATTCCCTTCCCGTCTGACAAGCTCTTTGCAAGTGAACAAATTTGGGATTGGGAAACAGTCTGTCACCAAAAGCACATGCACTGGGTGATACGCTTTGGAAGCTGCAGCCAGCCTTGCTGCTTCAAGCTGCAAGTGCAACCGAGCCACATCTCTTGACCAGCTGCCTGACTTGTTGCAGGGAAGCTTGACAGCAATCAGATCAAGCCTTGGTTTTCCAGGAATCTGAAGCTTTGGTAAGGAGGGACAAGTAGGAACTTCAAAGTCTTCCTCTTCGTCTATCCATTCAGGGAACAAGGTTTCCCATGTTATGTTGTTCGACGCGTGATTGAGGCGTAGAACAACATGCTCACAATCTGGCAACAGCTCCTTCCAATGGTCAATCTCAGCATCATTAAAGTTTAACAAGCCAATTCCCTGATAATCCTTTTTGTCTGCCAGATTTTCAATAGCATCAGAAATTTCATCCCAGTTAATTTCTACAGATGATATGTAACGTAAATCTTGAGCAACACTCTTTCTTGTCGACCTGTTTGGGCTGCAGGCAGTAAATTTTGTTACAAAATATTTTCACAGTAGAGAGAGCAAAGCCAACAAAAAAAAGACCAAATCCCATTTTCTTTACAAAGAAGGGTGCACTGACTATATTTTTCCAGGTGGGGAAATATTTCTCAAAAACCTCAACGCAAAGAAGATGTATATATTGAAGCAAGAAAATGGGAATAAAATAACAAGTAAAAGCAAGGTGATGAGCTAATAGGGATATACTGAGATACGGAACGGGATTTATCATCTGAATGATAAACACCAGGAGAGAAGACGAGCGTGAGAAAAGTCCCCACTAAAATAACAGCCAACACAAGCTTCAAGGTGGGCTTGCAGTTCAAGGTTCTATATTGCACGGGAAAGTGGAGGTACTTCTCAATATCTTTAAAATCTTTGTTCCTCTGGGGCCTTCTTTTGCTAGAGTCGTCGCTGAAACAAAAAGGGATTCACAGCTACATGAGACCATCATTCAGTAAATAAGTGAATGCAATTGGAACCAAGTTCCACCCAACAATACAATCGATTGTTCGGCAATCAACTCCATCATTGGGAAAGCACTCCTCACTGATATGTTAAAACAGCACATATATGAATAATGAATGTTCTACATCCCCATTGAAAGAACCAAGAACCCGATCGCGAAAGTAATCCCTTGCACCATCACCATTCACCAACTATAAGCCGTTCAATTCAGACAGTGTCAATAAACTATAACCTAATCTTTACCAAAATTCCTCAATTCAAATTCACACTAAAATAATAAAAATCATAAATCATAAATGGTTCCAGCCCCACTATTCATCAAAATTCGTGAATCCTGACCCAAATTTTGAATTTTGAGTGCCAGCACAAAAATTCAAGTGAGGGTTTTCTTACATGATCATTTTTTTGGAGTATGGAAATTAAAAATCGAACACTGCCGGCAAAACGAATGCAAATTACACTAAAAACAGTGAGAATATATACAGAGGGCGAGGGGTAGTGACCTGGCAGAAGCAGAAAGGCGGTGTCGGGGCTCAATGGGAGTTGGGGAGGAAGCTCTCATGGTTGCTGATTCAGTAGAAGAAGAAGCGTGGGGAGGCACCACCACCACCACCACCACCAGAGTCTCTGTTGTTGCTGATTTGTGAAAACGACTAGATGGGGGAATATTTGGCAAGACACTAAACAATTGGGGAATATTTTCTATAACATTTAAAAATATATATGGAAAGAGACAAATCAAAGAATTCTGAAAAGAAAAGAAAAAAAATCTGGGAATCTACGATCTCTCTCTCTCTGTCAGTATTGTTATTGTGTGTGAAGAAAAAGAATGGTCAATGCAAGTGTAAGAAAACGGCGACTAAGAACAAGTAAATAAAATTGAAGAAATCCATATTTTCCCGTTTTTATTTTTGGTCAAATAGTTTTCATGGTAAGTCTTTCATTATTCTTCAACCATTTCTCCCCCACGTTCACTCATTTGGGTTTCAAAAGTACTCAAAGTGCTTCTTGGAAGAAGAAGAAAAAGTTTTTTGCTTCTTTCAATAAGCGTTTTAAGTTCTTTTTTTTTTAAATTTATTTGCGTTTTTACTAATGATAGATTCAAAAAACTATTTTGACTAAAAATGCTTCTACATGAGCCTTAATTGCATCTTAATAGCAAAGAGCCTTGGAAATTTGTTTTCTTTAGAGCAAGTCCACCCGTAAGGACTTTGTGCCAGCACCCAGTCCATTTATCCACTTAATTGAACAGTAATAGACCTCGTGAACAGTAATAGGCCAAAGCATCTCCACCCCTAAAAATACGCTGGCACCCAGTCTATCTAATATTATATTATTTTATTCATATCCATTAATATTTTATCATTTAATTTATTTTTTATTTTTTCTTCTTTCTTCCTTTCCCTCTCCGATCCCTTCTTTTTCTCTCTCTATCTCCCTCTCTCTCTCTCTTTTCCAGCTCACTCCCGTGAGCTCTTCTTCTCCTTCCTCTTCAAAACCTTCCATTTCTGCACGCCATCCACCCCTGCATCTCCGACGTCGTCGACGCCGTCGCTGTCGACTCCGTCCACCCCTGCATCTCCGACGCCATCCACCCCTGCATCTCCGACGCCGTCCTCCTGCATCTCCACACCTCCGACGTCGTCGCTTCGTTCTCCCGTCGTTCTCCCTCCGTGGTTCCTTCCCTCCCGACATCCTCTCCCACCTCGACCAGCTCCGCTCCTCAGCCTCCACAACAACTCCCTCTCTGACGTCATATGCCCTCCGACGCCACGCTGACGTCAGATAGGCCGGTCCCAAGGTCTGTCGATTTTAGGCCGGTCTGTGGATTGGCTTGGGCTGGGTGCCAGTCGATTTCACAGGCTGGAGTGAATTGACAGGGTGCCAGCCTGGTTTTTTGACTGGGTGCTGGGCTCTCTTCTTCCCGGTGGACTTGCTCTTAGGAATGTTGCGGTTCTAACTATTCTCAAACCATAATAGCTACTTAGTATTACAGTCTAATAATATTTTTCTTCACCCGTAAGTGAAAGGTCTTAGGTTCGATTCTCACCAAATACAAATTTGAACCAATTATTGTTGGTTCATTGTAAGACTTAGCCCACTTTCTCATTCCCATTGTAAATAACATCATTTGTTAATAAATAAATAAATAAATAAAAAACTACATTGATACTCAACCATGATAAGGAACATAAAATTAATGCTAAGCCGAACAATAAGTTAATAAAAAAAACATAATGCTCGTCATTTATAATAATTTAATATCAAACACATTATTTATAAAAGCCACATTTTAGACCATCCACCACCTTAAATTGTAGAATAAAGTGGCTGAGTATGAGTTGAGGCTCGTTTTTACTTTTACCCTCACTGCAAAAGAGAAAAAGAAAATATTAAGGAAAACGGCGCGTTTAAGGGACCAGTCCTCCTTCTTCCTTCCCCGTTCCCCCCTCCGTCTTCGTAGATCTGCAACTTTTTCTTCTCCGACACACAATTGAACACATCATCATCACAATCATCCACTTCAGATCGTAGCCGTATATCTGAAAATGGTGTTGCAGGACATCTCCGGCATGAAGGTTCTCATCCTCGATTCCCACACGGTAACAACCCTTTCAACTCTCGAAATGTTCCAAAATTTCACGAATTTCTGAAGCAATTTTGATCGATTAAATAATGGGTTGTTTTTGTTTTGTTGATTGATTATGGCGTAGGTCAGTATTGTCAGCGTGGCGTATTCGCAATCCGAGCTTCTCCAGAAGGAAGTGTTTCTGGTGGAATTGGTAGACTCCATTTCCAAGTCCAGAGAATCCATCTCTCACCTCAAAGCCGTCTACTTCCTCGCACCCACTTCAGAGAATATACAGTATTTGCGCCGGCACTTGGTTGCTCCTCGATTCGGAGAGTATCACCTCTGTATGTTTTGATGTTTCTTGATGTTATTTTGGTTGTGGAGTGTGTTTGAGGGGTACCCAGATAATATTTGGAACTTATTTCTCTTGGCATTCTGGAATTTTACAGTTTTCTCCAACATATTGAAGGATACCCAGATTCATATTTTAGCTGATTCAGATGAACATGAAGTTGTACAGCAGCTTCAGGTAATTCATCATTCACCCAAATACTTTCTCGCATGTTAGTTTCGATTATTGGAAAATTTATGTATGTAGTAATGCACATTGCTAACTGAATTTGGACTTCCAATTTTATTTGGGATGCCGGCAATTTGAGAAATACATCATAAGTAGTAAGTTTGTAACTAACAGCCAGAGAAATGTTCTTTTGGTCACCTAGTGACCAAGGAATGCATGGTCACTCATCCTTCGATTTGATATCGTGGTTGGATAAGAAATGAATGCGCATTTAATGTTTTAATCTCAACACTTATTATTAAAGCCAAGGGTGAGTGACCATTCCTTGGCCACCTAGTAATCAAAAGAACGGGACTCACGTAACGGGAACGTACATCTCAAATAAGCTTATTATAGTGTGATGTGGAAGCATGGTTTTTGTTTCACTCGCTTTTGTAAGGATGTTGATGCAGAATATATTGTTTTTGTTTGAATATAGTTACTCTGTGCTCTGCCTGGTTGGAATCAGTTTTATTTCTGTTAAATCCTTGTTTCTTTTTTAAGAACTAATAGTAATAACTTCGTCCGCAAACTAACAATAATAATTCCCTGTTCTAATGCATGACTATACAGATCAAATTTCCAGTGAAGTTCTCTTTTAAGATAAAGAAAAAATAAATTATTGTGTAACATAGTGGTTATGCCATTCTAATAGTAAACTTAACAATAAAAAATTCGCCATGAAACCGTACATATGGATTTAGTTTCTTACTCTTCATATTAGGCTTATCTTGGTCTTGCAGGAGTTCTACGCAGACTTTGTTGCAACTGCTCCTTACCATTTCACTTTGAATATGCCATCAAATCACATGTATATGCTCCCTGCAGTTGTGGATCATTCAAATTTACAGCGCTTCTGTGATCAAGTAGTTGATGGAATTGCAGCTGTTTTTTTGGCATTAAAACGAAGACCAGTTATACGTTATCAAAGAACATCTGATATTGCAAAAAGGATTGCGCAGGAAACAGCAGTAAGTATAATATGTTCCAAATAGTTTTGTATATGCGCTTGTATTGATAGTACTATTTTGAATGTGAACTTTATCAGGGTTTTGTATCCTCCTGTCTCTCTTTTTCTATAAGCTCAACATTTTATGCATGCTGTATGCCATATAAAGTGGATTTTACAGCATGCAGATTCTCTTCATGAAAGTCTGTACAGGGAAACTGATATTGTGTTTTGGGCATGTAACAGAAGCTGATGTACCAGCAGGAAAGTGGACTTTTTGATTTCAGACGAACAGAAATTTCTCCATTATTGCTGGTAATTGATAGGAGGGATGATCCTGTGACCCCATTGCTGAATCAGTGGACCTATCAGGTGTCACGACTAACATTTACTGGATGTGTGACATTGTCGCATCTTGATGCTTACTTTTAAAATTACAGTGGGACAAAATCACCTGAAATATAAACAGAGCTCATTTATTAATCTAATTTCAGGCAATGGTTCACGAATTGATTGGTATTCAAGACAACAAAGTCGACTTACGAAACATTGGAAAATTTCCAAAGGATCAACAGGTTGAGTTTTATTTTCCCTCAGTACTTTAAGTATCTGTATTTGTAATTTTTCCTGGTAAACAAATACATTTGATATTGATGCTCATAGGAGGTTGTGCTGTCATCAGAACAAGATGCTTTTTTCAAAAAGAATATGTATGAGAACTTTGGTGATATTGGGATGAACGTCAAGCAGTTGGTTGATGAATTTCAGCAAATTTCAAAAAGTAACCAGAACATCCAGACGATAGGTTCGTAGGATGCAATAATGAAAATTTGAGTCTTGACTTGTAGTTACTAACTATTGCATAGCCCCACAGGGAACCGTTGCTGGTAACTAATTGTGTACATTCATTATTAATGCAGAGGACATGGCCAAGTTTGTTGACAATTACCCTGAGTACAGAAAGATGCACGGAAATGTTTCAAAGCATGTGGCACTGGTAACAGAAATGAGTAAGCTAGTTGAAGAGCGAAAACTTATGGTAGTTTCACAGACAGAACAGGAGTTGCCTTGCAATGGTGGGCAGGTGGCAGCTTTTGAGGTACTAACTAAAACAACATATTTCTCAAATAAGCAAAATGAAACTGAACTTCGCTTACATTCTCTCTACCCTCTTTATTCCTCTGTGTACCATAACTTGTTCTGTTATTGACTTTGAGATAGCAACTATTTAACTGTCATCGAAATTTGAATTCATAAGCAACCATCTCTTTTTCCTATGTTCATTGCAGGCGGTGACAAATCTATTAAACAATGAAAGTGTATCTGATATTGACCGCCTACGACTTGTCATGCTGTATGCCTTACGCGATGAGAAGGAGAGTCCTGTGCAACTAATGCAATTATTTAACAAACTGTCATCCAAGTCTCCCAAGTACAAGCCTGGGGTAATGTAACCAAGATAGCATCCTTGTTTGGATTCTTTCACCTCATGTTATTTTTTCCTTCATTTTTCTTTGGGAGGGAATGGGGTCACATATCTGTGTTTAAGTGGACAATTTTAATTCCTAAAGCCTGACCTTTGAAGTTCAACAGCTACCTTCATTCAGATCATTGGTGATGGTGATTTTTATTTTAGTTTTGCTTATCCAATTGTTTTGGAGATTGACCCTTCTTTGGGAGGCTCAATAAGAGCATCAATTATACCTCATGCTTCTAATGTACCTTTATTTTAGCTTCCAAAATTATTTCACGGGTTTAATAAATTGTCTATTGTGGAATTACAGCTTGAAGCGGGTGTGGATAAACGAACCGGGGATTTTTTGGAAATCGAGATTTCTTAAACATTGCACGTAACATGGCTTGTGGGCTGAAGGTTTGTTTGGGAAAGTTACACTCTTTGCATATTATAGGTTGTGCTTTACAAGCTTATAGATAATATCTTAAATGCTGTAGGGGGTTGAGAATGTGTACACACAACACCAGCCTCTTCTCTTCCAAACTATGGAAAGCGTCAGCAAGGGACGGCTGAGAGATGTGGATTATCCATTTGTGGGAAATCATTTCCAGCAGGGCAGGTTGGTCTCTGAAGTCTTATTTTATTTCATTTTGAAGTACTTTCCCCAGAAAGTCAGTTTTAAGTTATAATTTTACTACTTTTGGGATTTCATATCTCCAAGAGTAAAACCTCGAGGAACATTGAAATGAAGCTCTTGCACCCTGAAACCCGTATACTATGCATGCTGCTGGGAGCCATTTTCTTGGGTGCTTCTTAATAACAGTTCATTCTTCAGTGTTGAGTTTACTAGTGAGATACATGAAGGAGTGGTTCTGTTTACACCCAAAATTAGTCTCTCGACAGAGGACACCCAAGTTTACAAAATTTGTTTGAGGACAAATATATCCTTTTAACAAAAATGACCAAAAAGTCCAAATTATGATTGATTATATGATTTTGAAGATTACTGTTAAGGAAACTATAATTTAAAAAGTAAAAAAGGCCTCAATTAAAAAAGAGAAAAGGGGTTCAGGTAGGTTGCTCGGACATCATGGAAGCTAACATATTAAGATCCTAAACCCTGAACCAACATATTAAGATCCAAGAGTACGAATGTTGTCAAACATATGATCTGATCCTTAAAAATCAGAGGAACGAATTGCAAGAGTCTCATAGATCGATACAACACCCACCGCATATCCGTGGTCACCAAACTTTCCGCTGAACAATCCTCACAGGCTGTTCTGCAAATCTAGGTACCTGATTGCCAAAACTTTGTCTTTGTTCCCACCTTCTCTTCAATCTCTTCCTCCAAATAAACTAAGAACTTAGCCTTTGTACACTATTGATGCTGTTTTTTAGGAACTGACGGCAGAGTTTGCCAGTGATGGTGTTGTCGGTTTACTATCATGATTTTTGTTTCTTATTATTCAGTTTTTATCCTTTTCTTTTAAATTTTAAACGAGGTTAATAGTGGGATATTATAAAATACTATGGGTGTCCAGAGAAAGATAAATTAATTATATGGGTGTCAGGAGAAATTTGGTTGTCCAGAGACGACTAATGGGTGTAAACAGAATCACTCCATGAAATCAGTGCTTGCGGACAAGTTTGGAGGTCATTGAGGCCATACTACCTTCTGTAGACAGGATGACTGTCTAAAGGACCTTAAATTTAATCACCGGTTTTCATGATTGCTTTGCAGTTCATAATGTTCATAATTTCAGGCACTCTTGTGTTAGTGTCCAGGTTTCTTGCTGGTTTCTCCTAGACATCTCAAATGACTTGGATATAAACCTTTTCTGTTTTTAATTATCAGCTGCTTGGTCGTTCCTCTCTTTTTCTTCTCAAGTTGCCCGACCTTGTTTCTGTCTACCCCACTTCATTTTGTCCGGTTTAATCTCTAAGGACCCACAGACTACATTAATTTATGAAACTTGCCATAGTGTGAGGATAGAAAAATACAATAATTTGGATTAATATTCTGAATTACGCCTATGATCTCCATGCAGGCCTCAAGAAGTGGTCATTTTCATTGTTGGGGGGACAACGTACGAGGAGTCTCGTTGTGTAGCCTTACAAAATGCTATGAATACTGGAATTCGCTTTATACTTGGTGGTTCTGTGATTCTCAATTCTAAAAGGTATGTTTCAGGTCATCGTTGTAATTTATGCAGAAATACTTGCATTATAAACTTATAAGTGAAAAAGGAAGTTGACCTTGCTGTACTAGCTTCACTTAATGCTTGGATATCTAACACTGTCTTTTAGTGGTCCGACTTGATACCACTTCTTTCTTAGTTGTATGTAAGTTTGAGAGTTTTGGTATGATAAAAATTCACTTATTTGGGTTATTTCGTGTCGCACTACCTGTTCGTATTGGTCCAATTCATCTACAAATTGAGTTCCTAGAAGTTTTCAAGAACATGATAAATAAGCATTCACTTACACGTAACCAATTATGGAAAATGGGAGGTTGTGATGAGTAAATATTAGTACATTTTCTTTGGAGGTCTTGAATTATCTGTGGTAATTAGAGGGTATTCTAGTTAGTTACTGTAGCTAATTGTCTAAAATAAGATACCCTGCTTCAATTATTACTTCGCTGGCAAATGCAGGTTCTTGAAGGACTTGGAAGAAGCTCAGAGACTAGCTCGTACTAGCAACGCCATCTGAGTTTTGGTTTCTGGTACGTCTGGCATTTGAAGAGCAACGTGGATAAGTGGTTGTGGATGTATATGGGTGTCGTTTTTGTCGCTTTAATGTAAAAATTGCTACACGTGCATGGGGGATCATCCGAATCAACCCTCTGTTGCTACGAGATGGCCTTTTGTTTACCATTTTGTTGGAGTTAGAACTGAAGGGAAGACGTATCCCATAATTTTGGAGGCTAAGATCTACAGCAGTTCCCACCCTCCCTCCGATAAGAATCGCCGAGAAGAATCAATTTTTCTGCTAACCAAGCCACATATCCGTAGGTCTTAATTAACATAACATGTACTTTGCCTTGTTAAAAACATGCCAATACCTAGATCTTCCCATTCTTTTGTACAAACAGCTTGTATTCATGTAGTTGTACTTCAGATATTGTGAGAAACCGAGTGTACATTTACAGCAGTGGTTTCCTGTTCCAATTTCAGCTTTTGGTGAGACTTTTTTGTTTTTGATACAACGCAATTCTACTCTAAGGATGGGGGATTACGAGGGTTTTCTTCTCTTCTTATTTGGGTTAGGGTAACTTGGACTTGGAGGCCACGTTAATGTTTCTTTATGTTACAAAGTCATGTCCTCCTAGACTCTTTGGTCCAAAGAAATCGTGGTCATTCGTTGTTCGATCTTAATTTAACGATAGGTGGTCATTGAACTTTTGTTGCACTTTTTCCTCCACCAGTGGACCACAATTTTCTTGGACCATGACTATTATTTTACATCATCAAAGGATTTAACTAATGAAATATTGCATACACACCCATAAATACGGATTTAGATCCTCTCAGGATCTCCTCGCTAGGGATCCTTGAGATCAATGCATAGTAACCATTCATTAAAGATCGTGCGGTCACAATTGAATGTTTTTTTATAAAGCATGCTCGTTTTGCGTGAAAAATATAAATAAAAAAAAAATTGTGGCCGCACTATCTTTGATGAACGGTTATTATGCATTGATCCCCGGGATTCCCAGTGGAGATCCGGAGGATTTAAAACCCATAAATACTAGCATGTATAGCTTCTTCGATCTAGATCGGGTGTATCGCAAGTTTGCCCCTATGAAGTTTTTGGTTATCCTAGTGCGGTTACAACACAAATTACATCCAATAAAAATAAATGGGGGCAAACGGAAGTCACAATTCACAACGTGTAGAGAAAAATTTGTGCGGAGTTTAACTTGCCACTGAACGTTGCTGAGTGGCATTTCCAATCCACTTAAAATTCATCACATAGAAATCTTAGATATAATCTTTTATCATTTTTTATATTTAAAATTCTCATAATTATTTTTTTTCACTAATTAATTGACACCATGAAATTAATCTAGGTGGAATAGGAGGCTGTAGGAGAACCATGGTGTGAAGGAAGTAGATATAATTGTGAATCGGGGGATTAGATTTGGGTGATTATTCAAAACTCACAATATATGTCACTTATTTGTCCATCATTAAACTAAACGCACTTGAAAAAGTCGAAGGATTTACTTGGAACAAAAAATGAAATAGGGACTGAAATGGACAAATACAAAACTTCATAGGCAAATGAATAATTAGTTCTTGTACTTAACGACTCCTCTAGATAGCTTTGGGTTTGCAGTTTTGAGGTGAAAGTATAAATTGGGTTCACGTATTGTTCTATGGATGACTTTTGGTTTGCAGTTTTGAGGTGTAAGTGTAAGTTGAGTTCACGTATTTTTTGTCTTTATTAGCCTTAAGTTATGAGTTATATTGTGCTCTCACATTATTACGTGAAAACAAAAAAATACTAATATAAAGATATTGTATCCCTTCTTTATATCTAAATAGAAATTTACATTTAATCTTTCGTCTTACATTTTAGCATGCATTTTAAGTATTGGATCTCAATTTTTATGTTTTTAGTTAAAAATCTGTCGTTTAAAAGCCACAAAAAAATCCGATATCCCATATTACCATAAAAAATCTCTTGATAAAGGGAACCCACACAGGGCATATGTCATCAACAAAGGAGGATTGTCTGCCTTCATCCTTCCCGTGCCTTTTCATGCCCTCCTATTTGTGTGGTCACGGTTAAGTCACGTCAATATTTTATATTACTATTTATTTTTGTCTTATTATCTCTATAAAAAAATATATACAATGTTGACGTGACTTAACCGCAACCACACAAAACATGAGGGCACGGAAAAGAGAAGGGCAGACAATCCTCCTTCCTCGTCAACTTCAACTTTTGTGCTTAGGTCACTGATCTACTATAGTCTAGTATATTTATGCATGCATGGGAAAGTGAGAAGCGAGAGAGATGTATGCGTGCCTTATTTTTGGTGGAAAGATTTTTCAGTGTGACCGTCACACAAAATGTTACACTACGTGTCATTACATAAATAGTGAGATATATGTGTTATAAAGTTAATAACTTAAAAATTATAATTTTTCACTACTTACATAAAAACAGGTTGTGTATCATCTGTGTTTCCGTTATAATTAAACTTTCTCTTTTTGGTGGGTACCTGACAAGCTGCATGGGACGAAAAAAGATCGGAGGAGGATGAGTCCTACATAGAATATTAGGAATTCCATAAATCTTACAAATTTTTCATGAATAATATGAACAAATTGTTATAAAAGTTGGGATAAAAGAATTGCATTAGAAAAAAGTTGGGATAAAAGAAAGAGCTTGTATGTAACGAGTACCGTCACTCACTTGAAAAAGAGAATATGAAATAGGCTTTGCAGCTAAATGTAATTTAAATGGACGACAAATGGAAATGAATTGGTTAAATTCAATCTTGTAAAGTCATTTATAATTTCTCTTTGGGTAGTGTAGTTAAATTTTTTCGGATCAAATCCTTGAAGAAACTTGCTCCATCCTCTCCAAGTTTCTTATTCTTCTGCAACCTCTCCCATCAGGTAAAGACGGTTGCTTTTTTTATTTTTCGTTCAATTTTTTAATTTTTTTTTTCACATGGGTTGCTTGGTGCTATGTTGTTGGTGATTAGTGTCATCAAAAACTGGGAATTCAAAGGAAAATAATCAAAATATATAGTTTTTTGGTGCTATGTTGATGCCATATTGTTGCTTGGTGCTAGGTTGTTGCTGATTAGGGCCATTAGGTAAAGACGATTGCTTTCACTTTTTGTTGTTAAATTTTTATTATTATTTTTTTCACATGGGTTGCTTGGTGCTATGTTGTTGCTGATTAGTGTCATAAAAAACTGGGAAATACTAATGGAAAATAATCAAAATATATGGTTTTCTGAAAAGAGAGTAAATTGGGATTGTATATGGTTTACTGATTGCATAATGTTCTTGTAAGGAAGGGTGGTGTATAATGTGCACTTGAGTAGGAACGACAGAGAGATGACAACAATGTTCTTAGATCCTACATTTTACGTGTTTTTCAAACGTTGTGGAACAAATGGGCTTTCTGCTGTTTGGTTTTGAATATTTATTATCGGTTTGTTACATTGAGTTCTCCATGCATTTCAATGCTTCTCATATTAAAGTTCTTCAGGCTCATAATGTTGTGGTAAACTCCATGAAGGAGGCAGCATCCAAGAAGCTTCTGAATGTGAGCCAAGTAAAATGATAGTTAGTTGTCTTGTGAGAAAAGTAAAATGATAACTAGGTGCATTTTGTGATTAAAAAGTAGTATTAAGGACAAAGAATCAAGTCAAGAATTTGATGCAGATGCAAGGCTTTGGATGCAAATGCAGGGCTTTTGATTAGAAAAATAGTATTATGGACAAAGAATTTAGATGCAGATGTAGATGCAGAGCTTTGGAGTTTGAGTGTTGTTTTTCGTAAATTATTAATAAATAATTCGAAAGCTTGGAGCCAATTCATTAATTGTTTGTCGATATATCTACTTTGCAATGGCTCTGCAATGGCAGTAGCAAGGTGCACTGGGTTCAGTTGTTTGTTTCGGCTTAGTTTTTGTTTTTGTTTTTTTTGGTTCAGTTTTTTAGTTTGGCTCAAATGGTTCTATTAGTATAATTGTGATGGCTCTAATGGTTGTTTTTGTTTTTGTAGTTGTTTGGTTTGGCTCAAATGGTACACTTTTGATGGAGGAGGCCGAGCGGATCGCTAGCAGGGAGCATAGATCGAAAAAGGTTGCTATTATTTCGGGGGACAGAACTCGTCGTTACTATAGGAAATTAGGCTACGAGCTTGAAGGGCCTTACATGATGAAACATCTTGTATGAAGAGATCAAAAAAAAAAAAAAAAAAAAAGTTTTCATACAATTTTGTAACATTATCTAAACAAGTTGTTCCATTGCATAACCAGACTATTTGTTTTGAGATTCCAATACACAGTTCTATTGTTATATTCATCGGTTCTTTTGTTATATTCATGAGTTCTTTTCTAATTTGGTCTATATTTTTTTATCGAGTCTCGCTCATCCCATAATATTAGTTTTGTTAATATCTTAATAGAAAAGGAATTAAAATGGAACCTTTTTTTCCTTTGGTCAAAAAAATGAAACTATTTTCATTATCCTGTTTCTTAGTCTAACATTGCACCAAGCATTTCACTAATTCAATCTAGCTTAGTTTAGTCTAAGCCAGTCCAACTTAATCATTGAAGCTAGTCCAGTTCAAGATAATCCAGTACAACAAACGCACCCTAAACAACTTGGCTTCACCTTCTCCGTTTAATACATGGATTAAAGTTCAGTTGGTACTGCTAGTTGAATTTATGCATATTATTACTAGTCTTTGTCACAGTTCAATTAATTTACAAGGCGGTTGACCTAACATCAATTGTTTGTTTAAGTACTAGGGTTTCTCTTGGATACATTGGTTCACAAAGAGTAATGTTATGAAGATTAAATTTATAGACAAATTTTGCAAACTAAATGACGTATCACCAATATATAATGAGCACGTTTATCAATGATTAAGTAATAATTCAATCATCAACTTTCATATTATTTAGTTTACAAAATTTTGTTTATAAATTTAATTTCCTAAGCATTACTCCTTAGCAAAAAATATATCCCAGTGCAATCTCCAATAAAAATCCCTAAACAGTGATAGGGCAACCAATACTGATGGATGAGGATTCTCTCCTCATTTTTTCACATCCACTTTCATCATCCTTCTGTTTGTGCGATCACGGTTAAGCCACATCAACATTTTATATTTTTTTTTATAGAGATAATAAAACAAAAAGATGTGGCTTAACCATCTCTCCTCCTTTTTTTCCAATCCACTTCCATCCTCCTTCTGTTTGTGTGGTCACGGTTAAGTTACGTTTTTTTTGCATTATTATTTATATAAAAAATGAATATAAAATGTTGACGTAGATTAACCGTGACTAGACAAATAAAAGAATGAAAGTAGATGAGAAAAGTCCTCATCCATCTTTTCACCTTTCAGATCGTCAACCGAATAAAATTGAACTAAAAGCCAAAAGGATGAAGAAAAACAAAGTCATGACGTGGTGTCACTCCGACGGTTGGATACTTCGGATGGCGTGATTGAAAGTCTGGTATAGTCAGGTCAATGTAGCCAAAGTCTTGGATCTGGTTACGAAGACCACTTGCTAGTCAACTTCATCGTGGTCGGCTGGAGAACTTCACACTACGTCGGGACAAACTTGCAGGTTCTTCAATCACAGTTTTCATTTTTTGCTAAATTATATAATAATATATTTCTGTTTACACATTTTTTACAGCGTTTAGTGAGAGATCATTGCTTGTAAATTAATATTTATCGGTTTTAAATCATTCATGCAATGATAAACAAGGATAGTGTATATAGAAATCTGAACTACTGACGCATAGTTCAATGGAAACTAGTATTTTTCGGAGATCCTTAAGGGAGGGAGTTCGACTTAGGTGAAAGATAAGATAAAAATGACTTTTTCGTTAAAAGTGAACAGTATCATAAGTATTAAGTTAAAACTTCATTTTTATAAACCAAATGTTGTAAGGCAAGGTCTGAACTTGTAAGAATCCATACAGAAGGATATTGTTGCGTGGTCAATTAAATTTTGTGTCACTTGTAAAAAGCTATTAATTTTTCATGAGATATGGGGTTGATTTTCACTTACAGGGACCCAAGAGAACAATGGTCAGTAAAGGGAAAAAAGCAAGGAAGGAGACTGAGGAGTACAGTAGTCGAAAGCCTAACCCTCCATCACATCCTCCCACCTTCAACACCTCTAAGTCTCTCAATCTCGCCAGGTACCGACAACCATTTTTCAGGTTTATAAATCGTATGTGTCGATACTTTATACAATCCTGGGATTGTTCAAGCAATTTTCGAAGGGTAATTCTACTCTAAATCATAGAGAGTCAGCAAGTGTGTTAGAAGATTTGAGCAGGTACCAAAAATGTATTTAGTGCAACACTCGTGAGTTAAAATTTAATAAGGTAATTACCATGTTTTAATCAACAGTTAGTAGAATGCATGTCATCTACTTACCACTAAACTTCTTTTTATCCTGCCAGGCCCAAAATTTTCTTCAGGGGTGCAAGCACGAATTATCGCCGGAAGAACCTAAGGTTTGCAAGAATTTTTTTTTGATACTGTGACAAATTATTTTAGTGTAATATGGTTTTCATCTCTTCATCAAATGTTTTCATGCCTGCCAATTATAGTATAAATATGACTTAAAAAACCAATAGAAAAATATCAAGCATATAAAAAGAATGTACTAAATGATTTCTTGCAGTGAATGCTATTGTAGTAGAGTTACCACGGAAATTATGTCCAGAAGTACTAATTGTTGTTACCTACTGATTGTCATTTTCAGAAGGATAAAGACAACACCACAAATCGGGGAGAAAAATGATTGCGAACAAGATTTCCATAACCAAGTACTAGTCTTGGACCAGCCAGACAAGTGGTGTATCTACAGGGTTCCCAGCAAACTTCGCAAAGTAAACGAAGCAGCATACACTCCTCAGTTACTATCAATCGGCCTTTTCCACTATGGCAAGCCGGAACTCAAGGACATGGAGACCCACAAAAATATTTATTACAAGAATTTTTCTGTGCGTTGTTCGAAGACGGAAGTTGCACTAAAAAACTTCATCAGGGATCATCGAGAAAGCATTCTTCGTTGTTATGCAGGGGCCATTGAGCTAAACAAAGATCCTGTTGACATAATTGTGGTCGATGCCTGCTTCATCATTCAGCTTTTTTTGATGAACTCCGAAGAAATAAAAAATCATGAAAAGGATTACATTTTAAGATCACCGTGGCTGAGGAAAGCTGTAGAGCAGGAACTAATACTGTTTGAAAACCAGCTTCCGTATTCTCTTCTTCAAGATCTATATGACTTTGCGGTGCTTGACTCCTGTTCCCCTCATTCCAAAGAGGCACAGGAACATGAACAGGCTCATAGAAAGAGCAGTGCCAATCATGACCAGCAGGACTGCTTGCCATGCTACCCTCTGGTCCGCTCCGGTGATCATTGTATAGATGTTTCAAAAGCCGAACCTGTCCCTGATTGTAAAGATGTTCCAAGAGCTGAAAGTGTCCCTGATCATCCGTTTCTTAAGCTTACCTGCAAGTTCTTCAAAGATTACAGCAAGGGAAAATCCGTCAAGAATGGGGTAAAACCAAAACACTTCACTGATTTGGTAAGACATTTTCTCTGTCCCGAAGAAAAAGTGACCTTTGAACCTAATACTCATCCTATAAAAAATATATATGCTGTAAGGAAGCTGAAGGCAGCAGGGGTGAAGTTTATGCCACTTCGAGAAGACGGATGCTTTATCATAAAAGGAGACGAGCCTACTAAATGCAAGTTGAACTTGGCATGTTTTCGAAATATGAACTTAAAGCTTGCACAGTTTTGTGTCAAGGATGAGACAGAGTGCGTATTTCGAAACATCATGGCCTTGGAGCAGTTTTTGTACCCGGACAAGCCTTATATCTGCAATTACTTTATGCTTATGGATCAACTTGTGGACACTGTAGAAGACGTTGATTTGCTGGTTGAGAACAAAGTTATTGTTAACATGCTGGGCAGCAACGAAGCAGTGGCAAAGCTGGTTAATAGACTTTGCGAGCAGATTATGGAGGATAAATCCTGCTATGCTGACGTCTGTAAACAGCTTAACAATCACTATGAGAATTTCTGGAACCATCATGTGGCGACCCTGAAACGAGTTTACTTCAAAGATCTTTGGACAGGCAGCTCGACTATACTGGGACTTTTCGTCCTGGTTTTCTCCATCATTGGAAGCATAAAGTCGCTCAAATCATAAGCTTTAAGCTCTGTAGTTCTTAATGGACAGAATAAATTAACTTTTAAATAGTGCACGGAGGCGCTTACCATACCTTTTTCGGATTTGTCCTAGAGAGGTTGGGTTCGACGCACGTCTTCCCTCTTTTCTTGAATTTTTTGTTTTAATTGTTCTCTGAGGAATAAGGTTCATGTCCCATGATTGGGTGTAACTTCTCTTTTCCTATTTCAAATAATATCCCTCGTATTATCGAGGTTTCTTCAAAATGTGAACAGTATAGAAGATGTCATTAGGTTAATCAAATTACTAAATACTATCTCTAAATTACTAAGGAAAGAGAGATGCTATATTTGTGAGCATTGGTAAATATGACTTAACAAATTTCACTCCACAGATCTAGCTGAGAGCTAATTACTGTGTGATAGACTTAATGAGTCCAAAGGTTGTGAAAAACAGGATAAGTGCAACCAAAGTTGAACAAGCTGTCCAAAGATCCTTGAAATAAATTTGCGTCATGGTTGCCAGATTACGGTTCCAACGATTCCCATAGTGCTCATTAATGAGTCGATATTATACTATATATTTTATCTTAATCTTAATATTAATTTATTGGTTATTTTGGTAAGATTTTGATACTTTAAATTGTAATTCCAATGTAGGTCATTCGACTTTCCTCTTGAGCAAAAAGTGATCAAACGGATGAATTTTGGAGTGATTCCAATTGGAGGATGTTCGTAAGTTTGTGGACTTGTTCGTATCAAAGTTTAAATTTTTTCTACTAAGTGGATAATTTATAACGGTGAAATAAAGGAGCAGCACACAGTGTTGTCAAAGTGACGTTTTAGGTTTATTTGAGCTTTTTGGCAGTCCGAGACCTTCTGCAATTATGTTATGAACATCTCAAGCTTTAATTATAGCCGTTTTGGGCCTGTTTTGGAATCCTAAAAGTCCAAAAACGTGGCTGATTTGTGGCTGGGCAGATTTCCCATATTTGATTAGGATTATATTTCCTAGTTTCTTTTTAAGTTATTATGTTTCCTAATTTTTATAAGACCTTTTCTAAGTAGAATTTTATTTTCTAGTAATATAAATAAGACTATTTAGCCATTAGAAAAAGAAAGGGGAGAAGAATGCATTACTTTAGGGAACACACCACTTTAGGCCAAAGCACTACTTTGGAGAATTCGACGATTAAAGTTTATTTTCAAAGTGTTTTATATCCATGTTCTTAATAATATTTTGTTTTATGATTGTTAGTAACTAATTTCATTTGATAGGGCGAGGCCACGAGCCGTAGCAAGAATATGTAGTTTTTTTTTCAATTTACTTATGATAGCAGGTTTGAATTGTTAATCACCAGTTTAAACTATCTAATTGTCGTCATGATTTGCCACCATTAGGATATTTAGAAAAGTAATTTGATGCAATTTTGGCGAAAGGTTATCCCTAAAATCGACTTAGGCTTCTTGTGGTTAATATCTGTAACTTTTTAAGAAGAACGTCATGTCGTAAGGGTTATATGGTTTTTTAAAAGGTTTTCACAAAACTGAATGAGTCTTGCATGCTCACATTCGATTTGGACACCACAGACAGGTTGCATGTTAGATATATGTTCTATGTTGGAGGTTCCAAGTAAGGCATATTTTAGGAAAACCTAACCTTCAAAATATGCATGTGTAAGTCATAAGTAATTGGAAGAACTATGTAGGATTGTTAAGGTGACGGTGGAACTCTAGTGCTTTTACAATTTAATTTTCAAAAACCGTTTTCTTTTAGTTTATTTTATTTTTCCGGTTTATTTAATTATTTTTATTAAATTTGTTTTTATTATTTGAAATCACAAAATCAATTTTTCCAAAATTATTTTTTAAGTAATTAATTAAGGTTTGATTTGATATAAATTATTCATTCAATTCCTGTGGAAAACGACCTTGCTAGAGCTGGCTATATAACGATTACCTTGTACTCTTGCAAGTATTTTTAAGTGTTTTATCCCTACTTTTGCAAGTGGGAAAAATCCGAACACTCATCAAGTTGTCTACAAACATTAGCATATCGACACGATTGTTGTTCCATGATGTGATCACAAAGTCCATTGTTGTTCCATAATGTGATAACAAAGTCCATTGATCAGGTTTGTCGCAGCTTCGTTGCTTCCAAGCAAGTTGACAATAACTGTTCTTAACTAGCAAATCAACATCTTCCATAATGTCCACAAGTTGATCCATCCGCAGAAAGTAATTGCAGATGCAAGTGTTGAATGAATACACTAACTGCTCCAAGGCCATGACATTTCAGACAATGCATTTTGTCTCTTCACACAAATCGTGTAATATCTTCAAGTCCATATGTCCAAATCCCAAGTGGAGCTTCACCTTATCAGTCTCATCTCTTTTTGTGACATAGCTCGGATCTTCAAGTGTCGCCAAAAATTTCACGCCGGAGGCAGTCAGCTACATATTGTATATATTTTTTTTGGGTGTGCTATCCACACACCCATTTTTACTTCTCACACACCCCTATTAATTTCTGTCTGTTAGATCTTCTTCAATTCATCCGATCCGACGGTTAAAATCTAAAAAGGTGTGAGAGAAGTAAAAAGGGGTGCGTGGATATCACACCCCTATTTTTTTTTTATAGGGGTACTGCTACTGTCATGTCTTCTGGTCGTTAATTTTTTTTTTTTATATAACTGAAGATAGAAAACATATATTAAAGACGAATATGAATGTTTACATCTTGGGCTAACACATTAAACAAAAAGTCAGGCCCGATACAATCCCAAACAAAATTACCACCTTCTCTGAGTGCAAACTTCGCCACCGAGTGAGCAGCACGGTTGCTCTCCCTAGGCACAAACGTAAACGTCACAGATGTTAACTTCTGAACTAGATGCTCGATGTCACCAAGAATGCATTCAAAGCTAAAATCAGAGGCAATTTCCTTCTTAAGCATCCGAATAATGATTCTGGTCGTTATTTCATCTGGATTAGAAAATGTCTTACCAAATCAGTTAAGTGTTTCCGTTGTACTTCTCTGACGGATTTTACCTTGTTGTGATCTTTAAAGAACTGACAGGTAAGCTCAAGAAAGTTATTAAAAATGTGGTACACTTGTTAACGAACAAATTCTAGCAACTTACTTTACAACACTTGCTACCTCAGCGGCTGCTTGTATACACCCCACGGCCATTGTGGGCGTCCACCTCACTACCAGCTAGTGAGACAGCAAGTGTTGTAGCATTTGTTGCTAGCACTGCTGCTTGGTAAAGATATTAAGATTTTTTTGGGTGGAATATTCGCACGATATGATGTGGTTTAAAGTGTCTTAAACAAATATTACATCTTTGAGAGTAATTGTTATGACTTGTAAAAAGTGAGCTTTTAAAAAAAGGACTTATGTTAAGTTTAATTTAACCAAAAATTACCTTATAATATTATTTAACTAAAAGAGCTTCATATTTAATCATAAGAAAAAAACTAATCTTTATGAGGCCTCACAAACATTGAACACACATGGACCGAGTTAAAAGCCCAACACGAAATAAATAAGTTTCCAACTCTTGCCCCTAACGGAAAACCCATTCTGCGAGCCAATTCCGTTAGATAGTTTTTTGGTTTTGTTAATCGCATTCAAAGGCAACAACAGAGCAGCAGAAGCACACCAACTTTTAAACCCAAGACCAAGAGGTGTCATGCAGGAGCTCGGCATTCAGATGAAGCGTATGGAATGGAAATAAAGGGAATTTCAAATCTGTTTCTATTTCATGCTCATCATATTCGAAGAAAAGTAAAATAAGGGGTATGAAAATTGGGACCGGAAGATTTCAGATGAAGATGAAAATAAACCACATGGAATGGAAATTGAGACATTCCAGCTTCTGCTTGAAAGAAAGGCAGGCCGCTTTGCCGCGTGTATCCGCGATGGGAAATTTGGAAAACTAGCCATATTTTGTACCACGAAATAGTTTTTAACCTGTTTTTAGTAATTCTTATAAATTTAACCAAAAGTCTACGCAAAAGTTGTAAAATACCCTTGCATACAAATGTTTTTTACGAATAGGTATTGGCATTTGTCAATCAATTCAATTGCCTTTCTTGACTCAATTCGATTCAACCTTTTCCTACTCCGCCGGAGAGCTTCGTCGAGTCTATGAATGAGGACCCAGACCCGGCAGTCCCACTCGGGAATCTCTCGATCGTCCGAACAAGAAAGGATTCTCTGCATTGTTTCCTCATCGAATCAATCCAAGGGACCAGATGGAAATGGTACTGGGTCGAATGCAGTGGTCTCAAGTTCGATCGGATCGTACAAAGACGAGTCACTCATGGCACTGGGTCGAAATGGTTGAAAACATCGGTTAAAGACCCTGCTTTGCAAGGTTAGAGACTAGAAACAAACCCGGCATGCCAATACGCACAATTCAAACCAAACCTATAAGAAAATAAAGAAAGCAAACAAGAAATTCAATGTTAATACATAAAATTAAGCACATATATCAAACTTTCAAAGAAAAATAAGTTGTGGGTATTGATTATTACAGCAGATTATCCATTTGTGAGGCCGTTTCGATATCGAAATTAAATCACTAGCAATTCATTTCAAACCCAAAAGAGTAGAAGATCTCAAATTCTCAGTAAAACTAACATGGGTTTATCGAAAGTAGGTCAACTCATTAGCTACTGATACTAAAGCTTGGATCTTTATATCTACTAAATTATCAAATCAGATTTGCCAGTGAAAAGTTAGCAGAACAGAAAATTCCGGGTGAAGAATTGACTTGCTCGTCAACATGTCGGTCCAACCGGAACAAGGCGCACAGGAAGTTCCAGCCGTTCAAATCAGTGATTTGCGTGAAGAATCATTTCAAGAGGAGCCACTGCCGAAAAATGTACTCGTCCAACCGGTGTAACAAGAGAAGCTTCTCGGTGGTGGCGGATTTGAAGAGCCACTTGAAGCAATGCAGCTAGGTGGTGGGAGTAAAGATGTTGACAGCCATGGAGCAGGAGGAGGAAGAGGACATGGCTATGACTGTGATGGGGTATATTAGTACTTTTATATCAATTTTTGGTTATATTATTATAAATTTATAATAGTGGCTGTAATTCTGTAGGAGGCTTAAATTTTGATTTTTTTTTCAAATATTCCGTACGCGATGCAATTGTGCAGTGGGTGTGGTGGAATTGGGGATCTCAAAGGAGACAACTAGATTTTCTGTAAGAGGAAAGGGGGCTTTCTGTTTTTGTTTTTAATTGTAACAACATTTGAAATTATAATTAAAAAAAATAAGAGTGGAATAGACTTGACATTTGCATTGTGTTTTTCGTGTTCGGATCGTTTTCGTGTCATACTTGATATCTTAATGAGTCATATCGTGTAACACCCATTAAAATAAACAGGTAAAATGAAGTCGACTCGATAATATTAACAGGTAATATGACCCGACCCGTTACCTGTTAAAGAAAATATATTTTAAACTAATAAATAATTAAATAAAAAAACATAATACTAAATAAGTATATACATACCATATTATCACATCCAAAATATAAAAACGCATTTTTCTTTTAAGTACATTTTCACTTACCTAAATTGATTGCTCTCATTTATCTTATGGTTGTTGTTTAAATAAAGTCTTTAATAGTTTTTTAATTAATGTAGACGTGTAAAAAATATAAAAATATATATAAACTCTTATAATGACAAAATTTACAATTTTCATGAAGAACTTAACTTCAAAATTCGCCACTATAATCATATAAATCATATATCAAAATTTAACCGTTGTTTGTTGTTTACATTTAGGCTTAATTGCTTTTTTCAGATTTTTTTTTCTTTTGAAAACATGATCTATTAGAAGATGCAGGAAAATAGCCGGTTTTGATCGTTGATATTATATTCAGAGTTTTATAGTTAGTAAATATCAACTCATATTTCAATTAACCGTAAATATATGACATCGACTCATATTTCAATTAATTAACCGTAAATATATGACATCGACTCATATTTCAGTTAACCGTAAATATCAAAACGTGATATCAACTATCTAAACCGTTCATCTTCTTACATTCCCCAGATGGTCATGTTTAAAAAAAAAAAATTTAAATGAAATTCAGTAAGAAGAATAAAACGTAAATGAGAATCGACGGTTAAATATAAATTTAAAGTTTATGGATTATAGTGTTGGATTTTGAAGTTGACCCATTCATGAAAGTTGTAAAGCTTGTCACTATGAGACTATGAGTGATTGTATTTTTATTTTTTTTACACTTCTACAATAATAATTATTAATTTGTCCTCAAATAAAAAGCATTATTCATGAGAGTTTGGAGGATTTTAAAAATGTAAACAATAATGTAAGTGTAATCATTTTCTACTCGTGGAGGAATAATAATGAATTACGAGTGTTTATATATTCTTTCACATTTTTCATACTTGTATGTATGCCTTCTTAGTTCTTGCCTATACAGATACTATACTAGTTTATTTTAATTTTGGACAACATGTTAAGTAAAATTTATCTTAGTAATGATAATAAGAAACTCTCATAATAAAAATAAATAATGACTAAAACTTTTTTTTTAATTTATATAAAATAATAATACAAAACTATATATTTAATATAGAATATATTGTGTGTGTGCGCGTGCGTATATTAATATGGCTATTATATTTTATAATAAATCTTTTTGTAATTAAACTTTAAAATTATCAAAATAATTTTTTTCTTAACGGATCGAAACTAGTTATCTACATGTATACCCAATGAGTTCTTAACGGATCATCCGATGATGACCCGATTAATTATCGTGTTGACCCAAAACCTGTTATTTCGTGTCGTTTTTGTATCGTGTTACCGTGTTGTGTCAGAAACTGCAAGGTCTAAAGTAGAGCTTCCAAGGTCTGCTGCCTCGCTATTCTTGTCTGTCCTCAAACTCACCTAGAGAGAGAGAGAGAGAGAGAGAGAGAGAGAATTAGGTGCCTTGACGGGAATGGTAAGTAATGCTAGTTGATTGTTGGTGTGGCATTTAATTTTTTATGAATTAGAGCGACATGACAAATGCACACTTGTAACATAAAATAACGTACTTGTCACGTTTATATGAAGAAGAAAATGGTTAGGTTTTTTCTATGTTAATCGGAAAAAGATTTTTATGGTTTTATTTCTGACATTTAAATTGAATAAAGTTAAGAAGAACAGAAGTATAGAATGCTAGAAAAAAACTCTAATTTTTAGATTGAATAAAGTAAAAGATTATGAAAATAAAGAATGCCAAAAAAGAAAAAAGACGAGCAAAAACATGGCCTCATTCGTGCATTTTGTTAGACCATACTGCTTATTCAGTGAACACATATTGTTCAAGCTCCCCAAAAACAAGCAGTACATGTCATCAAAACCACAGAACAACCTGAAATTTCACCAAACCCTAAAACATGTTAATTCGGTTTCTGGTATGTCTAGCATTTGAAGAGCGACATGGATAAGTGGTTGTGGATGTATATGGATGTTTTGTTTTCGTCACTTGCTATAATATAAAAAATTGCTACACGTGCTTGTGAGATCATCCGAATCAACCCTCTGTTGCTACGAGATGGCCTTTTGTTTACCATTTTGTTGGAGTTAGAACTGAAGGGAAGACGTATCCCATAAATTTGGAGGCTAAGATCTACAGCAGTTCCCACCCTCCCTCCGATAAGAATTGCCGAGAAGAACCAATTTTTCGGCTAACCAAGCCAGATATCCGTAGGTCTTAATCAACATAACATGTACTTCAGATATTGTGAGAAACCAAGTGTAGATTTACCGCAGTGGTTTCTTGTTCCAATTTCAGCTTTTGGTGAGACGTTTTTGTTTTTGATACAACGCAATTCTACTCTAAGGATGGGGGATTACGAGGGTTCTTTTCTCTTCTTAATAGGGTTAGGGTTACTTGGACTTGGAGGCCTCGTTCATGTTTCTTTATTTTACAAAATCATGTTCTCCTACTCCATCACTACAAAAAAATATGGGCAGTGCACACAATAAATTATTTGTGCCCTTTGAGGCCAAAGAGCACCAACAATTGTGCCCATAGACCAATAGCAACAGTGCAGCAACTAAGTTTCTATCTGTGCCCTCTATGGGCGTCACCATTGACAAAAGGGCACAATATGACGTTTAGTGCTCAAAGAGTTGAGCACAAATAGGAGTTTTTTGTGCCTTTGTTCTCACAACCTTGTCAGATGACTTTCCCAACTAACGTTAGCACAATTTTAGTAATTGTGCCCTCTAAGCTAAATATTACAGAAAAAATTATCAAAACCCAAAACTCAAAATAGCCTACAAATTGAAACTGAGCAAACAAAAAAAAATTTCTTTCATAAAATCAAAATAGAAGCAAATCAGCATTAAATCTCAAAATAGAAGCAGATCAGCATTGAAACTGAGACTAAACAAAAAAAAATGTTCGTGGCCCCGATTTTGGATTCCAAACAGAAGCATTAAATCTCAATCATTTGTAATACACAATATGTCAAAATGAAGCTAAGATTAACTGGAGTTTGATTTTACCAAAATCGAGGCCAAGGGATGGCCGTAAATTGGCCTAAAAAGCCAGTTTAGGTCCCTATGAATCCGACTGATTCGAGCATGTAAAGTCAAATCCGGTCCCTGGGACTATGGGGAGTTCGTTGGTCGTGTCAATCTCGTCCAAGACGACGAGATTTGGTCGGAAAATCTCGAGAAACCTGCAACTCGCCGGAATAGTAGAGAACGTTAGCTCTCCGTTCAATCTCACAAATGTGGAAGAATTTTCACATGCAAGGATAGAAAACAACTTAGAACATCGTAAGGAATTAAACGGAGGTAGTTACGAGCCTTACCTCAGTAGGGAAAGCGATCAACTCGCCGGAACTCTCTCGGATTCGAGACGAAGCTCTGGTTCTCCGATTTGAGGTTCGGGTCTAGGGTCTGGGACTCTGGGTTCTAGTTTTGTGTTTGGTGTGAGGTTGGGACGATGATGGTGGTGATTTGGTGTTCGAAGTCGCCGGAGAACGTGGTGGCTGTGTTGCTCGGGGAGAAGCGAGCCAAGAGAGAGGAGAAGGGTGGAGGGACAGATGGAGAAATAAATGAGAGAAGTGAGGGAGTTTGACTGATAAGAGCAGACTGAGACGTGAGAAAAGGAACCCGGGGACAAGGTGTGGGTCCAATAGGCACACACTCCAACTCCAAAAATGTAATGATAGATAATTTTAAAGAAAAACTAACGAAAATGACTTAAAAATATTTTTTAAAACGAAAAGCCATTTTTAAAGGTATAGTAAATAGTGACAGTTAAAGATAAAAAAATAATTTTTCGTTAAAAGTAAACAGTTTCGGTTGTGTTTTATTAAACCTTCCTAATTTTAAATAATGTGAAGAGATAGTGGATGGTTACTTTAATTTGTTAATGAGCACAAATATATATTTTGTGTTCTCTTAATCAAAAAACAAATATATATATATATGCCATATACGTGGACTTCCACTTCGTCACCCTTAATCAAATCTCATCTAGATCCCATTATTAACATAATTAATAAATAAAATTTAAATGTAACGTAACATATTCTCTCTTCCTCACCTCTCTTATCTGCACTCTTTTTTCTTCTTGATGGACGGAGAGCCAAAAAAATCAAGAACTCTTAAATTTTTGTTGGTTTGGGGACTCTTATTCAAATAAATTTTGACTTCATAATTTTTTCAAGAATTAATTCAGCTGATAAAGCCTTGTTGTAACAACCCGTCCCGAATATATTAATTATTAATTGTGAAATGACGGAATTACCCTTTCGGGGTTATGTACGTGTGTATGTGTGGAGATTTTAGGACCACACACACACAATTTCTTCTCTCTCTCCCGTGTCTCTCTCCTCACTCTCAGACCTCACTTTCTCTCTCCTCTCTCACGAACTCTCTCTCTCCCTCGCCAAAAACTGTACGGACAAGGCCAAAGGTGGCCAAAACTTCACAGATCGAATCATCCATCACCACCACTCGACTCCTGAGGCTCCTACGAGTACGTTGACACCCATTTCAGGTGAGGTTTCGTTCGTTTTCACGTCGTTCTCACGAGGTCCGAATTTGGTACTGTTCACAAACTTTTTATACGTTGCGTTTTAGGAGAATCGGAGATCACAGGAGTGTTTGTTGGGCCCTCTAGATGCTCGGAGTGGTTCGTTGGAAGTGTTTGGACGTCGGGATCGCGTAGAACCAAAGTGGCCGGTTTTGGAGAATTTCCCGACGAGATTCTCGTTGGTTTTCGACGTTTTTGAAGGTATATTCATGTTCTACACTTAATTTGGAGCACATAGGAAGAAAAATGGGTCAAAAAGGATGAAAAATGAACTAGATACGAAGCTTGGAAAATTTCCCAGTTTTCCGGCCACCGGAAAACTCAGTCCGGCGAGAGCTCCGGCGACCCAAGGTTGACGACGCGTGCATGTCACGCGCTGCGCGTGGGCGCGCGTAGCCCCGTGGCTGAGCTGGCGCGTGAGGGCGCGTGAGGCTTCAAAAAATTATTTTAAAAATATAGTGACGCTCGTGACGTCGAGTAGGTCGCGTTGGTATATTCGTATGCAAAAATTGAGCTACGTATGAGAAGTTATTCTCGTAGTTATGTCTATGTGCGTTAAATAACGTTTATTTAATAATTTCTCATATAGGTGAGACATTCACCGAGGACGAGCGTAGCCAGGCTCGACGTGGGGGCTATGATTCGGCTACTTATCTGTGAGTGGGCAGCTATTTACCGTATTTACCTATATATTATACTTACTTTCCCAGAAAACGATGAATGAGCAATTATGTGATTTTGATGCCATGCAAAGTGTTCATATATTATATTAATGCATTAATGATTGCATATTCGCATGTTGGTGCTGCGGACGCACAGGTAAGTGCCAGGTAAGGGCATGCATTGATGAGAATCGATAAACGAACAGTGATGAGATTGATGTGAAATGAATGAGATATATATGCAGCCGAGGGCTGAGATGATTATGAGATATATATGCAGCCGAGAGCTGAGATGATTATGAGATATATATGCAGCCGAGAGCTGAGATGATAATGAGATATATATGCAGCCGAGGGCTGAGATGATTATGAGACATATATGCAGCCGAGGGCTGAGATGATTATTAGATACATATATGCAGCCGAGAGCTGAGATGATTATGAGATATATATATATATATATACAGCCGAGGGCTGAGATGAGTACCTGACATTAAATCTCATCAACAGTTTATGATTGAGTTTCTGTTTTGAATACTTCGGCATGGCATACATATACTTTTCAGCATGGTTTTGAGAACTTATATATATGAGTATATATTTTGATTCTGGGAAGTTATACAGGTTTTACGGTGAGGGGCTATATGTTGAGTAAAGATTGGTTTTAAAAAGAAATTGTATTGCTGACCCACTCCCTTTGTTTTTCGCCCCTCCAGGTTCTAAAAGTAGTGAATTGAGAGTTGGGCACACCGAGGATCCTTCGGCTTTTCTGACAGATTCGACATATGTAGGGCACCATTGGTGTAATTGAATCTTGTTAAACATGCTTGACTGCACTCGACCCAGTACGCTCTGAATATGTATAAGTATTGTAATACTTCTAGCACACATTCCTATTTAGGTTGCTAGACTTCGGTTTTAATTAATCCGTACTACGTCTTCGATCTTAGCTTCCGCACAGCGCACATGGCTATGTCACACTCACGTGACGGCCAGCATGCCCTACTTTCGGGTACGGGTGTGTCAACTTGGTATCAGAGCTCTAGGTTGCAGTCTTGCATATTTTGTGGACTTTCTAAGGACTAGATGTCTTCTGTCAGAACTATGCCGCCTCGTAAAGAGCCATATCGTTTAGATGAACTTAGTTTTCCTTAGATAGCTCAGTTAGGGGGGAAACTATCGTTGGTATCGATCAGTTGTAATTCGCCTTCCCAGCGAACTCTTTGGAGTCAGAGTATAATCTAAAGTTGCTTACCTTTAGGGGTAATGATGGCCATGAAGGGTTTTGAGCGTTGGCTCAATCAGATTGAGAATACTTTTGGGCTGATGTGGAGCCAAGGGAGTTTTCCCAATAATTAGTGGATAGAGACCACTGTTTGGCTTTTGGACGCAGAATCGACATCCTAATGGAAACTTACGAGTGGAAGCCCGAGGAGATTGTAGACTGATAGAATTCTTAATGGTCATTCTATTAGAGATTCATATCCCAGCATACCTAGACCGTAAGACGCAAGAGTTAGCAGATTCGAAACAGGAGAAGTTATCTTTAACGAGTACTAAAGGAAATTACTAAATTGTCTCGTTATGACTTAGAAATTGTTACTATTTCAGTTGAGATGCTTAGACGCTTTAAGCTGGATATGAGGAAGAAATGGCGTTCAATGGCGACCATTTACCCTTATAATGTTTACCAGGAAGTTCTACGAGACTTTGTTGAGAATTGCGAACTCTGAGGACGTTTCTGGTAATAGTGAGAAAAAAGAAGGAAAAGATAGTAATCAGAATAAGCATAAGAATAAAAGTATTGGGAAATCGTCTCAGAGACTTCGCTAGACTCAGGATTTTAAGCGATACGAAACCAGTTCTAGTTCTTCCAGCAAATGGTTTTAGCTCCACAAGTCATAGAAGACTTGTTAGATTTCTTAGAGGTTCAGATTCCAGAGGTAGGGGAATTCTGATAGTGGAAATTCACCTTTGTGTCGTACGTGCAACGATTGACGTTCTGGAGTACGTCGAAGAGGTAATGGTAGGTGTTATACCTATGTTCAGGTCATGGGCGTAATTCTCAAGGACGAGGAGTTCACGCCAACAGAGTTAGAAGAAGGCAGCAAGCCCAGGAATGTGTTAACCACGTATCACTACTTGATGCTCAGGATCATTCGGACTTGGTTATGAGTACGCTAAACATTTTTGGTCACTTGTTAGAGTTTCGATGGATTATGATGCAGAAATTTTATGTTATTGACGATGTTGCCAAAGAAAGTAGTGAATGAGCACGATCGAGGCATGTTTATGTATTTCTCAATGGGGGGCAAGATGGTAATATTGCACCCTCAAGAGTTGTTGCTTACTTACCTTGACGACTGTAAGTTATCAGTATTGCGGGCTACGGACCGTAATATTAATAACTTATTCGTTGGATTTGTTAAGCAAGTAAACAGGTAAGTCATTCCATGATAGTATGGTGTTTTTCATGGTGCCCAGTGCTGGTAGAAGATATAGTAGACTTCAATGTTATTCCAGACGCAGACTGGTCGCAGTATGATCGTACCGATATCGATTATTACGGAATTAGTTACTTTCCATCGTCTTGGATTACCAGAGTTACTTGGATTGGTAAGTATAGTGGAGTAAGGCATGAAATCATTTCAGTAGTGAGAACCAAAAAGTTATTAAAGGAAGGTTGTTAAGCGTACTTGACTCACGTAGTTTTGAATGATTAGGCTCCTATATAGCGTGGAGAATGTTAAGGTGATCAGATTTTTCTGACGTTTTTACTAATGATCTGCTTGGATTGTCGCCAGATCGCGATGTGGAGTTCATCCCTGATTGTTACCAAGTACTAATCCTAGTTCCTTAACTCTGTATCTTATAGCTCCGGCTGAATTAAGAGAATTGATGACTCAGTTGCAAGATTTGGTTGATAAGGGTTTCATTCGACCTAGTATTGCACCTTTGGGGAGCCCCAGTCTTAATTGCTCAGAAGAATGATGGTACCTTGAGATGGTGTGTTGATTACTGGCAATTGAATTGGTCGACGCGTAGTAACGATCCTGTTGATCAACTTTGAGGTGCTTATATGTTTTCGGAGACTGTTTGAGGTCAGGTTGCTGTCAGTGGAAAATCAAGAGTGACGACATCCCTAAAACCGCTTTTAGGACTTGTTACGGTCACTATGAGGTTCTTGTTATGCCACTTGCATTGACGAATACACCAATAGCTTTTGTGGGGTTGATGAATAAGGTATTTCAGTAGTATTTGGACAGATTCGTCATTGTCTCCATTAATGACATTCTGGTGTATTCTAAGTCAAAAGAAGATCATGTTCGACATCTTTCGTTGGTGTTGAAGAAATTAAGAGGGCATCGATTTTATGCCAAGTTCAGCAAGTGCCAATTTGGTTGGGCGAGGTAACATTTCTGGGACATGTGATGTTAGCTCAGGGTATTCAGGTTGACCTTCAGAAGATTACGGCTGTAGAGAATTGGGAACAGCCACGAACCGTCACTGAGGTTCAGAGTTTCCTTGGTTTGGCAAGTTACTATCGGCGGTTCGTTAAAGACTTTCCGATTATGGTGTTGCCATTGACGAAGTTACTAGGAAGGACGTCAAGTTCGAGTGGGATGATGATTGCGAGCGGAGTTCCAACAGTTGAAGTATTGTCTCACTCATGCTCCTGTTTTGACACTTCCTGACGATGATGGAAATTTCGAGATCTACAGTGATGCGTCGTTGAATGGCCTGGGTTGCGTTTTGATGCAGCACGGTAGGGTGATTGCTTATGCTTCGCGTCAGTTGAAACCCCATGAGAAGAATTACCCTACGCACGACTTGGAGTTAACTGCTATTATATTTGCTCTAAAGATTTGGAGACATTATCTCTATGGTGAGAAATGCAGGATCTTCTCAGACCATAAGAGTCTCCAGTACATTTTTACCCAGAAGGAGTTGAATCTTCGTCAGCGTCGATGGATTGAGTTACTGAGCGACTACGATTGCACGATTGAGCATCATCCTGGTCGTGCAAACGTGGTAGCTAACGCTCTTAGCAGGAAGTCCCAGGGCAGAATTAACGCGTTCTATGTGAGCCGTATTCCGCTTCTTGCAGAGTTGAGATCGACGGAGTACAGCTAGAGTTGAGAAATTCGGTAGTAGATGATCGAGGAAATGCCTTACTTGTTAGTTTTCAAGTTAGGACAATTTGGATTGATTGTACACTAGCGGCCCGGATTAATGATAAAGAACTCAGAAACTTATTCATTCACAGAATGATGGGAGAAAGAAAAACCTCCGAATTAGAGAATCAAATTGTATTCTTATGTAAGAAAGTGGGATGTATGTACTTGATAACGTAGAGTTAAAAAGTGAGATCCTAGATGATGCGCATATATCAGCTTATGCGATACATTCCGGAGGCACCAAAATGTATCATACCATTCGATCGTTTTATTTTGGCCACGTATGAAAAGAGAAATCGCTTAGTATGTCGGCAAGTCAAAGCCGAAAGAAAGAAGCTATTTGGATTGACGCATCAGCTTCCTGTTCCACAGTGGAAATGGGAAAATGTTACCATGGATTTTATGTACAAACTCCTTCGTACTCGGAACAGAAATGATGGAATTTGGGTGATTGTCGATCGACTCACCAAGTCAGTACATTTTATTCCGGTCAGGGAAAAGTTTTCGTTGAATCGGTTGGCCGAGCTATTTATATCGAAGATCGTGAAGTATCACGGCGTTCCAACGAGCATTGTCTCTGATCGCGATCCTCGATTCACCTCTAAGTTCTGGATTGCTTTCCAGGAGGCGTTGGGCACGAGACTTTTGTACAGCACGGCTTATCATCCTCAGACGGACGGTCAGTCAGAGAGAACTATTTAGACCTTGGAGGATATGCTGAGATCCCCAGTTTTGCAGTTTGGCGACTCATGGCATCAGCGTTTGGATTTGATGGAGTTAGCTTATATTAATAGTTTTCATTCTAATAGCGGGATGGCACCGTGCGAGGCACTTTACGGGAAACCTTGTCGTACACCTTTATGTTGGTCAAAGGTTGATGAAAGAGCTTTAGTGGGCACTGAGATAGTAGAGGAGACTACTCAGAATGTTCAGGTTATTAAGGCTAATCTGAAAACCGCCCAAGATCACCAGAAGAGTTTAGCGGATAGGCATGCTACTGACCGAAGGTATAACGTTGACGATTGGGTATTTCTCAAATTATCGCCTTGGAAGGGTGTGGTTCGTTTCGGGAAGAAGGGTAAGCTGAGTCCTAGGTACATTGGACCTTACCGGATCACCGAGCGAGTCGGTGCTGTAGCTTACAGGTTTGAGTTGCTGTCGGAGTTATCCAGAGATCATAACGTGTTTCATGTTTCGATGCTTCGACATTACGTTTCTGATCCATCACATGTGATCCCTCATCAACCTTTGGAGATCAGTTCAGATTTGACTTGTGATGAGGAGCCAGGGACGATACTTGATTGGAAAGACAAGGAACTCAGGAACAAGACTGTACGTTTAGTGAAGGTTTTGTGGAAGAACCACTCAGTAGAAGAGGCTACTTGGGAAACTGAGGACAGGATGAGAGAGATGTATCCGAGGTTGTTTTATGGATACTAGTGTTTGTGTTGTATGAAATTTCGGGACGAAATTTTTATAAGGTGGGTAGATTGTAACAACCCGTCCCGAATATATTAATTATTAATTGTGAAATGACGGAATTACCCTTTCGGGGTTATGTACGTGTGTATGTGTGGAGATTTTAGGACCACACACACACAATTTCTTCTCTCTCTCCCGTGTCTCTCTCCTCACTCTCAGACCTCACTTTCTCTCTCCTCTCTCACGAACTCTCTCTCTCCCTCGCCAAAAACTGTACGGACAAGGCCAAAGGTGGCCAAAACTTCACAGATCGAATCATCCATCACCACCACTCGACTCCTGAGGCTCCTACGAGTACGTTGACACCCATTTCAGGTGAGGTTTCGTTCGTTTTCACGTCGTTCTCACGAGGTCCGAATTTGGTACTGTTCACAAACTTTTTATACGTTGCGTTTTAGGAGAATCGGAGATCACAGGAGTGTTTGTTGGGCCCTCTAGATGCTCGGAGTGGTTCGTTGGAAGTGTTTGGACGTCGGGATCGCGTAGAACCAAAGTGGCCGGTTTTGGAGAATTTCCCGACGAGATTCTCGTTGGTTTTCGACGTTTTTGAAGGTATATTCATGTTCTACACTTAATTTGGAGCACATAGGAAGAAAAATGGGTCAAAAAGGATGAAAAATGAACTAGATACGAAGCTTGGAAAATTTCCCAGTTTTCCGGCCACCGGAAAACTCAGTCCGGCGAGAGCTCCGGCGACCCAAGGTTGACGACGCGTGCATGTCACGCGCTGCGCGTGGGCGCGCGTAGCCCCGTGGCTGAGCTGGCGCGTGAGGGCGCGTGAGGCTTCAAAAAATTATTTTAAAAATATAGCGACGCTCGTGACGTCGAGTAGGTCGCGTTGGTATATTCGTATGCAAAAATTGAGCTACGTATGAGAAGTTATTCTCGTAGTTATGTCTATGTGCGTTAAATAACGTTTATTTAATAATTTCTCATATAGGTGAGACATTCACCGAGGACGAGCGTAGCCAGGCTCGACGTGGGGGCTATGATTCGGCTACTTATCTGTGAGTGGGCAGCTATTTACCGTATTTACCTATATATTATACTTACTTTCCCAGAAAACGATGAATGAGCAATTATGTGATTTTGATGCCATGCAAAGTGTTCATATATTATATTAATGCATTAATGATTGCATATTCGCATGTTGGTGCTGCGGACGCACAGGTAAGTGCCAGGTAAGGGCATGCATTGATGAGAATCGATAAACGAACAGTGATGAGATTGATGTGAAATGAATGAGATATATATGCAGCCGAGGGCTGAGATGATTATGAGATATATATGCAGCCGAGAGCTGAGATGATTATGAGATATATATGCAGCCGAGAGCTGAGATGATAATGAGATATATATGCAGCCGAGGGCTGAGATGATTATGAGACATATATGCAGCCGTGGGCTGAGATGATTATTAGATACATATATGCAGCCGAGAGCTGAGATGATTATGAGATATATATATATATATACAGCCGAGGGCTGAGATGAGTACCTGACATTAAATCTCATCAACAGTTTATGATTGAGTTTCTGTTTTGAATACTTCGGCATGGCATACATATACTTTTCAGCATGGTTTTGAGAACTTATATATATGAGTATATATTTTGATTCTGGGAAGTTATACAGGTTTTACGGTGAGGGGCTATATGTTGAGTAAAGATTGGTTTTAAAAAGAAATTGTATTGCTGACCCACTCCCTTTGTTTTTCGCCCCTCCAGGTTCTAAAAGTAGTGAATTGAGAGTTGGGCACACCGAGGATCCTTCGGCTTTTCTGACAGATTCGACATATGTAGGGCACCGTTGGTGTAATTGAATCTTGTTAAACATGCTTGACTGCACTCGACCCAGTACGCTCTGAATATGTATAAGTATTGTAATACTTGTAGCACACATTCCTATTTAGGTTGCTAGACTTCGGTTTTAATTAATCCGTACTACATCTTCGATCTTAGCTTCCGCACAGCGCACATGGCTACGTCACACTCACGTGACGGCCAGCATGCCCTACTTTCGGGTACGGGTGTGTCACTTGTAATTTGACAGCATAAAGTATCGAATAAGAAAATAAATTTAGAAAACATCTATTTGATCCAAACAGTGGCCAGGTGATGTCTGTAGGGCACCTTGATCAATAAAAACTAATACTAAAATATGATTTGTGTATATACTAGTGAAGGAAGACACAAACATTATGCCTATAAAATCAAATGATTTAAATATATTAAAATAGAGGGCACGAAAATGTTTATTGTGTTTTTGTAAATTAATAAAAAAATTAGAATTACAGATATCCATAAATAGTGACATAACTTTTGTGTTCAAATTTTAATAGGCCCAAATACACTTTTGTTTAGACACAAACTAATGTGCCGGGCCATTCAAAAAGCACATTTGTGATAGTTTTGTGTTCATTGACATCTAAGAGCACCAATATATATTTGTGCTCAATGAAACTGAAAATGGCACAAATCAATTGTGTTCTTAGACCATATTTTTTGTAGTTTATGATCCAAAGAAATCGTGGTCATTTATTGTTCGATCTTAATTTAATAATAGGTGGTCATGAACTTTTGTTGTATTTTTTCCTCCACTAATGGATTCAGATCAAATGTTAACCACAATTTTCTTAGACCATGGCTTTTATTTTATTATTATTTTACATCATCAATGGATTTAACCAATGAAATATTACATATACACCCTCAAATAGATACATAAATACGGATTTAGATCCTTTCTGGATCTCCTCACTAAGGATCTCGGGGATCAATGCATAGTATCTGTTCATCAAAGATTGTGCGGCCACAATTGAATGCTTTTTATATTTTTAAAAGTAAAACAGACTCGTTTTGCGTGAAAAATATATTGAAAAAAAAAAAGAAAAAATCATGGCTGCACGATCTTTGATGAACGGTTGTGACAACCCGTCCCCAATTTTACATTTTTATTAATTTTAAGAACGTGAATTTACGAAAAATGCCCTTAGAGGCGAAGACCTTGACTTTTGTATATCATTGTCTAGAGAAACGTTTGACTTATTCTCTTATCGTATCCTCATAATACTCGTCACTACAAACGCGTGAGCGTGTGTTAGACTCGAATCGAATCTGTAAAAGAAAAGTTACGCTACGTTAACCACGAATAATTTGTACAAGCGCGTACAAATTTACAGTGTTGGAAACACTATCAAGATGACAGATTTTGTACATTTAAAAATGTACAAAATCCATCCATCCAATCCCCAAAAGAGATTTGGTTCCCTTTCTTTCACACCAATCAAATTCAACTTTTGCTTTTTCTTCTTTTCCTCTCCACCACTCACATCCATTCCCTCATTTTTTGCACCAATCAGAACACTCAACCTCACTATCTCTCTCTTCTCTCTCTCTCTCTCCCCGAATGCTTTCTCTTTCTCTGCACACGTAGAAAGACCGAAAGGCCATGCACAACCCCAGTCACCACCACCGTGCCCTATTCTTCCTTTTTTTCTATAAACTAAAACCGTGAGCATCAACCTAGATATAGAGCTCGACACTGCACATGAACCTTGCCATTGTTCATCATTTCTTTCATGGAACTACGACAAGATTTCTTAATTTTCCGACTTGGGTAAGTTCTATCTCCATCCCTTTGGACCTTAGTGATGTTTTAGTTCTGCTCTAAACCTTGAAACTCTATCGTGGTAGCGTTTTGGTGCAGTTACATCTCGGAAATAATTCCCCAGAAATTTTGGAGACTTGGAATCGTGACCATTTGGTGACTTTCAGATCACTCTTCCAGCCGACCTTGACCACGACTGGACTCCTATTAGGTATGGACTTGTTCTCTACATTCCTAACTTCAAAATGGCTTTTGAATCACTGAGTTTGGGTAACTATAGAGTTAGTTATCAACTCTGAAAGTTAGGAAGGAATTTCCAGTTTTCTGGAAATCTTGAACTGTGGCCATTTGGCCACTTTTAGACCAAATTTCGAATCAACACGGACCATATTTGAACTTTCTGTGAATACGGATTGATTCATTACATTCCTAACTCCAAATTAGTTTTTGTAAAATTGATTTTGGTTGAGAATCAAGCTAGTTAAGAGCTCTAAAAGTTGGACCAAAAACCTACAAAAACGCAGAAACTTGGGAAGAAGGCGAGTACGGTTGTACTCGCGGTGCGTGGGCGCACGAGAACTCTCGTGGGCCATCGGCGCGTGCAGCACGTGACTTCTAGTGCAGCCACTTATGGCGACGCGTCCGGCTTTCAGCCGGCGTGTGGTCGACACTTGTGCGTCCGTGACGTCGAGTAGATTGATTTCATATATTCAAACCCTATGTTTGGGCAATCTACGAAGGTTTTATTTAAGTTTCCGTTTATATGTTATTAAACTAAGTTAATTAGAAATTTCACGTATCGGGAAACGTATTTCGATGACGTACATGGTTAAGCCAGGCTAGGAGGCTTCGTTTTGATTGCGTATCTGTGAATAGGCAGTTTATTTTATACCCATACATATTTATAGTTTCTATAAATGCGTATTACTTCATTTTATGCCTATATTTCCAAGTATTTAATAAAAAATGTGATAAATGCTGCTATATGGTTGAGATATAACTGTCATGACATTCATACATACTTGTATACTTACTCATCTTGCTGCACCGGTGTTAGTACTCGCCCCAGGCAGTGACGAAGCCAGGATTTGTTGAGGGGAGGGGCGAAATTCAAAAGAGTGCTCGAAGCGATTGCTTTCACATTGGAGAGTACAAAGTTTTGAGTCAATATTCATAGCAGAAAATAGTCTCTCTATCAAAGCGGTTGTAAGTAATAATATCAAAGACAATGTAAGAAACTTAAATTGGCTAGGATTAGATCCTAAAAAATGTTAGGCGCTAATCGAACAACAGACTGGGATCTAGCAGTTAGGTGCCTAAGCAAGATCTAGGCAGGAGCCTAGATAGATTTAAATTATCGTAAAATAAGCATTAAATAATATTTACATTATTTTTAAAAGGTAATACAATATTTATAAATAATGTGAGAGTTTAAGATAAATACGGTAGTAATCTTAAAAGAGAAAATAAAAATACATACAAGAATAAAAAATAAAAAAAAGGAACGAGATCCTCTCCGGATCAACTCTATTCGGATCCGGGGATCAACAAATCCTAACCGTTCGAAATACATTTTACGGCCAAGAATTTTCTCTACTTTTCACGCAAAACAAAGACCCATTCTTTAACTCTTTTACATCCTCGAATTCTCTTGCCATCTCGCCTGCGGTGGTTTCCAGAACAGGGTTGCCACCACCGACCAAGTACGCAGTGGCAAGGATATCGACGGCCGAGCTCGGCTCTTTCTCACCAAAAAACTCTATGATGTAGCAGACTTTCTCATTCAATTTCACATCTTCACCACTCACCACTCACCCACCGCCATGACTGTCATCATCCCACCCACATCCCTTCCTACTTCCTCTCCCATCGCCTGCACCATCGTTTCCCCAATCCTTGCCAAGAAATTTGGTTTTGATATTTTCCCATGAAAACATATAAAATTATGAAATTAATGAAACTATTGGTTTGAGAGGATGAGGACTCAGACGAGACCAAGGTGAAGATGGGAGCAGATAGACGAACACCATTACAAAAATCATCCAGACCAAGGTGGAGGGGCTGGGTTTCCGGGAGGGGAGGGGCGGAACCTGGCGCTGGGGCTGTGTTTTCTGGCAAGGGGAGTGGCGGCTGCCACTCCCCGCCCCTACGTGGCTTCGCCACTGGCCCCATGGCCAGGGCCAGTCCTTCACGTGTATGTTCACATCACACCGTTCGCTCATCTTGTATCCAAGTTAGGTGCCAGTCATGTCCGGTAGATTGCATTAGGCAATCCGACTTATATGTGATGTGCTTCTATACCAGTCTTCACGTGATCGTAGTAGTTGAGCGTATTGATTACACCCAATCTTGTTCGTGTCAGAGTTTATTTGTTCAAACTTGTGTGCCAGCATTAGATTGATGAGTACTCAGCTCTACTTGATTATCACATTATTATACTATTGTGGCATTGATATATCATTGACTTGGCATATTTCTGGTTATATTGCTATCGTATTATCGTTTACATACTTATGTGGTATGATTTTGAAGGAAGCTATACTTGTTTTATGGTGAGGGGTTAGTATATTCAAAAATAAAGGTTTTTGTATAAGCATTGTTTTGCTAACCCATTCTACTTTTATTTTCCGCCCCTCCAGGTTTAGTAGCTGTGCTTACGTATATACGAGGGTTATGACAAATCCCAGGAGATGATTACCTTCAATGGTATAACTCTCATCCTGTTTACTATACTGTCTTATGCTCTAACATCACGTGTGAATAGGATTAAATCCCGCTCACCTGCACACTCTCTTGGCTATGCACTTTTAGGTTTAAATTTATTAGCATTCTTCTTTCACTACACTACACTACACTTATGGCTTCGTCACCCTCCAGGTGCCAGCCAACACAACTCGATTCAAAGTCCAAGTGGACCTTCCGGGTCAGGGTGTGTCAACGGTTACTATGCATTGGAGGGGATCTAAACCCATAAATACTAGTATGTACAGCTTCTTTGTTGTAGATCGGGTGTATCGCAAGTTTGCCCCTATGAAGTTTTTGGTTATCCTAGTGTGGTTACAACTTACAACACAAATTACATCCAATAAAAAATAAATGGGGGCAAGCGGAAGTCACAATTCACAACGTGTAGAGAAAATTTTGTGCAGAGTTTAACTTGCCACTGAACGTTACTGAGTGGCACTTCCAATCCACTTAAAATTCATCACATGGAAATCTTAGATATAATCTTTTATCATTCTTTTATATTTAAAATTCTCATAATTATTTTTCCCACTAATTAATATACACCATGAAATTAATCTAGGTGGAATAGGAGGCTGTAGGAGAACCATGGTGTTAAGGAAGTAGATATAATTGTGAATCGGGGGATTAGATTTGGGTGATTAGTTAAAACTCACAATATATGTCACTTATTTGCCCATGATTTACTTGGAACAAAAAAATGAAATAGGGACTCAAATGGACAAATACAAAACTTCGTAGGCAAATGAATAATTAATTCTTGTACTTAAAATGACTCCTCTAGATAGCTTTTGGTTTGCAGTTTTGAGGTAAAAGTGTAAATTGGGTTCACGTATTGTTCTCTGGATGGCTTTTGGTTTGCAGTTTTGAGGTGCAAAGTGTTAATTGAGTTCATGCATTCTTTGTCTTTATTAGCCTTTAAGTTATGAGTTATATTGTGCCCTCACATTATCACGTGAAAAAAAATACTAATATAAAGATATTGTATCCCTTCTTTATATCTAAATAGAAATTTACCGTTAATCTTCCGTCTTACATTTTAGCAAGCATTTAAATAGAAAATTTTAACAAAACACTCTCAGTATTGTTTACTTTAATAAAAAATAGTAAATTTATTTTTAAAAAACAATCATAATATTATTCACTTACTATCTTTTTTGTCTTTTTATTAAAACTCAAGCATTTAAATCTTCTGTCTTACTATGCTTCTTCATAAAGGGCATCCGCACAGCATCTGTCATCAACTTCAACTTTTGTACTTGGGTCACTGATCTACTAGTCTAGTATTTTTATTCATGCATGGAAAAGTGAGAAGCGAGAGAGATGTCTGCGTTCCTTATTTTTGGTGGGTAGCTGACAAGCTGCATGGGACGAAAAAAAGACCAGCAAGAACCTGACAAGCTGTCATAGCTTCTCTTAGCTTAGCTAGCTTGAGAGTTGGGTGGACTTCAAAAACGTGAAATGATTAAGCTTGGAGGAATAGCAGACTGTGGGAGAGCATACGAGACTTGGGGCAGGGAGACCTGTCTCAAGAATAAGAAGCAAAGTACAACTCTGTCTCTGCTGCAGATCTAAATATGTACTATATGACCGACCTACAGATCCTCTACTTAAAAAGGATACGTTCCAAGTACAATAACTCATTGCCCACCACCCTAGAAATGGAAACCATCATTGCAATCTGCACGAGATGAATATATTTAAAAAAAAATTGAAATGAAAAGTAAAGAGCGCTTTTCAGAACGGTTAACAAATGGAAACGGAACTGAATTTCCTCCGAGCTAAAGTTTCGGAATTCTGTTGATCACACAATACGATTCGTTAAATTTTGAATCAACGGTTATAATTATTATAATTTTAGAGACGCTCTTTGTTTGTAGTCGTTAGATTAAAATCTAACGACCTGTATTGTTTGCTCAGCAAAATTCCGAGACAAGCCTCTGAGGTAATCCAATTCCAATGAAAACTACTACATAACAAGTCTTATCTCAATTTCTCAAATACATTATTTTTATTTTAAAACATCGAAGGTACGACAGCAATTGTCTATGTTGCACTATACTTCTGAAATACATTATTTAGTTGAAGTTAGAACTGAAGGGAAATCGTATCCCATAAATTTGGAGTCTAAGACCTGCAGCAGTTCCCACCCTCCCTCCGATAACAACCGCCGAGAAGAACCAATTTTTTCTGCTAACCAAGCCAGATATCCCTAGGTCTTAATTAACATAACATGTACTTTGCCTTGTTAAAAACATGTCATTACCTAAATCTTCATATTCTTTTGTACATATAGCTTGTACATGTAGTTGTACTTCAGATCTTGGGAGAAACCAAGTACAGATTTACAGCAGAGGCTTCTTGTTCCGAGTTCAGCTTTTGGTGAGACGTTTTTGTTTATGATACAACGATATTCTACTCTAAGGATACAGGATTACCAGAGTTGTTTTTCTTCTTCTTAGTAGGGTTAGGGTTACTTGGACTTGGAGGTCACAAGATCCGGGTCACAATTTGGTTAGACAAATCGTTAGAATTCTCAAAACGATACATTCTCGGAGAGCCGATCCTGTTTTTTTCTTTATTTTATGAAGTTCTATTCTCCTAGGGACCTGGATCCTCTCCTGAGCCCAAGAAAAACATTATCCTGACCAAAGATCTAAGGTCGTTGGATGAAAATCCAACGGCTACAAACAGGGAGGTCCATTTAAAGTTATATGAATCCAGGTCCTTCTCCTAGGCTCCATGGTCAAAGAAAATTATGATTATTTATTGTTCAATCTTATTTTAACTATCGTGGTCATTGAGCTTTTGTAGTACTTTTTCCTCCACCTGTGGATTAAGATCAAATACTTACTGAAATATTACATATGGCAGTTACATGAATACTAATATGTACAGCTTGTTCGTTGTAGATCCGGTTTATCTCAAGTTTGCCCTTATGAAGTTTTTGGTTATCCCACTTCGGTAACTTACAACACAAATTACTACCTATAAATGTAGCAAACGGAAGTCACAATTCACATGGTGTGGAGGATGTCGATATAATTGTGAATTGGGGGATCAGATTTCGTTGATTAGTTGAAACGAAAGTCAAAACTCACAATATTGATACTTGAAAAAGTTCAAGGATTTACTTGGAACAAAAGATGAATTAGGGACTGAAATAGACAAATGTAAAACTCCAAAGGCAAATGAATAATTAATTGTTAGACATAACATGATTGTTCTCTGGGAGAAAATTTTCAGTTTGCTGGAAAAACGATCCAGTACTTCAAGTGTTATAATATAAGTAGTTAATTTTTTTTTCAAGTATCTAACTATTTGTATTATAATATTTGGTTTACCAGTACGTATTTTCAATACACTGAAAAAGCTCTCGTTCTTTGGATAGCTTTTGGTTTGCATTTGGAGATGTAAGTGTAAAGGAGGAGGATTCTCCCTCCCTCCTAATTTCTTTTTTTTTCTTCTCTTCGTATTTGAATTGTTACTCTTAAATTAAGTTAACATTTTATATTAATTTTTTAATAGAGACAAAAAGACAAAAAATAAAGTGTAAGAAGATGGCAGGGTATGAGAATAAGAGAATAGAGAATCATATTTCAATTAGTTCACATTTTCTTTTCTATATTAATCTACAAATTATAAGTTGTATGTGCTCTCACATTATCTCGTAAAACAAAAAAAACTAATATAAAGCTATATTATCTCTCCTTTACAACTAAACACAAATTTGTAGATAGCATTCAGTTTAACATTTCAATAAGCATTTTAACCATCGGATCAATTTTTATGTTTTTAGTTTAGAATCTAACGCTTGAAAAATCTGAAAACCCCGATATCCCATAGCACCATAAATAATACCCACATTACGAAATAGGAACCCCATACAAGGCATATGCCATCAACTTTTGTACTCGGGTTATTGATCTAGAGTCTAGGATTATTATGCAGGCATGGGAAAGTGATTAGTGAGAGAGATGTCTATCTCGAGTGGCGTATTTTTGGGTGCGTAGCAGACAAGCTGTCTGGGACTACAAAAGCCCAGCAAGAACCTGACAAGCTGTCATAGCTTCCCTTATCTTATCTAGTTTGAGCGGATTTCAAAAATGTGAAATTATTGCTAGGAGGAATACAAGACTGTAGGAGACTAGGGGGAGGGAGGGGAACCTGTCTCAAGAACAAGAAGCAATTACAACTCTGTCTCTGCTGCAGATGGAACTGGATTCTTCCGGATCCTCAAAAACTGAGTCTGCTGAGCAATCAATTAAAGTCGTTGAAATTTGATATAACGGTTATAATTATTATAACTTTTATAGTGACCCTATGTTTGTAACCGTTAAATTAAATTTCAATGGCTCAGAATTATTACTTAGTAGACTCAGTTTTTTACAATCCGGAGGAGATCCGGTTCCGCTGCGGAGCTATAGATTTGCAGATCCTCTACCTAAAAAAGATACTATCCCAAGTACCATAACTCATCCCCTACCTAGGGGTGGTTCGGTATGGGATCCCATACCGAAACCCTTGTCTCGATTCCCAAACCAAAATTTTCGGGAATCCCAATTTTCGGGAATCCCGAAATAGTTTCGGGATTTCGGGACAAATCGGTAATCCCGAAATGGTTGTGGGCTTTTGGGCTTTTGGACAAAAAGCCAAAATTGGGCCACACCCAAAATCTGTAGGATTAAATGAATGTCCAATTATGTAATCAATTCAACAACTCATATGTATCTGCCTATTTAATTTCTACTACACATGCATATTTAATTTCTACTACACATGCATGAATAAAAATAAATTAAGTATCAAATCCAAAAGCAAAAATATTAGTTACAAGCCGAGGTTTTAAAATAAATAAAGTAACAAACTCAAAAGCAAAAAAATTAGTGAGAGTCGAGACGACAGTATGGTGTGGTGGTAGGCCGGCCGGAATTTGACAAAGATGATGAGATGAGGGCTCGGTGAAGGAGGAGGTGGAGGGCTGCGCTGTTTTGTTTGATGGAAACAAACAAATGATGAAATGAATTTGGGATCTGACCTAAAAACAAATCAACGGCACAGATTAAATCCAAAATAATCAATGGTTGAAATAATTCTCTTATAATTAAAAAATAATATATATATATATAAAATTTTCGGTTCGGTATGGGAATACCGAAAATTGGAAATGGAATACCGAATCCCATACCGAAAATTTAGGTTTGGTTTGGGATTACATCCCAAAAATTTCGGGAATTTTGGTTTGGGATCGGAATTTTTTTGGTTTGGTTTGGGATTTTTGGGATTTTTTTCCAGCCCTACCCCTACCACCCTAGAAATGGAAAACCATCGTTGCACGAAATGAATATATTGAAGAAAAAAAATGAATAAAAAGAAAAGAAATGCTAATTAGAAAGAATGGTGAGCAAATGAAACTACATAACAAGTCGTATTTCAATTTCTCAAATACATTATTTGTTTTCTTTAGCAGTGTGATACTATGATGTAATGAATAGAGACATCATATATATGAAATACTTTATAATAATTTACACTAAATTCATTTAAATTTTAAAAAAGAGAATCGAATGCAAGATTTCTGATGCATAGACAAATATTCTTAACTAATTGAGCTAGAAGTTACTTCATGTTTTACATTATATATTAAAAAATTAAAACATTCGATGATGTAGTTATTAAGATACCGCCACGATGTTATCTCACTTATAAATTAGAATATTTGTAACACAGTATGAGTCCTACATAGAATATTAGTGATTCCATAAATCTTACAAATTTCTCATGAACAAATTGTTATAAAAGTTGGGATAAACGAAATGGACGATTGGTTAAATTCAATCTTGTAAAGTAATTTATAATTTCTCTTTGGGAAGTGTAGTTATATGTAATTAGAACTGCACATGCGATGAGAGTAGCTAGCGACTAGTGAGTGAGTGTCATGAATTACGACGGCTTGGGTTAAATAGGAAATCACACATCAACTTTGGCTTTGGAGAACGTTTTCTGGCTTGTAGTGATGGAGTTGAGATCTCCCCTGATCTCATCATTCGGAGTTCGAGTACCAACACATTTGAATCACTAAAATTAAATTCGATTGTTCTCATTAACTCATTCTATTAGCCACCTTACAAATACTAAAATCTCTCTCTCTCTCTCTCTCCTGAATTTGTTTGTCTTTCAGCTTTGGACAATAAGGTCCGGAGAGGTTCTCAACTCATTGTGATGGACTGAATGTTTCTTTATATTATGGTTGAGTGTTTTCTGAAGGTCTCTGATAATAACTTTGGGTTCTGTTCTGAGGCTCTCTCATCCTGCACAATGAATGACGATTTCATTTATATCTTCGAACCTGTGAAATTTACACACGCTTTTAACTAGCACTGCTGCAACACTACCCTTAGGTCCCCTATAACAAAAGAAATTTAAATATATTTATTTGCTCTGGAAAAAAAAATCTATTGAATATTTTCACGGCAAAATGCTAAAGACGAACTTGTGAATGTTAGTCTTATCAAATTAGATTGAATGACATTGTAAATGACGGGAGACGAAAATAAATTATATTTGTACAATTTTGTATAGGTTTGATCCACATTAATTTTTTTTTTCCTAACAACTAACAATTTAATCATATAACGTTATTGTTTATGAAAAAAAAAATCACCTAAAACTTTGACATTTATATTTTCAAAATCTGAATTAATTGAGTTACTCTGATATTTGTAAACAATTTTTAATTGTAAATCAACACATAATTTTTTATTGTTCTCATATATTTCAAGAAGTAAATGCGGTTGCTAAAGAATTAGTTAATTTAGAGTTGCCCTGGTCTTTATTTGTTCTATCCACATCCCATAAATCGAACTAACCACCCCAAATTAATGTGATGGACAAACCCAATTAATCTCAATACAACGAGCCTAACCAAATGCTTGTGATGGCTGTTAGATATTCCTAGTATATGAGATATTATTATTAAAGCTAAAATTAAATTTTGAAACAATGCATGGACTTCCTCGTGCATGAATTTTATAATAATTTACGTAAGTGCTACTTTGTCTACATAACTTAGAAATTGTTTGTTTTCTGCATTTGGATTTTTTGGACATCTCAACTTACACGTTGGTCTTCCCTTCTTAATGCGCGGTTTTTCGTCTTCCATGGCCCTTTTACTTTGGTTGTGCAACCTGTTTTGCAAGCTCTTACTTTTAGGTAAGGGGTTTGGTCAATTTAACCCCCTCTTCTTCTTGCCGGATCTCTTCGATCCTGCAACCTTTCACGATCAAATCCGCACCATCTCTTTCATTTTGGTGTGATCGTTATCCCCCTTGTGTTAATTTGTCTTGATTCGTTGTCTTTTTAACGGATCGATGACTTTTCCATTTTGGATTCTACGATCACAGGAAAGTCTATGCACTATCTTATCTTTTGTCATTTGGTGTATCTTTTGTTCACTATTTCTAAAATTAAATACAGATTATTTCTCAAACTGAACACATGTATTGCACTATACTATTTTTTTAAACTGAATGCTGATTATTTTTGAAAATTAAACACAAGTACTATTACTATTTCTAAAATTAAACATTGATACTATCAGTATGAACACTCACTATTTCTTAAACTACCTATTTTTGAAATTAAACATAAGTACTACACTATTTGGTTGATTTTTTTTTCATTTTTTTCTTTATCCTTATCATTAAATAAATTTTTTTATCCTTATCACTAAATAAATTTATTAGATGAATTTTAATTAAAATTGAATTTTTTTTAAATACATTAATATTTGTACACTAAAAGAAAAGAAAATTTGACTTTTTAAATTAATTTTCCTAAAAATAGTGGACAGAGAAAATTCAAAAGTATCAGCACCTTCGTGATGCTCGGACTCGGAGACTTGGGGCCCAAGTCTCTCTCTGACTTAGACTTTTGGGTGGACAAAGGTGCCAATTGGCACACTAGCATTGGCCCACAAACTTTTGTTTTGTTGTAGTGGCCCACTTTTTGCCCACTTTTTTGCAATAGTGAGTAGATCAACGTGACTGTCACACAAAATAATATATTACGTGTTCTTATATAAATAATGAATTCTATGTGTTAAAAGATTAATAACTTAAAAATTAAAATTTTTTCTTATTTGCATAAAAACACGTAATGTACAATTTATGTTTTCGTCACAACTAAAAATTTCTCATCAAAGACAATCATAACACAGAAGAAAGCAAATACAAAATGTTGGCACACATTTCTCCCTTGATTCCTTCTGCTTCAAATATAATCTCAAAACTTGATGAACAAGTTATTGTAAGCTAGCAACTAAAGAACAACTTGCATAAAATGAATTAACTATCGTGCAGTGTTTTTATCTTCTAAAGCAACATTATGTGATATTGACCGAAAAGCTGCGGGGACAAACGTAAAAACCTCAAAACACCAAAATAATTGGCTAGTAGTACCTCAAAGTGCAGTATCCAAAATTAACCCATTCCACATTATTTTGGGTTAGATAGAGATTTTTTTGCAGTCTTTGGAAAGCCACTTGGACTGCATGTAGCTGGCTTGTCTCCAAGGAGGAATGTGGAGGCCACTCTCCCTGAGAGATTGCTTTGCAGCTGAGCAAAGCAGAGATATGATCTTGTCAAGTTTCTCTTCAGTCCCAACAAAAATGGTGGGCAGTGTGTCTTTGAGTTGCTTGTAGTTCTGTGTAGGTCTTGCCACTTCAAATTGTGACCTGAAATCCATGTCTACTATCAGCCTTGTCACTTTTCCACCATCTTTAACATTGTTGTTCTTCTTCTCCCTCACCATTACATCAACATATTCATATCCACCTGTATATTCAACAGCTTAAAAACCAAAATTAACCAATCAAAATCACAACATGGGCACTCAAGGAAAAAAGAAGGGAAATTTATCCGATACAACGAGGGCGGAGGAAAAGGATCTGAGGATCTTTTAAGTTCGGAATGAATACTCTTAACCAACTAAAGTACAGAATATCGCATAAAAAAATGAAATTTGAGAGAGTGAGGGTTACCTTTAGGGAGCCTAAAAGATGAAACCCATGAAGTTTTGCAAAGGGAAGCTTCATAACCATCCTCATTTAGTTTCATCACAACCCATTTATTTTTCAGATTGTTGGGTTCCACCACAGCCCCCATGTCTCTCAAATACTTCAAGATTTTCTCAAGAATCTCAATCTCACAATCTGTTGCCTTCCATATTAAGTCCTAATTTATAAAATTAAAAAAAAAAACCAACATATATAAGATTAAATAAAGAAGAGGGTTAATATAATTTTAAACCTATTTGAACATGAAAACATTCAAAATTCTAGTTCATTCAAGTGTGGGAGTTATATTAATTCCTTGTTTCAATTAGAGGCAAGCTCTTTGTGTTTCATAATTTTCAGATAAATCTTTGTTTCTATTAATTTTCTTTGCTTAATTTCTTGTCTGAAAGTGTAACGGTATCTTAACAGCCGAATACTTGTATTTGGCGAGTATCCGATGAGGATCGGATACAGAATATGCGACCAAACTAAAGCATCCGTGATTCATTGCCGTTCCGCTACAAAAATTATAAAATTAGAAACACAAGGAAAACTAAAGGAGAAATGTACATCCAGATATACACACACACCCACCACACACAGAGAGATAATATATATACATATACACAGATATAGGAGTAAGAGGAAGACTAAGAAAAGAGAGGAGACCTGTAAAGTGAGAAATTTGGGTTGACGAGTGGGAGAGAGAGGGTTTGAATTGGGAGCTGCTGAGGAGGAGGAGTCTGATGAATAAGATTCATTGAAGTCTCTCACCATTTGCATCAGTTCTTCTTCTGTCAAGCTCCCCATTATTTACTTTTCTCTTCTGCAATTCTTTAGTCAGTCTCCTTTCTTTCTTCCCAGGTAAGGAGAAGAAGACTTGTAAGTGTAAATAATTTCCGATGAGAAAATTTCCTCTTTCAGTTTATTTTTCTTGACTTTTTAGACACAGTAGAGTGATGTCATCAAGAAAAGATGGAAACAAATAAAAAGAAGTGAAAGTAGCAGTGCCATTGTAATCATTACTGCATATATTCATATCCCTGATTAATGTTATGCAGGAATTAGTCCATACTTAGTAGCATGGCATTGATAAAGCTATGAGCCTATGTATTTATTTAATTAATCCCCTCGAAAAATAGAAATCTGTTTTTTGGAGATTAATTGTTTTTTTAACTTTTTTATAATAAAGCTAAAATTACAAAATAAACCTCATAAGCAACTGGATTCAGCCAAAGTCAACTGGATCATGGATAAAATATGTGATTTCAGATTCGTTTGGAATTGCTTTTAAAGTTTGAAAACACTTTTGTTAAAAATGTTTTTAGAATCAATCTTTAGTATCTTGAAAAAGCACTTAAAATTTTTCCTGGAAGAAATAGATAATTGGTGTTTCTTTCAAGAAGCACTTGTCCTGAAAAAACACTTAAAGTGTTTTCTAGAAGAAGCTGTTTCTTTTAGGAAATATTTTAATTGCTTTTAGAATATAAAAATATTTTCTCTATAAACGTTTTCAGTCATTTTAAAAGCACTTCAAAATCAACCTCAAACTTCAAAAGTGGTAGTGAGGTGAAACCCTATTGCATTTGAATTTTTTTGTGTGCATGAAGTACGAATGTAACTAGCGGTTTTAGACGTAACTGCATCAATTATAAAATTAGTCTCTCTAAAAATGTATTTAAAGGATAAGTGGTGGTTTGCTTTGATGGTTAATTAGGACATTTCTCTTTAATTTATTGTATTCCAGATTCAAAATCTTTTTACTTTCTTTGGTGTATAATGCTGTAAAATATCGCTTGTAATAAAAATATATATATACATTTTTTGTCGAATGAAAATAAAAATGTATTTAATATGAATATTTTGAATTGGCTTATCTGAGAAGGTATTTGAGGGAAAAGTAATCAGTGCACATAATTATATTCTGATTATGACATCAATATATATTTAATTACTATAATATTATCCGATAAGTGCACTTTGACTTTGTTTCATTGCTGCAGTATAATTGGACTTTATATATAATCATCTAATTATGCATAATTAATCATGCAATTTAGTTTATTAGAAAATGAAAACCATATGAATTTACTTAGCTGCTAAAAGTCTTCAGGTTACATCGACATCTCATTTTGTCCTCGGTACAAAAATTCATTTGGCATAGTGTTGACGCGTTTTAATGTACTTTTTTTGGCAGCAAAGTCAAGTTCAAGCTTTTAACTGGACTCTCACTCAGCCAACTTACTTAACTTACTTAGAACGTTGTTGTGCTGAACCGTCTGTATTTAACTTTGATTTCTTCCTATAATTTAGATGTAATTAGTCTCAAATATCACTTCTAAAGAAAAACATAATGGAAAGAAAAAAACAAGACGTCAGTGATTTCAGCTGTGCCCATTAACTCTTTTTTCTTTTTCTTTTTTATGCCTATTAACTCTTCACTTTACAATATTAGAAAACAAACTTTTAATTTAAAAGAAAATTAATGAAAAAAGTCGAAAAAATTTAAGTTTTAACGATAAGGACAAAATAAAGGATAAAGTGAATAGTATCAAGATTGACTTTTTAGTGTAAAAATGTGATTTTTCATTAAGTGAATAGTACCAAAAGTTTTTTGTTAAGGTTCCCTTAATCTAATGGTGCAAGCATTGAGCATCCATCTTTAACCAATTGTGCTTAGGTTCAAACTCTCGTCCTCTCCTTAGTATAGAACACTTCGATCGCTTGTAATAAGAAACACATTTAATCTAATGGTACTATTTTCTTCTTGAGGAGCTAATTTATTTCCGGATCTAGCAAAAGATGTTTCTATAGAAAAGATTAGCAAAGATGATATAGAAGCATGAGTTACAGTAGAAAAGAATGAGTGGTAATGTATTCCTTTTGGTACAATACAACATATCCAGATGGCCTGATGAATTCCAATGGAAGTTTTCCGACGGCCAAAATCTTCTTCACTCCTTTCTCCGTCACTTCACGAGACTCCATGAGACACAATTGAAGAATGAGATATTACAGCAGCCGGAGGCAGCCTTTACCCAGTAAAAACCAGGCCGTCATTAGATAATCCAAACAAGTTACAAAGTTCCGGGTTAAGCTCTCTCCCGCATTTTGGCTCTAGCGAAAAATACTCCAGCCACGAGACCTACAAATTGAAGGAAAAATTCATGGTGGGCGATGCTATAAAACTCAGCTTGCATTTGCAGAGTTGTATGGTACATCATATTCTTCTTCCGGTTTAATGGAGAGAACTTACCAAAGAAAATGCTAGCAGAGTTCTCTAAACTGGTCGGCACTTTGAAGAGTAGAATACCGGCAACTGATAGAGGGATCTTATTCAACGACCCAACAAGGCTGCAGATATTGAGCAGTGATTAGAGCTGTCCAGTTAAATGGACCGCAAACACAATATGATTCGAAATAAGCATAGCAGTGTAATCATGCTAAACCAATTGGATTGCATAACACAAACTAACAAGATAACGTTTTCACATACAAAATCTGGGATTGTCTCTTAATTGACTTCCAAGTCTCGAGTTCTTTTTTCTATTTTATTTTTAATTTTTAATTTTTTTGAAAATCCAAGTCCTAAGTTCTTATTACATAACTGGAAAGTCAAGAAGCAACTGGAGAAACTGACAAAGTGAAACACAAGAATCCTATGATCATCTAAACTACATAAATCACGAATATAAGCTATCAGCTGGCCCGATTATGTTATGTAACAAAATTATTCAGCCTGGAAAAGGGGATATCAAATTTATTGTCTGGTCTTCTAGAGTTTATTTTAAGCAATAAATAGTCAATTTGAGAGTTAAGAATGAGGTATCCAGCTTTAAGTTGAGTCATCAAAGTCTCACTTAAACCAGGTAGCAACAACAGATATCATATTATGTATCGGCTACATTCATCTTACCTGTATGTGGTGGCACCTGTTTGATGAAGAAACCACATAGACGTGAAGCTGATTGCAAGACCCAAAAATCCACTTAGCGTCATTACCAACCAGAAGGTTGGAGACCTCAAAAGTGGTCTGCATTTTGATTCAACCTTTCATTAGATTCCATAGGATAAAAGAAAAGGAAAATTTATAAGAAAAACAATGTGAAACGCAACCCTAACATTTCCTCCTTTCTGTTTTTCTTTTGACAAGTAACAAGGTCCTAACTCCTAGGACATCCCACAATGTGATTCTAGACCTCACTCAAAGCTAAAACTGTTTGCAACTTTGCATACACATTATTAGCTAGTAATTGCAGTTTCAGGCAGAAAACAAACAATATAGTAAACCAACAATGAAAAAACAAAACTTGGGAGACGTTGGAGTACTTCATGCATACTTTTCAATGATTATATCATACGTTAGAGGAAGTGGTGTCAATCTGGAATGCTTCAAACTTTACAAATATTTCAGAAGGGAAAGAGGAAAAGGAACGGGCATTACTGTCAAACGATACCCATAAAATAGTTGTTGCAAGATTTCGGTTCATGCCTCTCATCTAGATTCTAATTTAATCATCAATATGACAACTTCTAAAGAGGATGTGAGTTTGTGTAAGTCATTCCTTTCCACTAGATGATTCACACTAGACTTTCTACTGTAGTTGTTTCCATACTTCTATTTATCTCCAGAAACTTCCAAAGTTTAACTACGATGACCAAAATGACCTCGAATAAGAGAAAAAGTGCTTTTATAATCCTCCCCCACATTGAACTATGAAATATGCCTCAACTTAAAACATGAAAAATATCATTTAGACTCCAACGTCCATCTTTATCGTCAAAACTTTCTTACACCAATATAGCACAGTAGAAAGTGTGGTGGTAAACGTGGGGAAACAATACCAGAAATAGAATACTCACGTTGTAAAGAGATAATCAACCTCTTTGAAAACAAAAATAAGGAGAATCCCCAAAGGCAGAGAAAGCGTGTTATTTAGCAAGACCATTGAAAACTCATTCAGCTTTCCAGATTTTGTGACAAGCTTTGCTGTATCCATGACCCTACGTAGAGTCAGCTGTCAAAATAAAATAATAATTAGCTTTATTCAACAATTAAAACATAAACCAAGCTAATCAATAGACAGTAGACGGAGTCACAGATCATGAAAATACAAGCAAGCACTTAAATTTCAGACCCAAGCAGAGGGCCCATTTCTGACATCTTGTTGATTTTTCACTATAAAGTAAAAATCTTATCAACTCAATAATAGAAGGGATACAAAATCTCTGATATATAAGAAACTGAGTTGCATTAGACCTAACCAAAAAACCAGAAAAAAGGATACTGTTTTGCCACCTGATAAGCATGATTTGTATTGTCTATAATTAGTTTTGGAAATTACTGCCTTTTCCTTCACTAAGGAAGTGCTTAACTAGTAATGGCCACAATTAACAATTAAAGACTTGTTTTCATAGATTTGAAGAGAATCCTCATCAAGGAATATCTAAAACCAAATTATGATGTAGCTTCCTAATTCATATCCTTAAATAAAAGAAATTAGGTTAATTATTCTTATTGCTAAAAACTTCCTCACAAAGGAAGGGATCTAATTACATGAAATTCTGATATGAAACAATTTAAAATCTTGTTTCAAAGTATACACAAGTAGTGGGGAGGGGAACAGATCATGGAGGGAGCTAGAATAAAGACTATACACAGAATGACATTCTAAAATGTACAGAACAGTAGAACTCACAGAATACGACGCAGTCAAGATACAATTCATAAATTGCCATGCATAGCCGACGGCATGGAAAGATAGATCAGTGGCCCCTCCAGAAATTGCTGAAATTATCTGCAAATGTTAGATTCAAAACCATATCATCAAATGAAAACTCACCAATTATGTTCTTTACCAAACCCAAGAATAGTATTAGGTTGGTGAAAACTGGTCTTGGAAATCAAGGACAATAAATCTATGAGCATGCAACCATGTATGCAAATGCACTTACACAGCATCATCAGCTTACCCAACAAGACATCAACTCCCAAATTTGGAGAACTACTATAATGCATCAAAGATGTAAGTGTTGCCAGAAGACTCCTATAAGTTAATATTTTCATCAATTCAACAGAGTATTGGCCTAATGACTTTAGCTTGGTTTCATCAAAATCAGAACTTCAACAATTAACTAACCCACGCATGCAATCTGACTTGGCCCTTTCAATTCTTATATTCATCGCCAAGCTCTAAACCAAAGAAAAGACAAAGTAATTTTTTATGATAATATTTTTGAAAAACAGATTTTTTTTTTTTTTTAACCTAAACATCATGTTGTTCGTAGCATCAATCTGACAAATTAAGATGTGCACGCGAACTTTCAAAAAATAGAACAAAAGGGAAAATTATGAGGCAAATAACAACACTAAAAGGGAAGATTGGACAAGAATTCTCAGGTAAAAGCAACGAGCCATTAATTACAAGACGAAAGAGTAAGTTGATTTGTTGTTTTACATCCCGATTGAAACATTCATCAACAAGTGAATCTCTCAAACTGACATTCAGACTTATTGAACGTACCATTAGAAAAAGAGCAGCCCATACTCTGCTGTCGTGGTGCTTCTGGAATAGATACATTTCACCAACCGCAGTTATCACGTTGGTAACATTCTTTAGGACTGTGACCATTGCTACATTGATGTACTTCAAGCTGCAAACGTGAATTTAACTAAATTGAGAAAAGCAAGAGGGCATGAATTTTTAATGGTTATACACCGACAACAGATACACCCTAGTGCCCCTACCTAAGGGGGTCTAACCAGACGAGCAACATACTTGTTGTAGAATAGAAACAATGCTCTAAATACTTAATACAATGTGCAGAAAGAGACAACTTTAGGTCTGCAGGAATTAAAGACCCATGAATACTATCATAAATTGTAAATTTGTTGACAAATTATGTAAACTTCAATTCAAGATTCATACAAGATTTTATGTAACAAGAATATGAGCATAAGCATCACAAACCTAGATAGACTGCTTGTAAAGTGTTGTTTAATAATATATCAAGATGAACTTAAATAGAACACACTACCTACTTCATACCTAAACATGCTTGTAATGAGCATCCCAACGAATATAACATTCACAGGCATCCAGACCTTAACCAATCTCCATGTTAGTGGCTCAGTTGATATGATGCCCGTAAAATTCAACACAGAAACTATTATAACCGAGACTAGGTTCTGCATCCACACGGGCAACATGAGATAGTTAGATATCAACAACTATTTATTCGATCAAATAAAGTTGGGTAAAACACTCTTTTTATGCAAATGCGATAACAATCGTGTTACCTGGTACAGCATCAAAGAAATTCCAGCATCAAAGTCGTAGCTCGAAAGGACAAATTTGTTAACTAATATCATACTGCAGGAGGATAGGCAATATGCAAGGCCAGAAAACAAGGCCTGATTATGTATTTTAACCACCTTATTACTCCTTGTTGCTTTATCTCCATCTTTTTGCAAGTTTCCACCTTCCAAATCCGTATCATTCTTTTCAAAAGAACTCATTGCCAATACAAACCTATATCAAAACTGGTAACTACTTCTCAATCCAATACCGAATTCGAGTGACAAAAGAGGTCACTTTCCCAACTTCAGATAACTATATACTTTGCTGATCGGATGAACAGATGAAAAATTCCCAAACTTTGTAGAAAAATCACCTGAAAATTCATCGAAATAGAATATGAAGAAGAGCAAAGAGGAGAAATCCCTATTACCCTAAAACCCAATATTTAATCAGAGTTGTAAAATCATAATTAAGCAAAATCTAAACCTTTACCCAAATTAAGCCAATAATCCACCAACTGCGGCAAATTAATAACTCAGATTAAGCTAAACCTCAACATAACAGAGCTCTCAATACTGGGTAGGAAAAAAAACGGCGGAGCTAAAGAAAAAGCACCTCTTTCAGCCACCGTGAAGCATCTCTAGGCGACCACCATGATGCAACACAGAGAAAGCTTGAGCTTCTCCTCCTCCTTCTGCTTCTTCACCTTAAATTAGAGATGGTGGAGTGCGTATTGCCAAACAGTTACAGATGGAGGTGGTCATTGGAGTTGGAGGTCCAACCGATGAGGAGGACGTCAATGCTGACATGAAAATCCAAGACTGAAAATTTTGACTGGAAATGGAGGAGATTCTCACGCGTAGTTTTCATAAATATTTTTATTTATCTGTTGATTATTTAATAATACAGCTCTAATCTAAGGACTCTAATTACGGCTTTTTTGTTGTTCTCATTCGTCGCCTTAGATATTTATATTCTTTTTCCCTCACTACCTAATTATCCTCCTTCTAGAAAAAATGGTTACACTTACTTGCAAATAAATAAGAGTATGCATATTAAAAAAAATATAAAAATATTTAAAAAAACTCTATTAATGCTTTTTGTTATAAAAAAAAAAAGGATTGGTGGCTTCGTCTTAATAGTCTACTCTTCTGAATTGGAAAAACTATCGTGTGATTCACCAGAACTAGGAATTGAACTAGATTGCATTATAAAATATGAGTCTGGAATTCGTCCCAACCACTAAGCCATTCTGTAATGGTTAAAATATTGTATTAAAGTTAAACATGTTACATCATGCTAGGCAATTTTAATCATTACCTGAGAGATTTGAAGTTAGATATAATTGGAAAATCATATAGAAAAATAGTTAGCATCTCTTGAAATCACTCTTTTATTATTAATTTCGTGGTAGTGCTAAACATGTTGCATCATAGTATACAATTTAATCATTATCCTTGACATTTGAAATTTAAATATAACAACAATAACAAAGTTTTTTCTCAATCCAATACCGAATTCGAGTGACAAAAGAGGTCACTTTCCCAACTTCAGATAACTATATACTTTGCTGATCGGATGAACAGATGAAAAATTCCCAAACTTTGTAGAAAAATCACCTGAAAATTCATCGAAATAGAATATGAAGAAGAGCAAAGAGGAGAAATCCCTATTACCCTAAAACCCAATATTTAATCAGAGTTGTAAAATCATAATTAAGCAAAATCTAAACCTTTACCCAAATTAAGCCAATAATCCACCAACTGCGGCAAATTAATAACTCAGATTAAGCTAAACCTCAACATAACAGAGCTCTCAATACTGGGTAGGAAAAAAAACGGCGGAGCTAAAGAAAAAGCACCTCTTTCAGCCACCGTGAAGCATCTCTAGGCGACCACCATGATGCAACACAGAGAAAGCTTGAGCTTCTCCTCCTCCTTCTGCTTCTTCACCTTAAATTAGAGATGGTGGAGTGCGTATTGCCAAACAGTTACAGATGGAGGTGGTCATTGGAGTTGGAGGTCCAACCGATGAGGAGGACGTCAATGCTGACATGAAAATCCAAGACTGAAAATTTTGACTGGAAATGGAGGAGATTCTCACGCGTAGTTTTCATAAATATTTTTATTTATCTGTTGATTATTTAATAATACAGCTCTAATCTAAGGACTCTAATTACGGCTTTTTTGTTGTTCTCATTCGTCGCCTTAGATATTTATGTTCTTTTTCCCTCACTACCTAATTATCCTCCTTCTAGAAAAAATGGTTACACTTACTTGCAAATAAATAAGAGTATGCATATTAAAAAAAATATAAAAATATAAAAAAAACTCTATTAATGCTTTTTGTTATAAAAAAAAAAAAAAAGATTGGTGGCTTCGTCTCAACAGTCTACTCTTCTGAATTGGAAAGACTATTATGTGATTCACCAGAACTATGAATTGAACTAGATTGCATTATAAAATATGAGTTTGGAATTCATCCCAATCACTAGGCCATTCTGTAATGGTTAAAATATTGTATTAAAGTTAAACATGTTACATCATGCTAGGCAATTTTAATCATTACCTGAGAGATTTGAAATTAGATATAATTGGAAAATCATATAGAAAAATAGTTAGCGTCTCTTGAAATCACTCTTTTATTATTAATTTCGTGGTGGTGCTAAACATGTTGCATCATAGTATACAATTTAATCATTATCCTTGACATTTGAAATTTAAATATAACAACAATAACAAAGTTTTTTCTCGCTTATAATAAAATCAATTGTACAAATCTTAAAACGTCATTGTTTTCGATTTTAACCTTGAATATAATTAAAAAATCATATAGAAAAATAGTTAGCATCTCTTGAAAAATATATTTGACATCGCTATTGGAGATGTACACAAAAATCAAATTTGTCCTCGAAAACGTTTTTCATCTATCTTTAGCAAAAGGCAAACACTTTATTTATAGCTTTACAACTATAGAAACTGAATCAAATTGTATGTTACAAGCCAGTAATTAAACTCGTTGGTGGAGATTATGAACCAACAAAAGATGCACTAATCACGGACCATTTTAGCATTTGAAAAGTGAAGCATGTTGGGCAATCATCCAAGTCTGGTGGAGGCTCACCCAACCAAATTTGGCAGCCTTCAACTTAAATATTGGAATGCTCTCCGTCCAGCAACGACCAAAACTTCGATACCGAAAAGGAGACAAGCATAACACTTCGAGCGAAATATGCTAGCGTCAGTCGCGTGTAGGCATGACGCTAACCAATCCATTGATGATTGCAGGTCCCCAACAAATCCCGCACTTGTCAATGGATGTGCCATGAGTCTGACTAGGCACTTGATTCCACACACTGACCATCAAAGTAAAATTTGATACAGCAAAATAGGCTTAAATTCCAAATGATCAAGCGTAACATTCGTCGAGCGTTCTTTATATGCAAATAATGTCAGTTTTACATAGTTATGTTACATACAAATAAAATAGGCGTGCAGCCTTCTCAAACTCCGGACAAACCTGCCAAACGCAGAATCAGCAGTGTTGGTTTGCTCACAAATGCCTCTTCCCTCGTCATTCCTGTGACATACATTACATAAACAACATGATCCCCTCCCCAAAAGAAAAAGAATAGAAACAAACTGATCTAGCTAGAGAACGAGGTTGACATAAAGAATGGCTTTTTATCACCAATCCACCTAAAAACTATTGCCCTATTAATTTCGCACACGATATATCAATTGCATCAACTTTGGTACCTGAACAATGGCATCGGCCATCAGTCCCTGAAGTCAGACTTGTTAGTTTTTCTGCAAAGAGCGAGATGATCTCTCAAGAATTTATTTTCTTGATATAAGCTGATTGACGGGTCATAATGAAATCCATAATGTCTGCTGCATTGCCATGCATTATAACTCTCCCATCTTCCATATAGACAGCACCGTCAGCATACTCAAGTTCCTCAAGACGATGAGTGACCCATAAAGCAGTAACATCTCCAGAACTAGCCAAAGAGTTCCTAACTGCTTTGATCACCCCAATCTGGTTATAAAAGCCAAAACTTAATAACAGTGAAATAAGGTGAAACAAAGAAATGGAATTTAGTGTAGTCCGGAAAATGTTAATTTCACCCAGAAACTATCTCAGAGACTCACACTCAGTGTATGGAACTTGGAATAAGATGACTGATAGCGGAAGTTAAATAGTAGACAACAAAAGCTTATGAAGGCACCCAATTGATTCCAATAGGAATAGCTTATTGTCCAATAATGACCTTAAGCACTGTAATATGGAGATCGCTAAACCAAGACCAGATTAAAATAAACTACCTAAGTCCTATCATCTGCCTTTGAAGTGGCTACGTGAAAGCTATAAGCTCACGAATTCACATTCATTGGTCCATTTGGATGGAAGGATTTAAAATGAGAGATTTTAATTTGAGATTTTAATTCAATTTTCTTTGTTGAAAGGTTAGAAATACTAATTTCTTGCGTTAATAAAGTTATCATGTAAATTGATAAAGAGAAGAAGGGATTTCAAGTGCTCAAGAAAATTTTGTTATTTCAAATCCCTCCGTTTCTTAAATGTTCAAATTTGTACGTGAATTTTAAATATAAATCAATAGTTCCAAAGTCCAAATTCCCCATTTTACTTGACTTATGCTGCCATCTTTAAATGACTTATTTTCTATGTCCTCTCTATGAAACCCCAAAAGTTCTGGTTAGAGAAATAGCTTTTCGTATCCCTCATGAATATACCACCAGTAATGAAGTTATTCTCATGATTAATTTCAGGGGGCTAGAAATAAAGAAGACAATTTGAAAAAAAAAAAATTCTACAAAAGCACTCATGATTTTGTTTTTTTTCCTTCAAGGAAGATTCCTGACATTTTCTTAGTCTAAGGAATTATTGGTAGATGGGAGTAATGCTATCTTGCCAGACTTATGTTGCAAGCCAAATGCTTATGTTGACCTACAAATCTGGACCTGTGTTTTGGCAAAAATCAACCAGATCAATGGTCCAACATAGTTTGGCAAGAGAACACATCCCATTTGGATGGATGGTAGAAAAAGTACCTGATCATTTTCATCCAAAAATGTTGTCAGCTCATCCAATAACAGAACTTTACACGCTTCCGCTAAAGCACCAGCAATGGCAACCCTTTGCTTCTGGCCACCACTAAGAGTCTGAACTGACCTCTAATGTGACAAAAGATAAACTTGTGAACTTCTTGCTAAAATATTTGGTGGTTGTAGAAATATGCTAACTCAAATTGTTTCTACGTTACCTGCATGAACTTTGACATGCTGACAGCATCCAAAGCTTTTGACACTCTAGATTTGACTTCATCAGGGGTCAGGTTGAACTTACCAAGGCCAAATGCTACATCTGCTTCTACTGTAGGCATCACTACCTGCAACATGAAAAGATTCTGAGACCAGTACTTACTTCCATAAGCTTTACAGTAGTGAGACAAACCATTAAACTTGTTTCAGTACTCAATTTCACCTCAATTTTTTTTTGTCAATATCCCAACCTCACTCGACATAGAGCTCTCACAGGCCAATCCACAACTTGAAGTTAGATAAGAAAAGGCTTCCTATGGAATCCATCTTCAAAATTATCAATCAGGACTCCTCTTTCTAATAGGACAATTCATTCCAATCTTGATGGGTTTTGCATCGCAATAACATCCTCTAAACCTTGACAACCAAAAATATGCCTGACACTCTTGAAACCTAAGCAGATATCCAACACTAGAGTATCAGTCTCACATTTCAAAATTAAACTTCTGTACTGTTTTCTTTCTTGAAGCTCTCCACAACTCGAGAATATAATTTGTTCCGGTAAATAGAAACTAAAATTTAAAGCATAGAATTCATAATGATAATAATCAACCTGATGATCAGGGTTTTGAAAAACAAAACTCCTAGGCCTCTTCACATGCACAGTTCCAATTGTTGGATTCAAGAGACCAGCCAAAATCTGCAAATTTCAGAATAATGTAGAACAAATGAACTATTATTCCTTTTTTTTTTATAATTCCATTAAGAACATGAAAGACAACACAAAATAAAATAACCAAAATCTTTCAAGAAAGAAACAGTATGGTTGAAATTTTAAATACCTTCAAGAGGGTAGATTTCCCGCAACCGTTGGGTCCAAGAAGCATCCAAAACTGCCCTGAAGGTATGCGAAGAGAGCAATCTCTAAGAATTGGCATTGTTTTACCTTGCCTCGTCGCAACTGAGTAGCTCAGGTTGCGACCTTCAATAGAAATGTTCTCAGTTACATTGGTCCTGAATAGATGCAGGGAGACATACACATAAGAAAATTTACCAAATTGAACTAACTTCAACAAGCAAAACAGGTATTGGAAAAAAGTGCATAAAAGATTTTTGAAGAAAGTCCCAGCTGAAAAGATATCGTGTTGTACGAACCTGGTGCGAGGAGTGGAATACAAAGATGAGACAAAAGGCTTAGAGGGATGCACGAGTGTTGAGGGATTCATCATTTTATGACTTCAAGAGGTTTGAGCCTGAGGTAGAAGAGCTAGGAGGGTACTCCTCTTGTCTGTATGAGCGATACTAGCTTCAGTTGCTAGCACAGGCACGAGAATAGTCGCTGGCTTCTCATTTCTCCTCTCTTACAAGCTGCATAACCAACTAGAGCGTAAGGGTGAAAATCATTTTTCCAGGTAGAATTAAAGACAAAGAAAAAAAAAAGGAAAGATCGCAAAGAGAACTGTGACATTGGTATATTCTGTGTTTGGAAATCCTTTGTTCGTTGGGAGAATTTGAGACGTGCATTTTCTGTTGCCTATGAGAAGACAAGGTTACAAGAAAATGAGTCGGTTGTTCTACCACGAACGGGATTAGTGATTAAACACAAAATGGTAATGCTTAGTGTTGAAACTTATTCAACATGACTAGTATATGTGGTCTTTGTTGAAAGGGTGCACTTTCGCTCACCGGGTGCACTTTCGCTCACCACCCTCAAGTAATGGTAATGCTCACCATCCTACTTATTACTATTGGATGAGTTCAAAGTTTGAGATTTGTGTCTATCCACTGTACACATCACGAAATTTAAACTCATCCAATCCAATGGTGATAAATATGGCAGTGAGCAATCACTATCACTTGAGGGTTTTGAGCAAAAATATTTCCTTGTTGAGATATAAAAGTAGCTTAATTTTCTTCAAATTTGTATAAATCTGAAAATTATAAAGGGAACTAAGAACAAAGTAGTGCCATTTAATTGAAAGAAGCTGCACTTTCAACTGCACAATTTCCAAGGGTAAATAAATAGAATAAGAAGAAGAGGAAGGAAATTGAAATCCCTAAAAGTAAAACCCAATACTTAATTAGAGTTATAAATCGTAATCAAAGCCAAATCTAATCCTCAACTACCGAAATTAAACAAATAATCCAATAACCCAGCAAATTAACACGAACAAATCAAAGGAATCAAACATTGCAGAGCATTCAGCACCGAGCGGGAAACCAGAAAACTGCGGAGCAAAAGAAAAATCACCTCTTTCCGCCGCTGTGAAGCATGAGCTGCTGTTGCTGCTGGCCTGCTGCTGCTTCGTCTTCAACTTAGCGACGTAATACCAAAATGTGACAGATAAGGGTGGCCGTTGGAGTTTGAGGTCGAACGGACACCGAGGAAGGAGGCGTCAGACAGGAAAACATCAAAGACTTGAAGTTTTTGACTGGAGATGCTTAGGCGTATTCTCCAACGGGACATGATAAAACGTCTTAAATGCCATTTTATATTTTTATTTGTCGAAAATTCTTTTAACCGCGAAATGTAAATTATACATTTTTCACGATGTTTTAAATAGGTAAAAGTTAGACGGATAACTTTGATTAAGAACAGGAGCGAAGCAGGTGTAAAATATCACATTATAACTTTAATAGTTATAACACAAAAGGATGACAAATAAAGAGAGTGAATGATACTGATATTATTTCTTTGATTCTTTCTTTTCACAATGTACATTTAGAATAGCACACAAAGTCGTAACTATAACCATCCAAATACAATGATGATACTTTTGAAAGTATCAAACACTATTCTTAAGTCTTTATTCCTTTGAGTGGGCATTCACCCATTTTTTCTACAACACTCCCCCTTGGATGCCTATATATTAACATCAGTTGTCTCGCTAAAACCTTACTTAGAAAAACCCAGTGGGAAAAAACCATAGCGAAGGAAAAGAGTAAATTGTACAAATGGTCCCTCAACTTTAATCAAATTGGAGCAATGGTCCCTCAACTAAAAATTCATTACCATTGGTCCCTCAACTTATTAAAATTTGTAGTTATAGTCCTTTCATCAATTTTGTCAAAATAAGCTATGTTGGAATGATTATTTATACAATTAGGGTCTCTCAACTCATCAAAGTGTATAATTATGGTTCTTTTCGTCAACTATGTCAAATTTTTTGTCAAAATGAGTTATATTGGAAGGATCATTGCGACAATTTGGTTAAAGTTAAGGGACCATTTCTCCATTTGAATTAAAGTTGAGGGACCAATGGTAATGGATTTTTAGTTGAGGGACCATAGCTGCACGTTTTGATAAGTTGAGGGATCAATGGTAATAAATTTTTAGTTGAGGGACCATTGCTCCAATTGAGTTAAAATTAAGGGACCATAGCTACAATTTACTCGAAGGAAAAATAGTACAACTTTTCCTGGATTGTTGATATAGTGTTAAGTATGCTTATGTTGCCTTGTTAAAACCTTGATAGGAAAAACCCAGTGGGAAAAATCATAGTCGAAGAAAAAAAAGTACAACATGCATGTATCATGGATGCTCCCCCTGATATGTATCTCCCCCTGATTCCGTATTGTTCAAATTTAGTTAATTTGTAAGCCGATGTAATCCGATACTCTGCACTAGCTTCTGAAACGTGCACTTTGGTAGAGATTTGGTGAACATGTTTGCCAGATTTTCATTGGAACGGATTTGTCTGACTTCAATAACTTTAGCCTTCTGAAGCTCATGTGCATTGAAAAACTTTGGAGATATGTGTTTTGTCTTATCGCCCTTGATGAATCATTCCTTCATTTGGGCAACATAAGCTGCATTATCTTCATGGATGATAGTTGGGTTGTCTGTCTTTGAAGTTAGACCACATGAATTCCGGATGTGATGGATCATTGATCTTAGCCAAGAACATTCACAACTTGCTTCATGTAAAGCAAGTATTTCTGAGTGATTGGAAAATGTAGCAACTAGTGTTTGCTTTGTTGAGCGCCATGAGATTGTTGTATCTCCATTAGTAAACACATACCCAGTTTGTGAACGAGATTTATGTGGATCAGACAGAAAACTAACATCTGCATATCCAACAAGTATCTGGTCATTTTTGGATTTCTCTGAGTAGAAGAGACCCATGTATGTTGTCCTACGAAGGTATCGCAAAACATCTTTGACTCATTTTCAATGATGAATTGTTGGAGTAGAGCTATACCTTACTAACAAGTTAACTGAAAAAGTTATATCTGGTCTAATACATTGTGCTAAATACAATAACGCACATATTGCACTCAGATATGGTACTTCTGGACCAAGGACCATTTCATCATCTTCTTTTGAACGGAAATGATCTTTCTTAATGTCCAAAAAACAAATGACCATTGGCGTGCTGAGTGAATAAACCTTGTCCATGCCAAATCACTTCAGGATTTTTTCAATGTAAGCTGATTGATGGACCAAAATTCCATTAGCACAATGCTCGATCTGTAGGCCGAGACAATATTTTGTTTTTCCAAGGTCTTTCATTTTAAATTTGGTTTTCAGATATTCAACAGTTTTATTGAGCTCTTCAAGAGTTCCAACTATATTCATATCATTGACATATAATGCCACTATAGCAAATCCAGAATTGGATTTCTTAATGAACACACGAGGGCAAATGACATTGTTGGTATACCCTTCTTTTATCAAATACTCAATGAGACAATTATACCACATTCGTCCAGATTGTTTCAGCCTATATAATGATCGCCTTAATTTGATTGAGAGTATACCTCGTAGTTTATTAGTTGTTTCAGGCAACTTAAGTCCTTCTGGGACCTTCATGTATTTGTCAGTATCTAATTCTTCATATAGATACACAGTGATGACATCCATAAGTCCCATGTCAAGTTTTTCTAAAACCACTAAACTTATTAAGTAACGGAACGTAATTGCATCCATTACAGGAGAGTATGTTTACTCATAATCAATTCTAGGTCTTTGTGAAAAATCTTGTGCAACGAGTTGTGCTTTATATCTTGCAATCTCGTTTTTCTCATTTCATTTTCTTATGAATACCCATTTGTAACCCACGGGGTTTACATCATGCGAAGTTTGGACTACTGGTCCAAAAACACTTCGTATTTCCAAGGAATTTAATTCTGCTTGGATTGCATCTTTCCATTTAGGCCAATCTTGTCTCTGTTTGCATTTATCAACAGAGCGGGGCTAAATATCATCACTTAATATAATTTTAGTGACTACTGCGAATGCGAACATATTGTTAATGATTATTTCATTATGATCCCACAATTCATTAATACATGCATAATTTATGGAGATTTCTTTGCTTTCATGTACCTCTGTCTCTTTAGGGACATGTGTCTCATCGAGGACATTTTCTTTTTCTGAAAGTACAGAATCATAAATTGTGGATTTGTCATTCATTCTCTCTTCTTGAATGATTTCATTTGGATTCAGTTGTGCCATCATCTTTCTCTTTCGAGAAGCTGAATCTTTTGAACCTGGGGGTCCACCACACTTCAGGCGTAGACTAGATGATTCATTTGCTGCCACTTTATTTTGCCCAATAGGGACATCAATTCTTGCAGGTGCATTTGTAGCTGGTATATGTGATTTTGTCACTTTCATAGCATCATTAAATGCATCTGGCATTTGATTAGCAATACTTTGAAGATGAACGATTCTTTTCACCTCATTTTCACATTGAGTGCTATGTGGATCAAAATAAGACAAGGTAGGTATAACCCATGTTAGCTATTGCCGTTTTTCTAGAATGATCTTTGTTTCCCCTAACGATGGGAAGACTATCTCATCAAAGTGACAATCAGCAAAACGAGCTGTAAACATATCACCTGTCAAGGGTTCCAAATATCTAATGATAGATGGTGAATCAAAACCCACATAAATTCCTAGTATGCCCAAAGGTCCCATTTTAGTGCGTTGTGGCGGTGCAATAGGCACATAAACAGCACAACCAAAAACTCGTAAATGTGAAATGTTTGGTTAATGCCTAAACACGAGTTTTATTGATGAGTAATGATGGTTGGCTATGGGTCTCAACCGAACCAATGGTGCAGCATGTAAGATGACATGTCCCCATGCAGAAACTAGCAATTTTGTTTTCATGAGCAGAGTGCGAGCTATTAACTGAAGTCGCTTGATCAATGCTTCTGCTAAACCATTTTGAGTATGGACATGAAGAACAGGGTGTTCAACATCAATGCCCAATGTCATGCAGTAATCATCAAAGGTTTGAGACGTAAATTCACTAGCGTTATCAAGTCAGATTGACTTAATGGAGTAATCTGTGAACTGTGCTCGCAACTTAATTATCTGAGCAAGAAGTTTTTCAAAAGCTACATTTCGAGTAGACAAGAGACAAACATGTGACCATCGAGTAGATGGATCAACCAAAACCATAAAATATCGAAATAGTCCACAAGATGGTTGAATAGGTCCACAAATATCCCTTTGAATTCTTTGCAAAAATTGTGAGGTTTCAACATCAACCTTTAGTTGTGATGGTCTAATTACTAACTTCTCTTGAGAACAAGCCTTGCAAGGGTTATTATTTGAGATAGCAATGTGTCTGCTTAATAATGGATGTCCATTAAAGTTGGTAATGATCCTATGCATCATGGTGGATCTTGGATGACCCAGATGGTAATGCCAAAGCATGTAAACTTTTGAATCAATGAACTTCTGGTTCATGACAGTATGCGATTCAATTATCTTTATGTATTTATAATATAATCCACTCGACAAACCATGCAACTTCTCTAATATACGCTTCTGGGTATCATTGGAGGTAATGCATAAATACTCCACATTTTATGCACTTTTCGTTTCAATCTGGTATCTGTTCAAACGTATGTCTTTAAAACTAAATAAATTTCGAGTATATCAAGTAGCATACAACGCATTTTGTATGGATAATATTGTTCCATTTGGTAACGTAATCTAGGCTTTCCTTGAGCCTTCAATTGCATCTGATTGGCCTGATATTGTTGTTACCTTTATTTTTGTAAGCATCAAGCTTAAGAAATACTTTCGATCACGAAGTATTATATGTGTGGTTGCGCTGTTTGTAAGACAAATATTTCTGCCATTCCTCATGTTTTGAGAATAACCATAGTTTTTATTCATGCTTTATGAGTAAAAGGGATTACGGTTAAAAACAACTTATAACAGGAAATTTAAATGTCACTTTTATTTAATTGAAGTTTTAAACTACAAGTTCAGAATAATAAAAGTACATCAAACATAAATGATTTAGTTGGACCGATACACTTCATTCCCCATTTCCACAATGAAGTCCAAGACATCTAAGTAGGTTGTGTTCGACTGTCCTGATAAGTCACACACTAAATCAGAAATATCCATTGGTCTAGCCTGGTCGAGAAAATTAGTCTCGACACCTTTCTCCTTAAGGGAGGCTTGATATAGATCCACTAGATGTTTTGGGGTACGACAGGTACGCGCCTAGTGCACATTGCCACCACACCTATGGTAGACTCCTTCAGAGTTTCTAGGAGCATTATTCATATGAGCTTTGCCTTTGTGGTGATTTTCCATTTTTGAAGCTTGATTATGCCTTGGATCCTGGTTGTGAAATTGGACATCATGATTTTTGCCTTTCTTGTTCCACCGGCCTCACTTGTAACCACGTCCCCGTTTATGATTATTGCCACCAGAGAATGTGGTGTTCACTTCGAGGGAAGCAACATTCATTTCTGGGAATGGTGCAGATCTAGTAGGTCGGGACTGATGATTTTTCATCAGGAGCTCATTATTTTGTTCAGCTACCAGGAACACATATATCAGTTGGTTGTATTCAGTGAAGCCGCACTCTCTATACTGCTATTGTAGGAGCACATTGGAGGCATGAAAGGTGTTGAAAGTCTTTTCCAACATATCTTCCTCAATAATGGTTTTCCCACAGAGCTTTGTCTGAGTGCTAATTCTGAACATTGCAGAATTATACTCGACCACTGACTTGAAATCCTGGATCCTTAGATGAGTCCACTGATAACGAGCCCTTGAAAGAATTACCTTTTTTTTGTGATTGTATCTGTTTCTCAATGCATTCCAGAGAGCTAATGGATCTTCAACCGTTAAGTACTCGCTCTTTAGTCCTTCATCAAGGTGGCGATGAATAAAGATCATGATCTTCGCCTGATCTTGAGATGATGCACTGTTTTCTTCCCTAATGGTTTCCCCAAGATTTCATGCCTCCAGATGAATCTTGGTATCTACTACCTAGGTAAGGTAGTTTTTCCAAGTAATGTCCAAGGCATCAAAATCAAGCGTTACCAAGTTCGTCATTTTCTTTTCTAAAAGAAAAATGAGATGTGTAAGAACTAAGAACTTGCAATAATATGTATTTCTGGAGGAATATAGTATTAAAACTTCTGGTTCTTATAAATTTTTCATTTTGATATTCAGGCCAAAATGATAAGCACTCAAAACTTCAGGCTCAAGATTTACATGATTAATGAGGAGGGCGATTGTACCGCACCATTCTCATTGAACAACATAGGATAGGCGATTATTCTGCACCACTCAAACAACAGGAAAATTTAAATATGCAGAACATGATAGACGATTATACCGCACCACCTAAAATTGCAATAAAATTAAATGTGCAGGAAAATTTAAATGTGCAGAGCAAGGTGGACGATTATACCGCACCACCTAAAATAGCAGTAAAATTAAATATGTAGCTTAATATGGGCGATTGTACCGCACCATCTTTGATCGCAGTGAAATTAAATTTGCAGTTCAAAATGGGTAATTGTACCACACCATCTTTGATTGTAATAAAATTAACATAAATAAATGTTGAAAAATTTAATAATAATATTATTATATTAAATTTATTAATTGAATGGAAATTAAAAGAGGAGCCTTTTGGTAGAAAGATATGTCTACTTAAATGAAGTGCTGTAACTTTTGACTCTTCATGAATAGTCACATGTTTTCCAAAGAAGTATCTCACATTCTATAAATTGGGAAGCCCCTATAATTACAAAATAACTTTCATTCTTTACATAATCATACATAGAGTGCACTAAATATTAAAGAGTCTCATTGAGTCCATATGAGAGAGTTTTCAACACAATTGTGGTTCATGGAGCCTTGTGATTTGGAGTGCTACTATTACAAGGATGGGGTCGCTGTATCTTGGGAGACATGCGCCGATCAACCATGAGCACCGTAGTGGGGCGTAAAATTGTCTTAAGGACAAAGTGTTCGACACTTGCCTCGACCGTATTTTCTAGGTTTTTCTAATGTATTATATCATGTTCATTTAACATTGGTTACTCATGTGCATGCTTTAATTTTGATATATAATTGCATGAATTATTTCTTAAATTTTTATGTGATTTAATATAGTAATTAGACCCAATTTTTCCAACAATCTTAAGACAAGTTTATGGTTTAGTTGTTATATTAATGGTTGAATGAAAACATAAAGAAACGATATGTTTATATTGAATTAAAAGGGGACACATTTGCGTCCTGAAGACTTTTCTTAAACTAATTCATGTTTCATGTTCTTAAGATGTGTATGTATATCTATACGCTGCTATAAGTACATTTGGAGAAAATGCAGTTTTGATTCTATTATGGTTTGTTGCTATATTTGTTTGAGATGATGTGTGATATAATAATGCTTGGTCTTGGAGGCATAATTCTTCCTGGTTTGTGGGAGAATGGTCAGGTCATTAGAGTGTTTTATAGTTGCTTAATTTTCACATTGGATTATAGCAATATATGTTTCTGTATATTTTCTTCATTTGCTTCTAGTCCCTGTGAGTAGACTTTGGAAAGTGGAGCGGTGCTTGTGTCTCACGAAAGAACTGTTTTGACTTGTGAACCATTATGATGTATATATGCATCTATGCATAATATTTCTGTTTACGTGGCTGGAAATTGCATCTTTCTGCAAAGACCAAAGATTGTTTGAGGGGACGCAATTGTCAAACTTGCATACGTCAATGTTTGAGTAACTCTTAATGAAGAGTGGTGACTCAAAACACAAAGTGGTGGTTAGCGAAAGAATGCAACTGTTTGACAACTCCATATACATGTTTCCATACGAATTTGGGAAATTATGCGTGCGTTAGTGTGAAGTTTTGGAATAAGAGCACATTTATGAGACTCTGGTGTCTCGACATGTTGATTCATGTACTGTAAGAATTGCTAGGTTTGGTAAACTATCAAACTTCATTTATTCGTTCTTTTAACGTGGTACAAATAGTGAAATAATACAAAACGTTGAAGAATTGCATCAAGCTTTTCTCCATAATAATGTGGCGGTCTAATCTTGTATCTTTTCATATATTTTAAAAAGTTTATATGGACATGATTCACTCATTTGTACAGTTGTCCAAATTTAAAAGAAGTGAGTGATATTGTGGACACTAGAAGTATTTGAGTAAGTGCAGAAAGGCATTTGTCCTTTTTAGGACTAATCTGTGTTAAATACATTGCAAATATATTTAAAATGTGTTTGCAAGTGCATCTCCTTAAAAGGGCTAGTGAGGCTTAAGGGCCTACCAAGATATATGAGAGAAATTTATCTACATAAGTTTTCTATTTCTTTAAGTATGATAAATGACTTATTGATGGCAATTGAAAAGTAACCACAAGTAAGGGAATTGTGGGGGTGGCTTAGTTATTTTTGAGAAATGGAATATACTTAAAAAGAATGTAAAAGTAATTTGCTTCTTATAGTTGAAGTTTAAGGTATTGAAGGTTGGAGATCTTCTAGCAAATACCTTAAATATGGGGGAGTTTACTCAAGTGTTAACAAATTACTTATCAGGTCCGAACACATGTTTGGAAGAATTACATTGGAAAACAACTACTCTCAAATGAAATATAATTTCATAAAATGGAAGTGCGCACCATAAGTGATAGTCATTAACCTAGTGGATTCAATTAATTAAAGGTTTGACTAGAGAATAAGTTGTATCATCGAGGGAAATGGGTTAAAAGCCTACGTCTTAAGAATCGCCATAATGGCAATCCAACCTAGTTGACTGGTGATCTTAAGATCTAGGTTCAAAGGGACAACCGAATTGTGGATGATTCAATGGGAGCACCATGGAGATTACCTCATACCCATGTCCTATGATGAAATAGTGCTACCTGCAGCATATTTATGATAAGCTTTGCTTTTAATGATTCTTATACTTGGAAATAACAAGTGGAGTATTGCAGGATACTCTTAATGGGAAGTCACCTATCTTGAGTGAGGAATAGGGCTTTTCCTGTGAGAATATTTTGAAGGGCTTAGTTCTCTAAAAGCACTCATGAGAAACCAAAAATTGTTTAGGGCCAAAATGAACACAATCGAGCAACCACGGGGTGTTTGGAAAAGTATTGTGTGATTACTATTGTCTTGGTTTACACAAATGGCTGAGTAGTTCAAGACATCGCGTTCACTGATTAGCCAAGTAAATTCGATAGTTATTCACTACGGACGGTTGAAAGCCAAAAGCCACCTATTCCGATGCAGTACTGTTCCTACTGAATTCTCTCTCTAGTGTCTGCATTGTCATTTGCATTGTGTTGAGTCAATTTTCATTCATGGGGGGGATTGTTGGAAAATTTAATAATATTATTATTATATTAAATTTATTAATTGAATGGAAATTAGAAGTGGAGCCTTTTGGTAGAAAGATATGTCTGCTTAAATGAAGTGCTGTAACTTTTGACTTTTCATGAATAGTCACATGTTTTCCAAAGAGGTATCTCGCATTCTATAAATAGGGAAGCCCCCTATAATTACAAAATAACTTTCATTCTTTACATAATCATACATAGAGTGCACTAAATATTAGAGAGTCTCATTGAGTCTATATGAGAGAGTTTTCAACACAATCGTGGTTCATCGAGCCTTGTGATTTGGAGTGCTATTATTACAAGGACGAGGTCGTTGTATCTTGGGAGACATGGGCCGATCAACCACGAGCACCGTAGTGAGGCGTAAAGTTGTCTTAAGGACAAAGTGTCCAACACTTGCCTCGACCGTATTTTATAGGTTTTTCTAATCCATTATATCATGTTCATTTAACATTGTTTACTCATGTGCATGCATTAATTTTAATATATAATTGCATGAATTATTTCTTAAATTTTTATGTGATTTAATATATCAATTAGACCCAATTTTTCCAATAATAAACACTTGATTAGTAATAAGGAACTACACCAAACAAGAAATCAAAGATATAAGTAATTGTTAAATTGAGAACGAGAAGCAGGACTGGTGCTAGCAGTTCATCGCGAGGGTACATTATGCAGGTGAGGCAGAGGAAGAACAAGAATATGAAAATCCTTGGAGGAAGCATTTTTTTTTCTCGATGAAGGGATATGGAACTAGTTAAGGTTAAAGAATCGTGCTGATAACGCGTTATAAATAGGGAAAAGTTAGAGAGATAACCTTTGCTAGGGACAAGAGCGAAGTGGTTGCAAAATATCACACTGTAACTTTAGTAGCTATAACATAAAAGGATGACAGATAAAGGGAGGGATGGATACTGATATTATTTTTTTGATTCTTTCTTTTCGCAGTGTACATTTAGATAGCACATAGAGTGCTTTATTTATAGAGCAACTTATGTAACTACAACCATCCAAATGCAATGATGATACTTTTGAAAGTATCAAACACTATTCCTAAGTTTATTCCTTTGAGGGGGCATTCACCCATTTTCTCTACAACATAAGAAAATACGTATTTCTAGAGGAATAAAGATCATGGCATTCGCTCGATTTTGAGACGATGCACTGTTTTCTTCCCTAATAGTTTCCCCAAGATTCCATGCCTCTAGATGGATCTTAGTATCTACTACCCAAGGTAGTTCTTCCTAGTAATGTCCAAGGCAGCACAATTAAGCTTTACCAAGTTTGCCATTTTCTTTTCTCAAAGAAAAATGAGATGTGTAAAAACTTGCAATAATATGTATTTCTAGAGGAATGTAGTGTTAGAGTTTATGGTTCTTACAAATTTTTCATTTTGATCTTCAGCCCAAAATGATAAGCACTCGAAACTTCAAGCTCAAGATTTACATGATTAATGAGGAGGGTGATTGTACTGCACCATTCTCATTGAACAACATAGGATATGCGATTATTCTGCACCACTCAAACAGCAGAAAAATTTAAATATGCAGAACATAATGGACGATTATAACGCACCACCTAAAATTGCAGTAAAATTAAATTTCCAGGAAAATTTAAATATGCAGAGTAAGGTGGACGATTATACCGCAACACCTAAAATAGCAGTAAAATTAAATCTGCAACTCAAGATGGGTGATTGTACCACACCATCTTTGATCGCAGTGAAATTAAATTTGCAGTTCAAGATGGGCGATTGTACCGCACCATCTTTGATTGCAGTAAAATTAACATAAAAAATACTGAATTAGTAATAAGGAACTACACCAAACAAGAAATCAAAGATATAAGTAATTATTAAATTGAGAACGAGAAGCAGGAATGGTGCTAGCAGTTCATCGCGAGGGTACATTATACAGGTGAGGCAGAGGAAGAAGAAGAATATGAAAATCCTTGGAGGAAACATTTTTTTTTCTAGGTGAAGGGATATGAGAACTAGTTAAGGTTAGAGAGTCGTGTTGATAACGTGTTATAAATAGGCAAAAGTTAGAGAAATAACCTTTGCTAGGGACAAGAGCGAAGTGGGTGCAAAATATCACATTGTAACTTTAGTAGCTATAATACACAATGATGACAGATAAAGAGAGGGATGGATACTGATAATTTTTTTTTTGATTCTTTCTTTTCGCAGTGTATATTTAGATAACACACATAGTGCTCTATTTATAGAGCAACTCCTTTAACTACAACCATCCAAATGTAATGATGATACTTTTGAAAATATCAAACACTATTCCTAAATCTTTATTCTTTTGAGTGGGCATTCACCAATTTTCTCTACAACATAAGAAAATACAAAATATAGTATAAATATAACATTTATATATGTATTTTTTTTTTTGTTGGAATATAATGACACATTTTACATTATACCCACTCCAATCTTTGGGTTAGATCTGAAAATTTGAGTTCCAAACCCTTCCAACTGGCTTCAACAAGCCCACTGTCAAGGCAACTTTCAATCACCATCACGAGCCCAACGATTTTATTTATGATCTTATGACTTGTTTTACTAGATCGTTGATTGGATCAACCGTTTAAACTCAAATTTTGTTTAAATCTTAATTTTAAAATACATTAAACTCATTAAAAATATATTAAATTTATTCAGTAATAATAAATATACAGCAAAACAGAAGACGGAGCAGGTTGAAAATAAAAAAGTCTTGAACCGAAGCAGTGCAGAACTGAACTGACGTGGAAACCGGGAGTGAGATCTTGCCACGTACACTTGCTTGCGTCGAAATAAAGTTAACCCCTTCCCAATTCAACGTCACCCATCTTAAAACCACAGCCAATGAGCTTTCTCATAGGACGACAACCCGAAAGCCGCACGATCATACGCCACTGCCAGATGTAACGATGCCACGGTCAGATGTAAATCCGTCGCAAAATTTAGGTCACTGTCATGTGAAGCTCACTCGTGTTTCTTTATTTAATATTAAATAAAAAAATAAAATACTAATTGTACGATGGTCTTCCCCAACCAGCCGAAGCAAAAGGGAAAACGTCTTCTCTCCGGACGAATTATAATTTTCCTTTCGATTTTCGCGGAAAATAATTTCACTCTCAAATTTTCCCGGGAAAATCCCAAGCACAGGTTCGTATGCAATCCCTCCTCTCAGTTTCCTTTCAGAAATCTTTTCTCTTCCTTTTTTCGTCTTCATGAATTATGACTGTTTCTGGTCCGTATTCAATTCTTTCGCAAAAGGTTAAGATTTTTCTCTGTGATGGAAGTTTAAGGGTTTATCCTTTGATTTTTAGTGACGAATGTGAATTAATTGCTGTTTCTTTTTGTATTCTGCTTCTGGAAGTTAGAGGTTTTGGTGATGGAAATAAATTTGTTGCTGAATTTGTCCGGCTGCTAAGAAAATAAAGAAATAATTTTTGTTTTTTTGGGTACTAGAATGTTTAATTTCATAGTCAATGTCAGATTAGTAGAATGTGTTACACTAGATAGGAAATAATATTCAATGGTTACTATTCGATATTGATTAGTGTACTAATCACTGTGTTTTGTGTTGATTTTGTGTGTATTAGAGATCTAGTGTTGTGTATTAATGATACAAATTATGACTTCCGTAAGCGTTGATAAGGTGCAAGGTTTGTACTTTAAGCTTTGTAATTTTGGTGCAAGCGTTGATGACAACTAGGAATGCGCATTTTGTTGGTTGGATGAACCTGACCAGCCCGAATCCAACCCGAATTAAACGCTGGCAGACAGACACGGGTTGGATTTGAGAAAAAGAGCTATATTTGTTTTTATTTTTAACCCAAACTAAATGTTGGCAGATAGACATGGGTTGATAAACTCCAACCCAAGTACAACGGGCAGATATCATGCCTTATGAAGCAAGCTATAGACTTTTGAATGTAGTGATTTGAAAGTTATGAGTTCCTGACATGTATCTTGTTTGGGTTTGCACGTTGCTTGTAATGAAGAGTTATGTTGATGGAAGACATTTAAGTGCATCTTTTGCTTTGATCTCGGTATTATGTTGGAATTAGTATTATACATCTCTATATGTTTCACTGGAAATATCACGAGTTACAAGATCGGTATCCGTTATGATATTTGTTTTCTGACTGTTAAATAGTAGTGCTTGTACTTTTTACATTAATTAAAATGTTCCATTCTTGCAGATTTTCGTTTTACCTGGATGCTTCTTCCTTATGTTCTCAAAACCTAACCAAAATTATAAAGCACGTCCATTGGCTCGAGTTCAACCATACGTTTTGAGACTCTAACTCAATGGGATGGAGGGGAATTTTATGTTCTTCCTTTTTCTTTATATCCCTAGTTGAGTCCTCGAGCAGATTAGGAGAAATGTGGTCGCTAAACCTTGGTGCTGAATCATCAGCAGCTTTCAGCTGGCCAATCCTCAGTGCTAGCATTTTCGTACTCGTTGCTCTCCTTCTCTCCATGTACCTTATCTTCGAGCATTTAGCTGCTTATAATCAGCCAGAGGTCTAATCTTTGTATTCATCTTGAGAAATTTTATGTTGCTTCTGTGTTTGAAGATAACTTTGATTCATCTTTTGTGACATTTTTTACTTTTCCGTTTATCTATTTTCAGGAGCAGAAGTTTCTGATTGGTCTCATTTTGATGGTTCCTGTTTATGCACTGGAATCGGTATGACTGTACTTTTCGCTATCACTTTCTTCAGTTGTATGCTAGTTTTTCACGAATATTCTATACAAGTATAATTATTTATATTGCTATAAATCAACCTTTATATTAATATATTCAGAACAGTTTTGAGTTTTGATGGGGGTGATGAAGTGCCTTTAGTTTACTGAGAATACGCATACAGTTCAAGGGTAGTTAAAAATGAAGGCATTTTACGACTTTACCTTATCAATTAGTTAGAAAATAGTTACAAACTTAGTATGTAACGGAATAACAGTTCATGGAATTCTTTCAAGTAAAATAAGATTGGCACTAGATGTGTGACATAGTTATTATTATAGATATGGAGCTCAAATGAATGCACATTCCTCTCAAATGTGTATTGGATTGAGTATTGGCAGGATCTTATTTGGAAGGCTACAACTTCAAATGGATATATAGGAAGAAGTTGGGTTTGCTTGTGTTTTATGAAAGAAAAATTTTAGTATGCCAGATATGTTGATAAGTATAGGGATTCAATTGCAAGTTGCAACATATTAGTTAGGTAATACCAACCTGTAAAAATGATAGAAAACAGAATGGAGATGTATTTCATGTCTTGTGCAGGATTATATTATTACCTCATTCGTAGAGGGGGAGTTCTATTTTTTTTTACTTGTTAAAACTGGAGATAATTTTTCCAAGTTTCTTAGAGGCAGGAATCACCTTTTGACTGCAAATCCTAGAGTTATGACATGCATACTATTTCTTCATAATTGGTCCTTTGTCTACAATCCTTAAAGATATTCAATTTGCGAAGTCTGCTCTAGTTGTTGGAATTCTAATTGTGGGAAACTGTATCACAAAAGTAATATATCGACATACAGTTGGTCTTTTTTCTTGGTATCTGTGTGCTTTTAGTCTTTGAGGTATCCAAACTGCTATTTTTATTAGTATTTACCATTTTGTGGATTAATTAGCTGTTGTGGGTATTTATGCTGTTTGCTGCAGTTTTTGTCACTATTGGACTCAAATGCGGCCTTCAACTGCGAAGCAATTCGGGACTGCTATGAGGCCTTTGCACTATATTGTTTTGAGAGATACCTGATAGCCTGCTTAGGTATGTAACCGAAACGTGAATCCTGAATCCTCTGTGATTATTAATAGTGAGATTAATCAGTATCTTTTTTCCTTAGTACTATTCTTTGCACTGTGTGCAGCGCACATTAATGAAACTTTATATGTTGATAAGTAATCTTCCTAGCGATGAGAAAATAACCAAGTTTTTTTAACATGTTTAATAATGTAAACCTGAAACAATTTGCCTCCTTGTGGACATACATTTTTCTATGTAAAGGTGGTGAAGAGAGGACAATTGAATTTATGGAGAGTAAGAGCGTAGTTGATTCGAGCACACCTCTTTTGAAAGAAGCTTATGGTTATGGAGTTGTAGAGCATCCTTTCCCACTGAATTGCCTCATAGGAGAATGGCCTCTTGGCTCCGCTTTCTACCATGCTGTGAAAGTTGGCATCGTTCAGTATGTATGTACTCTTTTTCCTGTTGAAAATTTATTTAAATTATTCTATTTCCTTGAAATTTTTCAGCCTTATTTGGTCTTGTTGAAACATTATTTTCCAGATGATAGTGAAATTGATCTGCGCTTTGCTAGCAATGATTCTCGAGACTTGTGGTGTTTATGGAGAAGGCAAATTTGACTGGAGATATGGGTAAGATATTTGCTTCTGTATCATTTAGGTCTGAAAGCTTGTTTGTCTGACCTTTACTAGTAGACAATTGTTCCATGTCTTCTTAGATGACAGGTTGAGCATGCCTTTTGTATTGATGCTTGATCCACACATGCACACACTTCCACGTACTTTCTTGAGCACATAAATGTTTGCACATGCTTAGGATGATTCGCAACTGTGATTTTTGTTACAATGTTTTTTGTAGTGTTGCACTTGTTTGTGTTGTAATTCTCATATATACTGTTCTGAATTATTTTGTTTGCTTGCAGCTATCCGTATCTTGCTGTTGTTCTTAATTTTAGTCAGACATGGGCCCTATATTGCCTTGTACAGTTTTACTCTGTCATTAAAGACAAATTACAACCCATTAAACCCTTGGCGAAGTTTCTGACTTTCAAGTCAATTGTGTTCTTGACATGGTGGCAAGGTGTCGCTGTTGCATTTCTTTTCTCTATGGGTGCCTTCAAGGGGTCATTGGCTCAAGAACTGAAAACTCGGATACAAGACTACATCATATGCATAGAGGTGGGTAATGACTAACCACTAACCATTTAAGTGTGCTGTTGAATTGTATTACGTCCAATGTTGCAGGGCTTGAAGACCTAACATGTCCTTAACATTTGACATATTGATGATTGAATTGAATTGAGTTGAGTTCTGAAAGGAAGTATGCTTGTTAATGAGTTGGACTAGTGTTTTGGATGATCAGAAGGGACCCAGGATCTCATTGGAGATCAAGTTTATTCTAGATGTGTTGTTCTAAGTTACTGTATTTTTTTTTGAAAAAGTTCTAAGTTACTGTATTATTAATCAGATTTGACTTAAATTGTAATTGTACCATGTTTCATAAAGGAAAACAATGGAAAGTCACTCTTCTTGTTACCGTTAGTGTAAGCCACTGAAATTCTTCAAAGAACTAGAGAAACAAAGGGTATCTTTCATAGTAAGATATAAAGAGTCTCTTGTATTTAAATTTTAAACCCTATATTTATCTGCGTTTAGAACCTTAAGCCATAATTAAATAATTTCTGTCCTTCATGCATATAATAGTTTATGTTACATGAGCTGAGTGTTCTGAATAGGTCCTTCGTGTGTCTGTTTGTTGTAAGTTTTGATTGATGTTCAAGATACAGAAGCCTTTACCAAATAAGATCCTGAAGTTCTTCAAACTTGTTGAACAGATGGGTGTTGCTGCTGTAGTCCACCTGTATGTGTTTCCAGCTGTACCTTACAAACGTGGAGAAAGATGCGTTCGTAATGTTTCTGTGATGACTGACTATGCCTCACTGGGAGCACCTCCTGATCCAGAAGAGGTGCGTGATTGTGAAAGAACAACCAGAATGCATCTGGCAGTAGCACGGCATGATGAGAGAGAAAAGCGGCTGAATTTCCCCCAGAGTGTTCGTGATGTGGTTTTTGGAAGTGGAGAAATTGTGAGTAGTTAATCCTAACATTGTATGCTTTTTCTCTGTTTCATTTAAAACTCTTTTCTCGAATCAATGGTCACTCTGCTGTTCTAATTTGTTGTTTCAGATCGTTGATGACATGAAGTATACAGTTTCCCAAGTGGTAGAACCAGTTGAAAGAGGAATTGCAAAGATAAACAAAACTTTGCATCAGATATCCGAGAATGTGAAACGCCACGAGGAGCAGAGGAAGAGCATCAAGGATGATACGTATCTTATTCCCTTGAACTCATGGAATAGAGAGTTTTCTGAAGTTCAGGACAATCTTGTTGGAGGTAGTGTCAGTGACAGTGGCATAGCCGGTGGTAGGAGGCAGCAGTCCCAGTCTAAAGCTTCAACGTCTCGGACTAGAGCATGGAGATGATGCTAACAACTGTACGTAAGACGAACACGAGTGAATTGTAAATGTTGTGATTTCGGCGTGATTTTTAGACGACGTCGCTATACTTGCGCTGGCCAGAAGAGTTGGTTGTTTATGGAGGTAATTCGTCAACAGGACGAACAACATTCATGAATTTCCGGTCAAGAATGGATTGTTTCATTGATCAGCCGTGGGGGGTACAGAATGATGGAGCAATGGATAGACATACTGACAGAGGTAATGCCATTTTGACTCTGAACGTATCTCGAAGCCTCAGAACAATTTGAATACAACCCTTGAAAAAAAAAAATTGAATTTTGTATAGAATGTGTGTATATGAGTACGTGTTATCGCTCTTTTGAGACAAACTAATCTTCTATCTGTGAATTGGTATGAAAGAAATCTTAAAAGTAATTTTGCACATGATGCTTCACCTCGTGCAGTGACGTTTTAAGATTTATATAGCCAACCTTACTTATACAACTTGATTTTTGCCTCATTTTGTTCCTCTGGAACTCAGTTTGTTTCACCGAAGTCCATAGAACTCAAATTTTGGCCCAATTGTCAAATCGGTGAAACATCAATATTGCCGCGCGCCATTAAGACTTGTTAAGTGGGGTTCATATTGTACAAGGGAGAGAGTATAAAATTCGATGTTGGTTTCAAGAGAGAATTTTTTCTACATAAAATGGATCCCTTACTCCCAACAAGGATGAAATAACTATATTATTATGCTCCAGTGTAAGGAAATTCAAAAACCAATCGAGTTCTAGAGAGAAAATGAGATTAAAATCGAGTTTTGAGCTTGCAAAAATGCTATAAAAAAGAAGAAGAAAACTAATGAAAAGAACTTGAAAATTTTGAGTTTTAATGATAAGGATAAAATAAATAGTAAAGTGAATAGTATCATGATTGATTTTTTAATGTAAAAAATTGATTTTTCGTTAAACTAAATAGTATTGCGGGTTTTTCTTTAACACTAAAAAAAAATAAAAAAATGAAGCCTATCTGAAAAAGTGAAAAGCGAAAAAATAACTGTGGGCCTTCTCTTGTCATCTCATCAGGCGGAAAAGAAAACCAATGGGCCTTGCATCCCTCAGCTGAGCCTGATAGAAATATTAGGGTTCATTTGTCTCAGCACCATACAAAATCGAGGAGCTAGCAGCTAGGGTTTTGCACGCATATGTATAAATTACACCGCAGAAGGCCTCCTAATAAAATATAGTTCGTCCGTCGCGCGCTCTTTCTGTGCCTCTGTGCGAGTGAGTGAGTGAGTCTGCGGGTGTTTGTTCAGCAGCGTATGCATTCGTGGGGAGGGAGGGGGCAATGATGATCGCCTGAGGAAGTCATGCACCACTCTGATGAATCTGTGCTGATAAATTTCTCATACCCAATTCTTCTGAGCCTCTCCTCTCCGCTCCTTTTTTATGTTTTCTAATTTTGTTTTGTTTTTCAAATTTATCTATGAATCCAGATTTCAAATTAAAATTCAGAAAAATAAAAAGAATGATGGGGATTTGATGAGAGGGACCAAGTGATGGGATCTTTGGATCCAACCATGATGCGGACCGTACAGCTCTTTTGCTTTTGGGGATACAATTTTGGTGTCTGATGGTTCCTTCTAAATCTTCCGTCTTCATTTTTTTCCTTTTTTTGTGAATTTTCTGGGAATATATTTTGCTTTTATTTGGCATGAAGAAAAGCAATTTTTTAAAATTTAATTCCCACTTAATTTCATAAGTAAAACATAATCAAATGGGAAAAACCCACAATTTCTTGATATAGATTTGGATTGAGTAGCGGAAATCAAATTGGTGCAAAAATTCTGGAGAATTGGAAGAATATGAACGATTGGCAATTTTTCAAGTTTTGGAACCAGAAAATTGCGGAGCTCTCTTGTATATAACAGCTAAATGGTTGTGGGCAACGTCTAAAATATCCATAATATTTTGATATTTTTATTGAAATTTTTGTGTTTTTAGACTACTGATATTTTCATCGAAATTTTCGTATTTTTAAAATTTCTATATTTAAAAAAACACCAAAGGGATTCGATTTTCGTCCATTTTACTCTTTCAACACATCGACCACTATATCACTTATATTTTTGTGAAATTATGCTAAAATATTTATATATTTTTTACACTCATAATGTTTGCCAGCTTGTTATATAATCAATTTAAATCAGTTAAATACATCATGCAATGCATTTCTTTTCAATTTTTTGTAATAAATTAATAGATAATTGACTAAATAAACATCTTACAAAGTTTCAATAAAAATTTTCGTTTCTCTTACAATTTTTATGGTTTTTATTCAATTTTTATCAATATCGATAATATTCCGATATTTTCATCGAAATTTTGGTGTTTTTAGACTACCGATATTTCCAATATCATTGATATTTTAGGCCTTAATTGTGATTTTAGGGTCTTTCTATCGATTACACCACCAAGTTTCAAAATTAGCTTGTACAAAATTAAAAATATACTTTAATTTCAACCATTCATTTTTCATATATGCCCTTCCGTCTACAAAATACGACTGGCACCCGTAGGCCCTTTGATGGCGAAAGAACGATCCCCGACTATCAACTTTTGTCTCCAACTAGCCTGTTTGGTTATAAATGCATTACTAAATTAAAGGTACTTGAACGAAGAAATTTTCAAACTATAGTCTTTGACCATTAAAAGAGGATAGTAGATTGATTACTCATGAAAAAACTTATTCATTGGACCATTCCATTTCTTTTTAAAATGGTAAAAAGGATGGATTCTCTTCATAGCTAATCATCTTTTCATTCGTTCCAAATGAAAAATTATTAACTTATCCATTCCAATTTAATCATGTCTTCTAGACATCCTTTAATCCTTTCCAATAAGGGTTTAGATAATGGACAAACATTTAGTAATATTCAAAGTAAACAGTTGGCTAGCTAGGAAAGGACGTTAGTAAAGAAAACGACATCAGCTACATCGGTTTTAGCTCGTTTGTCTAGGAATCGAATGGAATGGATAATCCACTAAACTCAAAGTATTTTGATTGTAAATGTATTAACCTGCTAAATTAAAGGTACGTTGAATAAGAACTTTAATCATGTATTCCAATAAGGGTTTAGGTAAGGGACAAACATTTGGTAATATTCAAAATAAACAATTGGCTAGTTTGGATGGGACGTTAGTAAAGAAGGGTAATGACATCAGCTACATCGGTTTTAGCTCGTTTGTCTAGGAATCGAATGGAATGGATAATCCACCAAACTCAAAGTATTTTGATTATAAATGTATTAACCTACTAAATTAAAGGTACGTTGAATAAGAAATTTAATCACGTCTTCCAATAAGGGTTTAGGTAAGGGACAGACATTTGGTAATATTCAAAATAAACAATTGGCTAGTTTGGATAGGACGTTAGTAAAGAAGGGTAGTGACATCAGCTACATCGGTTTTAGCTCGTTTGTCTAGGAATCGAATGGAATGGATAATCCACTAAACTCAAAGTATTTTGATTATAAGTGTATTAACCTACTAAATTAAAGGCACGTTGAATAAGAAATTTAATCATGTCTTCCAATGAGGGTTTAGGTAAGGGACAAACATTTGGTAATATTCAAAATAAACAATTGGCTAGTTTGGATAGGACGTTACTAAAGAAGGGTAACAACATCAGCTACATCAGTTTTAGCTCGTTTGTCTAGGAATCGAATGGAATGGATAATCAACTAAACTTAAAGTAGTTTGATTATAAATGTATTAACCTACTAAATTAAAGGTACGTTGAATAAGAAATTTAATCATGTCTTCCAATAAGGGTTTAGGTAAGGGATAAACATTTGGTAATATTCAAAATAAACAATTGGCTAGTTTGGATAGGACGTTACTAAAGAAGGGTAACGACATCAGCTACATCGGTTTTAGCTCGTTTGTCTAGGAATTGAATGGAATCGATAATCCACTAAACTCAAAGTATTTTGATTATAAATGTATTAACCAACTAAATTAAAGCTACGTTGAATAAGAAATTTAATCATGTCTTCCAATAAGGGTTTAGGTAAGGGAAAAACATTTGGTAATATTCAAAATAAACAATTGGCTAGTTTGGATAGGATGTTACTAAAGAAGGGTAATGACATCAGCTACATCGGTTTTAGCTCGTTTGTCTAAGAATTGAATGGAATTGATAATCCACTAAACTCAAAGTATTTTGAGGGTAGATGAGAATGTATTATCATTTTGATGGAATTAGAAAAGGATTAGACGTGAAAAAAAAAATCTCTCTCATTTTGGAGAGCATTGGTGACACTCCCCAACCCAAATATCCTAATAATACCTGGATGACACATGCTGCTCGACACTCAAGAGTGACGAAAGCCATAAATATATAACTATGTAAGAATGTAAGAGAACCTGTTATTCAAAAGTCAATTAACAAAAACGATGATTTATGAATATACGAATACTAGGAGACAAAAATAAGATCATGAATTAAACATGAGTACAACGAAAGGTCCAGCGATTACAAATCCTAAACATAAGATGCACAATTATATCTAGAACACACTACTAAACGAAAGTACGAGTGCAAATATGAAATCAAATTACAATCATCATAAGAGAATCATATACACATGGAAGGTCGCAAAGTCACTGATAGGGAAATGCCTCGATGCTTGGGTCGTAGTTCTGGTCAATATGTCCTGAGAGGGCACAAAACAGAAAAGGTGAGTGGACTATAAAGACGATATATTTGCATGAATGTTGGTACATTTTTTAGGTCTTACATGCAATAACAGCTGCATACCGCCCGTCAGCCACTGACCAAAACATTGCAATTTGCTCCCAAATGAAATTATGCACTCTGTGTGATACCATTGACATGCAGAAGCAAGGGTGGTGGTTTTGCCATCTCTATCAGTACAGATAAGAAGAGGGCACGTGGACGAATAGTTGAGCTTTTCTTTGCTCAGTGACGCAGACGGACTGAATATTATGTGAACCGATTTTATCATATAGTTGGTTAGTCAAAGCAGTACTTTTAATGTTGCTCGTTTCTTATTGTCCATAATATAGTTGGTTAGTCAAAGCAGTACTTTTAGTCAAAGCAGTACTTTTAATGTTGTACTCGGGCATGGAATTGTGACTGTCAGTCGGCCTTTCTCTTAAAATAATATAGAGATTTTTATTTTATTTTTTGTAGTGTGTAACTTTTTTTTATTTGGTCAAATCATAAATTTTGTTAGGTGAGATATTAAATTAGTTATTGGAACTCACGTTATTATATAATAATTCAACATTTTTTTTATAAATGTAGTAAAATATCACTTGATAATTATATAGCGCTTTGGCTTCTCCTCTTTAGTCGAAGCCCTTGGTCCCGCAGTGTACTAATGGTCGCCCAACTCCTTGCACAAGAGGGAAGCTAAAGCGGGCCGGTTTTTTAACACATGTTCCAGTTTTGGAGGAGAAAACGGAGTGCCTTGCACTAGGTGAATGTTTTTGCTCTTTGCCCTCTAATGATGGTGATGCTTGTAACCACCTGATTTATCACCGTTAGATGAATTTAAATCTTAAAATTTAAACTTATACAATGATAATAAATAAAGTGGTGAACATTACCACCACTTTGGAATAATGACAAAAAATCTACCTTTGTGCTTAATGGTATGGTAGGTAGACGTGAACTACGATATAATCAGCTACTTGAACTAAGATATTTCTAGCCTTAATAATCACTATAGAAACCTTATGAAAACACTGCTTAATTAAGCCCAAACTATAATCATGTATCAAGGAATTTCATGCATCAGACTTTCTCTCAAACGTATCACGCACATGTGTATGGAATAAGCATTAACTTACTTCATCAAATCTCGGCCTTCTATTTTTTCAAATGAAAATGAGTGGGTATGATTTGATTAAGAAAATTGATGCTCATTCCATGTGCAACTACGTGATGCGCATGATAGAAATTTAATGCATAATCTCTCTTGCTAAACTTGTGAGTCCTTAGCTTTCAGACCAGATCCCTCTCATCAAATCAAGCATAGTATTTGTGATTTAATCATTCCATAACAGCTAATTGCAATTGGAGCTAATGACTCCTCAAAACACTTTCTAAGGATCATGTCCTCATTTCCAAGTGATGCCTGATGCTGGAAACCGACTATACGAAAAGCAAAGATTCATAAGCACCCAAACTTGTGAGTATTTTCCATTAAAACTGTACAGAGGATATCATAGATAGATGTTCCTTCATATTGAGATACATTAGAAACTTAAACGAAACACAATTTTGTACACATAACCAAATACGATTTCCACAGATTTATCTACACACACACACACACACACACACACACACACAGAGGAATGCTGGACTCTTTTGACTCATGGTTGTGCACTCATTAGTTTTGCTTTCTTTACGTGTACTGTACCTCAGTTCGACTTCAACCTATCCAAGTGATAAAATCTCTGCAAAAACCAAGTATAATCAAACATGTCAAAACATATGTTAGCCAAAGAAGAAGCATCCGATAGGCGTCGGGTGGTTGAATACTTAACCAGAATCGAGTGGATTTCTTCCAGATAAGGCACGAGTAAGGAAACCAAGGTCTCTATTTCCAGTTTCAAGTTGTCATAGTTTTCCTCTTTTGCCATGAGGCTACTAATGAATGTTTCATTGTCAGGCACTAGCATTAGGGCTACCTGCATACGGTATATTTGTTAGTAATGTTGTGCCTTGGCCCGTTCGTTAATGCGGAAAGATTACAACCTCACCAAAATCACACACAGTTGAACAGAATAAAATACAAGAAATAAAGACACTGAGAAATTTACGAGGTTCGGCAAAAACCTGCCTACGTCCTCGGAGAGATATTGTTCTTCACTATGAGAATAACAGTACAAGTATACATGAGTTAAATCACCATAACCCAATCCCGAATCCCTTGTACACCCACTCATAGAATTTTCCCAAGAATCTCACCTACCCCAAGAGTTCTTTCACTAGAATATTTTTCACTCTAGCTCTCTTGATTTTCTCTGAACCCATGCCCATGATTTCCCATGGAGAGCCGAATGCTCTCACACTTTGGATGCTTTCCTAATGCATCACTCGGCAAGCACACATTTGCATTATTATATACAATGCAAGCAATTCCTTGCATTAAATAAAAGCTATCATTTTCACCTCCCATCATTTACGGAAGGCTATGATGATTATGTCTAAAAAGCAAACCTTGCTTTTCTTTGCATGAAACTATTCATCTGAAAACAAGGAAACATGTTGGCAGTTTTTATGAGCCAATCACAACAATCTCCACCTTGGTGAATATACCACGCAAAAATCCTTGCACCCATCACCAAAGTCCATTGGCCTTACGTACCAGCATGCACACCCTGAATCCACCTCATTGGTCCTGTTCCGATTCAGTCACTGCCAATGCATGTGCTGCTGCTGCAAGCTAAAAAATTTAATTTAGCTTCAGACAGGATCTCGACACATCCTCGTCTCCTCCAGTAGGATTTCCCCCTCTTTATTGTCTGCAACCTAGAAACTCGTCAGCGCGCCTGTTTCCAGCAACAACCCATCGAGCCAGACAAAATTCCTCACACTTTTACTCCTTCAGAACCATCTCATCACCTGTGAATCCCATAGCTCCACCTGCTGCAAATCCCTTGCAACACTCGAGACTAAACATCACCAAGAAAAGTGTTGCTTCGAGTACCTAGAAGGCATACTCGAAGTCTTCTACCACAAACTTGCTACAACCCGGCCTTGCACTTGTAACACTGTGGACCCTTGCCTCCAGAACCGGATCTGAACCTGCTGTCTCTCTCAGATCTTCTTTCCAATTTTCTTCCACGATTCCAACCTTGAATAGCTTAAGCAGTCTCGTGCCCACCATCATCCATGGTCTCCTTTTTTTGTGTATCATTCCACAACAAAGAAGCTTGCACCTGCTCCAAACTTACTGTTTCTTTCCATGCAGTAAAGTTTCACAAGGTTCTTGTACGAATCTGAAAGTGAGGTAAGAAGAAAGAGGCCTTTGTCCTCTTCCTCAACATCAACTTTCCTAGTTGATCAAGCATCCCTGAATATGTCTTTCATTTCTTCGGGCTTCCATTACTCTCATCTGCCAAGAATAAAACAGCCACTCCCATTAAACTGCTCAACTGAAAATTTCATGGTGAACAACAAATCTGGACCTCTAACGAACCAAGCCTCCAACGATGCTCTGATACCAATTGTTGTGCCTTGGCCCGTTCGTTAATGCGGAAAGATTACAACCTCACCAAAATCACACACAGTTGAACAGAATAAAATACAAGAAATAAAGACACTGAGAAATTTACGAGGTTCGGCAAAAACCTGCCTACGTCATCGGAGAGATATTGTTCTTCACTATGAGAATAACAGTACAAGTATACATGAGTTAAATCACCATAACCCAATCCCGAATCCCTTGTACACCCACTCATAGAATTTTCCCAAGAATCTCACTCTACCCCAAGAGTTCTTTCACTAGAATATTTTTCACTCTAGCTCTCTTGATTTTCTCTGAACCCATGCCCATGATTTCCCATGGAGAGCCGAATGCTCTCACACTTTGGATGCTTTCCTAATGCATCACTCGGCAAGCACACATTTGCATTATTATATACAATGCAAGCAATTCCTTGCATTAAATAAAAGCTATCATTTTCACCTCCCATCATTTACGGAAGGCTATGATGATTATGTCTAAAAAGCAAACCTTGCTTTTCTTTGCATGAAACTATTCATCCGAAAACAAGGAAACATGTTGGCAGTTTTTATGAGCCAATCACAACAAGTAATTCCAAGTAAAATTTTATGTTGCTCCATGTGGCCCATTATCTTCATGCTGTTAAATTCGAAGTTTCAGCTATTCATGGTCCTTCTTGGATAGCAATCGTAGGCTTAATTAGAAAAGAAAACTCCTTATAAAGAATTCCATATAAATCACGTGTGGTGTATTATATTTAGTTCATCAAAATTATAAGCAAAATTGATAAAACACATCATGTCATTCGGTGTTAACATGACTCTGTCTTGAACCTAATGAATTGCTAGATAAGTTGCTTAAGTTTGTGGGTAGTACAAGTGGAACAAATTATGAATAGCTATATAGCTAGCTTTTAAAAAAGAAGAGAGTAATACTTTAGAAGCAGCTGATGAAATCCACCTATGCCATGGCTTCAAAGTAATGTTATACGACTCTTCCACTGCCTGCTGCATATTCTGCCCGGGATCTCACTAAATTTTGCAACAAGGCCACGGTAAAATCTAGGGATCTGAATGTGGAACAAGCCAATTTGTTTATAACAAAAATGAAGCATCTTGTGCAAGAAGTAGTAGATACATCCAAGAATTTGTGCCAATTATACACCTAAACAATGGTTTAAGTACTATAAGGTTGTTATCATTAACAATGAAAGACAACTTTGATGCATAAGTAATGTCTACTCTCAAAAAATAAAGTTGGGCCCATGAGTGAATTATAAATAATTGAATAACTGCATAACTCATCATTTAATATTACGTTCTAGTGATATTTTTTTTCTACTTGTAAGTGAGGAATTCTAAGTTCAAATCTTATAGATGTTGATTTGACATAATTTTCTTTTTTGGCTCTTATTTTATTTGAAAATAAATAGCAATTACCAAACAAGTTTTATGTAAGGGAAAAAAAAACCTAACGATATTTGTATTAAACAATGCTGATTTTGATTTATCTGTCACTAGAAAACTAATGACTAGTTGTAAAGTAGAGACAAACCTAAGCCAGGTACTGTTAAAGAATGTAAATTCTCATGCATCAAAATCTAAAAAACTTTAATACAACTTATATTAAGTAGTTCTACTTTTAAATGTTTCAAGGTTTTGTGTGATAAAATTTCATACTTATTGAATCGCACATATATTTAAGTTGAGGACAATATTGATGTTGATTATTAGTGAGTCATTAATCACCTCTCTAAAATATTGACAAGAACTATTAGATTTGTTAATACACAAGGGGGCCATTTGGATTTGATAATTGCAAATCTAGGGATCTATATATATGACATTATAAGATTAAAAAAATATTTGTTTAGATTACTATAATTGATGGAGACTCGGACATGAGGAAAGAAAGAACAAAGATTTCAAAATGATTCTTTTCACACAATCATTCCATATGTAATAATCTCAAAATTTTGGCTAACATTTAGCTTTATTGTTAAATCAAGGAGGAAGAATTTTGCATCCACATATATTATATCACCATTTATTGCCTATATAAGTGAGACCCCAGTTGAAAGAAATTGCAAAACATTTAATCCAGTACTAGTCTTTGCTTCTACCCTATATTGAGGATGGCATCTTTAGGTGTTGAGGGAGACAAGTACCGGTCCTATTTGATTGGAGAAGGAGAAAAGAACACCCAATGGAATTTTGGTGCCACCCCTAGCTATGATGTTGCTAACAAGCTCTTTGAGGAAGGCAGAACAAAGGTTTCTCTCTCTCTCTCTCTTTCTCTCTGTGTAACTTCTTGCTATGACACGCATATCACGTTCCCTTTTTATTTTTGTACAAGAGACGTTTCATTTTCTTTGATGGATCATTTAAAATTTGTGTCAAACTCAGATATGGCCATCCGGATCATTGGAAGAAGAGGTGCAGAACCTTGTAAAGACATGGGAGATGGAGCTTTTCCACAAGTCCAACCCCGATGATTTCAAATCACTTGATCCCAACAAATACACTGCCAGCGTAAATGGTAATTAACAAACTAATAGCTAGCTGGTGCAATCCAAAACTCATTAATTAGATGCTTAATGTTTTCCATGTATACTAATTAATTATTACTACTTTGATCAGGGAGGAAAGGCTTAAATATTGAAGAAATAGGGAAAATTGGAGGAGGATATAACTCTTTTCTGCAGACCTCATTGCCCGAGAAATTGAGGGGATATAATCTAGATGAGGAAACAGCAGAATCATCGCACAAGACTTTCACCACAGCATTGCCTCGTGGATTTGCGTTGGAGATCCTCCAAGTTTATTCTGGGCCACCAGAGATTGTCTACAAATTTAGGCACTGGGGTTACATGGAGGGCCCCTTCAAGGGCTATGCTCCCACTGGAGAAATGGTAGAGTTCTTTGGAATGGCCATTTTTATGGTATTTCTCTAACCCTACTTGGCCAATCAAATGAAGCTCTCATTCTTTTTCATTTCACGTAATGTTACTATCCCTTTAAAAATTAAAATATTTCTCCATTTTATTGTCCTAACTTACCAAACAAACAGATGGATGAACACAAGAAAATTGTTAAGGTGGAGTTCTTCTATGACCCTGGACAACTACTTGAAGGTCTTCTGAAGGGTGCGAAATTGGGTAACTCGTCCGAAGAGACAGCTTCAAGCTGCCCAGTCCTGAGGAGCATTGGGTAGTTTTAGTAACTCTCCTATGAAACCTAATAAGATTGCTAGCAAATCAATAATTTATGCCCATTAGGCACACAAAGCTAGCTACATATGTTAAGGAACTTTTATTAAGCTGTTTTTATATGGAAATATTCGTGCTTATCTGTATGGTACTGGTGCAATATTTGAGTGAAAAATAAAGACGATATATTTGCATGAATGTTGGTACATTTTTTTTATAATGTCTGATTTCTAGTGAGGAATGATTCAATGATCAAAATCGAGAAGAAATGGAAGAAGAACAGAGCTTTGGTGGATTTCAAATTCTATTGAATACCTCACACTCTTTACCGGAAAGGTGAAGAGAATCTATTTCAGTTAGAGATGGATCCAACTCATCCTCTCTCATCATTACAAAACTATCACAACCATTCATTATTAAATCATCATGTAAGATGATTACACTTGTCATGAGCTATGACTCATTTACAATCTAATCTAGATACCATGTGGAATGTGATCCAATGGTGTACATTAAATCCTGCACATTACTCATACTGAAAAGCTAACACAGCAAATACATTTATGCACCAATACTCCCTTTTAAATGTTTTGCTGATTTCACTCCAAGTGCTGCTCTTAAGTACTCGAACCGATCTTTAGGAAGAGCCTTTGTAAACATGTCTGCCAATTGCTCATCTGTTCTGCAGTAGTGCAGTTCAATGGTGCCTTCTTGAATAGCATCTCTTATGAAGTGATACTTCCTATTAATATGCCTTGTTTTCTGGTGGAACACTGGATTCTTGGACATGGCTATGGCAGAGGTGTTATCACAAAGTAAAGGTGTAGCTTCTACTTGTTCTTCTCCAAAGTCGGACAACACAAATCTCAGCCACATTGCTTGTGTTGTAGCTTCTGCAGCATATACATATTCAGCTTCTGCAGTGGATAGTGCCACACTGCATTACTTAACAGAAGCCCAAGAGAATACTTCTGAACCAAAACTGAATGCATAGCCCGAGGTACTTTTCATATCATCCAAGCTTCATGCCCAGTCACTATCACAATAGCCTATCAACACAGATGTTTTACCATTCACATATTCAATTCCAAAGTCCAGTGTCCCTTGTACATATCTCAATACCCTTTTGGCTGTTCCCATGTGCTTCCTGGTAGGTTTATGCATAAATCTTGCCAACAGGCATGATGCATACATCAGATCTGGTCTAGTAGCTGTTAGATACAACAGACTACCAACCATTTTCTTATATAATCCTTCATCAGCTTCCTCACTTCCATCAACTTTGGATAATTTATCAGTAATAGCAAGTGGAGTCTTTACAGCTTTGTAATCCTTCAAGCCAAATTTTTCCAGTAAAGACTTGGCATACTTCTTCTGATGAATGAATATGCCATTATCCTTCTGAATGATGCCTAAACCAAGGAAATGATGCAACAATCCAAGTCTGACATTTCATATTGCTTCATCATATCTCTTTTGAATTCTTGGATCATCTTATCAGAACTCTCTGTGTAGATAATGTCATCTACATACAGAGACACAATAAGCACACCTGCATCACTGAATTTAGTATACAAGGTAGCTTCACTTTGACTTTTCTTGAACCCAGACTGATTGAAATATGTATCTATTTCATCTTACCAAGCTCTGGGAGCTTGTTTTAGACCATATAAGGCATTTTTCAGCCTATAAACTTTGTCTTCTTTCCCTTTCACTTCAAATCCCTGTGGCTGATCAACATATACTTCCTCATGTAATGTACCATTTAGAAACGCAGATTTGACATCCAATTGGAACAATTTCCATTCCTTTTGAGCTGCCAAGGCAATCAGTGTTCTAATGGTATCAAGCCTTGCCACTGGTGCAAAGGTCTCATTGAAATCAATCCCAGGCTTCTGAGAATAGCCCTTTGTAACTAATTTTGCCTTGTTTTTCTGCACTGATCCATCCAGATTAAGCTTTGTTTTATAGACCCATTTGACACCAATTACTGGTTTATCAAATGGCCTATTAACTAACTCCCATGTATCATTCTTTTCTATCATTTCAATTTATGTAGACATGGCATTTCTCCAAGCTTCATCTTCTGATGCTTCTTCATAACACTCAGGTTCTATCACACAGAAATTGCACCTTTCATACACATCTCCCAAGCTTCTAAATCTGAGAGGTGTGTGATCAAACCCTTGTGCTTCAATGTGACTCACTGGATCCTTTTGACTTGAGTGAGAGCCAACAGGATGATCTTGTTGCTCCAGTAAGGTTTCAGTGAGACCCACATCTGCTTCACTTTCAACATTACTCCATTCTTCACAGTGTACATCATTAGAGACTGAAATAGGCAGATTTTTCTCAGAACAAGTTGTCCAGTTCCAGCAAGAGTTCTCATCAAAGATTACATCCCTTGAGATAATAATCTTCTTGGTTTCAGGATTGAATAATCTGTAACCTTTCTCACAGGTTCCATAACCAAGAAGAATGCATTTGACACTTGTTGCATCCAGTTTCTGCCTCATCTGTGATGGAACTTGTGCATAGCATAGAGAACCAAACACTCTAAGATGTTTCACTTCAGGCTTCCTTCCACTGTAGGCTTCAAAATGAGTCTTCTTGTTCAGAGCTTTGGTAGGGCATCTATTTAAAATATAGACAGCAGTATTAACTGCTTCTGTCCAAAATTCAAATGGAACCCCCTTCTCTAGCATCATACACTTAGCCATTTCTACAATGGTTCTATTTCTCCTCTCTGCAACACCATTCTGTTGAGGGGAATAGGCCACTGTGAGTTATCTTTCCAGCCCAAAATCTGCACAAAACTGAGAAAATTCAAGTGAAGTGTACTCTCATCCCCTGTCACTTCTTAATTTTTTCAGTTTATATCCACTTTGAAGTTCCACAGTTGCTTTGAATTTCTTGAACACACTGAATGCCTCAGACTTATTCCTAAAAAAATAAACCCATCCCATTCTGGTACAGTCATCTGTGAAGGTGATGAAATATCTATTTCCAGCCTTGGTAGGAGTTTGCATTGGTCCACAAATGTCTGTGTGGATCAATTCCAGAGGTAAGACAACCCTCCATTTAGTTTCCTTGGGAAAAGCTTCTCTGGTATGCTTGCCAAGTGCACAGCCCTCACATACTGTGGTGTTCGATTTTATCTCAGGCAACCTAGTTACCATTTCATGCTCTTGTAACTGCATTAGAGCATTCATATTCAAGTGTCCAAATCTTCTATGCCATATCTTAGCAGATGGACCAACACTGGCCCTCATTGCAATGTGTATTCCTGGTTGTAATTTCAAAGGAAAGCTTCTATTTCCTTTCATTGGAACTTTAACAACAAGATTTGAGCATGTAACATCATCATAGATTCTGACTTCAATTCCTCCAAAGATAAGATAATATCCATGCTCCATCATCTGTCCAACACTTAGCAGATTCTCCTTCAAACCAGGTACTAACATGATCTCTCTTATATACCTTTGACCTTGCTTAGTTTCAACCAGTAAATCACCCTTTCCAATCACATCTACCAATTACCCTGTGCCTATTTCTACTTTGGCAGTGATTCTCTTATCTATATTCACCAACAGATCTTCCCTTCCTGTCATATGGTTAGTATAACCACTATCAATATACCATGTATCTTCATTTTGCTTCACATCAGCTTTCATACATGTATAAAACATAGTTGGATTATTCTCCACTTGTCCAACATAGTTTGCTTGCTGAACAGCTTTCTTAGACCTGCAATCTTTGGCAAAATGCCCTGGCTTATCACAATTGTGGCATCTCGGTTTCCCTTTGAACCAACACTCCCCAAAGTGTAGTTTGTCACAGTATTTGCAGAAATTCTTAGCTCCATCAGAGGAAGCAACAAGTTTCCCTTGCTGATGCCCAGGTCTATTATCCCACTTCTTACCCTTAGATTTCCAATTCTTTGTGGGTTTGAAGTTCTGATTGGCATTATAGGTATTCTTCTTGGGAGCAATACTTAAACTAGCAAATGCCTTTTCTGTACTATCTTCAGAATGACGCTCAATTCGTTGTTCATACCCCTTTAGAGTAGCTACAACATCCTGCACATCAACAGTCTCCAAATCCCTAGTATTTTCTATCACAGCAACAATACCATCATAGGACTTAGGTAAACTTATCAATAGCTTCTGCACAATTCTTTGATTACCTATATCTTCACCATAACTTTTCATTTGTGACATAAGATCAAATAATCGCACAACATACACATAGAATGCTTCATGCTCGCTCATGCGGGTATATTCAAAATCACGCCTTAAACTTTGGAGTTTCACAGATATCACCTGTTTATCTCCAACAAATTCTTGCTTCAGTGCATCCCAAGCTTCCTTTGCTGTCTCGAGTATGGCGATTCGTGGGAAAATTTCATCAGATATGGCTCCTTGAATGATCCCGAGTGCCTTAGCATCCTTCACTATATTTTCCTTTAAAAGTTTGAGCTCAGCTGCAATGATCTCTCCTTCACTCTTCGTCGGAGGACTATAACCCTTCTCAACCATTTCCCACAGATTGTGAGATCTGAAAATGGTCTTCATCTTTATCTGCCAGAAATCAAAGTTTTCTCCATGGAAAACTGGTGCTCTCAGATCAGAACCACTCGATCCAGCCATATTAGACTTGTTATCGAGTAGCCCAGAGGTGTTTTTCAGAATTTCTTCAGTCACAGCAAACTCGATTCGTCGCCGAGATCCTCAGCTGCACACCGTGTCACAGATTCACGCCCAGATGAAGATGGAACCTGGCTCTAAGGCCATGATAATGTCTGATTTCTAGTGAGGAATGATTCAATGATCAAAATCGAGAAGAAATGGAAGAAGAACAGAGCTATGGTGGATTTCAAATTCTATTGAATACCTCACACTCTTTACCGGAAAGGTGAAGAGAATATATTTCAGTTAGAGACGGATCCAACTCATCCTCTCTCATCATTACAAAACTATCACAACCATTCATTATTAAATCATCATGTAAGATGATTACACTTGTCATGAGCTATGACTCATTTACAATCTAATCTAGATACCATGTGGAATGTGATCCAATGGTGTACAGTAAATCCTGCACATTACTCATACTGAAAAGCTAACACAGCAAATACATTTATGCACCAATATTTTTTAGGTCTTACAGGCAATAACAGTTGCATACCGCTCGTCAGCCACTGACCAACACATTGCAATTTGCTCCCAAATGAAATTATGCACTCTGTGTGATACCATTGACATGCAGAAGCAAGGGTGGTGGTTTTGCCATCTCTATCAGTACAGATAAGAAGAGGGCACGTGGACGAATAGTTGAGCTTTTCTTTGCTCAGTGACACAGACGGACTGAATATTATGTGAACCAATTTTATCATATAGTTGGTTAGTCAAAGTTGTACTTTTAATGTTGTTCGTTTCTTATTGTCCATAAACAATTAAGGCTGTGAGCCGTCGTTGATGGCGGTCATTTTTGTTCTCATGCTTCTGTCATCTGAATTTTTTGGGCTTACCTGCAGATGTAATTTGCTTGTGCTTTCATTTTTAATGGGCATTGGGCCTATGCCCATCTTTTGGCTCCAAAATAATTACGCATATATTATTTAATAGGTTTAAAAAGATCATGCGTTAACAAGTTATCCGACGGCTTGTTCCAAGAATTGTACTTGGCATAGAATTGTCACTGTCAGTCAGCATCTCGCTTCAAATAATATAGAGATTTTTTTTTTTGTCAAACTAAAAAGTTTGTTAAATAAGATATTAAATTAGTTACCGACGCGATTTAAACTCACGTTGTTATACAATAATTTAACACTTTTTTTTATCAATGTAGTAAAAGATGATAATTATATAGCGCTTTGGCTTCTCCACTTTAGTCGAAGCCCTCGGTCCCGCAGAATCCTAATGGTCGCCCAACTCCTTGCACAAGAGGGAAGCTAAAGCGGGCTGGTTTTCTAACACATGTTCCAGTTTGGGAGGAGAAAACGGAGTGCCTTGCACTTGGTGAATGTTTTTGCTCTTTGTCCTCTAATGATAGTGATACTTGTAACCACTTGATTTATCACCGTTAGATGAATTTAAATCTTAAAATTTAAACTTATATAATGATAATAAATAAAGTGGTGAACATTACCACCACTTTAGAACAATGACAAAAAATCTACCTTTGTACTTAATGGTATGGCAGGTAGGTGTGAACTACGATATAATCAGCTACTTGAACTAAAATATTCCTAGCCTTAATAATCACTATAGAAACCTTATGAAAACACCCCTTCATTAAGCCCAAACTATAATCATATATAAGGGAATTTCATGCATCAGACTTTCTCTCAAACGTATCATGCACATGTGTATGAAATAAGTGTTAACTTACTTCATCAAATCTCGGCCTTCTATTTTTTCAAATGAAAACGAGTGGCTATGATTTAACTAAGTAAATTGATGCTCATTCCATGTGCAACTACGTGATGTGCATGAGAGAAATTTAATGCATAATCTCTCTTGCTAAACTTGTGAGTCCTTAGCTTTCAGACCACATCCTTCTCATCAAATCAAGCATAGTATTTGTGATTTAATCATTCCATAACAGCTAATTGCAATTGGAGCTAATGAATCGTGAAAACACTTTCTAAGGATCATGTCCTCATTTCCAAGTGATGCCTGATGCTGGAAACCGACTATACGAAAAGCAAAGATTCATAAGCACCCAAACTTGTGAGTATTTTCCATTAAAACTGTACAGAGGATATCATAGATAGATGTTCCTTCATATTGAGATACATTAGAAACTTACACGAAACACAAAGACAATTTTGCTTTATTAAGTATACATAACCAAATACAATTTCCACATATTTATCTACACACACACACACACAGAGGAATGCTGGACTCTTTTGACTCATGGTTGTGCACTCATTAGTTTTGCTTTCTTTACGTGTACTGTACCTCAGTTCCACTTCAACCTATCCAAGTGATAAAATCTCTGCAAAAACCAAGTATAATCAAACATGTCAAAACATATGTTAGCCAAAGAAGAAGCATCCGGTAGGCGTCGGGTGGTTGAATACTTAACCAGAATCGAGTGGATTTCTTCCAGATAAGGCACGAGTAAGGAAACCAAGGTCTCTATTTCCAGTTTCAAGTTGTCATAGTTTTCTTCTTTTGCCATGAGGCTACTAATGAATGTTTCATGTCAGGCACTAGCATTAGGGCTACCTGCATACGGTATATTTGTTAGTAATTCCAAGTAAAATTTTATGTTGCTCCATGCACTACTACAATACAGGCTATCACCGGCGGATCTAAAACCGACAATAATTCGACTTTCTGTCGGAAAATTGGCAAAAATCCGACGTTAAACAATGTAATGTCGGATTGGAATAGCGACACATTTGCTAGCGTTACTAAAGGGTTTCAGTGTCGGTTTGTACACTTAATCCGCCACTAACTAGCGTCGGTATAAAGTGACACTGAAACTAACGTCGGTTTAAAGCGACGTAAAGTAATAAAATAAACATTATAATATTCAACCCAGTGTCGTATTAAAGCGACGCAAACTAATAAAATAAATATATAATATCAAACATAGTGTCGCATCAAACCGACGTTATATAATAAAATAACTATAAAATATTAAACGTAGTGTCGGAGTAAACCGACGTTATGTAATAAAATAACTACAAAATACTAAACGTAGTGTCGGAGTGCCACTTTCTTCAGCAAAGGATGCCTTGCAAATTTATAAACCAATATCTCTGCTTTCTTCAACAAACGAGACCCTACAAATTTATAAACCAATATCTCTGATCTTTTAAGCTATGAAAATCTGGTTGCCGCTATCCATATTAATAAAGAAAGGAATCTAGAAGCTAAATGTTTGAACAAAGTCTCATCTCATTCTCTTTCTCTCTCTCTCTCTCTCTTTCTCTCTCTTTCTCTCTCTCTCTCTCTCTCTCTCTCTCTCTATATCACTACACCTCGATTTCCTGCTCCGGTGCTTCGAACCCGAACTCTTCTTCCTCTTCCTCGACTTCAAATCCCCCGATCCAGAATCAGATTTGGATTTAGACTCGGACTTCTCCTTCTCTTTCTTCTTGTCCTTCGATTCCATTTTCTCTTCATCGCCATACCGCTCAGAAATCTCATTAGCTTTACCCACCAATTTGAACTCATCGTTCTCAATCCAAGGCGAGCTAGGCGTCAATTCCCAAATGCAAAACCTTCCCGATTTCCTCAGCTTCTGCCTCTTGAGCCTCCTGTACTCCTCGATTCTCACGAGTTCAAACCTTTTTCCCATCGCTGACCACACATGCAAGCATACCATTGGGATCCTGAGGTCACGGGGATGCTAGAATGATGGTTTGAGGCCACATGATCCCTTCCTGTAACTGCCTCAAGCAGGAGGACGCCAAAGCTGTAGATGTCGCCAACCTCTCACTCCTCAAGCTCCCCATCGACCTCGCCTCCTCCTACAAACAAAAAAGATTCAATCTTTCATTATTTTTTCAGAAAACAAAATCTGGGACTGAGATTGGATGCACGGATGAAATGGGAAGGAGAAGAAGAAAGACTGAAATTGGGGGAAAATGAAAGCACAAATGAAATGGGAAAGAGAGGAGTTTAAATATGCGTACTTACGGTTTAAATTAATGTTGGTGTCGGTCTTAACCGACACGAACTTCTGACACACTTTTTGAAATTTACATAGCGTCGGTTTAATGAAACTTGTGTCGCATTAAAAGGTGATAGTGTCGGTTAAAACCGACACTAAGTTTAATAACTTCCCGCCTCATATTTCAATGAATTCATCCATTTCCCGCCTAAGGTTTGGGAAATTTCCCACCTAATATTTCAAAATATCCATCCAAAGAAAAAAAATTTAATATTTCAAAATATCTCTTATAACATTTTAAAATTTTAATGAATAAAATTTAACTTGAATAAAATACGTAATAAAAAACATAAATATAATTTTATTATAAAATATCATCACATGCTAATTCAAACATAGTCTAATTTTATTATATAATATCTCATCACATGCTAATATCTACGTTAAAACAATAGATTCACTAACACTTATAGTTCACTACAAGAAAACTAAGTATTAGGGGCATAATATTAGATGCAGAAATAAAATTTTGCCTCTAATAGTATTCATTAGGGGCAAAAACATGCAATTGTCTCTATTAAAGTAATAGGGACAAATAATAAACCGCCTCTATTAATTTTATCACTTTTAGGGCCGGAAAAATCAGCCTTTACTAAATTTAGCTATTAGAGGCGAATTCAATTAGCTCCTAATTCAACTAATAATTATTTGAATTTAATTATTTTTTCATTAGAGGCGGATTTTTTAACTATTTATTTAGTTTTATTTTTGTATTTAAGACGGATATGTTTTATTTTTGTGGTATCCATTAGTGTGAATATTTTAAATTGAAGATTGTGTTCTTTCATTGTATTCATATAAGGTCAAGGAGTGTAGATGTTAAAAAATCATCAAAATCGGAGTTAAAATAACCGTTAAATCGTGAATTTTTGTTTATAATCGTCGAAAAGTTTTGTCCCGATACTTGATCTCTGAATTTTTGTTTATAATCATCATTCATTGTATTGATATATGAATAAACTTAAGTGTTAGTGAAAGTATGAATAAACTCTTAAGTGTTAGTGAATCTATTGTTTTGATGGGATACGCATTGTACGAAACTAATTTCAACGATCCAACCGTCAAACTTGTTTGTATATACTTCAAGATCACATACGCCAAAAATTGCAAAAAAATAATATTCAGAGATCAAGTAACGGGACAAAACGTTTCGACGGTTATCAACGAAAAATCACGATTTAACGGTTATTTTAACTCAGATTTTGATGATTTTTTACAGCTATACTCCTTGATCCTATATGAATACAATGAATGAATTTGATCTTCAATTTGAAATATTTACACTAGTGGATACCACATAATTTTATGTTATACTTAATGAAAGTATGAATAAACTCTTAAGTGTTAGTGAATCTATTGTTTTGATGGGATACGCATTGTACGAAACTAATTTCAACGATCCAACCATCAAACTTATTTGTATATACTTCGAGATCGCATACGCCAAAAATTGCAAAAAACAAATATTCAGAGATCAAGTAACGGGACAAAACATTTCGACGGTTATCAATGAAAAATCACGATTTAACGGTTATTTTAACTCCGATTTTGATGATTTTTTACAACTACACTCCTTGATGCTATATGAATACAATGAATGAATTCGATCTTCAATTTAAAATATTTCTAGTCGTGGATACCACAGAATCTTATGTTATACTTAATGAAAGTATGAATAAACTCTTAAGTGTTAGTGAATCTATTGTTTTGATGGGATACGCATTGTACGAAACTATTTTTAACGATCCAACCGTCAAACTTGTTTGTATATACTTCGAGATCGCATACGCCAAAAATCGAAAAAAACAAATATTCAGAGATCAAGTAACGGGACAAAACATTTCGACGGTTATCAACGAAAAATCATGATTTAATGGTTATTTTAACTCCGATTTTGATGATTTTTTACAACTACACTCCTTGATCCTATATGAATACAATGAATGAATTCGATCTTCAATTTAAAATATTTACATTAGTGGATACCACAAAATCTTATGTTATACTTAATGAAAGTATGAATAAACTCCCTAGTGTTAGTGAATCTATTGTTTTAATGGGATACTCATTGTACGAAACTAGTTTCAACGATCTAACCGTCAATTTCTATCTTTCAACCCTCGAACTCTATCACAATTGCAATCTTTTAATTTTCAGCACCTATTATAGTAAAAACAAATTAAAATAACAACAAAAAGTTATCAAAATTATGCTCATCTAATCCATTCTAGTAAATTGACACACCCGTACCCGAAAGTAGGGCATGCTGGCCGTCACGTGAGTGTGACGTAGCCATGTGCGCTGTGCGGAAGCGAAGATCGATAACGAAGTACGAATAAGTTCCAACCGAAATCTAGCAACCTAAATAGGAATGTGTGCTAGAGATATTACAATACTTATACATATTCAGAGCGTACTAAGTCAGTGCAGTCAAGCATGAATAAAAGAGTTTAATTACACCATCGGTGCCCTACATGCGATAAATCTGTCAGAAAGCCGGAAATCCTCGAAGTGCCAAACTCGTACCTCAAGCTATCTAGAACCTGGAGGGGCGAAAAACAAAGGGAGTGGGTCAGCAAAAACAATTCTTTTCAAATTAATCTTTTTTCAAAAGTCTAGCCCCTTTCCGTAAAACCTGTATAGTTCCCAGAAAATAATACGTACATATATATCTCAATCTTTCTCAGCATAAAACGTTTTTAAAGTATCTCAATGTATGCCGTGCAATGCAATTCAATGCCCTCTTAAACTCATAAGTAATGCCATGCTATGCATTTCAATAATCATGTCGCTACTATATGTCATCTCAGCCCTTGGCTGTAATTATAGCTCATAACATCTCAATCTCATCATCATATCTACGCTGCACATACATCCATATCTCATCATATCATCATCATCATCATCATCATCATATCAATAATAAATGCTCTAGTGCTACAATCACGTGAAGACTGTGCGTATGAACGCGGGTCACCTACATGTCATACCCACTCAAAAGTGGTCTATACGACAAGACTGTGCACTTACTTGGATCCAAGGCGAGCATGCGGTGCGAGAGGTGAATGACACGTGAAAGACTGTGCCCCTAACTCTGGGCGTGAGCACTAACAGTATGTACAGGCCTATGAGCTAACAATTCATGATATCTCATCGCTATTCGTTCTCAACTATGCATGTACCTACCTGGTACTTACCTGGCGTCCTCGGCACCAACATATGCATGAAATGTATAATTAAATACTCATGCATCAAAATCAAGTAATATGCAAGTCGATAAAACGTATTTTTCCATTTCAAAAGTGATTCTGGGAAATCATTAAATATATAGGTTATACGAAAAATAATACTGCCCACTCACTGATAGGTCGTTGGATCGTAGCCCCCGCGTCGTGCCTGGCTACGGTCGTCCTCAGAATACGTTTCACCTATATGAGAAATTACTAAAAATACGTTTTACCTACGATCGTAGCCCCCGCGTCGTGCCAAATATAAACCTTGAGTTTTGGACGTGAAATCGTCGTAGTTCTTACCTAAAAATGGTATGGTTGAGTTCGTATGGACCTCACGAGCACGAATATATAATTTGTTTCGTCGATCTACAAGGTTTTGGTATGGGTTATGAGTGCCGTACGTGAAGAACAAGAGAGAGAGAGAGAGACAATCAAGAGAGGTAGAGAGAGAGAGAAGTCTGTGAGTGATGTGAGGAGAGAGAGGAGGTGTCGGTGGTGAGAGGACTAAGACCACCAATCACACAATTATTTTCCTCAATTTTTCATTGGCCCCCAATAACTAGGATAATTATCCAATTGGCCCAAAATTATTAATCTCATGCATAAACGTTCGCCCGAACTCAAGGGCATAATAGTCATTTCATAATGTCGAAATAAAAATTCCGGGACGGGTTGTTACATAAATAACAACCAAAAGTTATCAAATGTATTTAAAAATATTAAAATGTATTCTTACGTCGCTTAAAAGCGACACTAGTATTTAAAAATATTAAAATGTATTCTTATGTCGCTTTAAAAGCGACACCAGTATTTAAAAATATTAAAAATTATGCTTACGTCGGTTTCAAAACCGACACTAGGATTTAAAAACATTAAAAAGTATTCTTACGTCGGTTTAAAAGTGACTAGGATTTAAAAACATTAAAAATTATGTTTACGTCGGTTTACAAGCGACACTAGTATTTAAAAACATTAAAAATTATGCTGACGTCGGTTAAAAAGCGACACTAGTGTTTTAGTGACGCTTATAAACGACAGTAAAACCGACGTTATATTCAATTAGTGTCGCAACAGTCTAATCCGCCACTATATCAGATCAAACCGACACCACTCACTGACACTATAAACTCCTTTTGTAGTAGTGATGTGGCCCAATATCTTCATGCTGTTAAATTTGAAGTTTCAGCTATTCATGGTCCTTCTTGGATAGCAATCGTAGGCTTAATTAGAAAAGAAAACTCTTTATAGAGAATTCCATATAAATCACGTGTGGTGTAGTATATTTTGTTCATCAAAATTATAAGCAAAATTGATACGACACATCATGTCACTTAGTGTTAACATGACTGTGTGTTGAACCCAATGTCTAAAATATCGATGATATCGGAAATATCGATAGTCCAAAAACACGGAAATTTCAATGGAAATATTGGGATATTATCGATATTGATAAAAATTGAATAAAAACTACGGAAATTGTAAGAAAAACTTGAAAATTTTTATTGAAACTTTGCAGGATATTTATTTAGTCAATTATCTATTAGTTTATCACAAAAAATTCGAAGGAAATATATTGCATGATGAATTTAACTGATTTAAGTTGATTATATAGTGAACTGGCAAACATTGTGAGTATAGAAAATATGTAAATATTTTAGCATATTTCCACAAAAACATAAGTGATATTGTGGTCAAGGTGATGAAGGAGTAAAATGGGACGGGTTCGAATCCCCTTGGTGTTTTTTTAAATATAGAAATTTAAAAAATACGGAAATTTCGATGGAAATATCGGTAATTCAAAAACACGGAAATTTCGATGAAAATATCGGGATATTATGGATATTTTAGACATTGGTTGAACCTAATGAATTGCTATATAGCTAGTTTTTTTTTTTTTTTTTTTTTTTTTTGGAGAAGCTATATAGCTAGCTTTTTAAAAAGAAGAGAATAATACTTTAGAAGCACCTGATGAAATCCACCTATGCCATGGCTTCAAAATAATGTTATACGACTCTTCCACTGCCTGCTGCATATTCTGCCCGGGATCTCTCACTAAATTTTGCAACAAGGCCACGGTAAAATCTAGGGATCTGAATGTGGAACAAACCAATTTGTTTATAACAAAAATGAAGCATCTTGTGCAAGAAGTAGTAGATACATCCAAGAATTTGTGCCAATTATACACCTAAACAATGGTTTAAGTACTATAAGGTTGTTATCATTAACAATGAAATGAAAGACAACTTTGATGCATAAGTAATGTCTAATCTCAAAAAATAAAGTCGGGCCCATTAGTGAATTATAAATAATTGAATAACTGCACAACTCGTCATTTAGTACTACGTTCTAGTAATTTTTTTTTCACTTGTAAGTGAGGAATTCTAAGTTCAAATCTCATAGATGTTGATTTGACATGATTTTCTTTTTTGGCTCTTATTTTATTTGAAAATAAATAGCAGTTACCAAACAAGTTTTATGTAAGGAAACAAAAAAGAAAAAGAAAAAACCGAATCGATATTTGAATTAAACAATGCTGATTTTGATTTATCTGTCACTAGAAAACTAATGACTAGTTGTAAAGTAGAGACAAACTTAAGCCAGGTACTGTTAAAGAATGTAAATTCTCATGCATCAAAATCTAAAAAACTTAAATACAACTTATATTAGTTCTACTTTTAAATGTTTCAAGGTTTTATGTGATAAAACTTCATACTTATTGAATCACACATATATTTAAATTGAGGACAATATCAATGTTGATTATTAGTGAGTCATTAATCACCTCTCTAAAATATTGACAAGAACTATTAGATTTGAAAATACATAAGGGGCCATCTGGATTTGATAATTGCTAGTTTTTATTATAGATATGGAGCTCAAATGAATGCACATGGATGTATAGGAAGGCTACAACTTCAAATGGATGGAATATTTGGCAGGATCTTATTTGGAAGGCTACAACTTCAAATGGATGTATAGGAAGAAGTTGTGTTTGCTTGTTTGTTACGAAAGCAAAATTTTAGTATGCCAGATATGTTGATAAGTATAGGGATTCAATTGCAACATATTAGTTAGGTAATACCAACCTGTTAAAATGATAGAAAACAGAATTGAGATGTATTTCATGTCTTGTGCAAGCTTATATTATTACCTCATTTGTAGAGGGGGACTTCTATTTTTGTTACTTGTTAAAACTGGAGATAATTTTGCGAAGTTTCTTCGAGGCAGGAATCGCCTTTTGACTGCAAATCCTAGAGTTATGACAGGCATAATATTTCTTCACAATTGGTCCTTTGTCTACAATTCTTAAAGATATTCAATTTGTGAAGTCTTCTCTTGTTGTTGGAATTCTAATTGTTGGAAACTGTATTACAAAAGTAATATGTCGACATACAGTTTGTCTTTTTTCTTGGTATATGTCTGCTTTTAGTCTTTGAGGTATCCAAACTGCTATTTTTATTAGTATTTACCATTTTGTGGATTAATTAGCTGTTGTAGGTATTTATGCTGTTTGCTGCAGTTTTTGTCACTGTTGGACTCGAGTGCGGCCTTCATCTACGAAGCAATTCGGGACTGCTATGAGGCTTTTGCACTATATTGTTTTGAGAGATACCTGATAGCCTGCTTAGGTATGTAACCGAAATGTGAATGCTGAATCCTCTGTGATTATTAATAGTGAGATTAATCACTATCTTTTTTCTTTAGTACTATTCTTTGCACTGTGCGCAGCGCACATTAATGAAACTTTATATGTTGATAAGTAATCTTCCTAGCGATGAGAAAATAACCAAGTTTTTTTTGACATGTTTAATAATGTAAACCTGAAACAATTTGCCTCCTTGTGGACATACATTTTTCCATGTAAAGGTGGTGAAGAGAGGACAATTGAATTTATGGAGAGTAAGAGCGTAGTCGATTCGAGCACACCTCTTTTGAAAGAAGCTTATGCTTATGGAGTTGTAGAGCATCCTTTCCCACTGAATTGCCTCATAGGAGACTGGCCTCTTGGCTCTGCATTCTACCATGCTGTGAAAGTTGGCATCGTTCAGTATGTTGGTCTCACTAGGTTAGGGTTTGCTAGCAATACCAAATGTTTCGGTGATAAGTTTACAAACTTATCACACCTCTTTGAACTCTCAATATACTTGGACTAACAAGTGTAGTAAGGATAGAAGAAAGACAAGCTTACACACAACACTTCTTTGACTTAATATATGAAAGAAAGCAGTTTACAAACTTAAGAACAACTGAAGCTTACAAGCTTCTGAAAAATGAGAGAGTACAATCAGAATCAAAAGGAATCACACCTAAACCCTAGCTGCAAGACCTATTAATACGAAAACAGAAAATGATAAAGAAAGAGGCATGGCAGCTATGAAACTCTAGCTGTTATCCACTTTCACACATGCTTCCGATGAGCTTTATTCCTTTTACACATGCTTCAGTTCTTGATCTAGATGCACAGCAGCTTTACATCCATAACTGATCATTATCACATGGCAGCTCACTGCTGCTTTGTGATCTTACATTCGGCTGATACATAAAGGACTTCATACATTTATCTAATGCATGAAACTTGAGTGAAGAACAGGCTGGCAGCATGGGATGTTTTTATTTGAATATCCAACACTCCCCTTCAAATCAAAACACCTTCATTCCTAGCATTTCACGTAACAGTCGGAATGATTCAATTGGCAGTGGCTTGGTGAAGATGTCAGCCACTTGTTCCTTTGTGTGACAATAGACAAGCTCAATGGTCTTTTGTTTCACATGATCCCTTAGAAAATGGAACCTAGTATCAATGTGCTTGCTCCTTCCATGTTAAACTGGATTCTTTGCAAGTTTGATTGCAGATACATTATCCACATGAATCAAGGTCGATTCCTCTTGTGAATGACTCACTGATTTCAACAGATTCCTTAACCATATTGCCTCACACACGGTTGAGGCTACAACTACATATTCAGCTTCACATGAAGACAAGGCAACGATTGATTGCTTCTTTGAAGACCATGAGAAAGCAGTTGTACCTAAGAAAAATACATAGCCTGTGGTGCTTTTTCTTTCATCTTGATCACCTCCCCAATCACTATCCGAATAACCATATAATTTTGCATCTTCACCAAAATTATAAAATAGACCAAAGTTTAGAGTACCTTTTATGTATCTTAGAATCCTCTTGACAGTAAGCCAATGAGACTCCCTTGGTGTTTCCATGTATCGACTTACAAGTCCAACACCATAAACTATATCCGGTCTTGTGATTGTGAGGTACCTTAGGCTTCCAACGAGACTCTTGTACACTGTTGAGTTTACAAACTCACCCTCTCCTCCTTTGGACAGCTTCAATCCAGTTGCAACTGGAGTGTTGACAGTGTTACACTTGTCCATATTGAACTTCTTCAATATGTCTCTCATGTACCTTTGTTGAGAGATGAAAATGCCCTCACTTTCTTGCTTCACTTCTATGCCAAGGAAGTATGACATTAAACCAATGTCAGTCATCTCGAACTCACTGAACATGGAGTGCTTGAACTCATTGAACATTCCCTCATTGTTTCCTGTAAATAATAGATCATCTACATAGAGACAAATGATTAAAAATTCCCCTTTCTCACCATTCTTCATATAAAGAGAATGCTCGTATGGACACTTTAGAAATCCATTTTGGTGAAGATAGTTGTCAATCCTTGAATTCCAAGCTCGTGGTGCTTGCTTGAGGCCATACAAGGCTCTCTTCAAGTGATAGACTTTATCTTCTTCCCCTTGTATTTGAAATCCCTCCGGTTGTTCTACATATACTTCTTCTTCAAGCAATCCGACTTGACATCTAATTGATAAATTTTCCACTTATGATGAGCAGCAAGGGAAATTAGTAACCTCACCGTGTCAAGTCTTGCAACTGGAGCAAAGACTTCATCATAGTCCACTCCATGCTTCTGTTTATAGCCCTTTGCCACAAGTCTCGATTTGTACCGATCCACACTCCTATCTGCAGTGCGTTTGATCTTGTAAACCCACTTGACACCAATAGCTTTCTGATTTGGTGGGAGCTTTGTCAACTCCCAAGTGTCATTCTTCTCGATGGCATGGATCTCTTCTTCCATGGCTTTCTTCCAACAATCTTCTTCCACAGCTTCATTGAATGAGAGAGGCTCATGGTCTGCATAGAAGCAGAAAAGATTGGTTTCTTCTTCTTCTTCTTGTCCATAGATCTCAGTGAGACTCCTTAGCCTTACTGGAGTTGATGAACTGCCTTCCTCACTGGATGTAGGACCACTCCTTGCATTTCTGTGCACTGGAGTTGATGAACCTGTTTGAGTAGGTTATGGCTCGACTTGTGGTACAACTTCTTGTTCTTCTAAGTCAGTGGAAACAAGTCTCTCCTTACTGACCTCTTTGTCGTTCCACTTCCATGTCTCTTCTTCACTGAAGATGACATCTCTACTAACCACTAGTTTGCTAGTTAGTGGGTTGTAGAGTTTGTATGCTTTGGACTCTTCACTATAACCCACAAACACACACTTCTCACCTCGATCATCAAGCTTCCTTCTCTTAGCTTCTGGTACTTGAGCATATGCAACACAACCAAAGATCTTTAGGTGTGCAACATTCGGCTTGTATCCACTCCAAGCCTCTTGAGGTGTCATTCTCTTGACACTCTTTGTTGGACACCGATTCAACAAGTAAATCGAACAAGCAACAGCTTCTGCCCATAATTCTTTTGGCAGGTTCTTCTCCTTAAGCATGGACCTTGTCATGTCAAGGATGGTTCGATTCTTCCTTTCAGCTATCCCATTTTGCTGTGATGTATAGGCAGCTGTCATTTGATGCCTAATTCCTTGCTCCTTGCAGTATGCTTGAAAAACATTGGAGGTGTACTCTCCACCTCTATCTGATCTCACAGCTACAAGTTTGTGGTTACTCTCAGCTTCTGTGAATGCCTTGAACTCCTTGAAGACTCTTAGGGCAGCAGACTTTTCTTTGAGAAAATAGGCCCAAGTCTTCCTACTAAAGTCATCAATAAAGGTAATGAAGTATCTATTACCTCCATAGGACATGGGATCCAAAGGACCACATATATCCGTGTGCACCAACTGCAGTGGTGCCTTTGCTCTCCATGCATTGCCAACAGGAAATGGCAACCTTGCTTGCTTGCCAAGTACGCAGCCTTCACACACTTGGTGTTTGGTTTCAATCTGAGGTAGACCACGCACCATTCCTCCATTTGACAACAGTTTTAGACCATTGAAATGAAGATGGCCAAAACGAAGATGCCATCTCAACGACTCACTTTCAATCTCACCAATGTTGCAACATCCAATCTTTGTGTTCAATCTCAGTGGGAACATACGGTTCTTTGACATTTGAACCCGTGCAATGAGCCTTCTTCTTGCATTCCTTAGAGTGAGAAACATATCTTCCATATGTATGATATACCATTTCTGGAGCAATTGACCAATGCTCAGAATATTACTCTTCATATCTAGTATGTAATAGGTATCTGAGATGTATTCTTCTTTTCCATTTTTCTGGATGATTTGATTCTCCCTTTTCCTTCAACTGGTAGCCTTGAGGAGTCACCAAGGCTTACAGATCCATAAGCCTCCATTTTGAGTTCGGCAAAGAACTCTTTCCTTCCACACATGTGGTTACTTGCACCAGAATCAAAGTACCAAACATCTTGTTGGCTACTGGAATCATGGTGTGCTAGTAGGACAGTGAATTCCTCACCATCATTCCCACTTGATTCTGCCAGGTTGACATGCTCACCACTTTTGTATGAACATTCATTTGCATAATGTCCATATTTCTTGCAATTGTGACACTGGATATGTGCCTTTCCTCGAGCAGATCTCCATTCTTGAGATTGTCCTCGACTTTGTGCATAGCCACGCCCTCTTCCTCAGGCTCGTCCTCGGCTACGGTTAGATGAGCTTCCACGACATGAGTTCCACGTCCCACGACCTCCACTTGGCTTGTTGATACTGAGCTTTGTCTCCAAAGCTTGGTCCAGCGTTGTGGGGCTTGCATTCTTTTGAATGCGTTGCTCATGAACTAGGAGGGATCCTAGTAGCTCTTCTGCGCTCATTGTCTCCAAATCCTTGGATTCTTCAATGGCAGTCACTACATGTTCGAACTTGGATGTAAGTGACCGGAGTATCTTCTCCACAACTCGTACTTCATCGAGTCTCTCGCCATTTCTCCTCATCTGGTTTACTATCACAATGAGCCTTGTGTGATAGTCTGAGATGCTCTCTCTTTCATTCATGTGAGCAGTTTCAAAATCTGCTCGAAGTGATTGTAACCTCACTTTCTTGACTCGATCTACACCCTTGTAAATCATGCTGAGTGTATCCCATACTTGCTTGCTCGTTGTTGCTTCTGCAACCTTTTCAAATGTTGAATCTTCTAATCCTTGATATAGAAGATACAGTGCCTTTTGGTCCTTCTTTCGTAAATCCCTGAGAGTGTTGCTTTGATCTGCAGTGTATGCAGCTTCTTGTGCCGTAGTAGGTACAACATAGCCACTACTAACGACTTCCCACAGCTCCTGTGATCCAAACAAAGCCTTGAATTGGATACACCATCTTTCATAATTTTCTTTCTTCAATACGGGAACTTGGAGTTGCACAAGATTTGATGCCATTGCTGCTGCACTTGCCAGAAGGTATTCTGGCTCTGATACCAAATGTTGGTCTCACTAGGTTAGGGTTTGCTAGCAATACCAAATGTTTCGGTGATAAGTTTACAAACTTATCACACCTCTTTGAACTCTCAATATACTTGGACTAACAAGTGTAGTAAGGATAGAAGAAAGACAAGCTTACACACAACACTTCTTTGACTTAATATATGAAAGAAAGCAGTTTACAAACTTAAGAACAACTGAAGCTTACAAGCTTCTGAAAAATGAGAGAGTACAATCAGAATCAAAAGGAATCACACCTAAACCCTAGCTGCAAGACCTATTAATACGAAAACAGAAAATGATAAAGAAAGAGGCATGGCAGCTATGAAACTCTAGCTGTTATCCACTTTCACACATGCTTCCGATGAGCTTTATTCCTTTTACACATGCTTCAGTTCTTGATCTAGATGCACAGCAGCTTTACATCCATAACTGATCATTATCACATGGCAGCTCACTGCTGCTTTGTGATCTTACATTCGGCTGACACATAAAGGACTTCATACATTTATCTAATGCATGAAACTTGAGTGAAGAACAGGCTGGCAGTATGGGATGTTTTTATTTGAATATCCAACACAGTATGTATGGACTCATTTTCCTGTTGAAAATTTATTTAAATTATTATATTTCCTTGAAAAATTTCAGCCTTATTTGGTCTTGTTAAAACATTATTTTCCAGATGATAGTGAAATTGATCTGCGCTTTGCTCGAGACTTGTGGTGTTTATGGAGAAGGGAAATTTGACTGGAGATACGTTTAAGATATTTGTTTCTGTATTATTTAGGTCTAAAAGCTTCTTTGTCTGACCTTTACTGGTAGACAATTATTCCATGTCTTCTTAGATGACAGGTTGAGTATGCCTTGTGTACTGATGCTTGATCCACACATGCACACACTTCCACATACTTTCTTGAGCACATAAATGTTGGCACATCCTTAGGATGATTCGCAACTGTGATTTTGTACAATGTTTTTTGTAGTGTTGCACTTGTTTCTGTTGTGATTCTGATATATACTGTTCTGAATTATTTTGTTTGCTTGCAGCTATCCGTACTCGGCAGTTGTTCTTAATTTTACTTGCGCTGGCCCGAAGAGTTGGTTTATGGAGGTAATTCGTCAACAGGACGAACAACATTCATGAATTTCGGGTCAAGAATGGATTGTTTCTTTGATCAGCATTGGGGGGTGCAGAATGATGGAGCAGTGGATAGGCATACTGACAGAGGTAATGCCATTTTGACTCTGAACGTATCTCCAAGCCTCAAAACAATTTGAATACAACCCTAGAAAATAACAATTGAATTTCGTATAGAATGTGTGTATATTAGCACGTGTTATCGCTCTTTTGAGACAAACTAATCTTCTATTTGTGAATTGGTTTGAAAGAAAGAAATCTTAAAAGTAATTTTCCACATGATACTTCACCTCGTACATTGACGTTTTAGGATTTATATGACAACCTCACTTATGTAACTTGATTTTAGCCTCATTCTGATCCTCTAGAACTCAGTTTGTTCCACCGAAGTCCATAGAACTCAAATTTTGTCCCATGTTGTCAAATCGGTGAAACATCAATTTTGCCGTGCGGCATTAAGACTTGTTAAGCGGGTCCATGTTGCATAAGGGAGAGAGTATAAAATTTGATGTAATGTCTTGGTTTCAAGAGAGAATTTTCTCCACACCAAATGGATCTCTTACTTCCAACAAGGATGAAATAACTATATTATTATGCTCCAGTGTAAGGTAAGTCCGAAACCAATCGAGTTCCAGAGAGAAAATGAGATTAAAATCGAGTTTTGAGCAAGGTATAAAATATCGATGATATCGGAAATATCGGTAGTCCAAAAACATGGAAATTTTGATGGAAATATCGGGATATTATCGATATCGATAAAAATTGAATAAAAACCACGGAAATTGTAAGAAAAACTTGGAAATTTTTATTGAAACTTTGCAAGATGTTTATTCAGTCAATTATCTATTAGTTTATTACAAAAAATTGGAAGGAAATGCATTGCATGATGAATTTAACTGATTTAAGTTGATTATATAGCGAGTTGGTAAACATTGTGAGTGTAAAAAATATGTAGTAGTTAATGAAAGAAGTTTAAACACACCATATTTATATATTATTATTCTTCCTATTTTTGAGTATTTCAGTTTAGTAAATGATTTTAAATTTCGAAGACAAAATTCTTTTAAGGGGGTAGATTGTTACACCCACCCCCAATTTAAATTATATTTTCACTAAGTTTGAGTTTATTATGCTTTTAAAATTATTTTTTGAGTCTTAATAGGTGTGCCACGGGGCTCACCTTTGTTTGTTGTTCCCCGTGTCCAAGCCTAACTCTTTCTCTCCCTCTCTTCTCTTTCCCTCCCTCACACTCTCTTCCTTTTCCTCTTCTTCACCGAGACACCCATAAAAACATTAGCCTAGAACACGTGTCTCGCATCCATGCATTAAGTTCTTAGGATTCCAAATGAACGGTTAGATCTCTCTCTCATGTCAGAATGTGGTATATACATTCAATGGCCCTCCCATTTCTCTAGCAACTGAAATAAACTCTTCATTTCCTCTCATCCATCCCTCTCTCTAGAAACCGAAAAATAACATCTCCACTGCTTGCATCCCCATACATATCTAAACCTCACAACCCTAGCCGTCATCCTGGAGCTTTAGTGCCATTCCCTCCATTGCCTTCTGGTCCCGTGCACGGCAGTCGTCCTCTTTACCAAATCTCCATGGCAAAACTCGAAATCCCAAAGGTAAAAATTTGTCCTTGCTGGGATCGCTTTCAACTGGGTGTATTTTCATTGAAAGTGCACAGATCTAACCCATGCATGCATTGTGTTGTTGCGAGAGGGCACATATCTACCAACAAACGAAGCGCAGGAGCACCCAATATGCACAGATCCATGACTGAGTATCGAGGATTCCTCCGCTCTGGTATTGCGATATTATCGCTAATATCGCTAAATATTGCTAATATCGTGATATTATCTCGATATTTTGACGAAAACCTATCGGATATGTGTAGCAATATCGAACTTCTAAAAAAACGATAATATCGGCGAAATATTGCCGATATTATTGATTTTTTATACCTTGGTTTTGAGCATTGCAAAAATGCTGAAAAAGCCTATCTGAAAAAGTGAAAAGCGAAAAAATAACAATGGGCCTTCTCTTGTCATCTCATCTAGGGGTGGGTTCAGTTCCGTTCGGTTCGGTTTTTTGCCAAAACCGAAAACCAAACCGAAATCACTGTTCGGGTCGGTTCGGTTCGGTTTTCTGTCGGTTTGTGTTCGGTTCGGTTTGTGTTCGGTTCGGTTTTTCTCGGTTCGGTTTCGGCTCGGTTCGGTTTTAGAATACCTATAAATATTATACTTGTACAATTATAGCAGCACAAATCCTCCTGTCAAGTTGGCTTGCGGCTGCTATTCCCAACCTGGAGGGAAGGGGTGCGGAGGGTTTTGTTGATTTGTTTTGTTGATTTCTCATAAAAATTGGAAAAAATTTCCAAAATCCGGGAGGCATGAGGAGGGTTCAAAACCATACCCTCTAACTTCGAAAGTTTAACTGAAACCAACTTGGCAACAGCATCTGTTTTGTTATGATTGTATGACTAAACTATTTATAAACATTGAAAAAAATAATTAAATATATATATCGGTTCGGTTCGGTTTCCGAACCTCAAAAACCGAAACCGAACTGGGCAAATTCGGTTCGGTTCGGTTTTTTTCGGTCTCGGTCCGGTTCTCGATTTTTTTCAATTTTTGGGTTTTTGAACCCACCCCTAATCTCATCTGGCCGAAAAGAAAACCAATGGGCCTTGATTCCCTCAGCTTAGCCTGATAGAAATATTAGGGTACATTTGTTTCTGCAACATACAAAATCGAGAAGCTAGCAGCTAGGGTTTTGCGCACATCTCTATAAAGTACACCGCAGAAGGCCTCCTGATAAAATAGTTCGTCCGTTGCGCGCTCTTTCTGTGTCTGCCTCGGCCAGTGAGTGAGTGAGTGAGGCGGCGTGTGTTTGTTTAGCAGCGTATGCATTCGTGGGGAGGGAGGGGGCAATGATGATCGCCTGAGGAAGTCATGCACCACTCTGATGAATCTGTGCTGATAAATTTCTCATACCCAATTCTTCTGAGCCTCTCCTTTCCTCTCCTCTCCGCTCGTTTTTTTTTTCTTTCTGTTTTCTAATTTTGTTTTGTTTTTCAAATTTCTCTATGAATCCAGATTTCAAATTAAAATTCAGAAAAATAAAAAGAACGATGGGGATTTGATGAGAGGGGCCAAGTGATGGGATCTTTGGATCCAACCATGATGCGGACCGTACAGCTCTTTTGCTTTTGGGGATACAATTTTGGTGTCTGATGGTTCCTTCTAAATCTTGCGAAATGTTTCCGTACTGTTTATTTTACCAAAAAAATTACATATTTACATTAAAAATTCAATCATAATATTATTTATTTTATTTTTATCGTTAAAATTTAAAGTTATTAAAACATTTTTATTAGTTTTTTTTTTTTGTAAATTTTCTGGGAGTATATTTTGCTTTTATTTGGCCTTTTTGTATGAAGAAAAGCAAACTTTTTTTTAAATTTAATTCCAACTTAATTTCATAATTAAAACATAATCAAATGGGTTAAACCCACAATTTCTTGATATAGATTTGGATTGAGTAACTGAAATCAAATTGGTGCAAAATTTCTGGAGAATTGGAAGAATATGAACGATTGGCAATTTTTCAAGTTTTGGAACCAGAAAATTGCGGAGCTCTCTTGTATATAACAGCTAATTGGTTGTGGGTTTAGGGTCCATTCTATCGATTACACCAAGTTTCAAAATTAGCTTGTACAAAATTGAACACGTGCTTTAATTTTAACTATTCATTCTTCGTATATACGAGTTTCGGCCCTTGGTCTACAAAATACGGCTGGCACCCGACTAAGTTTCGTGTAAAAATGACAACAAGAAAATGGTTGTCATTTTGAAAATGTACTACTAATTTAAAGGTACATTGAATGAAGAAATTTTCAAACCTTTACCAATCGAGACGTAAATATTCTTAAACTCTGAGTAGACCCGACAGTTTCTTACACGACACGAAAATAACAGGTTTCGGGTTAACACGATAACTAATCGGGTCATTATCGGGTGACCCGTTAAGAACACGTTAATAACGGTTTCTTAACAGGTATACATGCGGGTAACACGTGGGTAATCCGTTTTGACCCGTTAAGAAAAATAAAGGGGATGTGCTATCCACACACCCCTTTTTACTTCTCAAACACCTCTATTAATTTTTGTCCGTTAGATCTTCTTCAATTCATCCGATCCGACGACCGAAATCCAAAAAGATGTGAGTGAAGTAAAAAGGGTGTGTGTGGATATCACACCCAAAATAAATTATAATTTTAAAGTTTAATTACTAAAAAATTTATTATAAAATACAATAGCTATATTGTATATATTAGTATATTTTATATTAAATATATATTTTTATATTATTATTCTATATAAGTTTTAAAAATTAAGTTTTATTTTTATTATGAGGGTTTCTTATTATCATTAATAGGATAAATTTTACTTAACATGTTGTTGTCCAAAATTAAAATCAACTAGTATAGTATTAGTATAGGCAATATGTGACATCCCACATCGCCCAGGGGAGTGATCCTTAAATGTATATTCTCATCCCTATCTACCACGAGGCTTTTTGGGAGCTCACTGGCTTCGGGTTCCATAGGAACTCTGAAGTTAAGCGAGAAGGGAGCTAGAGCACTCCCATGATGGGCGACCCACTGGGAAGTTGCTCGTGAGTTCCCAGAAACAAAACCGTGAGGGCGTAGTCGGGGCCCAAAGTGGACAATATCATGCTACGGTGTTGGAGCGGGTCCGGGAAGTGGTTCGCCCCAGGTCGGGATGTGACAAATTAGTATCAGAGCCTAACCCTGGTCGTAGTGTGCCGACGAGGACGTCGGACCCCTAAGGGGGTGGATTGTGACATCCCACATCGCCCAGGGGAGTGATCCTTAAATGTATATTCCCATCCCTATCTAACACGAGGCCTTTTGGGAGCTCATTGGCTTCAGGTTCCATAGGAACTCCAAAGTTAAGCGAGAAGGGGGCTAAAGCACTCCCATGATGGGTGACCCACTGGGAAGTTGCTCGTGAGTTCCCAGAAACAAAACCGTGAGGGCGTGGTCGGGGCCCAAAGCGGACAATATCGTGATACGGTGGTGGAGCGGGCCCGGAAAGTGGTCCCACCCGAGCCGGGATGTGACACAATAAAACATCCCTACAAGTATGAAAAGTGTGAAAGGATATATAAACACTCGTGATTCATCATTTTCCATGAGTAGACAATGATTACACTTAGATTATTGTTTAGATTTTTAAAACCCTCCAAACCGTCTTGAATAGTATTTTTTATTTTGAGTGTAAAAATAATAAAAATAATAATAATTATTGTAGAAATGTAAAAAATGTAAAAATAAAATAAAATATATATATATATACAATCACTCGTAGTGACAAGTTTTACAACTTTCGTGAAGGGGTCAACTTCGAAATCCGACACTATAATCCATAAACCTTAAATTTGTATTTAACCGTCAATTGTCATTTGAGCTTTATTCTTTATATTGAATTTCATTTTTAAAATTTTCTTTTTTTGAAAACATGATATTCTGGGGGATGTAGGAAGATGAACGGTTTGGATCTTTGATATCACGTTCTGATATTTACGGTTAATTGAAATATGAGTCGATGTTATATAGTTTGTAGAGACATTATAAACACCGAGCAATATTTTCACTAACAGTAAAACTCTGAACATAATATCAACGATCCGAACCGTTCATCTTCTTGTATCCTCTGATAGATCATGTTTTAAAAAAACAAAATTTGGTGAGAAAAATGAAACATAAATGTAAACAACAATCGACGGTTAAATTTTGATCTATGGTTTATGTGATTATAGTTGCACATTTCAAAGTTAAGCCCTTCATGAAAGTTGTGAAGCTTGTCATTACGAGTGTTTATATATTTTTTTCTGTATTTTTCAAACTTCTACATTAATTAAAAAACTATTAAAGACTTTACTTAAACAATAGCCATACGATAAATGAGAAGAGAGTGCCAATATAGAAAGTCTCACTGAAAATATCATCAATATAACTCTTCAAGACAATATATCAAGCCAAAGTTCCAATACCATTTCTCATGGTGATTGATGAAAATTGAAGAGTTTGATTTTAAGAAAATGTGCAAGGTTCCAAACCTTGAAACATAACTCCCTTAATTTTACAAATCTTTTGAACATTTGATATTTTGTAATGTTCTAATGTTTTTTTATATTTTTTATTATGCTCTTATTTTGGGTATGTAAATATGTAATACTTGAAAGACAAATGTGTTTTTATGTTTTGAATGTGATAATATGGTATGTATATACTTATTTAGTATTATGTTTTTCATTTGATTATTTATTGGTTCAAAATATATTTTTCTTAACAGGTAACGTGTGACATCCCACATCGCCCAGGGGAGTGATCCTTAAATGTATATTCTCATCCCTACCTAGCACGAGGCCTTTTGGGAGTTCACTGGCTTCGGGTTCCGTAGGAACTCCGAAGTTAAGCGAGATGGGGTCCAAAGCGGACAATATCGTGCTACGGTGGTGGAACGGGCCCGGGAGGTGGTTGCGCCCGGGCCGGGATGTGACAATATTGTGACATCCCACATCGCCCAGGGGAGTGATCCTTAAATGTATATTCCCATCCCTACCTAGCACGAGACATTTTGGGAACTAACTGGCTTCCGATTCCATAGGAACTCCGAAGTTAAGCGAGAAGGGGGCTAGAGCACTCCCATGATGGGTGACCCACTGGGAAGTTGCTTGTGAGTTCCCAAAAACAAAACCGTGAGGGCGTGGTCAGGGCCCAAAGTGGACAATATCGTGCTACGGTGGTGGAGCAGGCCCGGGAGGTGGTTGTGCCTGGGCCGGGATGTGACATAACGGGTCGGGTCATATTACCTGTTAATATTATCGGGTTGATTTTGGGTTGGGTCATTTTACCCGTTTATTTTAACGGGTGTTACACGACACGACCCGTTAAGATATCGGGTATGACATGAAAATGACACGAACACGGAAAACACGACACAAATGCCAGGTCTAACTGTGAGGACAAGATTTGTTTGATGAGGCGAGCAATACTAGGACGATGAGGTGTCTATCCATGTCATTTTTCCATATGTGATTTTTTTTTAATAAATCGATATTTTTACACTAGGATGAGAGATAATTCGGCTAAGTTAAACAATAGTCAACCTATTTTGATATTGATATTATCATCCACGATATTTAAACTTAAAATAGAGATTCTCCTAAATCTCAGGAATGAGAAATCAGTTTCAAGCATTAATTACTAAAATTTTAAAGTTTTTTTTAAAATAAAAACTCTATTTTTATTGGTCCACGATTAATATAAATCTCGGAGTAAAAAATTTCTAACGAGCTCCTAAACTAACTTTCTAATATTTTTAATTAAAATTTAATTAAAAATTAGAAAACATAATCGGAGATGCTGTTAGTAGACATAGGCACCAAGTTGCCATAGCTCGAGTCTGCAACTGTCACAAGCTGAAGATTGTTGTAGAACTTTGGATTTTATCACCAAGCCTGAGGGTAACCAGTGCAGTGAGCAATTTAATGCGTATTTATAATCAGTGCACATTTGGTTCAAAGAATACATAAGCACAAACAACATTGTGCATCGCCTTAGAGTATATACGAAACTGATTTGAGAGGCTTAAATTTATAGACAATCCGGTTTATGCAAAATATGAGAAATCGTTACAGAAAATGTAAGGTGAAGTGGAACATTATTGAGGAGTTTCTCCTTTACGTCTCTATTGTGATAAAATTCTAGCTTTAATATTGAAGAAAGTTGAGATTTTATCATAAAGTCAATTGATAATATAGGGAGTTGTGGGAGTTGTCCAACTCATAAGTCTATGTAAGATCTATTCTCCTATCAATGTGGAATTCATTCTCAACACTCATACTCATGTTTGGTGATTTTTTTAAGCCAAACATGTAGACAACACAAATATAGTGTGTGGAGAGCGTGTGGCAGTTAGACTTTACACATGCATGTAGCAGTTCGACTTCATAAGTGAGACAATCTGCGCTGATACCATAAAAAAAATTTAACCTGATGTTCACATAAAACTTTTCTAAAAATTTCTTAACATGTAATATGACAGCTAGAATGTTAGCAATTTGAATTTTGAAAAGAAACTATTACACGCCTCTCTATTTTCCAACAAACTATTAAACTTTTATAAGAATAATGGAGACGCTATAAAATCCAAGAAATAAAGTTGACATTTAGAAGAACTACACAAGTAAGCGCATGAGATAAATAATTACTGAGAAACGCCATATAGTTCGATTAATTGGTACTACACAACTACATAATCTGTAGTTATGTAATACTTGAATCCATAATGTAGTTATGTAGCGTGGTACCTGAATCTATGGAATAATACCGATAATACAAACGTATGCGATACCAATTAATGTAGTTACGTTGTACCTGAATCCATAGTGTAGTTATGTATAGTATCTGAAAAATGAATAAAAACTTAAAAAAATAAATAGTTCGAATCGTTGAAGCTCGATGTATAATGTGCCCCACAACTAGTCCCAATTTTACCAAAAAATGGATCCCCACTAGTCTATTTTTACAAACAAACAAAAATGGACGTCTCTTTGGATAAGGTGTTTGTAGTTTGAAAATGTTTTTATTTAATTCAAACGTAAACATAAAGAAGAAGTTTCTGAGAAATTTAAATATAGATATGACCTCCCGTCGAAAAATATCTTTGTCTGATCATAAAATTTTTATTTTATTTTATTTTTTAACTATATTATATCACCATTTGTTGCCTATATAAGTAAGACCCCAGTTGAAAGAAATTGCAAAACATTTATTCCAGTAGTAGTCTTTGCTTCTACCCTATATTGAGGATGGCATCTTTAGGTGTTGAGGGAGACAAGTACCGTTCCTATTTAACTGGAGAAGGAGAAAAGAACACCCAATGGAATTTTGGTGCCACCCCTAGCTATGATGTTGCGAACAAGCTCTTTGAGGCAGGCAGAACAAAGGTTTCTGTGTGTGTGTGTGTGTGTGTGTGTGTAACTGCTTGCTATGATACGCATATCACCTTCCCTTTTTATGTTTGTACAAGAGACGTTTCATTTTCTTTGATGGATCATTTAAAATTTGCGTCAAACTCAGATATGGCCATCCGGGTCACTGGAAGAAGAGGTGCAGAACCTTGTAAAGACATGGGAGATGGAGCTTTTCCACAAGTCCAACCCCGATGATTTCAAATCACTTGATCCCAACAAATACACTGCCAGCGTAAATGGTAATTAACAAACTAATAGCTAGTTGGTGCAATCCAAAACTCATTAATTAGATACTTAAAGTTTTCCATGTATACTGATTAATTATTACTACTTTGATCAGGAAGGAAAGGCTTAAATATTGAAGAAATAGGGAAAATTGGAGGAGGATATAACTCTTTTCTGCAGACCTCACTGCCCGAGAAACTGAGGGGATATAATCCAGATGAGGAAACAGCAGAATCATCGCACAAGGCTTTCACTACAACATTCCCTCGTGGATTTGCGTTGGAGATCCTCCAAGTTTATTCTGGGCCACCAGAGATTGTCTACAAATTTAGGCACTGGGGTTACATGGAGGGCCCCTTCAAGGGCTATGCTCCCACTGGAGAAATGGTTGAGTTCTTTGGAATGGCCATTTTTACGGTATTTCTCTAACCCTACTTGGCCAATCAAATGAAGCTCTCATTCTTATTCATTTCACGTAATGTTACTATCCCTTTAAAAATTAAAATATATCTCCATTTTATTGTCCTAACTTACCAAACAAACAGATGGATGAACACAAGAAAATTGTTAAGGTGGAGTTCTTCTATGACCCTGGACAACTACTTGAAGGTCTTCTGAAGGGTGCGAAATTGGGTAACTCCTTCGAAGAGACAGCTTCAAGCTGCCCAGTCCTGAGGAGCACTGAGTAGTTTTAGTAACTCTCCTATGAAACCTAATAGGATTGCTAGCAAATCAATAATTTATGCCCATTAGGCACACAAAGCTAGCTACATATGTTAAGGAACTTTTATTAAGCTGTTTTTATATGGAAATATTCGTGCTTATCTGTATGGTACTGGTGCAATATTTGAGTCAAAAATAAAGACGATATATTTGCATGAATGTTGGTACATTTTTTAGGTCTTATATGCAATAACAGCTGCATACCGCTCGTCAGCCACTAACCAAAACATTGCAATTTGCTCCCAAATGAAATTATGCACTGTGTGATACCATTGACATGCAGAAGCAAGGGTGGTGGTTTTGGACTTGGGTTGTCTGCCCTCTCACTTATCATCCCCTCTTATTTGTGCGGTCACGGTTAAGCCACGTTAACATTTTATATTGATCTTTTTTTATAGAGATAATAAGACAAAAAGTAATATGAATATAAAATGCTGACGTGACTTAACCGTGACCGTACAAATATGAGAGAATGGAAAGGGATGAGAAGTGGGATGATAGACAATCCAAGTCTGGTAGTTTTGGCACCTCTATCTGTACAAACAAGAAGAGGGCACGTGGACGAATAGTTGAGCTTTTCTTTGCTCAGTGAAGCGGGACGGACTGAAAATTATGTGAACCGATTTTATCGCATAGTTGGTTAGTCAGATTAGTACTTTTAGTACTTTTAATGTTGCACGTTTCTTATTGTCCATTAACAAGTAAGGCTACGAGCGGTCGATTGGCGGCGGTCGTTATTGTCCTCATGGTTCTATCATTTGAATTTTTAGGGCTGGCTTGCAGTTGCAGATGTAACGTTTTTGTTCTTTTCATTTTTAATGGGCTTTGGGCCTATGCCCATCTATCGGCCCCAAAAATAATTACACAAGGATCATGCGTTAACAAGTCCACCAACTACTTGTTCATAGCATTGTCACTGTCGATCAGCCTCTCTTAAAATAATGTAGAGATATTTTTTTCTTGCAAGTATGTAGCGCTTTTTTTTTTGGTCAAACCACATATTTTGTTAGATGAAATGTTAGTAGTTGTCCACACCATCATATAAGGGCTTAACACTATTCCACCACTGTAACAGAATGCTAATAGTTGCCCAAAGTGAATTGCACTTAGTGAATTGCACTAAAAGTAGCTGAATCACGCTGGTTTTCTAGCACATATTCCAGTTTTGGAGGAGAAACCGAAGTGCATTGCACTTAGTGAATATTTTTGCTTTCTGCCCTCTAGTGATAGTGATACTTGTTACTGTTTGATTTATCACCGTTAAATGAGTTTAAATCTCAAAATTTAAACTTATAAATTGATAATAAATAGGGTGGTGAGCATTATCACCACTTTATAATGATGGCAAAAAAATCTACCTTTACACTTAATGATATGGTAGGCAAGCGTGAACTACGATATAATCAGCTATTTGAACTAAGATATTCCTAGCCTTAATAATCACTATAGAAACCTTATGAAAACACCTCTTAATTAAGCCCAAACTATAATCATATATAAAGGAATTTCATGCATCAAACTCTCTCATACATATCACGCACATGTGTATGGAATAAGTGTTAACTTCATCAAATCTTGGCCTTCTATTTTTTTGAATGAAAACGAGTGGCTATGATTTAATTAAGTAAACAATTAAGGCTGTGATATGGTATAGTAGGCAAGCGTGAACAATTAAGACTGTGATTTGGTATGGTAGGCAAGTGTTAACTTCACATAAGATTTCACATATGATATGGTAGGCAAGCGTGAACTTCGTTTCTTATTGTCCATAAACAATTAAGGCTGTGAGCCGTCGTTGATGGCGGTCGTTTTTGTTCTCATGGTTCTATTCTATCATTTGAATTTTTTGGGCTTACTTGCAGATGTAATTTTTTTGTTCTTTTTAATGGGCATTGGGCCTATGCCCATATTTTGGGTCCAAAATAATTACGCATATACTATTTAATAGGTTTTAAAAAATCATGCGTTAACGAGTCCTCCTGGCTGCTTGTTCCAAGAATTTTACTTGGCTATAGAATTGTCACTGTCAGACAGCCTTTTTCTTAAAATAATATAGAGATTTTTATTTTATTTTTTGTAGTATGTAACTTTTTTTTTTTGTCAAACCATAAATTTTATTAGTTGAGATATTAAATAAGTTATTGACGAAATTAGAATCTACCTCGTTATACAATAATTCAACACTTTTTCATTAATGTAGTAAAAGATCACTTGATAAGTATATAGCGCTTCGGCTTCTCCGATGTCATCGATATTTTCTTCAAAATTTTCGTGTTTTTAAAAAATTTATATTTAAAAAAAACACAAAGAGAATTCGAATCCCTCCCATTTTACTCATTCAACACCTTGACCACCACCATATCACTTATGTTTTTGTGAAAATATGCTAAAATATTTATATATATGGTTTTGTTTTGAATTCTTTTTGCAAGAAACAAATTTGCACATGACAATAAATCTTTGACAATTTCTTTTCAAGTATCTACTTTTGAACTACACACCACGTTCACTCACCTAACTAATTAGTTGTAGTCATATTTCTATATATATGGACAACGTCAACCAATCTCAAATCTATATGGGTGGAAAGAATCCGAGACTCAATCTTCAAATGATTTTGCTTATGGACAACGTCAACCAATCTCGGATCCATATGGGTGGCATGTTAACAATTACATGCAAAACTATTTTGGGAATTTATCATTTGATGACTACTCTTCACAATACACTTACTCTACACATAGAAATGATGAAGATAGTGAAAATTTTGAACCTCATAGGAACTCTATGTGGTACTAAGTCAATCATGTATCTTACCATGCAATGTATAAAGTGTAAAATATTGTACTAATTCATTATATATAAATGGTTATGGTGTGTTTAAACTTCTTTCATTAATTACTACATATTTTCTACACTCACAATGTTTGCCAGCTCGCTATATAAATCAGTTAAATCGATCATGCAATGCATTTTCTTCCAATTTTTTGTGATAAACTAATAGATAACTGACTAAATAAACATCCTGCAAAGTTTCAATAAAAATTTCCAAGTTTTTCTTACAATTTCCGTAGTTTTTATTCAATTTTTATCGATATCGATAATATCCCGATATTTCCATCGAAATTTCCGTGTTTTTGGGTTACCGATATTTCCGATATCATCGATATTTTAGACCTTGCTTGCACTTGGTGAATGTTTTTGCTCTTTGCCCTCTAATGATGGTGATGCTTGTAACCACCTGATTTATCACTGGTAGATGAATTTAAATATTAAAATTTAAACTTATACAATGATAATAAATAAAGTGGTGAGCATTACCACAACTTTAGAATGATGACAAAAAATCTACGATTGTACTTAATGGTATGGCAGGAAGGCGTGAACTACGATATAATCAGCTACTTGAACTAAGATATTCCTAGCCTTAATAATCACTATAGAAACCTTATGAAAACACCTCTTAATTAAGCCCAAACTATAATCATATAAAAAGGAATTTCATGCATCAGACTTTCTCTCAAACGTATCACGCACATGTGTATGGAATAAGCTTTAACTTACTTCATCAAATCTCGGCCTTCTATTTTTTCGAATGAAAACGAGTGGCTGTGATTTAATTAAGTAAATTGATGCTCATTCTATGTGCAGGTACGTGATGCACATGAGAGAAATTTAATGCATAATCTCTCTTGCTAAACTTGTGAGTCCTTAGCTTTCAGACCACATCCCTCTCATCAAATCAAGCATAGTATTTGTGATTTAATCATTCCATAACAGCTAATTGCAATTGGAGCTAATGAATCCTCAAAACACCTTCAAAGGATCATGTCCTCATTTCCAAGTGATGCCTGATGCTAGAAACCGACTATACGAAAAGCAAAGATTCATAAGCATCCAAACTTGTGAGTATTTTCCATTAAAACTGTACAGAGGATATCATAGATAGATGTTCCTTCGTATTGAGATACATTAGAAACTTATACGAAACACAAAGACAATTTTGCATTATTAACTACACATAACCAAATGCGATTTCCACATATTTATCTACACACACACACACACACACACACACACACACACACAGAGGAATGCTGGACTCTTTGACTCATGGCTGTGCAGTCAGTAGTTTTGCTTTCTTTAAGTGTGTACCTCAGTTAGACTTCAACCTATCCAAGTGATAAAATTTCTGCAAAAACCAAGTGTAATCAAACCATGTCAAAACATATGTTAGCCAATGAAGAAGCATCCGGCAGGCGTTGGGTGGTTGAATACTTAACCAGAATCGAGTGGATTTCTTCCAGATAAGGCACGAGTAAGGAAACCAAGGTCTCTATTTCCAGTTTCAAGTTGTCATAGTTTTCATCTTTTGCCATGAGGCTACTAATGAATGTTTCATTGTCAGGCACTAGCATTAGGGCTACCTGCATACGGTATATTTGTTAGTAATTCCAAGTAAAATTTTATGTTGCTCCATGTGGCCCATTATCTCCATGCTGTTAAATTTTAGGTTTCAGCTATTCATGGTCCTTTTTGGATCGCAATCATAGGCTTAATTAGAAAAGAAAACCCCTTATAGAGAATTCCATATAAATTACGTGACATAATAGTGTAATATATTTTGTTCATCAAAATTATAAGTAAAATTGATACGACACATCATGTCACTTGGGTGTTAACATGACTGTGTGTTGAACCTAATAAATAGCTAGATAAGTTGCTTAAGTTTGGGGCAGTAACAGTGGAACAAATAATGAACAGCTATATAGCTAGCTTTTGAAAAAGAAGAGAGTAATACTTTAAAAGCAGCTGATGAAATCCACCTATGCCATGGCTTCAAAGTAATGTTATAAGACTCTTCCACTGCTTGCTGCATATTCTGCCCGGGATCTCTCACTAAATTTTGCAACAAGGCCGCGGTAAAATCTAGGGATCTGAATGTAGAACAAACCAATTTGTTTATAACGAAAATGAAGCATCTTGTGCAAGAAGTAGTTGATCCATCCAAGAATTTGTGCCAATTATACACCTAAATAATGGTTTAAGTACTATAAGGTTGTTATCATTAGCAATGAAAGACAAGTTTGATGCATAAGTAACGTGTTATCTCAAAACATAAAGTGGGGCCGATTAGTGAATTATAAATAATTGAACAATTGCACAACTCGCCACTTAGTATTACGTTATAGTTGTATTTTTTTCACATGTAGGTAAGTAGTCTTAAGTTCAAATCTCGTAAATGTTGATTTGACATGATTTTCTTTTTTAGCTCTTATATTATTTAAAAATGAAAAACAGTTACCAAACAAGTTTTATGTACGAAAAAAAAAACCTAATCGATATTTGTGTTAAACAAAGCTGATTTTGATTTATCTGTCACTAGAAAACTAATGACTAGTTGTAAAGTAGAGACAAACTTAAGCTAGGTACTGTTAAAGAAGGTAAATTCTCAAGCATCAAAATCTAACAAACTTAAATACAGCTTATATTAAGTAGTTATCCTTTTAAATGTTTTGAGGTTTTGTGTGATAAAACTTCATACTTATTGAATCACACATGTATTTAAGTTGAGGACAATATCACACATGTATTTAAGTTGAGGACACTATCAATGTTGATTATTAGTGAGTCATTAGTCACCTTTCTAAAATCTTGACAAGAACTATTAGATTTGATAATACATAAGGGGCCATTTGGATTTGATAATTTCAAATCTAGGGATTTATATATGACATCATAAGATAAAAAAATTATTTGTTTTAGATTATTATAATTGATGGGGACTCGTACAAGAAGGAAATAAAGAACAATAATAGATTTCAAAATGATTCTTTTCACACAGTCATTTCATACGTAATAATCTCAAAATTTTGGATTAACATTTGGCTTTATTGTTAAATCCAAATTATTTTTTAAAATTTCTCCGCCCAAATATAGACGGTTCTCGTTGTTTGTTCGCATAGTCAAGGGAAACCACAGTAATTAAATTACCTGGTGAGCCAAACAAAGGCTCTACTACAACTGGTAACGTTTCTAGCAATGCCTTCAGTCGCCTCATTTTTCAACATCTCAACCATATTTGAATATGTCGAAAGATCTGATTCATGTTTCGTTTCCAATCTCTACACATATATATAAAACAATAAATAGAGTGGTTACTAAAAAAGACAAATCAATCACTTTAGTAGTGCATATTAAGCATAAAATTATCAGTGCACGATGAATACGGCTTGATACATTAAAATTTCAATATTACTTATTTGAAACATGCATCTTGGGTTGTTTCTGCTACCATGAATAGTCAAAGGGAGATTGAGTGGGCTTGTAAATAAAGTTTCACATTGGAAACCCATTGCTAATGGATAAGAAAGCTTTCTGGAGACACTTCAGCATGTGGAGCATCTTGGTATGCGTAATTATGTATTCCTACATGAAGGTCATAGAAGAAACAATATCGTGTTTTCTTGCAATGTGTGTGTGTGTATATATATATACGTGCGTATTTAACTATTTAAGTTTATCAATATGAACATAATTCTATATGGTGTATAAATTGTTCATACATCGATATACAATATATGCACACACATATAAATACTAAGATTTTTTTTGTAATTACCCGAATATTTTGATGAATATCTTGCCTTAAAACAGCCATTGTTGGTCCTATTTTATCTGCAAAAAGGAAAAAACAACTGTAAGTGGTGTTTGATCATGGCAGGGTGCGTAATATGTGTGTGTGTGTGTGTGTGTGTGTGTGTGAGAGAGAGAGAGAGAGAGAGAGAGAGGGACCAAGAACTTGAAGAAGCAAGCTGCAGAGAGAAAGAAAAGGCCTGGGGGGAATATGAGCAGCCTCGTGAGCATGATCACCACCACCATGTTCAGCCGCTGGGACCAATATAGCACCTTTAACCTTGACCATAACGGAGAGTTCTTCAACGGCACATCTAATCTCTGATCCCATATTCTGATCCATTAACTTCCTTTTCATTCTAATTAGGTTATCTTGTTTCCAACTCCACAGTTGCTGCCGAAAATCTTGGATTTATAGAAACAGGGAGACATAGAGCTTCGAACTATATGTTTGCATCATTGTCGACGAACGACTCTCTTCTTGTTTAGGACTTAGTGATGAGGCACGCAACACACACGCCCCCACCCCAAGCCAATTATTTGTAAATTAACTGTTACCGGATATAGACTGGTGCTGATGAGAGCATGGCCAGCTTTCATCGATAGTCGTTAAATATCTTTATGGTGTCGGATATATTTCTTTATTGAAATGCTCCTCTCATATGGATGTTCATAACTTAATGATGGCGACCTTAGTTTTGACCTGTGATTTTGAAATAACGTTTTATTCTTAATGTGACATTGTAGTTATCTTATATCTTAAACCGTATGATTCAGGAACTCCTCGAATAAGCTTATATGAGAAAAGTTTTGGTAGAACTTACTCCAAATTATATCTATATAGTCTAACAGTCTATTTTAAGTCCTCCTCCATATATAATCTTTACTAAAAAATCACCAAAATCGAAAAACGTATAACCATTGATTTAAATGGCGATCATTTTAATAGATGATATCATTAGTGGTTAGGTGTTAGATGAGAGAACTGATGGGTTTCGAACACTCTCTATAGTACAACAGCTTTTGTAACTCAAGCATATCTACACAACATAAATAATCCAAAGCTCAAATCGAAGAACATCATTCTTTGGCCAGTAAGAAAACACTAGGAAGATCTGATGAGGAGAGAAGATGGTTGTAGAAAGAAGATGACTGAGAGAGATGAGTAATGAAGCAATGATGGAGAAATGCTTCTAAGTATAGCTCTAGGATCACCCCTTCGTTAATAGGGTAATAAACACAAAAGATTAAAGGGTCTCAAATTTAATGGTGAATTACAAGAATTAAACATCTTTAGCTGAATTGTTTTGTGACTCCACTATCAATAATCATGAAAATAAAATTTAATTATTTAATTTAAAAACTGCACCGCCAAATGCTATATTTTAGCTTAATTGTTTTATAACTCTACATGTGACATCCCACATCGCCCAGGGGAGTGATCCTTAAATGTATATTCCCATCCCTACTTAGCATGAGGCCTTTTCGGAGCTCACTGGCTTCGGGTTCCGTTGGAACTCCGAAGTTAAGCGAAAAAGGGGCTAGAGCACTCCCATGATGGGTGACCCACCGGGAAGTTGCTCGTGAGTTCCCAGAAACAAAACCGTGAGGGCATGGTCGGGGCCCAAAGCGGATAATATCCCACCGGGAAGTTGCTCGTGAGTTCCCAAAAACAAAACCGTGAGGGCGTGGTCGGGGCCCAAAGCAGATAATATCGTGCTACGGTGATGGAGCGGGCCCGGGAGGTGGATGCGCCCGGGCCGGGATGCGACACCACACTTCCAAATAACACAAACAAACCACAATTTTTTTTTTTTGGAGAAATGATAATATTTATATTAATGGGAAATGGTGGGTTTAGCCTCACAATGAGCTATCAATAATGTGGTTCAAAATCGTATATGGTGATAATCAAACTAAAACCTCTCACTTATAAAAAAAAATATCACTAAACTGTAGTACTAAGGACAATAAACCACAAAAGTTAAACTAGCACAACCAAACGATATGAGTTGACTTGATTTTGAAACTGTTTGAACATTTCATAATCAAAACCGAACCAAATTAACCGTCCATTACGATTATCGGCCTTATTCGGCTAGTTTTGCCGAACCCCTGCATTAACCAAGGAGTATTTTGTTCTGACTAATCTCTTTAGAAAATGGCAAAACAATGAAAAAGATAATGTCTCCTTATCATCAAAGATAATCATATGTAAGCCTAGATTTTTATTTTTTATATACAATAATATTCAATTCTATGAGGTGGGAGAGACTACTCATTCAACTAATTCCTTATTAATTTTTCACAATAAGCTCATGAATATGTTTATTTTGGTCATAGTTTAGTAAAGATTTTGATTTGGCAAAACGACATATTGGATCATTCATAAGAAATAGGTATCAAATTCATCATTCAGCGAGCAAGTCTAAAAACTCTCACTGTGAGAATTTTATTTTTTTATTAAACTAGAGTACTAATCGCATAAATTTGGCATAGATTAAAAGATAACAAATAAGTTTTGCCAAGTAAGAGTAAGATTATGTCGATAGGCATTTCCTTCTCGACTCGCAAAGCAAAAAACCTATTTAGCTTGGGTCACCCTTTTAAACAAGTTTTGCTAATGTACACAGCCTTACCAATATACTATTACTACTAATAATTTAATAATGATTCATTTAAGTTTAAATATATATGTCCAAAGGAATATTAATAAGAAAGAAATTTTAATACCCAAGGGGTTATCAATGGAAGATCCAAGAAATAATATTAAGGGGGTTTGCGCGCTCAAAATTTTTTAATCGGAAATAACATGCATATCGCAATTTCATCAAGTTTTAGTAGGCCTGAAGTCATTTGGAAAGACATACTGCACACCTGTTAATGTATGCAGGGGCAACATCCAAGGTATCCATGGACATTCACCGAGTCTTGGTAGGCCTGAAGTTAGTTGGAGGGCATGTATGAAGCCAACTATAATCTTTAAAAGGGCAGCACCCAAGGTATCCATGGACATTCACCGAAGTTCGGGAGGTTAGAACCCAAGGTATCCATGGACGTTCACTAAAGTTTGGGGGGCTAGTTGACCCCCCGCCCCTCAATGCGTCCGCCCCTGGTGGTTATAGTAATAATAGTTTTCTCCCTTACTTTTGGGTGACAATCGATATTACCTTCACAACAATTTGTCCATAGTTAAGTAGTAATATAAAGTTTCTTTGAAAAAGCTATATAAGATTTGAAGATGTGAAGTTAAATGACGCACCTCGACCCGAAGAGTCCACTTGGACTCCGAATCGAGTTGTGTTGGCTGACACCTGTAGGGTGACGAAACCATAAAGTGTAGTGTAGTGGAAAAAGAATATGAATAAATTTAAACCTAAAAGTGTCTAATCAAAAGAGTGCGCGGGTGAGTGGGATTGAACCCAATTCACACGTGATGGCAGAGAATAAGGACAGTATAGTAATTAGGGTGAGGGTTATACCACTGAAGATAACCATCTCTTGAGATTTGCCAGAGTCCTCGTTTACACGTAAGCACAACTACTAAACTTGGAGGGGCGAAAAACAAAGTTGAGTGGGTCAGAAAATAATGTTTTGTAAAATCCTTTTCAAAAATGATAAAACCTCTCGCCGTAAAATCAAGTATAGTTTCCAAAATATATACGTACTACGTATAGTAAGAAAATACTCACCGTAGCTTGCAAAGTCTCAAGCAATCAGTAAGGCACAGCTATCGCAAATAAGCACAAGGTAACCAATATCACATAACCTCGTAATATGTAAACATAACATAACTGATGCTCATCAACTTATGCTAGCACACCAGTTCACACAGATAATTTCTTACACGAACAGGATTGGGTGTAATCAATGCGCTCTAGTACTACGAACATGTGAAGGCTGGTGCAGAAGCATGGTCACGAGTTGGAATTGCCTAATGCAATCTATACAACAGGACTGGCACCTAACTTGGATCCAAGGCGAGCGAACAGTGCGAATGTGAACATACATGTGAAGCAAGATGAGCATATACATAAGTATAATCGTGCCACAAAGATTCGATAACTCTAATCAACATAATAATAATCACAGCTGTAAATATAATGTCATGGTATCTTGTGCATACATGTGAACCTATAGGGTTCAGAATAATTCCCTAGGTTCAGTCATTTCGCTACTTCATGCAAACTTTAGTCTAAACTAGGCATATGTAGTAAATTCTTTTTCAAAATATAACTGGAAACTAAGAAGTATGCGTATACTGTAAAAAGGAAATGACCCATTCACAGATACGCAGTCGAAACAAAGCCTCCTGGCCTTGCTTGACCTCGTATGTCATCGAGATACATTTCCCCTATATGTGAAATTACTAATTTAATTAGTTTAATAACACATATACAGAAACTTAAATAAAACCCCCGTAGTTTGCTTAAACATAGGGTTTGAATATAAGAAATTGATCTACTCGACATCACGAACCTACACAAATTTACAGAAGAATTTTTGGACGCCGGACGCGCCGCCACGTGCCGGCCGCGCGCAGGTAAAGCTGACGGAGGCTTAACGGCTGTTAGGAATATTCCGTTAAATCATTAACAGAACTTAACGACGTTACCTGACACCATTAGAATATTTCATCAGAGTTAACGAAATATTCTGTTGTCTTCTCCGGTGGTGCTCGCCGGTCCCCACAGTCGACTGCCATCTAGTTTCACTGGAAATTTTTGCCGATTTTTGGGTAAAATTTCAAAGCTTCATAACTTGCTCATTATCTTACCTGTGTTTTACACCTTTTGTTGACTTTGATCATTTCGAAATCTAGTGTGACGTGTCATTTGGATGTTTCGACTGTGCAGTCATGACCATTAATTACTCAATCACCCAGCAAATGCTTGGTTGAACGAATCTTTACCGCAGTAATCTCGAAAACTACTATTGTGGTTTGATGTTATGCATTCAATCCAGTTATCTCGTACTCTAGATTTGATGGATTTGGTTTGATCCTCCAATTCTCGAGTATTCTTCTAGCCTTCTCGACATAGTTACTTTCTCACTAAATTCGAGAGAATTTATATTACAAAGTTGCTTGCTAAGGAGTTACGGACTACATGGGTTATTTACGTGGCATGTACGTCACTATGGTATCTCATCGTGATGTGAACCGTACTACCAAGTTTTGGGGAAGTCATCTTGAAGACCACATGCAGTAAGTTTTGTCACTGACTACATTTCACCCTCATATTAACGACTAGTCTGAACAATCTACCTAGACTTTCTGGGTCGGGATGTGTCATTAAAGTTCAATATTGGAGAGTTATGTAGCTTCGAAAGGCTTCATAAGTAGTTGCATCACACATCTTTTTTGAAATGGTTTTGTGGTTGAACTTACGCCATCCAAATAAAATTGTCTACGTGTTAGGCTCACAAACTTTGCTACACGTAAGGAGGCATGTGTGAATTTGACTTAAAAATTCCAAATGGACTCAACACCACAAAGGCGTCAGCCAGATTAAGGGCTAGTTTGGTAGTGCTGTGAGAATAAGCGGCTGTGCTGTGAGAATAAGCGGCTGTGAAATAAATCAGCTGAGTGTTTGGTAAACATTTTTGTAAAAGTGCTTTTGGAAAAAAAAAGCAGTCTGATAGTGGATCTTTTCATTAAAGGAGCACTGTAGCTCTGTGTGCTTTGAAAAAAAACCAGTTTTCCAAAGCTACAAATAGGTGCTTCAGCTTTTTCCTTTGATTTCAGCTTATTCTCACAGCAGCTTCCAAAATAAGCCCTTTTTTTTTAGTTTACCAAACAACAAAACGAGTCCCAGCTTTTTTTCATGGGGCTTTTTTAATAATCACCTCAACCCCAAACGGGGCCTAAGCCCTCACTAGTGCCTGAGGCAGATGATATCAAGTTGACGTCACCCTGATGTTATCCACGACTCTAAATTAGAAAACATTAGGAAAAATTAATCTCATTTATATAATAATCTATTATTCATATTATTAATTTTTAAATATTGTGAATAATAATTGTGGAGACATAAATTAATCACATCTAATAGAAGAAGAAAAATTGTACTATACATTCACTATGGCAGTTTTACCCTTGATATCGTAAACAAACCACAAATTACCTCAAGGGAATATGACATTCATCCGCCCTTTGGGTATTGGGCCTTGGGGCCACCGATGTATCATGGACACTCGAGGCCGCCCATGATATATCATGTCATCGGGCCATACCCGACCTAATGATGGCAAAAAGCCGACTCTTCGAAGTCTCCTCTTGGGTGTTTGAACCCTAAACACATACAATCATTAGTCCCAAATAAACACAAATTACCTCAAGGGAATATGACATTCATCCGCCCTTTGGGTATTAGGCCTTAGTGCCACTGATGTATCATGGACACTCTGGGCCGCCTATGATATATCATGTCATTGGGCCATACCCGACCTAATGATGGCAAAAAGTCTACTCTTCAAAGTCTCTTCTTGGGTGTTTGAACCCTAAACACAAACAAACATTAGTCCCAAATAAAAAACAAATCTGAACCCTAAACACCAAGCATAGCAGCTAGGAAACTCAAAATTACCACCTATCAACCTACCATCTGAGACAAGCGGTGAAATCATGCAACTATACTTGCCACCCAGGGACTAGTAGACTGTTAAAATTCTAAACAACGATATTATCTATGTAAGGGGAGAGGAGGGGAAGGAGATGTGCTTAGCCTCACAATGAGCTAGCAATAATGTGGTTCAAATTTGCCTTTGGCAATAATCAAATCTAAGACATCTCTCTTACTAATGAAGAGGAATACCACTAGACCGTAGTACTAAGTGGCAGTAGACATTTAAAATTGATAGTGCCCTAAAATGGAAAACTCATCTTTTCATATATCTTTAGAGGTGTGCTATCCACACACCCCATTTTACGTCTCACACGCCACTTAATAATTTCTGTCCGTTAATTTTTTTTCAATTCATCCGATCCGACGACTGAAAATTAAAAAGGTGTGTGAGAAGTAAAATGAGGTGTGCAGATTACTCACCTATCTTTATTGATTTAAAGAATGTTGTTTACAAAGGAAAACAAAATCATATGTTATTGAGTTATGTTATTGCGAGATTGGAACTCCCTTTCTGACTGTTAGGTGGATTCTCCTGTTCTATACATCAAGACCAGTAGAATTATCCAGATTAAGTTTGCTCTTTAGGCCACGGAAGGGACCCTGGATAAGGAGCTGACCCACAATATCTGAAAAGACTTTCAATTTCAGGACACCCATTTGGATAGGGAACGGACCGGTGAAACGGATCGCGCCCTAGTTTTTTACGGTAAAGTGAACCTCGACATCCATATGGATCTTCCTGGAATTGAGTCCGCACGACTGCTTCTCCTTTCCGGGCTGCTTCTTTTGCAGTAGAAATTGCCGGGGTGCCCACGTAGAAGAACCTTGACTCGGGAAAGCCAATTGCAGCCCGGTGTAGATGCGCGAATCTCTCCTCCTTGAAATCATAACTTACAACCTAGTTTGAAAACAATCATGTTAGGTTATAAAGCAGGAGTCCTGAATTCGAATCCTTGCACTTGCAATGCGACCTCCCAATATGAACATAATGTATTTGTCGTAACAGCTTAGCTTTCGGTAATATTGGCAAACCAACAAATTCAATCAAATCGTAAAGATACTACGAAGCTTAAGAAAATCCAAAAAGGAGCTTAACATGCTTAACATATATTGTGTTTTCAAACCAATATGGATACAATGCTTAACATGCTTCATGGAATACTCGTCATGCAGAGCGATCCTTTATGTGATATTCAAAGTAACTCGTATAGAAATTATATATTTTGTTTCAAACCTAAGAGCAAAGAGTATGAATGGATGAGCAATCACAGTTCTGTTCTCCTCGGCAACATACCAAAAGTATTGTCAGAGAGAGAGAGAGAGAGAGAGAGCGAGAGAGATGTCTTTTGCATATTTCTATTAGATGATGCATATACTGACTTGTTCTAGTGTGCAGCTGAATGAAAGTTGTATAGTACTCATAATCACATACATATATACGCTCAGCCTACGTTGTCGTTGTGCTTAACTGTTTCTCTATGACAAGAAACAAGCACACCATACTTGTATTTTAGCTTCAAAGATGACAAACCAGATTAGGTAGAATGGGCTTACAGTTATATTTTGAGGATATGTGCCTGTAAGTTCTCGGAACCGGCACACACTGAAGAGAAGATTCTCAAAACTGTCCCTTGCATGCTCTTCTGTGAGTGTCCTCAATCGCAAATCTTCTTGGCCTAAACAAACCATCATGGCATAAGTTTTGTACGAGTTAAAGGCCAGTAAAAAATAGTTCAGACCAACATGGATGTAAATTAATGTTGCACAATCATGCTTTATTTTCCTTTACAAAAGCAACTAAGATTTTGACTATAAAGTGAGGGGAGAACAGGAAAGGCAAAAGGAAGAATAAAACATTACAATAAGTAGCAGACCAGAAACAATGTAAAAAGTATTTAACATGAAGGAACATTTAACTGGTAGCATAAACGAAATCTGCTCAGCATAGAACAAAACGAATTTAAGTACTTCATGCATAAAAGATACTGGGAGAAGAGAAAGAGAAATATATCAGAGAGAAAAAAACAGAATAAAGAGGGAGCAAGATTACAAAAAAGAATATTCAGATGCACCAGATCACTCCACGATGGTATACAATTTGCCAAAAAAACAGGGGTATGCCTGCTTCCTTATTTATGTGCCACTAAAAACAGGAAAAGTACTTCCATTGAACACAGAATGATAAAATGGATGAAAGACTTGAAGAGTTGCCATTTTTTTGTTATAGTAAATTCAAGAAGTGAGAATAGTGACAGGGAACAACGGTAGACCAAAGTGAAAATTGACTACCATTTAGACTAAACTACTTATACTTCCGATAAACTTACCCCTTGTGTAAATGACTTATACTTCAACGGATTTATCATTTCACAACTTGTGTAGTTTGGTTTATCTTGTTAACAGCCTTGTCAACAAATTGAAATCTTATGTGCAGTTATTTGATTACCCAATTATGAAAAACAATCTTTAAAATAAATTCAAGTTCGCCAAGGGTTTTAAGTGGAAGTGATATCTATGGCCAACATGGAAAATGTGTCAAGAATCACCATGCTTCAGGAAATTCAATCAATATATTTATATCTGTCAGCAGTAAACTTATCAATTTGACATTTAAATTGTGTGTGTATTGCAACAAGCTACATTAGTCAACCTTTCTACTTGGGCACTTCTATAATAATAATGAAAAGATAACACCACCAGAAAGAATTAATTTTCATTTTTGTAATAACTCTTCTAACAAAGGAGTACAAAAGCAGATCATTTTTCTTTCTAGCAAAGTTATTGGCACAAATACTGTAGATTCAATGCAACTGCAGAGTGCAGGGAATGGCGTAAGACAAAAGATTGTAAACAATCAAGTACATGAGAACTAAACTGCATCCTACATATCGTTCTTCATATAATTGGCATTCAATTGAGTCTTATCTTAAAAATGAATCATATGGAAAACAAGGCAGGCCAAAACATGTCTAATGCAAGAGAAATAACAGACTCACCAAACCATCCTTTTGATTCAGCAACTGCCCAGTAACTCTGTGCCTCACTGCGAGGACCGGCATCTCTTCGAGTCTCTCCACCACTAAACAGAAGGAGAGCTCTATTGTCTTTGGCTGCAGCTTCAATTCCCTCTTGTATATGAGCCAGAAAAGTACCAGCCTGACCCGGATTCTTTTGGTAAGACTCCAAAAACCAAGAATCCTCCTTATCAACTTTTCCACAGCTACTACTAGTATAAACTGAGTGCCCGGCAACCATGACTAGATTCTGGAGATTCGGGAGCGGATAACTAGAAGAACCCACGTCATACTTTTGGTAGTTGTTCGTCATTTGATACCGGCTCTCATACAGAGACAAAAGTATGAGAATTGAGACTCCAACTGACAAGGAGAGGATGAAAACTAAAAGGGGACGCAGCTTGCAATAATACTGCATTCGGTTTCCGATATACCTAATCATTTTGATGGGAAGCAATGGTGACCTCCTATGCTTTCGGGGTTTTCTAAATGTTCCAGATTCTAAATCAAACTCACCACTTGGGTAGGCTACGAAGGACTTAGGACTGCCGGGCCGAAACGGATTATTGCTCATTATAGTACAACAAATCCAGCTTACGCGCATTAAATTGAATGCAACTATTCATACCCAGATGAAAATTTACAGCAAAAAATCAATGGGGATCATGAATTCTACGACACAAATACAGAACAATATGAAATACGGAGATCAACCCAACTTCTGTATACAAGTTAACATACAAAAAGTTTGCAGCTTTCAACGAGAATCAGAAAGATTTTCGAACGAATTTACAATTGAATCGAAGCAAAAAGGCTGAACCGGAGAGAAAAAGCTCACCGAAACTCCGTGGGATTGCTGTGTGTGCACCCTGCTTGTAAGGGAGGAGAAGAACGTTTCCGGTTGCAGAGGATCTTCTGTTTTTTAATTCAATTTTCCCCAGATTTGATACATTTTGATATTTTTTTTTTTGGTAACGAACAACACTTATTTTTACTTTTTATACCCTTCTAGTTAATATTCGTCTTTAATTTTCTCTAATTCATCCGATCTAATGGTCTGAAAATTAAAAAAGCGTGTGACAAATTTTTCAATTTGCTGAAACATGATCCAATATATAAGTATCATAATACAAATAGTTAAATACTAAAAAAATTAATTTATATTATAATATTTAGCGTACCAAGTCTCGTTCCATTACACTAGAAAATCTCCCCTAAAGTCGATGTTTGGTAAAACATCATTTACTACGGCAAAGTTCTAAATTTTGTGATACAATACAACTAAACCTTAGTAATATATAGCACACACCTTAGAGCAGCTCCAGCGGGAGCTCCTGCTCGAGGGACAGGCTCCGGAACAGGGCTTGATTGCCCAAGGGAGGAAGTCCAGCGTTGGCTAGCGAGGGAGCCCGAGCAGCCCCGAGTGCCAGACCCGTCGATTCTCGCCCGCCCGAGAGCCTGAGGTGGATCTGACGTCAGACGCCTGTTTTAATGTTTTTTTTTCTGTCATGGTGAGGGAGAGGGAGAGGGAAATGAGAGACAGAGGGCTAGGAAACATGAAGAGTGTTCTAGAAAAAAAATGGGAGAAGGGTTGTCGGTTGAGAAATTAAATGGAAAAGGAATGGGAAAAAAAAAAGAAAACAATTAAAAATTATTTTGTATTATTTTATAAATAAAAAAATACTAATATTTTATTACCAATTGTCAGGGCTATTCAGTGCAGGGGTGGAGATGCAAAAGGCAATTGCCAGGGGAATGCACTATTCATTAAGGGCAATTACTGTTCACTGGGTGGATTAAATAATGAATAGCCTGAGAGAAGGGCTCCTACACTGGAGTTGCTCTTAAAGACCTACTCTTGTATGATGTGGGGGCGCATGTTTACGGGTCTACAAACCCCTCATGCATGACCCATTTTACGAGCTAAAATTTGGACAATAGAAAGGAGATGGTTGAAAGGATTGGGCAAACACCTAGTCGATTTGATTTCTAATTTTTAGGTATTTGATGACGAGTTTTAAATGAAAAGTTGCACTTTTCTATTTCTTTACGTTTAACAAAGGTAAAAAATTAAGAAGTCAAATGATTATTTTACAGGAAAACTAACGAAAAGTCCCTGAATAGTGACAGTTTTAATGAAAAGTCATTTTTGAAGGTATAATAAATAGTGACAGTTAAAGGTAAAAAAGTGGTTTTTCGTTAAAAGTAAACAGTGACAGGGGTGTTTTATTAAAGCTCCCTTATTTTACTCATATTTTAGTTAATGCAAGGAACTCAAGAATCACAATGATTCTAATTTTTATTCCTTGTAAGTATACACACTTGATTATTCTATATGTCTACCCAACACCTTCATTTGTTCAATGCTCTTTCTAAATGCAATTTTACTCACTTGAAATGAGAGAAGTAATGAATCAAAGAAGAAAAAAGAGAGAACGTCTTCATCCACTCTCCACCCAAGTCATCTTCTTTTCTTTTTTTTTCCTCCCCACCCCACCCACCGGGGACCTAAGGCCATATCCAACCGAAGGCTGGCTAGATGGCTTATTTTAGCCCTCTGGCCCTCCAAGAAATTAATATTTTAATGAACAGTGCAGAACCATATTTCTTACCATCTCCAACAGAGGAGCTAGAGGATCATAGGCCAAACATAGCCCTGTGACAAAAAAATCATCTCCAATTGAGGGCCAAAGGGTCATAGGGCCAAACATAATTTATTATTTAAATTTAAAAACTACAACAACTTAAATTTAAAAAGGATGAAAATTATGTGAGAAATGGTGTAGTAATGACTTAGGTATTTATAGGAAAAAAAGGGGAATTTAAAAAAAAAAAATTAGCCCAAAAAAAAAGGACAATACTGTCAGATATATCCAACACTAAAGAGGACAATACTGTCAGATATATTCAACACTAAAGAGAACAATATTGTCAGATATATCTGACATAAAATGTATTAATAATGAAAAATCCAGCTCAGCCCGGGGCTGGCTAGGTTGGGCTAGTCGATTGGCCTTTTGGCCCTTTTTTTATCTCGCGGGGCTCATGAGCCCTCAACCGAAGGGAACAGGGGGTAGAAAATAGCTTAAAAATTGTCTCCAAGCGAAGGGTCCAGGGGTGGGCCCCAAGGGACAAAAAAAGGGCCAAAGGGTCAATTGGCCCTGGGCCGGGCTCCAATTTGCAACGACTAGCCGCTGACTTCAGCTAGACGTTTTTTTTTTACAAAATTTGTTTTAAAAATTGTAAAAATTCTTTTTTTCCCCTATAACTTCCTAAACCATCAAACATTAAGTAACATGAAACAACATTAAACAATATTAGACAACATTAAATAGCATTAAACAACATAAAAATTATACAACATAAATAAAAAAAACATTTAACAACATGAAATTTAAACAACATTTTTAAAAACATTTAACAACATAAAACTTAAACACCTACTCCATGCTATTTTTGGCCCAAAGATGTGTAATAAGATCTCGTTGTAGGTACTTGTTTATGACACAGGAACGTATTATTCTATAACGCCTCATGTACTCCTTTATAGACCAGTTCTTGGATTGAAAGGCAAATTGATAAACGAAAACAAACATAATAAACAATTCTTTCAAAGAGATGAAATTGAAATCTTAAGTACAACAAGTCGGGTCGGCCAAACTCAACACGAGTACGACTGGCCTAAAGTCAAAGTTGTCATCGTGAGAGATAACTCGTCGTTTGGCACGCCATATAAAGGATCGAATAGTATAAGTAATACAGTAGAAGCTGTTTGGTGCTCATATATACTAATTAAGCACCGAATAAATTAAATTAATACCCCTCACACCCGTTAAGTTATACTCCCCAAAACCTCTGTATAATTTAGTCAGGTCACAAATTCAACCTTTCTGCTCGCATCGCGAAAACCTCGTCCAAGTATTCCTTCTCTCTTCTCCCTCCTCACCTCCGATCAACATCATACAAACAGAAAATTTGCGGTGGCAAATTAAACCCAGGCCATGCCTTCCCTGTTTAGACATCCACAGTGGCGAATCAAACTAGAACCGAAGAGCTGCGCCGCTCCATAGCCATTTTTGCCACCTGAATCAACTTATTCTGAGAACCCGCATCGTTGCTGCCCATGACCCACTGCTTCTCTATAACTGTTTGCACCCAAGGTTCTAAAAGACATTAGGCGCTAGTTGGGCGGCAGGCTGGGACCTAGCGCCTAGACGGGGTCTAGATGGGCGCCTAGGCGGATTAGGCGGATTTAAGTAAATTCATTATATTTTGTGTAAATAAGTGTCAGTTTATACTTAAAATATATATTATTTCATCATAAACTACAAAATAGAATGAAATATGTATTTTGAAGTACTAGAATATAATGACAACATGAGGAACAAGCGTATAGTGTGTGCTCATTTAAGTATTCAACAAGTCTCTTACAATTTATTAAAAAAATTAAACACAAATTGAAAGTTATCTATTTTCTATCTAAGTGAGTCGCAACCTAGGCAAGTGCTTGGCGGGTGCCTAGGCGGAGGCGCCCTTTCTTAATTTTCAAACGCCTGGGCATTAATCGAGGCGGTGACCAACCACCTAACGCCTAGGCAGGGCCTAAGCGGCGCTAGGTGAGGATTTTAAAACAGTGTTTGCACCATCATCTTGCACGTGAGTCTGCCACTACTAATGTATCTTGAAACGAGATCCCATGGTTACGAACTATTGCCGCCTTGAACCACTACACAAACCCAAATCCAGAAAGCACAAAATCCATTGCGTCACCCCCACATCGTACTAAACCCAATTGCTTTCAACTATTGTAGGCCACTGGGGACGAACACTGTCAAAGTATAATACTTAATTTACCTTCTTCTTTTTTCAAATTAGATTTTGCTCTAATTTGGGGCTTTTCATTTGCTACCTATCATGAACACAGGAATTTGCTTCCTGTCAATATTTTTTTTTTAATTCAGTTCAGTGTCAAACACAGTATAAATAATACAATCATTAGTCCAATATTGCACCAAATGTCCGACTAATTTAGTCAATACTATCTGGTGACTATTTATCCTATCTAATTAAAATAGTCAGTACAATCCGAGCTATCAAACTAGGCATACGTGTATTATCTCATTGTTTGAAATGATACGACTATGATGATAGTCTCTACTCATACTTTGGTGAGATTTAAGGACCAAGTTATGATTGTATTCCCCTTGTCACAAAGTATATCTCCATCCTTAAACTTTCTTTTATTTATTTTCTTTTATTTAATCGAAAGTTTTAATGATTTTTGTTGTCAAATTGTGTTAATTATCTCAACTAATCTATGCATGTTACAGTTTCCACTCAATTTCTATGATCATCTTAACCCCATCTACAAGATCACGAACCCTGTACTCCAAAATCCGAGTGGTTGGTTCACTGCACGACAAACAATGTGATTCCTGACAGTCACATTGTTCATTGATTTCAACTCATAATCCAACATACCTATACCTCCAATATGTAACCAAGCTGCATCTCGCACATCTTGCCGGCAACTCATACACTGCTGGGCTAGTTTCTTGTTCCATAGAATTCTGCAAGGTTGGTTTAGGATAAATCAATGTAGCTATATTCTAAAATATGGAGGTGGAGATGAGACAATCGGGTATTAGTATTACATATCAGATGAATTACATTTTGATATAATTTTGGCTCAGTCTCATGTTAAAATTGAGTCTTTAGCTCTTGTTTTTAGGTGAGCTATCTTAACCTTTCTTTATTAACAACCGACATTAAGAGAGAAAAAGATGATCAAGAAATATTTTTCATGTTGTTTAATTTTTCCATTAAATCGTAATTATTATTATTTTGACGATCATATTGGTTGAAAATAGGTGTAGTACTTCTGTGTGCAGACTAGGAGGGGATTGCAGCTTCAGCCAACAGAATATTTGGATCCAGCCAAGGAAGAATGTATGTCATATCCCAGTTGTCCTCTCGAAGGGCAACTTCCATCTTCCTAGTGTTCTCCGTTGTTTGAAGGGAGATAACAAATGAGGTGGTATACCCGTTCTTGTTCAAATTTTAGAGCCAAATATTGTGTATACCCCATTTGTCCAGACAAATTTTATCTCTCACCTTAAAATTTATATTATTTAATTGAAATTTGAGATTGGATGTTGGCAATTAGTCCACTTGTCTTCTTGTCACTACATGTCAATTAGTTGGTTTGTCGATCAATTATGTAGTTCATTGGGGATATTAAATTAATCAATTTTTGTCAACGCTTATTCATATTAATTGTTCCGTGGTAGAACTGGAGAGCGTGTTCTTTGCAACCGTAAGCCAGAAAACATGTGGAGTATTAAGTCAGAATGGTTCTTGCTGCTTCGAACAGTGGCCACACCACAGTAAGCAGCCCACAGACCTTTAATAGTATTTGCATGATTATTCACTCTTTGAGTGACACCAAACAAAGGAGCCTACTAATTTTAACTTTTGGTCTCTGACATGGTTTTAATTAAAGACGATTTTTTTTTACAACATAATGTTAAACTTGCTGATGTAGAATGGGAGAGTTAAATTTTGGTAGATAGATGATTATAGTGTTGTTCCTATTATGTATAAGGTCGTGGTAATAATACTGTGAGATTTTGTGTCTACATAAATCTAGTAGTGGTTTTGATAATTAGAAAGTAATCTATCAACTTCTTTGTGATTATAGTTGCTTTGATACTGCGATAGGGACTTATATCATACTTTCGAATTGATTTTGATATATCCATTCGTAGGTTTAAAAGGGTTTAGGGTGGCCTCAAATTTGGGTAAGAAATCTTGACACTTTTTCTTATCTTTAATACTCTTTATTTTATTTTTTTCATTTTCTATTAATTGACCTCCCAATTGATCCTTTTTTGTGATTTTTGTTTTCTGGGTATTGTTTGGTTGTTGAGAAAATGCCGAAAACGAAGGAAAGTTCTTTACCAAAAAAAAAAAAAAACGAAGGAAAGTTTCAAGGCATTTGTGTTCTGTTTTATATTGTTGTGACGCTAACTATATTATTGTGGCCTTGAATTTGGGGTAGTGTTGAGATAAAACTAGCGATGGCTAATAATGCAAAAGTAGCCTCATCATGATGCCTGTCCTTTTGCTTTATGTTATGCACCGAATTGCAAAACAATTAAAAAAATAAAATAGCCTCTACTTTTTCCAAAATAAGGACGAGTAGACATCATTATGTTTTAGCAAAAGTAGCCTTTACTTTCCCCAAAATAAAGAAGAGTAGACATCATTATTACTATGGTAGTTTTAAAGTATATGTTAATTGGAATTAATTCTTTTGATTTTATTTTTAAAACTACGTATATGTGGTAAGTAGAGATACATATTGAAGTTTTGAATTTCCAAAAAATCTGATCACCAAGTGCTTAAAGATTTGAATTTTTAAAGTGGTTCCACAAAACCTGTACAGTGGTTTCACAAAACCTGCGCTGTGGTTCCACAAAAATCTGCAAAGTGAACGTTACGTTGTTGGCAGCAGTAGATTGTTATTTTCTATTTAAGTTGCAAGCTTTGTTTTCTCTTGACAACAAGAGACCTTGTTCCGTACAAATAAATACAAAAATAAATAAATAAAAAAGGTAAATATTGTTTATTATTGGTTGTTCCATGCAATGAATCTATTCATCTAAATTTTTTTATTATAGGTGTATTAAGGCTATCTCCAACCGATGGTTAGCCAAATGACTCGTTTTAGCTTTCTGGCCCTCCAAATTCTCCAAGATATTAATATTTTAATGAACAGTACAGGGCCATATTTGCCTCCGTCTCCAACCGAGGGCCAGAGGGCTCGTTTTAGTCCTGTCACAAAAAACCGTCTCCAACCGAGGGCCAAAGGGCCATACATAATTTATTATTTAAAAATTACAACTTAAATTCAAATCCAATGGCTAAGTAATGTTGTTTCATGTTACTTAATTTAATTTAATGTTGTATAATGACTTAGGAAGTTATAGGAAAAAAAATAGAATTTAAAAAAAATATGAAACAAATTTTGTGAAATAGAAGTTATAGGAAAAAAAATAGAATTTAAAATAAAATGAAACAAATTTTGTGAAATAGAAGTTATAGGAAAAAAAAAGAATTTAAAATAAAATGAAATCAATTTTGTGAAATAGAAGTTATAGGAAAAAATGGAATTTTAAAAAAAATATGAAACAAATTTTGTAAAATAAAAGTTATACGAAAAAATAGAAGTTATATAAAAAAATTTGTAAATAAAAAATAATAATAAAACTGTTGAAAAAATGGAATTTTAAAAAAATATGAAACAAATTTTGTAAAATAAAAGTTATAGGAAAAAATAGAAGTTATATAAAAAAATTTGTAAATAAAAAATAATAATAAAACTGTAAAAAAAAAAAAAAAAATCAAATGCAGTACTAGCCGTTGCATTTGAATTATTCTTAAGAATTACTGTCGGTTATAACCGACAGTAATTCCAACAGATTTAAAAAAATTAAAAGCCAGCCCTCTCCGATTCCGTGGGGCCCTCCCAGATTCCAGAGCCCTCTGGCCTAGCCCTCGGTTGGAGACCGTTTTTGGGCTATTTTCGGCCCTCTGGCCTTCTGGACCTTTCGGTTGGAGATGGCCTAACATTTTCTTTCATTTTTAGCTTCCTTTTTTTTTTCTTTCCGATGAAAACTATTTTTTCTGCAGTGACTGCTTCAATCAAAATTTTTTTGCTCGTGTGTTAAGGGATGTTGTCATGTGTTATCCAAAACAAGCAAGTATTGGGTCACATTTTTGTGTGTAAATAGTTGATCCAAACATGAATTATCAATGCGGAATACTAAGCTAACCGTTTTTTGTATACTAATGATAAGGCATTTGATAATGTCTTTTTTGTAAATTATATAAACTTAGACAGCTTTATAAAAATATTTATTCAATTTTCTGTTTAGTATTTATAACACTTTGCATATTTACATGTTAAAAACATTATCTATAGTTATATTTTCGTCCCCGCAACAACGTGCGGGTAAAATTTACTAATGAAAATGTGAGACCTATTCCTGTATCAAATGGTTTGAGATCAATTTGGGATTGGTTCCAAGATTTTCGGAATTTTCGATTCGAGATTTTTTCAGTTTGGCATCGGAATTTTTTTTCCAGCCCTATTCGCATCGGATAAATCAGTGCATCTACAATCTAAAATATGGAGGCAGAGATGAGACAACCGCATATTACATATCAAATGAATCACTTTTAGATATGATAACGTTAGCCTTTCTTTTTTTAACAATTGACATTAACAGAAATATATGATCGATGCAATTATTTAGTACATTAAGTAGTTGAGTGGTTGTAATATATCTACCTTGTGCAAGTGAAATATAATGATTTGTATGGTTTGCTGATATGAAATCCCGCACTAAATACAATCTGCATTAGTTGATAACAATACGTTTTGTTTAACCAACTAAAACGACGGCATACAAGTTACACAACATATTCTCCATAGTAAATTGCCCAATTTCAACAAAATTCCAACACCAGATTGCACAGGTTAAGTATACAACTTGGTATGATCAGAGTTAATACTATTTAAAAACTTTAACAAGATAGAAAACTGGTAATATCCATGAGTTTTACCAGCAGATAGATTGTTTAGACATAGCTGTCAATCAATGATTTCCTCATTTCATCCACAATAGCACTAGGTTGAGCTTCCCTCAACTTGAAAACACTTTCAATAACCGAGAGTTCTGTGGCCGTGGTGTCTAGCCCGCAGAATGCTGTCCAGTCGTTGACTATCATGCCTGCACCTATCACTTCACTACCGCGGTTGACTGTTCCAGCAACAAGAGGGACCTGAAGGAGCGTCGACAGTTCATCCAGATCTTCAACAGATGTGTGGGGATGTACCTATACAAGTGTTTTTAAAATTAGGATTGAGAATGGGACCAAAGGAACAAAAAAGATGAAACAATGAAAGTAGAAATCTTTCAAAAAAGCCTCAGAAACAACAACTCAAAAAGACGTATTCTTACCAAGCCACCTCTGTTGGTGAAGGCACAGAAGCTGCCTACAAGTATATTACCAGCAATTGTCTGCCTAAAAACTTCCACTCCAAGAACATCTGCAATCATCTCCTCAGTTTCCTGAATAATACCAAATAAATGGAAATGAACAAAATGCATGGATTCAAAGTTTAATGTCATCTACTAAATGGCAAAGAGTAGTCTAACTTCATATAAGAAAGATAGTCTTCTTGCAACATGCACATTCGATTCCTCTATAATTTCTGAATAAAGTTAACAAATATATTATTCTGAACTCTGAAGTAAATTCAAACTACATTGTGAATAGTCATGTTATGCATAATAAAGTGGCTCTTTCCAACCATTCAATTCCTCATTAAAGTCTGAACAGAATTACATTACATATGTATATATATCAATCTGAAGTAAATTCAAACTGTTTGGTGAACACTGAAAGTCATGTCATGCATAATAAAGTGACTGTCAACAATCACATGCGGTCAATATAACACAGAAAAGCAGGACAACCATGACGTGCATGTGTGGTATTGATCAAATCATCATTGAGTTATATTTTTCATTTAAAGTGGGGTTTAATATGTTCTGCAGTACAACCTGTGAATTCTTACATCCTAAACCGGGCACATCTTGTGATAGATGAATGATGTCTTTCTAATTTCCTAAGATTCCAAAGAGGTTGTTCTCAATTTGTGAAGATGAGTTTATGGGTTACTTGCATTGAATTCACATACACAATTGTGCTTTTTAGCAGGAAAACAAAGGCTGCACAGGATACAATGAAAAAAAAACAATTTCAAACGAGTATATGAAAGAATACCCTGTCAAGATCAGTGTGCGTAAGAGCAACATGATCATTGCAAGCGATGCAGTTACCAAGAGCCGATAGTCTCTCTTCGATACGCTGAACAACAACCTGATCAGGTAAGCTGTTCCTCAAGTGCTGGAGTTCTTAATTTTCAATAAATCGAAAGCAGAAGCTCAATAAGTCAGAAAACCGAAATGCAATAACCACAAACATAAAATACCCAAAAAGAAAAAGAAATCGGAATAACAAAAATACCTTGGTCGGTGGTGGTGTGAGGCACAAGAAGCCCGTTTTTGTTTCCTGAAATCGAAATTTCCACAATTTTTTTTTCATATTCCTAAAAACACATGGAAATTATAACTCCTGATTGATACCGAAAAGAAAAGAAATATCAAAGGATATCAAATTGAAAAGAATACCAGCACAGAGGCGACCGATGATGCGAGTGCCGCCGATGGAGGTTTTCACAACGGGGATGACATCAGCCAACTCCCCCTCAAAGGTGCTGTAGAAGTTCTCAGAGCCGCCGATGGCGACCAAACAGTACGCGTTCGTCAGCTTCGAAAACACACCAACTTCGCACGAGTTCTCGAATTGCAATCCTGCAAATCCCCAATTAATTTTTCAATTTAATTTGATTAGAAACAAATACGAGAACAATAATCGGAGAACGAAGAAGAAGAAGAAGAAAGCCTTACTGGTTGCCATGGATTGAGGGCGACGCCTGACTGCAAGGTACTAGTATGGGAAAAGCTAGGGTTTTGGAGGTTGAGGAAGAGAGGGTGATTAGGGTTTTGGATTTGTATGCAAACAGGTCAACAACCTTTTTCTCCCGTTCTTCTTTTTATACTTTTCAGGAGTCCGAATTAAATTCCAACAAAAGAAAAAATATTGTCCAAATTAAAACAATATAAATTGTAAATTATAATTAATAAAATAAAACAAAATAGTATAATTTATAAAATATATAAATAACAACTAACCCTTAGTCAAATCATACTTTGTTTCAAATTCGAATACTCATAAAGTCGTACTATATCCAACAAAATAAGGCCAAACCCTAATTATTTGAAAAAATAAAGTCACGCCTCGTTGATTAAGAGGAAAACATATACAATGGTTTCAATATTCATAGAAAAATTCAAAGAAAGCTTGGGTAACAAACATAAAAACTAAATTTAAAGTATATAATTTTATATTTTACGAAAGAGTTTTAGTTTAATAATTTTTAAATTTTTTATTAACACAAGAGCAGTAGAATTTCTTCAAATTCTAACTTTTATTGTTGTGTGGTCTGTGGGACTGTACCTGAAACAATCGAGCATGTAATGCTGCAATGCCTTCATGCTAGAGCGACTTGCTTTGCTAGTCCGTTGGGTTTAAATCCGATGCAGCTAGGTGATGTGGGATTACAAGATTGGGTGGCTTGAATGGCTTCTTTGATGTTCAGGGAGAGCTTTGATCTACTTCTCATGTTGATGTGGAATATTTGGAAAGCTCGTAATGAGTTATTATGGGGGGGCACAATTTTACCACCACAGGAACTCCAAATTCAAGCGTATACTTGGTTGTTGGAGTTCAAGAAATGGAATGTGGTTCGGCCGAAATCTAAGATTGTTGAAATACATAAATGGAGGAGGCCCGAGGAAGGATGGTTAAAATGTAATTTTGATGGGGCTTGGGATGAGTTGAACAACAGAGGTGGAGCTGGATTGATTATCCGAGACACGGCTGGGGATTTTACTGCTGGCATGGCGTTGCAACTGGAGGGGATTACGTCGGCTTTAATGGCTGCTGCCCGTGAGGCTGCTCTGTTTCTTTTGAAATGGGGTGGGCAGAAGATAATGTTGGAGGGAGATGCATTACTGGTTATATCTACTATACAAAATAATGTGGAGGATAATTATGGTCCCCTTGGCCATATATTAAATGATACAAAGAGGTTATTACAATCTGCTCAACAATGGACGACAACTTTTGTGTGACGGGGTGCTAATGCAGTGGCACACAGACTCGCTCGTAATGGTCTTACTCTGGCACATCCAGATTCGTGGTTTGAAGCACCTCCTGATGTAATCTCTGATCTTATTTTGGAGGATAATTTACAATCTTAATTTTATTGGTGCGCGACACTCTTTTTTCCTTCATTCGAGTTTTACTCAGGAAGTTTTTATTGAGGCCCATTATTAGCACCATTTTCCATTATTTGTACGTTGTTCTGTTATGAAATGAATATCTAACTTTTATTGTTTTAATTACACATAAAAGAATAAAAAATAATTCATTTCATAGTTCAATATCTGAAATACAAAAATTACGTTAAATAGGAGCGATCTCCAAATTCATTGACTTCCCTTGACTATAAAAAATTAAAATAAATTTATGTTGTAAAATCGACGATGTGTGCAGTGGAATAAATAAGCAAGACACAAAATTTATGAGGTTCCTCTACAGTCAGTGTGACTGGAGTACATCCTCGGGGGAGCAGTAGTGCTTTCATTATATTTGGAATAATAGGAGTACAAAGATAACTCTCTCTTATTCTATCTTTTCTCTTTCCTTTCTTTTCTCTCTTCTTCCTCTCTCTCTTCCTCTTCCTTTCTTTCCTCTCTCCCGTATGACTTGTGTGTGTGTAACCTTGCTTTCTTCCCTCGTCTTCTTTTTATAAGAAAACTAGGGGTAGTGGTAGCTATTAGTGGGAAGGCATCTTCTTAGTGAAGTAACCTAACATTCCATTACATTTGGTAGCCATCCATATTCAATGTTTTATAACACTCCCCCTTGGATGGCCACAAGTCTTCGACTGACTCGTTAAAATCTTGATCTGTTTTTGGATGCTCCCCCTGATTTCAAATCATTTAGGCTGATCATTGATCATTCTGTTTCGATCTCTTAGCGAGAATAGTTGCCAACAGAAGTGCTTTACTGGTAGTTAACTTTCCACAGACTTATTCTTGAACTGGGCTGGATGGCCTTTTTACTTACAAGCGATCCTCAGCTTAGTTGAGGATGAATCAGCACGTTGTCTCCACATGTTTCAAGTAATCGGATCTTCATGCAGGTCTGGCATCTTCTTTTGCAGTATTTTTCCTCTAATGCAAAAATTCCCATGAAAGCAATTGGAGATGCCGCTCCAAAACATTCAATGTGGAGATTAGCTATGCTGCAAAAATTCCCATAAAAGCATCAGAACATCACTTCTCAGCGACTCATCATGTTTTCCAGCTTCCAACATCAGTTGAAGATGACTGCTCGAGAGCAATGCTAGGTAAGCAATCAGGGAAGGGTTCCAGACAATCAGTCCCAGATCGGAAGCTTGACTCCAAGTGGCGACTGATCGCTCTCTTTCTCCTTGTCTTGCAAGTGATAACAAAGACAAAGAAAAGGACATGGAGAAAGCATGATATGAGATACTCTTGCTTTCGACCCTGATGATATGAGATACTCTTACTCTGGATGACTAAGTTTGTAGAGGTACTCCAGGGGATGAAGAACACTGAGTAACTCGAGAGTTTTCTTTGGGAATACATTCTCGGAGATGAAGAAATGAAGAGAGGTGGAGAGGGTGTGCCTTTGCTGTGGAAGGCGAAGGTAGAACTTATAGAATTTTTCTTCATAACCGGAACTATTCCCTCACTATTTGTCGGCAGCCGGTGGATGGATGAACAGTACCCGCTACGCGCTTTCTGTCAAAGCGTCCGTAATTTCTGCGAAGCTGACTGCGCATGTGACGAGTGACGACACGTCTGGAATGATGATCTTTTGAAAACCGGGGTTCAAATCCGGGTTTGGCTCGTGGTTTTCGCAAAGCTCCAAGCTGCATGTGAGAGTGACGACAAAACTGGAAAAACTGAAGCCACGTGATTGCTGAGTCAAGCCCAGCTTTTGAGAAAGGAAACGGCTCTTTTGAGAAAGGAGCGGCCTTCGAGAAATGAGCGTCCAACTTTTCCGATTTGCGTGAGAACGTCTCTTCGATCTCTGAGGAGCGGGCGCTCTTCATTTTTTTTTTTTTATTTTTATAGAGGCATGAATTTTGTTTCACCTCACACTTGAACTCCCTTCTTCAAACACTCCCTCTGCACTTCTGCAATCTTACTCATTCCGCTCTTTTCTTGCACTTCTGCACTTTTAATCTTTCCGAACTCTTCCTCCTCAACACCTTCTAAAAAAAATGTCTTTCCTTTCCGACCGTCGCCTAAACTTGAATGTTGGGGAAGACGATGACTCGTCTTCTCCGAACAACATTTGGAATCCGTCCTTCATATCCCCCAATGGTCCTCTTACAGTCGGGGACACAATGATGAGGAATGAAATCACCGCTACGGTGATAGCCAGAAATCTGCTCATTCCAAGGGACAATAGGATGTTATCCAGGTGGTCGGACGAGCTGGCTGTTCAGGAATCTCTAGCTCTCAGCGTCCAAAGTGCAGGCTCAGTTTCAAACATGGGCCAGCGCCTGCTTGCCCGAACTCGTCAGGTGGAGTCGCTGATGGCGGAGGTGGAAAGTCTTCGGCAAGAGGTCAGAGGACTCAGGCACGAGAACAAGGAGTTGCACATGCTTGCAACTAGTTACTCGACCAGCATGAAGAGGAAGCTGGACCTGCTGCAGGAGTCGGACGGTCGGATCCAGAGTGATCATGAAAGGTTCATGGCGTTACTCCCGAGGTTTATGTTGCCTTCGTCCTCTGGAGTAGCACCAAGTGTTCCGGCTCCGGAGATTCCAACTCTGGCTCTTCGTCTTCCCGGAGCTCCGTCGACCTCTCAGGCACCACCTGACCAATGACCAATGACTGCTAAAATTTTTTTTCATAATTGTAGCTCATGTGTATGCACCTATCTGTAATTTCTTTGAGATATCAATAAATAAGCTTTATTTCATTCAATGTATTGTGCCAAATACAATAAAGCATATTCTTCACTAAGATGTGGTACTTCTGGACCAAATATCAATTTATCTTTACTCTTTCGAAGATAAATGATCATTCTTAGTGTCTAAATCATTTGAGTATTCAACTCATAATCTTCAATCCATATGATTCTTTAACATCATAAATATCATGGATAAGATTCATGTTGGCATATTGTTCGATTCTGCAGTTCAAGACAATATTTCTCTCAACACTTTATAATCTTTCTTGACTCTTCAGGAGTCCCAATTTAATATCATAAACTCTTCAGGAGTTCTAATTTAATGTCATTGACTCTTGCAAGAGATTTTAGTATGTTGCAACAATATCATAATGATAGTACTCACTAAGGCAATTTATACCATCTATTGGTACTGAGTACATAATTTATGCTTTATCCTTCTAGGACTTACTTCAAGCAATCTGAATCCTTCAGAGATTTTCTACACTTCATGACACATTTTCTTTTGGAATTTATACAGAGCAATTTGCTCCTATGTATACTTGAGGGATTTACTTATAGAGATATGATGTGGGCGACTCACAACCCTTCGTATATAATTCTCCATTCATATGAACTCGTTTACAACCTTGTGTCATATCATGTGAGTGTATTTCACTGTATTACAAATGCCCATATGTAACCTCTTTGGTTCAACATCTTTTGATTATTTGTATTATATTCAAATATATATAGATCCATGTTTCCACGTTCTTACAAAATTGTAATGGAATTGCCTTTCTCCATTTTTGCCAATAATTTTTCCTTTCGTCGACGAACAAAAGAACGTGACTCATTATCAACACAGCTTATTGATGAAATTTAGTAGCTACTTATAAAAACCAAATTTACCATTGGTTATCATCAATTCGTGATCCCATATTCTCATGTGCATGCGCATGCATAAAAAGCTTTTCATTTCTTTGGATATCCATTGCCTATTCAAGGGCATTACACTATCTCTTCCAGGATAGCCATAATTTAGAGAATGCGGATCATAACCTCTTCTTGAGCGTTATAAAGCTTGGATTTTAATCTCCACTTCCGGGAGTTGAGTTATTGGAATCTATATGTCTATCAAGCTTCATGCATGAGACATCAAAATTTCCATGTCCGCGGATTGTCCTTTTTAGGACGTGTATCCATGCGACAACTGTCATGCTTTCGGCACGCAACAGTTATGCTTCGGGAATGCAATAGTTCAGTAGTGCCATATTCTTCTTCTTTCGAAGGACTGAACCTTTTGAGTCTGAGGGTCTGCCACGCTTCAGGCGTGCAACAGATAAATCATTTGCTGCCACATTATTTTGTCCAATAGGGACATCAATTCTTGTAGGCACATTTGCAGCAAGTATATGTGATTTCATCACTTTTGTTACATCATTCAATTATTCTTACTTCATTTTCTCATTGATTGCTTCGTGAATCAAAATAAGACAAATTCTCTTCGTTCTTCTAGAACGGTCTTTTCGCATCATTCTTCTGGAATGATATTTTCTCATCATTCTTCTCGATTGATGTTATTTTCTCCCCCTAATGGTGGGAAAACTGTCTTATCAAAATTATAGTCTGCAAATCATGCGGTAAATATATCCCCAGTTAAGGGTTCAAAATATTGAATGATGGATGATAAATCAAATCCAACATAAATTCTTAATTTGCAATGATGCCTCATTTTAATACGTTTGTGGTATTGCAATAGGCACATAGATAACATAACCAAAAACTCGTAAACGTGTAATGTTTAGTTAGTGCCCAAACACGAGTTATACTGAGAAGTATTAGTGGTTGGCAACATGTCTCAACCAAGTTAATAATGTATCATGTAACATGGCATGTCCCCATGTATAAAATTTGGCAATTTCGTTTTCATAAGCAGAGCACGGGTAATCAATTTCATCCGCTTAATAAATGCTTCTGCTAAAACATTTTGAGTACGGACATGAGGAACATGATGTTCAACATCAATGCCCAATGTTATGCAATAATCATCAAAACTTCGAGATGTAAGCTTTCCAGCAAACATGTATTATATTATCATTTACATACATCAAGGAACTTCTGGTCCTTATTTAATTACCTATGAATTGGTACTCTCATGGCTTTTATTACAATTAAGTAGTGGCACTTCGGCTCTTCAAACTTAAAGTACTCATCAAGGAACTTCATGTCTGATCTCTGAGGATCAAGGATCTTCATGCCCAATCTTTTTGCATGATGGAACTTCTGGTCCATGAGGATCAAGAAACTGCAGGTTCTAATCTGATCAAGGAACTTCAGGTCCTTGTTATACTCATCGTAACAAAAGAAGTACAATAAGTAAATTAAAGTAATAGGCAATAATTCCAACCATGGTAAATAAATTGCTTTTAAGTAAATAAAGCTTGTGACAAGGGCTTTGATTCAGCACCATTCACATAAATCAAACTTAAAGCAGTAGGCGGTAAAACCGTCCATGATAAATAAATTGCTTTAAAGTAAATAAAACTTGTGAATGGATTTTAAACCAACACCATTCACATAAATAAAAACTTAAAGCAGTAGGCGGTAAAACCGTCCATGATAAATAAATTGCTTTAAAATAAATAAAACTTGTGAATGGATTTTAAACCAACACCATTCACATAAATAAAGCAATAATAGAAAAGGGTGATGATTAAGTTTCCATCAATTTTCTTTTCTTTTCAAATGGTGCAACTCACCATTCCAAAACCTTTTCTTTGTCTGCCACTTATAAGAAGATCAAACCGTTAGATTTAGCTCAAATTTTAGTATGATATGGATAAGAGGATACCAAACAACTTTCGTGAAGAAACAGTTTCAATCTGAGTTATTGAAAATGGCGTTTTGGTACTCATAAGATGGCTGTCCAGTTTTCTGCGGAAATTGGAAACTGGTTTGGTATTTCAGACATCTGTGACGATCGAACCGTTGAAAAATTCTGAAATTTTGATATGTTGTAGGTACTGAGCGGACGGACAACTTTCAAGAAGAAATTTTTTCAATCCGAGGTCTACAAGTTAGAGTTCCGAGGCTGTTTCCATGGCTATTTGATTTTCTACGGATTTTGAGTTCGTACCATTTTGTTTCTACAAAAGATGATATGCATTCATCCAACAATATATATAAAGTTGCTTCAAGAAAATCAATTGTACTAAGATTTAAAGATGAAATGAAAAGATTTTCTTATTTGTGAGATTCCAGGCGACAGAGGTGAACATGATTTGTGGCGTTGTGCTTTCCACTGACACGAGAGCTTCTCGTGCTGATAACGTATTGTAAAATCGACGATGTGTGCAGTGGAATAAATAACCAAGACACAAAATTTATGAGGTTCCTCTACAGTCAGTGTGACTGGAGTACATCCTCGGGGCAGCAGTAGTGCTTTCATTATATTTGGAATAATAGGAGTACAAAAATAACTCTCTCTTGTTCTATCTTTTCTCTTTCTTTTCTTTTCTCTCTTCTTCCTCTCTCTCTTCCTCTTCCTTTCTTTCCTCTCTCCCGTATGACTTGTGTGTGTGTAACCTTGCTTTCTTCCCTCATCTTCTTTTTATAAGAAAACTAGGGGTAGTGGTAGTTATTAGTGGGAAGGCATCTTCTTAGTGAAGTAACCTAACATTCCATTACATTAGGTAGCCATCCATATTCAATGTTTTATAACAATTTAGGATTTTTTAGCTTTTTTATTCTTTTGGGCCTTGTATTTTCAGGCCGCTCTGTGTTTTTTGTGTCGGGCTGGTCTCAACTTTGAAGTCATTCTTTTATTTTTGGTCAACAAACTTTGAAGTCTTTCGGGGCAATAAATACAATAGCTTCAACTTTGGCTTATCTACAATACATCAAAGTTCAGGGTTCATCTGCAAATGCATTTAAAATGACTAAAAATATTTTAGAGAAATATTTTTAAAACCAACCTTGTGAAAATGCAAAAGAATTCTGAAAAAAAAAAAAATACTTAAAGTGCTCTCTCAAAGAAGCACATTATTGGAAGTTCTTCCAAGAAACACTTCAAGTGGTTTTGAAACTAAAAAAATTCTTAAGTACTTCCAAACGAGCTCTGAATCATTAGTAATATTAACACAAAATTACTCAGATGAAAAAGGTGCATGAGTAGAATTAGTTAACAATTGACACACACCTCATAATTCACCAATTATCCGTTCGTTCACTCTCTATCTATTATTCTTCAGTAAAATATACTTATAATATAGTCTTAGGAGTGTGATATCCACACATCCTATTTTACTTCTCATACACCCTTCTTATTTTCGGCCGTCGAATCGGATGAATTGAAGAAGATCAACAGACAAAAATTATCAAAGAAAATATGAGAAGTAAAATGAATGAGATGTGTAAATAGTACACCCCTAGTTTTATTGTTAATTTGTGGTTAATATATTTATTTAAAACAAAAAAAAAGTTATTTATTCTTCTGCCCACCTGACGCCTACAGGGCACACACATAAGAAAGACAGTTATTGAATTTCAACAGTAAACTGGGACACACAACACAAACATACTTAGAGGGCAAAGTGAAAAAAATATAACTATTATGGGGTAAAGTAGTATTCAAAGGCACTTTCAGGGCAACTAAAGTAATTAAAACTTTTTTGTTTTGACCCCACACAAAAACGAGTTTCTTCTGGTTGTGGTCCGAACTCCAGTTTCTCAAACCCTTCGTCTCCTCTCTCTCTCTCTCTCTCTACCCCCGAGACATGGTGGCATCGTCCTCATCGTTGTCTGAGTACTCCTCGGACTCCTCCTCGTCATCTTTGTCTGCATCTCGCCGTCGACGTCGTCGCCACAGCCGCAGTCGCCGAGACAAAGACCAGGAGAAAGACAAAGATGCCCTCAAAATCCGAAAAAAGATCAGTCGTTCCAACACCAAGCGACGCCGCAGACACCGCCACCGCCACTCCTCGTCGGATTCTTACTCTTCCTCCTCTCCTTCCGATTCCAGGTCAATTTACAAAACCCTTCTTTTGTTTTCTGGGCTTAGTTGTAAATATTTGTGATATACGATCGCTTTAATTTTGTTTTCAGTTTTATCCTCTGTTAGGGTTTTGAATTTTGTGACTAGTTCTGAGAAACCCTAATTGGTTATTTTTTTCCGTGTTTAAGATGGTTTAATAATTTATTGCAATTTGTATGCAATTTGGTGCGTTGTGTAGTTCCTGTAGCTAACATGGAAAGTTTCGAAACGACCCAGATGGGAAAATTCGGTTGTTTTCAGCTCAAAGTTAAGGTCCCTTACGTTTTCATTTAGATAAAAAAAAATGCATCAGTTGATTAAAATCAATCATAAGTTAAATTGAAGCATGGTTTTCGATCCGGAAATTTAGTTGTCAAAGGGAAAGTAGTGGATTATATTGATGACGTGCGGACTTTGTGAGGTGCGTCGACTAAAGGAAATTGATAAGGGGTATATGGCAATTAGGCAAAGATTTTGAGTTGCTTAAGTGAATCATATGCTTTGTTATTGGTTTTTCTGCTTTTAGAATTTCAATTTGAAATTATTATGTTACTGGGCAGTGCTGTTTAGATGCATGTTAGAAATATTAACGGGCAACAATTGGATGGCTCTGCTTTTTGACATATTTCTATGTTTGTTTAATGCAGAAGTGATAGTTCTTCGGACAGTGAGCTTGAAACATCTAGTAAGTCAAAGAAGCGCAAGAAGAGTGACAAACATAAGAAGGTGCTTGTTCGGCATTTCTTTGTGACGTAATTATATTACCTTTACATTACATTTTCTGCTTGTCCTTTGGTCTCATTTAATTGATCCATTCTATCTAGAGCAAGGAAAAGGACCAGAGCAAGAGTCATCGCCATAAACATCATAGGAAACTCAAAGAGGTAGGCCAGTATGTTTTATGTTGCTCTCTTGCCTCCATATGATTGCTCTGTTAAAATTGTGTTAACGCTGTTATCATCATACTTTTCTAGCTTATTTCTTAAACAAATTATTTATTGTCAACTCTGCGCCATTTGTTAAAATTGCTGTACATCCATTGTGCTCCAACTTCAGAGAGTAATAAAAAGATTTAGAGACAGTAAGACAAGATGTGGAAGTTGATCGTGCATCTTGCCTCCATTTGATTTTTTGTTAAAATTTGTGATAATTTGATTCATTGTATGTTCCAGACCATGGCTTAACTAAGATATATGCGGGAACTCTAATGCGTTTATTTATATAGTTGTGGATGCATCTTGATACAGCTTCAGAGAGTAGTAGATAATTTTAGGATGTCTAAACAAAAATTGCATGAGGAAGTTGTACATAGGAAATTTTCTTTTCAAACTTGCCTGTTCTGTTCTGCTAATTAAAAATGTGACACGCACACACTGTTTCTTGCATTCACAGTGTTGGGCACTGGATGCATATCATATTATGTTTCAATTGCTGAGGTGCTTATAGTACTTTCTGCCTGTTTTATGGATTGGCTCTTCGAAATTGGAGCTGGGGTCTGTGGCATGGTGCTGGGTACTGATTGGCTTGCCTGGATAATGTGTCTGGATTGTGTTTTTTCCTGGCAATGGGAGCCATATATAGAAACAGAAGAATGAGAGAAGTAGTGGCCCTGTTCAGCTTTCAAAGGTTTTCATTTCACTCTCTTATAATTACGTCTTCAATATTCTTTTTTATTTTAATGTAGTTTGTTTTAATAATTTTTCTATCATTGAAGTAACATTTGCTTCGTACAGTTTTTAGGGCGTGACAAAGATGATAGAGTTCGTCGCAGTGCTGTCTCTGGAAAAAAGGTAAGCCTTGCTCGGTAATATATATGTTTACTGTTTATCAAAGAATTATTAGAGATCTTAGGGGGATCTACGCTGGTCTATCCCTTGTTCTTTTGTCGTGGCTAAAAATAAAAAGAGAAAATCCGTGTTTATTCTTTTTGCAGATCCTACTGAAACTTGAGAAGACAAAGGAGGACAAGGCGGCTGAAGACAAAAGGAATGAATTGCTGAAGTTCTTAAATGCTAGTTTTGATTGATATTGTGGAGTCCATGCATGGAATCAACAAGTGAATGAAGGAATTGAGTAAGTTCCAGCTGCTCGCTTATATCTTAATGATTTTGAAAGGATTTTCTCCGAGCTCGAAGCGCAGTCATATTTTGTACTTGTGTTTGCCAATTGAAGTGTGGTTGAAAAACTGTGGTTTGGGCGTTGTATTAGTATTCATTTGGTACTGTCATTATATATTAAGGAAAACTAACGAAAAGGGCCTGAATAGTGACAGTTTTAATGAAAAGTCCTTTTTGAAGGTATAATGAATAGTGACAGTTAAAGGTAAAAAAGGACTTTTCGTTAAAAGTAAACAGTACCGGGAGTGTTTTATTAAACCTCCCTATATATTATCTTATATCGAGGATTCACCGCAGTAAGCTCTCAAATTTGATCAATGTAGCAAACTTAATAACCCTCCTTGATGATTTGCCTGTGCATCATGATACTAACCAGATTAATTGATGTATTTGTAAGGAGTACTTTACCATTTTTATCGTTTGTTTGACGTTTCTACCGACTTTTATTATTTCTACGTGTTCGAGCAGATAAATATCTGGTGTACAGATCGGTAACTTCCATTGCCTACCGAAACTTTTCTAGTAGTACGAATTGCTATGCTTTGCTTGTTTCTATATGATAATATGTACCTTGGTTGCTGCCGTCCCTGCGGAGAATATAAGGAGTGAAGAATGACTGATCCTCTAAACAAAAATGTGGTTTGAGTGCGGCCCGAGTGAGTGAGTGAAAGGCGCGACAAGAGCGAGTTGGACTTACGAACGATCGACGAGTGGAGGACCGATCCATTTGGGTCAATGCTGAGAAAACTCAAATGTAATTAGAGGTTTTTCATCTCATGCAACTATGTTTTAGTCTTGGTGATGTCGATGTCCAACAAACATTTATCATGTATTCAAAATATGTACTACCGTCTAATGAACGATTGTCACGCAAGGAAATAAGTGGCAGTCCACTTGGTTCGACGGTAGCACACAAGAATTTGTCTTGCTTGATGGGTCTTACAAGACTCTAGAAAAGGTCCCGTTCCCAAAGTCTAATAATCATACGCGTGTTATGAAAATGATAGTATTCCAATTTGCACGACAAAACTAGGAAGGGAGAAAATAGTCATTTCACATTCCACGTAGTTTTTATCCGGATTCTTCCTATGGGGATCATATGATCGTGATTGTTCATCGTAAATCATGCGGTTAGAAATCATTCCAAAATTTAAAATTTAAAATTAAATATAAATAATACTTAATGACAACTGACCGCAAGATATACGATGAACGGTCACGATCACGAGATCTCCAAATCCCCACTAAAAGAATCCGGCTAGGATCCTTTTCCGTTCCTATATAATCCACCCTTGCGAAATTTGGGCTACAACTTCTCCAGTGGCTTTTGATCCTCCACCCAATCAACTGAGCTCTCTCTCTCTCTCTCTCTCTCTCTCTCTCTCTCTCTCTCCAGATAGAAGCGAAGTTGTGGGTTGTTAAATTTGTGGTCGCACATAGTACTTCTTGGAATGTTATTCTCTGTAAAATTTGTTCCAGGATTTATCTGTGCGTAAATCGAAATATCCTTTCTACTTGAACCTTCTCCTTCATAAACACCCATGGAGATGTGTTCCAAGCTTTATTGGATTACACCTTTTATTCTTTCTACTTTTTTTTTTTATTCTTTTTTTCACTTTTTTACCTTGGATTCTTAGGGCATGTTTGGTATTTGATTTGGATACAATGTTTTTAACTCAAAAACAAATTTTGAGTCACGAATTTAAAATCTTTGTTTGGTAATGAATTTGAATACAATTCTCAAAATTATAACTCAAAAATATTTAAAAACAAAGACTATTGGTTGAAAACACAAAAAAAATGTGTTTTTAGACTTTTTATTTTATGGATTATCACTCATGTCTCTCTCTCCCTCTCTCTCCTCTTTCCCACTATGGATGTGGTGGTCGGGAAATTGATCTTTTGCCACTAGGGATAGGAGGGATGCAGTGGTCGGGTAATTGCTTGGGCTGGATGTCTGACTTTTTTTGTTTGGATTAGTTTTGAGAAAATGTATACCAAACAAGGTTTTGAATTTAAAATTTTTAAATCAAAACATGTGTTTTCAAACAAAATTAAAATTTTGAGTTTTGTTCTCAAATTAAATACCAAATAGACTTTTAGTTGCTACTATGTTTTTGCTTTCTTTTTTTTTTTTTCAAAAAATATTCTGGTTTTAAGATTGTGTTTGCAAGAACTAAAATTATTATTATTTTTATTGGGATTTAATATGAGCAACTATTTATTCATCCTGCAGTTTCTTGATGGGAGGATTTTTGTACGATGAAACAAATATTTGAACAGGGTTGGCCGAGAGAGTTGTGATCCTGAACTAATTATTTATTATTCCGATTGCTCCGTAAGACAGAATAACATGAATAATTTTGAAACAAATATTTGGCCTCCAATTTCTAGCTCAGGCTAAAAAAAAATAAAAAATAAAAAGAGACAAATTTCTAGAATAATTTTGAACATCACTTGACTATTGATAAAAAAATATCGCTTGATAATAAAAAAGAATTTTGGACATATAATAGATCTTTTTGAAATAGTGGAAATAGTAAATTATCAGAGGCACATGCTGACAAAATCCTTAGTGTCACGACTTGAACAAAAAATCTATATAGAATACCGGAGGCACTTGCCGACAATATCCTTGGTGTAACGGCTTCAACAAAAAACAATAAGGCCAAAATGCCCTTCAACAAAAAAAAATCAAAAGCAGCAAATAGTAATGCATAAAATAATACAAGGGTAATTTTGTAATTTTAATAGTGTTTTTTTTAATAATTAATTATTTGGTGCAGTTTTTTTAATATTTTTTTTATAATTAGTACCCACAATAGGCAAGCAAGAATATGATTTAATTTCTCTAAAAAATGTCTTTCGCATCCAAATAATAATGTCTATTAATTGTCAAATGATTGTTTTTTTTAACAAAAAATATTATTTACACTGAGGGGGAGGGGGTGGGTTTAGCCTCACAATGAGCTAGCAATAATGTGATTCAATCAATTGTTTATTAAATATTATTTTCTCTATTCTTAATGTAAATTCTATAAAGACCCGATTTTATTATGTGAATTTTGTGACATCTTACATCACCCAGGGGAGTGATCCTTAAATGTATATTTTCATCCATACCTAGCACGAGGCATTTTGGGAGCTCACTGGCTTCGTGTTCCGTTGGAACTCCGAAGTTAAGCGAGAAGGGGGCTAGAGCACTCCCATGATGGGTGACCCACTCGGAAGTTGCTCGTGAGTTCCCAGAAACAAAACCGTGAGGGCGTGGTCGGGGCCCAAAGCGGACAATATCGTGCTACGGTGGTGGAGCGGGCCCGGGATGTGACAATTGGTATCAGAGCCTATCCCTGGGCGGAAGTGTGCCGACGAGGACGTCGGGCCCCTAAGGGGGGTGGATTGTGACATCCTACATCGCCCAGGGGAGTGATCCTTAAATGTATATTCTCATCCCCACCTAGCACGAGGCCTTTTGGGAGCTCACTGGCTTCTGATTCCGTTGGAACTCCGAAGTTAAGCGAGAAGGGGGCTAAAACACTCCCATGATGGGTGACCCACTGGGAAATTGCTCGTGAGTTTCCAGAAACAAAACCGTGAGAGAGTGGTCGGGGCCCAAAGCGGACAATATTGTGCTACGGTGGTGGAGCAGGCCCGGGAAGTGGCTGCGCCTTGGCCGGGATGTGACAAATTTAGTTGTTTTAATTAGTTTATGAGGGGTTTCTTCTAGCATGATCTAAAATTATTTATTTACTTCAAATATTTGACTTTCCTTTTGTCAATTTACACATATAAATATATTCAAAACGTGTAAGTCGTGCATAGTACGTCGTGATTAAAAAAATGCCTTCTGCACGCCGGTGAGTATGTGCATGAAGGCTAGCATATACTAAAGCCGAACGAGAAAAACATTGTTCCTAAGCAATAATGTTTTGACGTTTTTGCCCTCATGTTCTATGCAATTTTCTTCTACTTTTCTTCGTGTGCACAGTAAATTGACCAAATTGCCCATGTGTATGTGTTTCTGTTTCGCGTTGGTGGTGGGTACGTGTTTCTTCTTCTTTTCTCCTGATTGTTCCAAACACAAAACCCGTCTTCCAAAAAAGAAAAAAGCACAAAACCCACATCTTTTTCGCCCATCCAAAACAATTTTGCTGCCAAATTCCTCCAGGTCGTTTCATTCATTCTCCTCGACACATCTTTTTGCACCGCTTCCTTTTTCATGTTCGTGCCAAAATCTTTTCAATTCCGCCAGTCCCAGCCGCTGCTCAGACTTTCCCAAAGGTAATTTCTCCTCCCTCCTTATTAGTCGTATTTAATACTGATTTCATATGTATAAAAATTGAAGTATGTTAGGTTTTCTTTGTTGTTTTCTTATTTTGTGGGTTTTGTTTCCAGGCTCTAACACCACCATTGTTCAAAGCCATCTGTATTTGTTCTAATCGTTGTTTGCCATTTAAGGTAAGCAATTTCATATTTGTAAAACAAATTAGGGATTTACGATGTAGGGCTTTTGAATCAGAGTTCGAATTAGAGATTTACAAATTGGGGAATATTTTTTTATTTGGGGTTTTAATTTTGAGAAATTAGTAGGGAGAAAGGCAATACATAGGATTTTGAAGAAGCCGCTTTTTGAAGATTTCCTTTTCTCTGTTTTGAGATTATACTCTTTGAGCAGAAATACAATCTCTGTATTGGATATTCGAACAAGATATTAGAAATATTTAATCAGTAATTGAACTATTCACGCTATTTATACACAGTTGTGGATGAAAAATGCTTTTCTCAGAATTATTCACTCCCTCTATACATAGTTTGGGATTCTAGGGAAAAATTGAATTATTCACGCCGGCTATACACTGTTGTATGTCAGTAAAGTTGTCTATACATAATCCGTATGTCACACAGTTTATATGCTTTCTTGTTTATCTCTGCGGTAATTTTTTATTTTTCTTGATTGGAATTTGGAAAGAATTAGTTGTTCTTGGAAAGAATTACAGAAAATTGGAAAAAGGAAATGTGAAAGCGAGGAAATGCATGTTTTTCACACCATCAAACTTCTACACCCTTCATCCACACGCATCTTTTCTTTTGTCACCGTTTCGTTGGTCCCGCAACAAGTGAAGAAGAGCCAGAGAGGGCCCAGGTCCCGAGCTCGCAGTACCGGGGCGTTACGTTTTATCGAAGAACCGGAAGATGGGAATCCCATATTTGGTTAATGTTTGGTTACATTGATACTGATGTACTATTGCTCTATTTGGATACTCTGATTCTGTACTGAATTTGAGTCATTTCGCTGTCTATTTTTTTGTGTAGTTGGTAAGAACTAAGAAACTCATAAGTGTTAACAATAAAACTTTCAATGTAAAACTTGGTTTCAAGTAGTTAATTTTTTGGGCAATTTTGTGGTTGTGGAAAAATGATCTTAGGCTGCATGATTGAGCTGCGATCAAGTTTCGCAGAATTGAGGCTGATATTAATTTCAGTGTCAGTGATTGTGAGGATGATATTAAGCAGGTCGGTTTTCTGAGTGCATTGTGTGTTTAATGTGGAAACTTTTAAGCCCTTCGAATGAGAATCTAGAACATGCAATCTCATGATTAATATAAATATTTTGAATGTAATGTTCAGAATTGTTTTATTCATATATATATTTGTAAGGAATAGCAGGACGTGAATGTAATGTGTGAATGTAAACACTACTCCTTAACACATATTTTTTACACTTCTAAAATGTCAATAATTTTACATTCCTTGCAACAACGCGCGGGTGCCCTTGCTTGTAATTACCTATAAAGCAAAAAGGTTCAAAACACTGAGACTGAAGATAATTCTGGAAGGTTTACCAAAAAGAACAATGGCTGAAGATTAAATAATGTGAAGAGCGGAAATCCATACAGAAGTTGCTGATCTTGATCATTACTTCTTCTGTTCATTTTTCACATTATCACAGAACTATGCCATGCAGAAAGAAAAATGTCAGTATGCTGCCCAAACTTCCAAACCAACTCTTCTATTTTTTTTTCACTTGTGCTGTTAAAATGCATGAAACAAACATGTTGGAATAATGGTATTGGATGACTAGTGAAGTTAGGCTAGTCAATTTTCTTGTGCAAGTTAGGCAAGTTAGGCAAGTTAGCAAGTTAGGCAAGTTAGGCAAGTTAGGTGTATGTCATTTCTTTTCTTCCTATATATATGTTTCATCTTGTAATTGTTAGATAACACAATCAAATGAAATACACATCAAAATTCAATATGGTATCAGAGCTGTGATCTGGGAAAACCACAAAACACAGCTCTAAAGCAGCCACGAGGTCAACCATTCTAGGCATGGCTTCTCATTCAAAATGGGAAAATCCCAACCACCCGCTCTATCTCCACCACTTGGATCAACCTGGTGCAATCCTTGTACCACAACCATTGGTGGAAGACAACTACAACACATGGGTTCAATCCATGAGTATGGCCTTAACGGTCAAGAACAAACTTGGTTTTGTTGATGGGACGATCAACAAACCAAGTGAGGACAATTCTGAGGAGCTGCAGCAATGGAATCGCTGCAACAACTTGGTCAAGACATGGCTACTAGGCTCCATGTCAAAAGAGATTTCAGGGAGTGTCATCAACTACAAGGATGCTCAACAAATGTGGAACGATCTGAAGGAGAGGTTCTCACATGTGAATATAGTTTAGTTGTTCCATGTTGAGAACGAAATCCATGATTGCGTCCAAGGCCATTTGAGTGTAAGTTCTTACTTCACTAAACTTAAAAGTTTATGGGATGAACGTGATACTTTGTGTTCCATTCCAGCATGCAGTTGTGGAACAAAGAATGAGATGAACTCATATATTGAAACTCAGAAAACCATGAAGTTCCTTATGGGATTGAACGAATCGTATGCTACGGTTCGAAGCAATACCCTCATTCTCGAACCACTGCCTACGGTGAACAAGGCATATGCGTTGGTCCTTCGACATGAACGCCAAGCAGAGGTTTCCAATGGGAAGAGTACACAACCAGAGGTTGCCGCCTTTGCAATGAAGGTTTTGTCGCGAAAACCTACACCGGAAGACAAGGAGATGGTATGTGGAAAGTGCAACAAGACCAATCACATCACCAAAAACTGTCGTGCACATCTCAAATGCACTTTTTGCGGATGGAAAGGCCACACCTTTGATTTCTGTCGAAAACGGAAAACAGCCACAGAGACTGAATCCAGTCGTCCATTTTCTTCAAAGGGGAATCAAGTTTCACAAAGTAACAAGCAAGAGATAGTGCCCAATTTCCCGTTCTCTCAGGAGGATTGCAAGCAAATCCTTCAAATGTTGAACAAGAACAAATCATCATTTGCCAATCAAGTTGGTAATCCTTCTAGTCATGAAGAACTTTCAGGTAAAGCTTTCATTTTTCCATGTAAAGGAACTAAAAGTATTTGGATCCTAGACAGTGGTGCCACGGATCACATAGTTTGCAGCCCTAGTCTCCTTACACACTCACGAGCTGTTAAAAATCATACAGTTGAACTGCCAAATGGTTCTGTTGCTAAAGTCACTCACATTGGACAAGTTGTTTTCTCTCATAATCTTATCCTTGACAATGTCCTATGTGTGCCGTTCTTTAGGTTGAATTTAATATCCATCAGTAAACTAGCATATGATTCCTTATATGTCACAGTTTTCTTCACCCATTTTTGTGTCATTCAGGACCTTCGCTCGGGGAAGATGATTGAGACAGGAACTGAAAGGGAGGGACTCTACTACCTCGACCCATCAAAGAAAGGAACATGCAACAATATTCAAACCGTCTCACCAAAGCTTTGGCACCAACGCCTAGGACACCCATCTCATAAAGCCAGTTCGTTATTACCTTTCTTTAACAATAAGGCTTGTGATTTGGAAAAATGTTTAATTTGCCCATTAGCCAAACAAACAAGATCACCCTTTCCTTTGAGCTCTATTTCTACCAAATCATGTTTTGAATTATTGCATATTGATATTTAGGGTGGTTATCAAGTTGCTTCTATTTCAGGTGCCAAGTATTTCCTTACCATCGTAGATGACTACACTAGAAGCACTTGGGTCTATTTGATGAAATATAAATCTGACACAAAAGACATTTTAGTCAGATTCATTCAAATGATTGAAACTCAATTCAATACCAAAGTTCACATCATACGAAGTGACAATGGCCCTGAGTTCAAACTTGAGCAATTTTATGCCCTCAAAGGCATCATACATCAATCTAGTTGCGTCAAGACACCACAACAAAATGGTGTTGCCGAACGTAAACACCGGCACTTGCTCAACGTTGCTCGGGCTTTGCTCTTTCAAGCTTGTCTACCAAAACGTTTTTGGGGGGATGCAATCTTAGCCTCGGCCTACCTCATCAATAGAACACCCACTCCACTTCTCCAAGGTAAAACACCCTATGAAAAACTGTTTCACAAAGCACCTAACTATTCCCATCTGAAGGTTTTCGGTAGCTTGTGTTTTGCTTCTACACATGCTCAAAGGCCCTCTAAATTCGACTCTCGTGCAACCCAATGCATTTTTCTTGGGTATCCTTATGGTCAAAAGGGTTATAAGTTGTTTGATATAAAACACAATAAGACTTTTGTTCTAGGGATGTTGTATTTTTTGAAGATCATTTTCCATTCCAAAACTGTAATACTTCCGCTGCCCCATCTCCATCAAACATTACAACTCCACCTATCACGTTTGACTTGACCTCTCCCATTGAGTCACCTTCAAACCTTGCACCTGAAGAAATAAACACCACATCTCCCACACTTACCATTCCACCACTAGATACATTATCAACACCTCCACCTTCACCTTCCCCTTCACCTACCCTACACTTTTCCCCACCTCCAACCACTCCATCACCAGACCAACCCCCTCCACTCCGTCGTAGCACTCGACCAACCAAAACTTCCACATTTTTGCAGGACTTTCATGTTGAGGTGGCCCTCCCGTCCCGTGTTGCTCCCACATCTTCCACAAGCATGGTTCAGTCATCAGGTACATCTCACTCCCTATCTCGTCATTTATCCTATGACCGTGTATCCCCCACTCACAAAATCTTTCTCACCACCCTCACCATTATCAAAGAACCCACCAGTTTTTCACAGGCTGTTCAAGATCCAAAATGGCGTGACGCCATGCAAAAAGAAATTACTGCTCTCCATGACAACCGCACTTGGACTCTTGTGCCCTTACCACCTCACAAACGTCCCATAGGCTGCAAATGGATCTATAAGGTGAAGCTTAAAGCTGACGGCAGTGTTGAACGCTACAAAGCCCGTCTCGTTGCTAAAGGTTACAGTCAAATCGAGGGACTTGATTATCGGGAAACTTTTGCTCCGGTTGCCAAACTCACCACCGTCCGTGTCCTCCTCAGCATTGCCTCCATACGTGGCTGGCATCTTCATCAACTTGATGTGAACAACGCATTTTTGCATGGTGACTTATACGAGGAGGTTTATATGTCCTTGCCTCCTGGGTTCGGACGAAAGGGGGAGACACGAGTATGCAAATTACACAAATCCATTTATGGTTTAAAACAGGCCTCAAGACAGTGGTTTATCAAGCTGTCTAGTGCACTCAAGACTGCTGGTTTTCATCAATCATGGTCAGATTACTCATTGTTCGTCCGAAACCGTCAAGGCAGTTTCATGGCATTACTTGTGTATGTTGATGATGTGATACTCGCAGGTAACAATTTGAAAGAAATTGAAGAGACTAAACTCTTCCTTTCCCAACATTTTAAGCTAAAGGATTTGGGAAAACTCAAATATTTTTTGGGGATAGAAGTTGCAAGATCTAAACAAGGGATTGCCTTGTGCCAACACAAATATGCGCTGGAGATACTAGAAGATGCTGGGTTCCTTGGTGCGAAGCCTTCACGATTGCCGATGGAACCAAACTTGTCCCTTACACACACTGATGGTACGCTTCTACATGATCCTTCTTCATACAGGCGACTTGTAGGGAGGCTGATTTACTTAACCATCACGAGGCCTGACTTGACTTATGTGGTTAATATGTTGAGCCAATTCATGGACAAGCCGCGACAACCACACCTTGAAGCAGTGCATAAGGTTCTCAGGTACATCAAACAATCTCCCGGACAGGGAATTCTTTTACCTTCTACAGGCTCACTACAATTACAAGCTTTTTGTGATGATGATTGGGCTCGGTGTAAAGACACTAGAAGGTCAATAACTGGTTATTGTATCTTCCTCGGGCAAGCACTGATATCTTGGAAAACGAAGAAGCAAAGCATAGTATCTCGTTCTAGTGCAGAAGCAGAATATCGTTCTATGGCCACTACCTGTTGTGAAGTTATATGGCTAAGGAACATTTTGAAGGACTTGGGAGTGAATCATGCACAACCAGTCACACTGTTTTGTGATAATCAAGCTGCCATGCACATTGCTTCGAACCCAGTGTTTCATGAACGAACGAAGCATATAGAGATAGACTGTCACTTAGTACGTGAGAAGATTCAAATGGGAATAGTGCAAACAACTTACATACGGACCTCGAATCAACCTGCAGACTTGTTCACCAAACCACTAAGCTCAACGCCCTTTGAGGTCTTACTTAGCAAGTTGGGTGTCATTGACATCCACACTCCAACTTGAGGGGGAGTGTTAAAATGCATGAAACAAACATGTTGGAATAATGGTATTGGATGACTAGTGAAGTTAGGCTAGTCAATTTTCTTGTGCAAGTTAGGCAAGTTAGGCAAGTTAGCAAGTTAGGCAAGTTAGGCAAGTTAGGCAAGTTAGGTGTATGTCATTTCTTTTCTTCCTATATATATGTTTCATCTTGTAATTGTTAGATAACACAATCAAATGAAATACACATCAAAATTCAATATGTGCTCTCTTCGATGTCATGGGGATTCGTTCCTCGGGCTCTAAAACAACTTCAATCTGCATCTGCGACCAAAGAGATTCGAAATACTTGCGGCGCAAGCTCTCAAGAAATCAGTCTAGGATTTCTGTTTTCAATTCGCTAGGATTCTCTTTCCAGACCTTTCTTAACATAGCACATCTGTTTATCTTTTTCATTCTCAGCTTAGCAAAATGAGTATATACCCGTGCTTGACGTGCTGCCTCTGGCCTTAACATAATATGCACCTTCACCTTGGTTGTTGCGATCCCGGCGGATAATATAGTGATGAACGAATGATTCACCAAACAAAAAAGTGATCGAGTCTGACTCAAGCGAGTGAGTGAAAGGCGTGACAAGAGAGTGGGCTCGACTACGATCGATGGGCAAGTGAAGGATCGGTCCTTTTGTGCCAGTATTGGGAAAACTCAATGTAGAGAGATTTCTCATCTCATGTGTTGGAGAGTTGACATTTTGTAATTAGTTTAGTTACCTATTTGAGTCATTGGAATCAGATTGTAATTAGGTTATATGATGTTTCTTTCCTTGTAAATCACTTATGTACATTATATATTTTCCTCCTATGATATTAGAAAATTAAACCCCAAAATAAGCCTTAATTAGCATGGCATCAGAGCAGAGATCCTAGGATTTCTGCTCTGCCCATTCCCTCAAGCAAACTCGGCCCTCCCATGGAGAACCTACCACCACTCCACGGTGGAAACAACCTCATCTTAACCGATTATACTCCTACACTAAACACTACTACCCTAACCGGTCCTACTATGAATCCTACCCTACCTATACCACAAGTTGTTACACAGATTGTCCATCACGATTTGTGTACTATTTTGATTGGCATCAAACTCAATGGTGCCAATTATGGAATTTGGTCTCAGATTGTTGTTGAAAAAGACAAGTTGGGTTACTTGTTTGGGAGTAATCCCCAACCACCTATTGGCGATTCGGTCTTCACCAAATGGCGTACGAAGAACGTTATTGTGTTGGCTCATCAACTCTATGGAACCTAATTTGATTGGGTACTTTCTTCGACTACCAACGGCAAAGGAAGTATGGGACGCGGTTGCTCACATGTATTATGACGGCTCCGATATCTCTCAAGTCTATGATCTTACCTGCAAGGCCTTTCACATGAGGCAAGATGGACGACCGGTGGAGACATACTATAGTGATCTTCAATCTTTGCGGCAAGAGATTGATTATCGTGGACCCAATCCGATAAAATGCGTTACTAATATTGAAATTTTTAATAAAATTGTTCAAACAGATTGTGTGTACACTTTGCTTGCAGGATTGGATGAGATGTTTGATAAAATTCATAGTGATATTCTATGAACTGAGCCCCTTCATTCCGTCGAACAAACTTTTGCCTATGTTCGCCGAGAGGGAATGCGACAAGCTGTGATGAATACGAGAAGACAGCTGACAAGTGGGGCAGCCATGGTGACTCAGCCTGCCACACAAGCCATAGCTCCACCTCGTCCCCGCGCCCTCGAGAAGTCACCTGCACTGAGCCTAGGACTGCAACCCCAAGCTATTGCCCCAAGCCCAACATATGGCTTATTCTTTGCTGCCAGGACGGCCTCACGACCTACCAAGGGTCTTCGTCATCCTCGTCCTAAACCACTCGTCCCAGCTGGTGCTTGTACTTATTGCGGTAGTGAGAAGCATGGATGTGATAATTGCTTCCAATTGTATGGCTATCCTTACTGGTGGGAACCGTTGAAGTTTCAGAAATCTTTGTTAGTTTTCAATAAACTTCATCAATTTTTATCAATTAGGGATTTGAGATTCATGTATGTATGTGTGTGTGTATATATATATCCATTTATACTCATCTTGTTTGGTAGTTGTTAGGGTTTTGTTCTACAATGGATGATAGGAGTGACTTTGAGAGCTTGATAAGTCATTTAATAATACATGTTTATATGGGATGTATTAAAAAATAAGTGGGGTGTTAATAAAAAACCCCATAATTATTTACAATAATACTAACTATAAAATTATAATTTAAAACGTATAGTTTGAATATTTTAAGAACCGACTCAAATTATATTTAAATGAATTTGGAACGAATCAAACCAAATTTCGCATGTTCATGTCTAGTCTCTATCTAATGACAATCGAATTTTGTACCCGAACCATATATTACTAATTATTCATGTGTAACTTCAAATATATCTTTCTTCTTCTTTCTAAATTAGATAAATTACACAAAATAACCTTAACTATTGGACCAATCATAGTTTCATACTCTATCTTTAAAATATTTCAATGTCATACCTTATCTTCGAATTTGTTGTACTGTCATAGATTCCATCAGTTTGTATGTCAATTCCTCTGTTAAATGCTTACGTTGCTTGTGACAGGGCCCACTCCATGTTAAAAAATTAATTAAATATTAAAAACAAACAAAAACCCATCATTCTTTCTTCCCTATCCACCCGTGTAGCCCCCCCAACCAAAACGTTCCTTCACAACCAAAACCTGAACCCCACCACCGTCCTCTCTTCCTCCATCTCCACCCCCCTCCTGTGGCGCTCCTCCTCTATCTTTGCAAAACCAAATCAGATGCAGAGACATCAGCCGCCAAGATCAAGTCGTGCGCAACGTCAAAGAAATCAAGCACATAATGCACATCTAAAGCTCCTCCAAAACCTTAAATCCCAAAATCACATTTCAATGCAAATTAAGAAATTAAGCAAAATATGGTGATTCTGATTTCTGATCGATAAACTTACGGTGGGTGGAGGGGGAAAAGATAACGAGGTTCTCGTACAAGTATTGGCCATAACGCTAGAGTGATAGCTTGGGGTCTTCGGCGAGCTTGAAGTCGAGATCGAAGCTGTGGAAGATGTGGGAGTGGAAGAAGATGGAGTGAGAGGACTGGAGAGAGTGGTCGTCGAAGAGCACCAAGAGGCGGCGGTGGTAGGGGATTCTAGAGAGAACAAGAGGCAGAGGAAGAGGAGGAGTGTGAGGATGGTGACTAAGACGGAGAGGCTCGACATTGTTGGTCTTCTTCTTCCAAGTGAGTTTTTTTGTTTTACGGCGAACTCTGGTGACAAGCACTGTCGCCGCCACCATCGTTCCATTGCTCTCGGTGCGACGAACAGGACCCACCCATAGTTTATGCTATTTGGCCGCCGTTCACGGCGGATCGAATTGTGAAATTTTTGGGATTTTGAAATGGGCAATCTCGTCCTTGAGGACAGTGAGGGTGCATCAGTATGGATTAGAGTGGAATGTGGTGGAGGAGGAGGATGAGGGGGAGGGGGAGGAGCGCGCCTTAGGAAGGAGGTGGAGATGGAGAATAAAGGGCAGCGATGGGGTTCTGGTTTTGGTGGTGAAGGAAGGTTGGGGGGGGGGGGGGGGGGGGGAAGGGGTGATGGGTTTGTAGGGTTGGGTTCCCCATTTAAAAAAATTATTAATTTTTTTTTTCGTTTTTAATATTTTATTAATTTTTGAAGGGGTGTGTTATCCATACACTCATTTTTACTTTTCACACACCCCTATTACTTTCTGTCCGTTAGATCTTCTTCAATTCATCCAATCCGACGACCGAAATCCAAAAAGATATGATGAAAGTAAAAAGGGGTGTGCAGATATCACACCTTTTTTTTTAATAAGAGTGGGCCTCGCCTCAAGCACCAGGTCAGCATTTAACAGAGGAATTAACAGACAAACTGATGAAAGATATGACATTACAACAAATTCAAAGATAAGGTATGACATTGAAATGTTTTAAAGATGTGGTATGAAATTGTGATTGGTCCAATTATTAAGATAATTTTGTGTAATTTACTCTTCTAAATTTAAGAAATAGACTTGTTCACTGTTAATGTTTTGTGTAATTCCGTATGACTTTACAACGGATTAACAAAAGCAGTACCATTTTTTTTTCAAAATTTAATCACCATTTGAAAAGTTAATTATGTGTTTTTGTATTTAAATCCAAAATCAAGCAAGCCTAGTGTTGCAACAGAAGAAATTAAAAGTTAGAAGAAAATTAGGTATAAGAACAAAAGGCGATTTAATTGTTAGAAGTGATCACTGGCTTAGATTACTCTACATCATTTTCAAACGAATAATACATGCGTCTTACTATTGGTGGAACCTCCTCGTTCCATCATTTTCATTTAACGAATATTTCTTATACATATATCGTATTCAAGAATCAGAACCGTTTCAATATATATATAAATTTTTTTTTGAACGAGCAAGTATAATTGATTAAGTAGCAAATTTTAATGGGGTAATCAAGTAGTAAAAAAATGGTCTAATACATATATAACGACCCTCACATGACCTATAGTGGTTCCTGGAAGGTCGTAGCTAGCTTCTTTCTTAATGCTGGTCCAAAGCTTTTTAGTATAATATAACGTTCAGGAGAGAGAGAGAGAGAGAGAGAGAGAGAGAGAGAGAGAGAGAGAGAGAGAGAGAGAGAGAATATTATAAGGACATATATGATAAAGAAAAATTAACCCTAGAAGCCTCTTATTTGAATTTATATACATATATATATATATATATATAGATGAAACTCAATGTGAGGAGATATTTTTCAATGTGTTCGAACACGGAGCTGTACGTTATAGGTTATTATTATACAAGTTGAGAGAAATATTTTTTTTTCAAGTATCACTCCACTTGTATAATGTCATATAGTGTATGTACCAGTGTTTTAGACCCACTAAAAAGTCTCTCCAATATGAGAGCTCAGCAGAAATTAGCACTAATATAAATTAATAATTGAGTACTCGCTCCATAACATATTATGAGAAATTTTTTTATTGTATTATATTAGTAGTTATGTATATGCCTGCCATGGTATTCCTTTCCATGGCAATTTAACAGTACTAAACTTCTAGTTATATAGGAACAAAAATTGTAAATTAAATGAAATTGACAACAAATAATTAATCAAATGCTTGTAAATTTGTATCCACTTAAGATCGTGAGAAAACTTCAAACCCTGAAAATTCAAAGGAGCTCCAATTATCGCCACACAAATTGGTCGATATCTTCATTTGATCATCGTCGGGTGGTAGTGAACAGTCCAACTCTTGCAGATCCATCATAGGTTGCCAAGTAAAACTAGCAGTACTGCTCGTCAAAGACGTCGTTGCATCATCGGACCAAAACACATCTTGCACCAATTGTTCATCATCGCCTAGTAAACCCTGTAACTCAAATTCATGAATGTTCATATCATCATTGTGATTAATTGCCATAAAAGTTTGAACATTTTCTTCTTGTGATTGATGTTCTTCAAGTAAATAATGATGACCAAATGCTTCAACAAGATCATCAGCCTTTGAAGAATTATGCGAGCCGTCGCGATCGTTCAATGCTGAACTTGAAATTACCAAGTTGGGGTCATGGTCATGACCATCAGGTGTAGTGGAGTTGTGGTTCAGGAATTTGGCAAACACCACAGCTAAATCAATATCTGGTGCATTAGATCCACCTGGCTGAGTATTTCCGGCCAGATCATCTTCAGTAGTAGTTGATGAGTTGTGATGCTGAAAATAACTTAATGAACCGCGGTCAGCCTGTGAGAGCCTGGCCGCCTTACCACGGCGGTTCTTGCGGCAGCCGCCACCAACGGGGACGTTGCGTAAGGAGCCGCCTTTAGTCCAATATCTCCTGCACCCTTTGCAAAAGTACCTTGGCTGTGAGAGGCTGTAGTTGTTGTAGTAGCAAAATTTTGTGTTGGAAGAGGCACATCGAGGGCAGTTTGGGGCAATCTCAACATGGGATTTGTTCCATGGTCTCTTCATCTCCATCATCAGGAATTGCTCTTGCCCAGATGGAGGGCATTGTAGTATTTGTTCAACGCTAGGAGCTGTGAACATTTTGCATAACCAGTTGTGATCACAATTTGGGAGTGGGGTTGTGATGAGAGAGTTTTGGGGGTATATAAAATATAAGATGGTTTTCGAGTTTGGAGGGTTTGTGTTGGAGTTAGTGCAAAAGCATGTGTGTGCGTGTGTGTGGGAGTGAAATTTTTATGTGAATCTCTTACTAATTTGGAAGGTGGGGTTGGAGATGAACGTGGGCGGTTGGGGAAGCGTTACGACCAAGGAATGGTGTGAGATTGTGATTGTGATTGTTATCATGATTTTAGAGAGATTTTAAATGTACTCGGATACGTTCACGTGATTAATATGTTAATTTTTTTTAATATAGGAAGTATTTGATCATACACTGATAACCGAATAATTTCTCTTTCCATGCAATTCTTATACCATATAAGGTGATATCGTACTTTTGTTCTTCGATTCAAAACGATACGACAAAGCAAAATATGTGACCCCAAAAATTTGATCTATTTCTACTGGATCAACCCAATGGCATTAGGTAGTTATATGGCTCGTTTGGAAATATTTCTAAAATAACTAAAAATGCTTTTGATGGAAATATTGTTGAAACTAATCCTTAATAAACATGCAAGTGCTTGTGGAATCCAATAATATTTTCTTTAAAAATGTTTTCAATCATTTTAAAATCACTTTCAAGCAAACTCACAATTATATTAAAATTATAACACAACGTTTATCGTGTATTGATAACCCTAAAAATGAGGGAAATCAACTCTATTAATATCACATATTATAACACTTGAATAATACATTACATTACAAAGTATTCCTTATACACATAACAAATTATCATGATTTTGATATTTTGAAGTGAGTTAATTATTTTCATGTTTACATGCATGTTATGGCATGCTCTTTACTAGGCGGGTTAGTCGTGGCTCTTTTCGACTCATATGTCATATCTTCATTGGGGAGTTCATATGAGGGTGATTGAGGTTGATAAGTCAAAGGTTCTTATTAGTTGTCATAGTTGATGCGTCTCCAAATTACAAAAATGGCCTTGACTTGACTCAATAACGTATTGAGAAATGTTAAGGAAAATTTTTGTAAAGTTTTTGCCACCATATGTTTTTGGCACAATTTCTGTGTTAATATTATAAAACATTATGCCACAAGCATGAGGTGGTGAAGAGGCCATAAAGAGAGTCTCACTTTGAAAGAGTCTCCTTAGCATTCTCTAACATTTATTATATGGTCCCTAGGGATTAGAGAACTTGCAATTAGGTCAATGAGTTTGAGGAATAAATTCTGAAGTATAACTTAAGATGATGAAGGTTATTAGAAGCATGATTAACATGAGGAGCAAAATCACAAGTATACCTAATTAGCTTTATGTGGACCTTCCCTGACTATAAGAATTAATTAATTAAAAAGGATTATCACTAACAGCTTTAATGATACGAATAAAGTTACAAGTATACCTAATTTGGAAGTGTATTTTGTAAGCATCATATGGACCATGACATAAAACACAGTAATTGAATTCAATGGAGGCAATATGATTATGGTTATTATGCATATTCAAACTCAAAGCATCTGATTCCTATTTTTGTATATAAATCAAATTCACTATGAAAGACCTTTTTCAGCGACGTATAAACTATAAATAGGGTGCCTAAACTAAATAGTCATGATTTTTTTTATTTTATCCCTCTGAGTTTGTAAAATCAATAAAAGTAATTCAAATAATATATATATATCAATCTTAATAACATGCATGTTTTTTGTTTTTAACAAACGATATTTACACTAAGGGGAAGGAGATGAGCTTAGCTTCACAACAAGATAACAATAATGTGACTCAAAATAGCATGCATGCTTAAATGTAAGAAAATGTTGCAAATGGTGAAATGCCCCTGATGATTATGGTCTTTTTATTTAATTATTGTGTTTAAAGTTCAAACTTTTTCTTAATTAGATTAGTGCATATTATTGTTTGTATTTAAAAAAAAATTGTAAAAAAAAGTTAAAATTAAAGTTAATGTGTATTAAAGAATGCAATCTTCATCAAAGTCAACAAATTAATTGTCTGCATGAGATGCATGCATGGATTATGCAGTGTGCGTTGCTTCTCGTGATTAACGAGGAATGAGTGCAACTGTGCAAGGAGATTTCCCTTTCATTAATCATATCAAAAGTCATAAGGCCAACATTGCAGGTGCGTATCTTGCACCTACTTTGCATTTCACGTCCCATAACCCACATGCCCCACTCTGTTAAGTGGCACCATTTCATTCCTCTCAAATTTTTAATTTTACGTTAATTAACTAGGTCATCTGTACGTGTTGGTCCACAACTTTATTTACGATTAATCTTTTAATTTCATAATCTTAATCACAGTCAACGTATCTGCTGCTCTTTATATATACCAGCCACTCATTTCCTTCAGTAATCTAACTACCTTTAGTTGCTACTGCTGCTAGTTGTTTGTATATTAGCTAGGTGTGCTTCATAAATTTCAAGTACACATATTATATAAAGGGAAAATAATGAAATTTGCGAGTTTTTGTTCATGCAATGGAAGAGAAACGATCAATTTTGCGAGTGTTTAATAATGCAAGGGAAGAGAGAAATCGAATTTTGTATCTCTTCCAATATTTGGAACTGAAATATAACCAAGAATTAGTTGGCAAAAATTTTGTGAATAAATTTGTAATTAAATATCACTAGGTAAAAGCTAATTTTAATTAGGATATCAAATTGCACTCATCATGCATCTAAACCTGCAATTATTTTGCTAAGTTAGAAATCGACCTTGAACTTATATATCATTCTCATTACCCCATCCTCCCTCGCCAATACTTGAAATTAATATCAAAGACTTACGCGTTTTTTTTCAGTGTTCGGTGCCAACAATACTTCTAATTCAAAATAACAGTTTTATAACATAATATCTGTGCATATAATCAGAATATAAACTAACAATACATAATTTAGGTACATATATATATATATATATATATATATATATATATTTCAATATATAATCTCAATTCTTTTTTTGTTAAGTTTTTAGTACCTACATGGAGAAGGCCATTGGCCCAAACCTCCGTATATAATGTTCTAAATTTTTTATACATGTAGCAATATAGAGAGAGTTTTAAAAACCTACACTGGTCCCCCAAATATGACAGTATCTGCATTATAGGCATTCCCTAAACGTATACTGCAAAGACTATCAAGAACTTACATCATTTGACAGCATATGCCTGCCAATGTTCACACGCGAACGGGCATATATATGTGTGTGTGTATATATAGAGAAGTTTTATTAGCACTTTGAAAATCTGATTCTACACTCCTCACAAATATATTTTTCCTTTCAAATATAAAAAGTTTGGAGTGCCAATAACAATTCCCTATATATTACATAAGAACACAACTTCACATCCTTCGACCGCCTTTAATTTCCTCATTTGAATCTTTCACAAATGCTATTTCTAATTTGAGTTGTCCAATTTCCTATCAACCACATTCAGTTCATTTTCATGGCCATATACATAACATGTTTTATTATAATATATTTTGGGTAATTTTATCCACATACCTATTTTTACTTCTTACACGCTCATCTCAACTTTTGGTCATCGGATTGAATAAATTAAAAAAGATCAATGACAAAAAATTTAACAAATAATGTGTGAAAGATAAAAATGAGTGTGTGAATAGCACTATCCTAATATTTTACGTTAAATTTCATTAAAGTAAAGATTTGACAAGGTTTCATTTGCGAAGAGATTTAAAGCTTTTTACGGTATTCATGCACGTATCCCACATAATTAATACTTAACACAATGGCACTCTAACCATTAGCATTTTCGTGTTGTCTAAATACTATTATGCAATGGTGAAGCCAGAAATTGTTAGGCGGATGAGTGAAATTTTAAAGGGTTGGCCTAAAAAATTTTAGACAACCAAATCTTTGTAGATAATAAATAATATTAATGTATATTATAACCTGTACCTAAAATAAATGTTTTTAGTGTTAAATGACCAAAATACGTCTGGTGAGAGTGTATTGAATAAATGTAGGTTGAGTTGTGATTTATGGGAAGGGCAGAGGGGCGGAACGTCACTCCTGGACTTGATTTATGGCAAGGGGCAGCCCCTCCCTGACCTTACGTAGCTTCGCCACTCCTATTACATGAAATTAAAAATTAGCATTTCGTGTTATCTAACAGCATTATTCTTTATGTACATACATCAAACTAAATCTTAAATGGGGTTTCATCATATGTGACAATATATGAAATAAATAATATGTTTGGGACTCTGATGAATAAAATAGTTAATCCAGGGTTTAATGATTTTATTGCGATAAGTGTGTCATAGCCGACAGAGAGAGTGATGAACCCGTCCATCTACCAGCTACCAATAGATAGTGATCAACCGGTCCACATACCGCCTAGATTTTTGTTTACAAGCCATGGAAAATCCTAAATAAAGACCCGCAAATGCACGTAGAAAAATTGGATAAAAAAATTTCAAAACAACAATGCTAGCCAAGAAAACAAACAAAGTCAATTCAGACGACGTCCTCTGGATTTCCTTTGCATATTTTAATATTTTCTCTCTGCACAAAATGTACTTCTAAGTAATTGCTCCATAAATCTTATATTTATATATATGAAGAAAAAAATTATATAACGAATGGGATTATTATTTGTACAAATGGTAAATCAATACAGTTGAATGTCACTATTATTGCACGCAGAAAGGATTTATTTTAAAACTTAAAATTGGTGTTTAAGTGTGGGCAAATCAATCTCACACGATCAGGAATTGCAATATATCATCCAATTCTATGGGATTCAAACCTTTGATCATGGGTTAAAATCACGTGGGGGTTTGGCGTCGCTTTCACGATATAGATGCGAAGTAGAGGATCAATAGCTTCCACGTCTCTACCTCTCCTTAGTTTTTTATTTGTCAGATACACAATATCACAAATGATCACGAAACAGAGTGCTTCATATCTTCCTCTGCAAGTTGCCAAGGCTGAGGGGAAGGATTTATATATCGTGGGCAATACCATTATCACGATGTTCCGTACTAATAACACAATAATATGCATAAATTTTTATTTATATATCTTTACATTATTTATACGAAACACTACAATAACAGTGCATGCATACAATGAAAGTTGTTGTCGATACTTCTCTGAAGTGAATAAGAGATCATGATCAATGTGCCTTAAACTAAACGCAGCTACAACCGGTGGAATAGCACGTGCACAATATAACAATCTGTTGCATGCATGACCCGTATGACTACAGTTCGAGTAACCTGTGTGATGATGATTCATTATCTTCTATATATGAAAAAGTAGCTAGACATGTATGCATGCTTAACGCAAGCCAGATAAGGTTTTGGGTGGGACATTATTTATTTATTACTATATGACCTGGACCAACCTGATGAAATGAGTAGTTATGTCTTTCAATGTCACCACTTGATGGTTGCCTAAACGCATGCAGTTGATGTACTTCGATTGAGATATCAATTAAGCTCTTGGTGCAAAATCCTTTACAAGTTTTTCATGTTGGATTATTTATTATAAGAACAATATTTGCATCCATTCCATGAGGTGCACTATCTTGTCCACTTATTTGTATTAGTGTATTTTCACCGCAATTTTAATAATAGAAACTGTAGATCAATTTCAATATCATAATTATAAATAATCAATCAAACCAAAGTTCCTTTAATCATCTATATGTAATGGTAAATAGATAGTTTATCGTGAATATGTTACTCAGTTTCGACATTGTCTATTTGTACAACACATATGGATGATTAAACAATATATCTCTGATTTGATTGAGTTTTTGTAAAGATGATATTTTCATGATAATTAAAAAAATAAACAATTTCAATTTGAATTTTATATGATGAAAATACGCTAATCACAAAAGGTAAACAGGGTTAATCACCCCATTGGATTGTTGCAAGTATTTTATTAAGAATAGTTGTTATGTAAAAGGTATAAGTCTACATAACAAGCTTTGAAACGTCAAAATTAAGATTTTAGGAAAAAGAAGCTCCCACATCACGGATGTGAGACTAATTTATAAGTTGTAGCGCCTCGAAAATCAATAACCATGCATGCAACATTTTCTACTCCGTTACTTCCTGGTTAATCTTGACAACTGATTTCTTAATTTCCAGTTAGCATTCACAGTTGCACTTGCCCCTGCAACAATGGTGGCTTTTGATCTGTCAGGTTCGTTACTTACAACAGTTCTTACTTCACCCGGATCAACTTCATGGTGTCTTTCCCTGGTCAACGAGGACAAATGGCAGCGTTGACTGAAATATCATGAAAAAGATCTATTGGAAATATTATCTTAATATTTGGTATTTTAGGTTTAGCCCGTTAGTATTAGTGTTTCGTTTTCTTGTTTTAGTCTAGGATTTGCTTTAGTCTTTCTCTATATAAAGAACTCTTTGTATTTGATATTCTCATCAAGTTAGGCATAGTGTAGCCTTTAGGGTTTATGTAGCCGTCTTGGCTATTTTGTAGTGTTTGATATCAATAATATTTCTAGTTTTGTAATCTGTTTGTTCAATCATCGTGGTATGCGCACTCTGATATTCAACTAGATCAATGTCAATGCCCATGAAGAACTGAATATTTTAGCATCAAACTGTCAATTGTTATAGGGCTCGTTTAGAAAGTGCTTTTAAATGACTGAAAATATTTTTAGAATCAATTCTAAATGCAAATGAATCTTAGAAAAACACTTGGAGTACTTCTTGCAAGAAGTACATAAATGGAGTCACTTCACGTGCTTTTGGAACCAAGATTTTTTTTAAAGCTCTTTCAGTCATTTGAAAGCACTTCCCAAACAAGCCTTAATCACCACATAAAATTGGGGAGAGTGCTAGCAACCTTTGTACTAACCTTTGCATTTAGAATTTTTCACAGTATCAAAGTCATGTGAGTCTTCCCGAGGGAGACTGAAATTTCTCTGTGAGTCTTCCCAGCCCTAAAATGGTGGACTGCCGTGGCGAAGCCATCGGCTGGTCCACTTTTTTTTATTAAAATAAATCATGTGCCATTTTTTATTGAAAATATGCCCTAAAGGCCAATAATGAGATGATACATTGCAGACATTTCACATATTAAACTAATTTAGTTTAACCTAATCAGGGCAAAGATTATTGTTTTGAGCCATCTCGCTAAGTGTTGTATGCCTAAACAATAAGTCAAAGGGATATGTAATAAGGAGAATGTAATATAAAGAAATTAGATTCAAGAGACCTTTCCCTTCCATACACATACCCTAAATGTCCCTGACCATAGAAGCTAATTGGGCATTGACAATCTGGTAAGATCAGAATCGAGAATACGTCCAGAATTGACATGTGACACCAAACGTTCATGTTCCACTATCATATCTTGCTTCCGAGACATGAGAAAGAAAATAGAGACCAATAGTTCAAAAGCTTAATAACTTTTCTTTTTATTTCATGGCTACATCCAATTCTTCGATTAGACTGCCTACGTACCTTAAACGGGAATCATTCGTAGTTCACCTTTTTATTTTATTTTTTTATTTAGGGTTAATCCCATGAACCATAGTCAACCCAATTTTCATATCCAACAACTTTTGAGAGGTTTAATTCTACACAAGAGTGTTACTGGTCACAGACATATAACATAATAAAAATGATTTGAGTGAAATTCCAAGTCCAATTATATATTATAAACCATAAGAAATGGTAGAAGAAGACACACGGATTTAATCAATTATAAATTAAGCTCAATGTAAAGAGAAATTGATGGTCATGATCAGTGATAGCTGATCATCAAAAGCTACGAACTTCAAGTTCAGCTTACATTTGGATTTATTGACTTTGCAGTTTAACTAATAGAATAGAGTATTAAACACAAGTAATATTTCAGCAACTGAGAACTCCACATTGAAAACCAACAAAATTCCAATTAACTTCAGAAGCAATCATCCAAGTAATCGCAAACGTTGTTCATGAAGAAAAAAAAAAAAAAAACTGTGCAGACCATTATAATGTCTAATATATTGGCCTTTACTCATAGTCCATACTCCGTACTCCATTCGAGTAATCGCAAACGAATATACCTACTTATTGCTAGCGGAAGAGCCTCCTATGACAATTTACCCGAGGTTTAACAGTCGGATTCGATAAATGTTTCTCCATTTACTTGATCAACTAGTCCCATGGAATCATCAAATCAAACTACAATCTTCAAAGCGTTCATTTTATCGGCCCATAACTATCAATTAGATGTGAGTTATCCCATTGAAGCAAAGAAAATATAAGAGAGCTTCAAAGTAAAAGATCCCTAACAGATTAAATAATTGAATTGAATCATTGTATATATTCATCAATTACCAAAAAGAGCAGATTAAGGTGGAGAGTAAAGAGGAAAAAGAACCTTTCAATTCCCTCCTCTGTTTTTTTTTTTTTTTTCGTGCCTCCCTTTTCTTCCTTTCGGCTTTCTTTCTTTTCTTCCCTTCCTCCTTTCCCGTTACTTCCAGAAGCCTCCCTTTATTTTTATTTTTTTTTCTTCATACTGATTCATGCTTGTTGAGTTCTATGGAGTGGTTCAGAAATTCTATTTTTTCTTGCTAGATAGCCATGAAGGGTTTTAAAACCTAGCTATAAAGTATACACTTCGGGCCAACGGTGCCTCTATAGCCTTATCATTTTATACTGAAAACTCTTCCATTTCCTCTTGAATTTGGGTTGAGTCTTTGTTCGGCACACTACTAGATTTTGAATTTCTTAGTTAAGATTTGTTTTGAGTGCATGTATACAAATTTCTGCCTTTTAATTGTTAATTGCTCTTTATATATTGCTCAAATGACCTTAGTTTTGCCAAAATTTTCCTTCAATTTTGTACCCAAAAAAAGACCTTTCAATGATTTTAGCTAGGGATTAATGATGAAAAACATAAAATATAATTTCAAATGCAAAAGCTAATGCAAAGAGGTTGCTAACATTTTTCTAACTCTAATTCCTGAATTGGACGCCTTAATAGTGGAATGTGCCCGGAAACTATGACAATTGAAATATTATTTTCTTTTAATTTATTAGAGCTTAGGCACCTTTTGGTTTTAATCGGGTTTAATCACTTTAGTGGCCGTTTGGTAATTTTATTGTTTTCGATTTTTATTTTTATTTTAAATTAAAATCTAGTTTGATAATTTTTTTTTGTTTTCAACTTAAAAAAAAAAAACTGAAAACCAAAAAGTGAAAACTCAATGCTAAATTTTAAAAATCAAAAGAATAGTTTTGGAATTTTGGTTTTCAGTTTTCGTTTTCTTGAAAACTAAAATGTTAAAAATGTTGTGGACTATTTTATCTGACAAACAGAGAGAGAGGGAGAGAGAGGCCGGCGGCACAAGGAAGAGAGAAAGAGAGAATTGTAGGGGAATTGTATTGTTGTATTCCTCCTACTTTGCACCTCTATTTATAGTATTTAGGGTAAAGGTATTCCTTGCTCTCCAAGGAATAAGAGATACAATAGGATAAGAATTACAACCCTAATCAAATCTAATCTAGGATTTACACAATCACACTTAAACTAGGATTTGTTTACAACACTCCCCCTTGAGTGTGTAAATACTCAAGGCAGATCTAGCATCATGCAGAAGTTGATGAAGTCGACTTGTCAGTGCTGATTCCAAGGAACAACGCTTATTCTCAATAAGGTAGGAATTTGCATAAGTAAGTAAGTCTCACTAGTAACCCTAAGGCTATGGCAAAAACCCGAGTTGGGACAAAATCCATAGTCTAAGGAAAAATGCGTGAGAAATGCAAAGTCAAAAGAAACGTCTACAGGACGTCCTCAGGGATATGACCAGCCCAAGGTGAGTGCCTCGTTAAAACCTAGTTTGGTAGCAAAAATCCAGTGGGAAAAATGCTCCTAATCGTAGGGAAAAAGAGTACATTAAGATCAAGCAAGTATCTACAGGATACTCCCCCTGAGTTTGACATAATTCCAAAGACACAACTACAATATTAGCTTTAGGTGTCGGACGATCCTGGCGGTTAATAATCCATTCTGACGGATAAAAGATATCCGACACAAAATTTATTTACTATCGGATTAAAGTTATTTTCTGTCGGATATATCCGACAGAAATTCCTGGCGGATTTAACCCTCAGTATTTTTGAATTCTTTTTTTAAATATTTTTAACATATTCTGGCAGTTTTTAAGTTAATGGTGGCAGTTATAACCAACAGAAATTGACTATTTTATTATTTTAGTTTCTGGCGGTTATTATTTTATTATTCTGACGGTTATAACCGACAGAAATTGACTATTATATTATTTTAAAATGTTATATTGATTAAAAATAAATAAATAAATTAACAAATGGTTTAAATATATTTTTTTTCACTCACAATCCAATTACCTAATCTCTGAATGTTTTTTTTTTTGCGACTTTTTACACATGCTATCTCAGAGTATATACAAACATATTTGACGGTTGGATCGTTGAAACTAGTTTCGTAGAATGCATATCCTATCAAATTGATAGATTTAACAAATACTGGAGAGTTAATGTTATACTTCCATTAAGTATAAAAAATTATCCACTAGTGTAAATATTTTAAATTGAAGATCGACTTTGTTCAATGCATTCTTATAGGGTCGAGGAGTGTAGCTGTAAAAAAATCATAAAAATCGAAGCTAAAATAATCATTAAATTGTGATTTTTCGTTTATAACCGTCGAAAACTTTTGTTTTGTTACCTAATCTCTGAATGTTTGTTTTTTGTGATTTTTAGGTATGCGATGTTGGAGTATATACAAACATATTTGACGGTTAGATCGTTGAAACTAGTTTCGTAGAATGCATATTCTATCAAATTGATAGATTTAACAAACACTTAAGAGTTAATGTTATTAGTGTAAATATTTTAAATTGAAGATCAAATTTGTTCAATGCATTCTTATAGGGTCGAGGAGTGTAGTTGTAAAAAATCATCAAAATCGGAGCTAAAATAACCGTTAAATTATGATTTTTCGTTTATAACCGTCAAACTTTTTTGTTCTGTTACCTAATCTCTGAATGTTTGTTTTTTGTGATTTTTTAGGTATGCGATCTCGGAGTATATACAAAGATATTTGACGGTTAGATCGTTGAAACTAGTTTTGTAGAATGCATATCCTATCAAATTGATAGATTTAACAAACACTTAAGAGTTAATGTTATACTTCCATTAAGTATAAAAAATTATCCACGAGTGTAAATATTTTAAATTGAAGATTGAATTTGTTCAATGCTTCTTATAGGGTCGAGGAGTGTAGCTGTAAAAAATCATCAAAATCGGAGCTAAAATAATCATTAAATTGTGATTTTTCGTGTATAACCGTCGAAAACTTTTGTTTTGTTACCTAATCTCTGAATATTTATTTTTTGTGATCTTTTAGGTATGCAATCTCGAAGTATATACAAACATATTTGACGGTTGGATTGTTGAAACTAGTTTCATAGAATGCACATCCTATCAAATTGATAGATTTAACAAACACTTAAGAGTTAATGTTATACTTCCATTAAGTATAAAATAAGATTTATCCACTAGTGTAAATATTTTAAATTGAAGATCGAATTCATTCATTGCATTCTTATAGGATCGAAGAGTGTAGCTGCAAAAAATCATCAAAATCGGAGCTAAAATAACCATTCAATTGTGATTTTTCGTTTATAACCATCGAAAACTTTTATTCCGTTACCCAATATCTGAATGTTTGTTTTTTACGATTTTTTACATATGTGATCTTGGAGTGTGTACAAACAAGTTTAACGGTTGGATCGTTGAAAAACGTTTCATAGAATACGTATCACATCAAAACGGTAGATTAAATCAACACTTAATATTATACTTCTATCAAGTATAAAATAAGATTTTGTGGTATTCATTAGTGTAAATATTTTAAATTGAAGATCGAATTCATTCAATGCATTCTTCTAGGGTCGAGGAGTGTAGCTGTAAAAAAATCATCAAAATCGGAGCTAAAGTAACCGTTAAATTGTGAATTTTTGTTTATAATCGTCGAAAACTTTTGTTCCGTTACCTAATCTCTAAATATTTGTTTTTTACGATTTTTTACATATGCGATCTTGTTGACAGTTAGATCATTGAAACTACTTTAGTAGAATGCATATCTCTGTTAAATTTGCCTAAATTTTGAAGTGGGAAAAGTAATTTGTGCTAAATTTTTATTTATGTTTTTCAATTATTGATTAGACAATTTTTAGTTTGTGTGATGACATTTTCATTGTACAATTCTCTTTTTATTTCTTTATCGCATATTTTACATGGATTAGTATCTATTAAACCAAAAATGTAAAAATTATCAATTCAACCAAACAATTTTTTTATTTAATTTTAAAAACATATTCTATTTAAATAAATATTACTTATTTATTTATTAAACCAAGCAATTATTATTTTATTTTTTTAAATCGTAACAAATTTTTTGGGGAGAATTTAAAATTTTGGAGGAAAATTTAAAATTTTCAGAGAGAATTTTGGCGGGATATTTACCGCCATTTTGTTTCTGTCGGTTTTTATTTTTAAAAAATGTTTATGTCGGTTTTAACCGACAGTAATGAAATTTTTCAAAATAAAACCACTCCGTCTCTTCCTTGCGCTGGTGCTTCTCCCTTCCTCATTTTCTCCTCTTCTCATTTCCTTCTCCTTCTATTCTCTCCTCATTTACTTCCAGTTCGAATATGGTGAAGAAGAAGGTAACACTCTCTCTTTCTCTGTGTGTGTGTGTGTGTGTCTCTCTCTGTCTGTGTCTCTCTCTCCCCCCTCTGTCTCTCTCTCTGACTTGAAGAATTTTGTGTTGTTTATTTCAATGGGTTGGATGTTGTTGGTGGTGGTGCTACGAGCGGATGTCATCGCTCAGAATCGTTAGCACAACATTATGGTGTTGATGTTGCAACCCAGATGTGGAGGTGGAGCATAAGAGTAGAAGGAGAAGCAGAGAAGGTACGGACCGAGATAACCCATAAAGGGTTTGCATGGTTTTGCTGGGTTTAGAGTTAGATCAGTGATGCAAGCATGGAGTGGTTTGATGGTAAGCTTGCATGTCTGTGATGTTGTTGTTGTTGGGTTGCTGAAATTAGAGCTGTGAGTGTGAGGATGGTGACGATGGAGTTTATGCAGATATATATTTTTTTATTATTAATATATGTTCTGTCGGTTTTATCCGACAAGATTTCTTTAATTTATTCTTATTAATAACCCTCTGTCGGTTATAGCTGACAGAATTTCTGGCGGTTTTTGTACTTTCTGTCGGTTTTATCTGACAGAATTTTTGGCGGTTTTTGTACTGTTTGTCGGTTTTAACCGACAAGATTTCTGTCGGTTTTAGAGTATTTTCCGTCGGAAAATTCATTTCCTAACGCAGGCAATGCCGTCGCTTATTATATCCGTCACTGCATCCATTTTCTGTCAGATTTTGTTTAAAATCCGACAGTAATATACGTTTTTTGTCGATTTTTGAACCGCCAGTTATAGATAATTTTGTAGTAGTGAGAGAAATAGCAAAGTTACAACTCAGAAAGTTTACGCATACCAATTCCATGAACAAGCTTCTGAAACGTCGCCTTCGGCAGTGATTTGGTGAAGAGGTCGGCCAGATTGTCTTGTGAACGGATTTGCTTGACTTCAATCTTCTGATGCTCTTGTTGTTGATGTGAAAAGAAGAACTTCGGCGCAATGTGCTTGGTGTTGTCTCCTTTGATGTAACCCTTCTTGAGCTGTTCATGCAAGCTGCATTGTCTTCAAAAATCGTCGTCGGGACATCAACGGCGGGATGAAGATCGCAGGAGCTTCGAATATAGCCCACTACTGATCTTAACCAAAAGCATTCCCGAGTTGCTTCATGTAAGGCGAGAATTTCAGCATGGTTAGATGAAGTGGCAACTAAGGTCTGTTTCGTTGACCTCCAAGATATTGCGGTGCCTCCAACGATAAAGACATAACCCGTTTGAGAACGCACCTTGTGCGGATCAGATAAATATCCAGCGTCAGCATAACCAATAAGGCGAGAATCAACTCGAGGATTCGTAGGGATAGAACAAGCCCAGATCCGTAGTACCCTTAAGGTAGCGGAAGATGTCTTTCACGCCAGTCCAGTGTCTGCGTGTAGGTCCATTGCTGTATCTTGCCAAAAGATTAACAGCGAAGGAGATGTCGGGTCTAGTGCATTGAGCTAAGTACAATAAAGCGCCTATCGCACTTAGATAAGGAACTTCAGGTTCCAAAATATCTTCATCATCCTCCTTCGGACGGAAGGGATCTCATTTTGCATCTAGCGTACGAACGACCATAAGAGTACTCAAAGACTTCGCTTTATCCTCATTAAAGCGGCGCAACACCTTCTGGGTGTAGTTCGATTGATGTACTAGGATTCCATCCGAACAATGCTCTATCTCGAGACCGAGACAGTATCGAGTCTTACCTAGATCTTTCATCTCAAATTTCGACTTCAAGTGCGAAGCAGTTCTCGCGAGCTCTTCAGGAGTTCCAATGAGATTCATGTCATCGACATATACTGCAACAATTGCAAATCCGGAATGTGACTTCTTAATGAACACACAAGGGCATAATTCGTTGTTCACATATCCCTGACTAGTCAAATACTCACTCAGACGGTTATACCATATTCTTCCGGATTGTTTCAAACCGTAGAGTGAACGCCTCAGCCGAATTGAGAGCGTGTTCCAGGGTTTGGAAATATCTGAACCAGTCAATGTAAGTCATTCGGGAACTTTCATATAAATTTCCGTATCAAGATCCCCATACAGATACGCGGTTACTACGTCCATCAGCTGCATATCCAGTTTTTCGGAAACTACCAAACTGATAAGGTAGCGAAAAGTAATCACATCCATAACGGGTGAATAAGTTTCGTCATAGTCAACCTCGGGGCGTTATGAGAAGCCTTGCGCAACAAGACGAGCTTTGTAACGCACAATTTCGTTCTTGTCATTTCGCTTCTGAACGAAAACCCACTTGTAGCCAACGGGCTTTACATGTGGAGGAGTAGGGACTATAGGTCCAAACACCTTACGTTTCGCAAGTGAATTGAGTTCGACTTGGATTGCTTGTTTCCAGTTTGACCAATCAGCTCTACGTCGACATTCATCAACGGAACGCGGTTCAATGTCATCGCTCAACATGATTTCAGTAACTACTGCAAATGCTAATGCATCGTCGACAATCATCTCATTTCTACGCCACACATCATCTAAGCTAGCATAATAGACCGAAATCTCACGATTCTCGGGAGGAGGATTCGTCTCTTCAAGGACGCTTCCATAATCTAGAATTTCCTCATGAGTTGGGTAGAATGAGTAAGCGATAGTCGGATTCACGGTAGGTTCTTCAGGACCTTGTGCCGTAGTTTTCCTTTTCCGGGGGTGTGAATCCTTTGAACCAAGGGGTCTGCCACGCTTTTGTGTAGGGGTAGATGATTGGCTAGCCGCTAATGTACATGGATCACCAGAATTTGCATCTCGGGCTTCTAGGAGGGCAGTCCGTCGTACATTTGGTACATCTATCTTTGTAGGCGTATTCGCAGCTAGAATGTGTGATCTTGTCACTCGAGCTAGATCGGTGAAAGCATCTGGCATGCTCTGAGCTATGCTTTGGAGATCTAATATGCTCTGCACTTCAGTTTCAGACTGAGCGGTGCGGGGATCTAAGTGAGACAAAGTGGGAGTCGTCCACGATAATTCGTGTCGTTCTTCAGGAACGTTGACGTTCTTATCTCCCCCTAACGACGGGAAGACTGTCTCATAGAAGTGACAATCCGCAAAACGAGCGGTAAACAGATCGCCTGTCAAAGGTTCTAAGTAACGAATAATTGAAGGAGAATCATATCCGACATAGATTCCCATCCTTCGCTGAGGCCCTATTTTTGTACGTAAGGGCGGCGAGATCGGCACATATACCGCACAACCAAAAACACGTAGATGCGATATGTTGGGTTTGTATCCGGTAACCAATTGAAGAGCACTGAATGGTTATGTCGCAACAGGCCTCATGCGGACTAATTTTGCTGCGTGCAATATTGCATGGCCCCAAGCAGCGATCAGGAGCTTGGTACGTATGACCAACGATCGAGCAATCATTTGTAAGCGCTTAATGAAAGCCTCTGCCAGGCCGTTCTGGGTGTGAACATGGGGTACTGGATGTTCAACTTCAACCCCAACCGACATGCAATAGTCATCAAAAGTTTTAGATGTGAATTCTCCAGCATTATCCAATCGAATAGATTTGATTGGATAATTAGGGTGGTGAGCCCTGAGCTTGATAACCTGAGCCAACAGTTTGGAGAATGCAGCGTTTCTTGTGGACAACAAACACACGTGTGACCAACGTGTGGAAGCGTCAACCAAAACCATAAAATATCTAAATGGTCCGCAGGGAGGTTAAATCGGTCCACAAATGTCCCCCTGAATCCGTTGTAGAAAAATGGGAGGATTCGAACAAATCTTGTCATAAGAAGGCTTAGTAATAAGCTTTCCCATAGAACATGTTTGACATGCGATTCCTTGGATCGAACCTAAACTTCGGGTTAGTGGATGCCTGTTTGATGATTTGAGGATACGGCGCATCACTATTCGTCCAGGATGTCCCAAACGGTCATGCCAAAGTGTAATTTCGTGCGCGGTCCCAGTAGTAGAGCCGGCCACATAATGGCTTTCTATGGGGCGTATGGTTGTAATATATAGACCACTCCGGATACGCTTCATCTTCTCTAGAATACGCTTCTGGCCATATTCGTAAGAAGTTATGCACAGAAATTCAACTCCGTTTTCTACATGGGTTTCAGCGTGGAAATTATTATCTCTAATATCCTTGAAACTTAGTAACGTTCTTCCGGAACGTGGGGAATAGAGTGCCTCAGCAATGGTCAAGATTGTACCATTGGACAACATTATACGTGCCTTACCATATCCTTCTAACAGGTTGGATGGGCCTGAGAGGGCTATCAGAGGTGCATTCTTAGGTATGAAGTTAGTGAAATAGATGCGTTCACGCAAAACAGTGTGCGTGGTTGCACTATCTGCCAGACAACTAACTTTCCCACTAGTCATACCTAGAATGAAAAATTAATTTGAATCGGTCACATACATAAAAGTTCAAAATAATTTAATTTATTCAAGGATTAAAACTTAATATCCAAAAACAAATCACCAACGAATAATCCAAAACATAAAGGAAAATTGTTCAAAAATCAACCAAAAAACAAGGTGGGGTTCGGCCACTAGGTGGAATTCGGCCCCATTTGTCTTATTTCAACTAAAAAAATAAGTCTATGTCTAAGATTCTAATCTTCCATAGGGGTGGTATCCTCCTGAAAGTCAGAAACCTCCATCTTTGTAGTCTCCGGTTCGTCCACTTGCATGAAGTTGGATTCAAACTTCTGACGACGTGAATGATATGCATCTACAACCTGCTTGGGAGCGCGGCAAATACGAGACCAATGGTCCTTAGCACCACAACGATAGCACATATCGTTATCCATGGTTTTAGGTGCTTTGCCCTTATTCTTGAAGTTCTGGGCCATGGGAGCAAGGTTTGGGCGCTGCTGGGCCTTGTTTCCTCCCTTGGGTGGGCCTTGGCTCTGTTGACCTTGGTTGGATGGCTTCTGGCCACCCTTACCACGCCTCTTGTGGCGTCTTGGGTGCTGGTTAGTGCTATAATGTGCTTTAGGCACAGCAGTAGCATCAATAGGTCTAGCTTGATGATTCTTCATCAACAGCTGGTTCTGCTTTTCAGCGAGAAGTAGAATAGAGATCAAATTCGAGAACTTGGTGAACTTCAGAGCTCTATATTGTTGCTGCAGGACAATATTAGAAGTAGAGAATGTCGAATAGGTATTCTCCAGGAGATCCTCTTCAGTTAAAGTTTCATTACAAAACTTGAGAAGTGATTGGATTCGACAAACTTCAGAATTATATTCATTCGCAGACTTAAAGTCTTGGAAGCGCAAGTGCTGCCAGTCATATCTTGCTTCAGGCAAGAATATGTCATTTTGGTGATCAAAACGATCACCCAAAGCGACCCATAATGCACGTGGATCCTCCTCAGCAAGATACTCAGTTTGCAGAGCGTCATGGATATGTCTTCGAATGAAGATCATAGCAGTGGCTTTTTCAGCTTCGCCAACAGGTTCATCTGTTGCTTCTTCAATAGCAGGACGCAAGTTCTTTGCAGTGAGGTGGAGCTTCACATCTTGAACCCACTTGAGGTAGTTTCTTCCAGAAACTTCTAAAGCGGTGAAGTCGAGTTTGTTCAAATTCGACATGTTCCTATCACACAAGAGATAGATAAGACGTGGTTAGTGTAATGGAGAAAAATCAATCCATTCACATAGGAGTAGAACATACAAGTTCTAATAGACATGTATTGGTTTAATTTTTGCATGAAAAACTTCGGGTTTTCATGGGTGATATGTTTAAGTGAAAAATTCAGGTTTTCAAATAAAGGCATGTTTATAAGAAACTTCAGGTTTCAAATTAATTATGAACTTCAGGTTCATATATTCCTGCAGGCAAACACAAATATATATATATATATATATATATGCAAACAAATATGCAACAAGTATATGCAAAAATATAATTTTAGGTGTACAATTATAATTGAATTAATTTATTTAATTATTTGGACTTCGGGCCAAATTAGAGTGTGGGTAAAAAAATATAAAAAAAACCATGAGGCCTAAAAAAAATTAGGTAAATAAAATTTCAAGACCCAAAATAAAGAAAACTAGGCCACAAAAAAAATGGTCCATATTTCGTAGGCCCAAAAAAAATTAAATTAAATAAAGAATAAACCACCGGGGGGGGTTTTAAAAAAAAAGGTCCAATAGACAAACTGGGCTGCATGCCCTTGGAAAAAAAACTGGGATTTTGGATGGGGCTGCAGGCCCCCAAAAAAACAAAAACATTTTTTTCTCGGGCTGGGCCGCAGAAAACGAGCCCAGAATTTTTTTTTTTTCTGTGGCCACACCGACCGATGAGCTGGAGCCCATTAGGGCTGAGGGTGCATCAAAACGCCAAAAACATTTTTTTTCTTGGCTAGCAGCTTGCATGCCGCAAGTGCAAAATGAATCGAAATTTTTTTATTTTTTTTTTATTTTTAAAAACCGCACGGGCCGAAAAAGCTGGAGCCTACTAGGGCTTGCGTTGGAAACAAAATTTCCTTGGGTGCAGCCTGGCAGTATGCCAAGGCTCAGGTTTGAAAAGAACCCTAGTTTTCTAAAACCAATTTTTTTCAATTCAATAATAATTCAATGCAATATATTTAATGAATCACATATGTAAATTGATGCATGTGCAAAATAATATTTTCAATGCATGTACATATGTAAGATTCAATTCATGGCAAATATCAAATTCACATAATTTAAACAATTATGGTTATGAGGCATACACACTTTATGTAGAATCTAAAATACGTTAAACATAAAGTTGAGTCATGCATCATGGTGAATGTTCATGCTATTAGGGCTTGCAAAATATCGAGTTAAAAGCCGTTGTTTTGAAAGAACCTGATTACGTGATGATATGGATGAACTGGTTTGATGCAGAAAATTTCTCCAACGTCAGATTCCTAAGCGCAGCGGTAGGAGCGTGCTGATAATGTGTTGTGGACTATTTTATCTGACAAAGAGAGAGAGAGAGAGGGAGAGAGAGGGAGAGAGAGGCCGGCGGCACAAGGAAGAGAGAAAGAGAGAATTGTAGGGGAATTATATTGTTGTATTCCTCCTACTTTGCACCTCTATTTATAGTATTTAGGGTAAAGGTATTCCTTGCTCTTCAAGGAATAAGAGATACAATAGGATAAGAATTACAACCCTAATCAAATCTAATATAGGATTTACACAATCACACTTAAACTAGGATTTGTTTACAAAAAAAAAAAATAGTTATCGAACAAGAATTCAATTTTCAATATTCAATTTTCGAAAAAGTGAAAACTAAAACTAAAATTTAAAAATGAAAAGGTTATATCTTGAACGTTGCGGCTTCTTAGGAACGTAGCCTCCTAAATGTTGGACTGGTTTATACTATTTCACTGGCTTCGTTAAGGTCTTGACTTTCACTGGATTCTTCATATTGTTGATTGCAGCAGCAGAGATTTCATACTTCTTATCTTTTTGTTCGCTGTCCATAAAAAGTATCTTCTATTTGTTGTCAACTGTCGATCGAATTGGGTAGTAGATTAGAATACCAATGAAAAGCCTCGATTGATAAAGAACTGTCGAAAAGCCTATGTTTGAAGAATTGGTTATCCTCAGTTGCGATGCACTGAGCTAAGAAGCGAAGGTAGGCTATTATACCACACGAATTAAAAACATGAAAAAGGGTGCAAGTTACTTTTATCACGTCGAGTCTTATAGTATGGGCTTGTAACTAAATAGGGCATTAAGCAAGTTACTATTATCACGTCTAGTCTATCCACCGGTGCCTCATGTTACGATTGCTCTAAGCATAAGCCTTAAGCCCTCAGGTTAAAAGGACACCCCACCAATTACAAGTTAGAAGGGAACTTGAGAAATTTTAAATCATAATAAAATAAAAACATCAATTAAAGTATCTTATTGTCCATAATACAAAACGAGAACTGGAAACTAAAATACATAATTCATACAATAATTCTCCATTTCTGAATCAGATGCTTCAACATGAGCAAACTTGAAGATAATAACTTAGTTCCTAGTTTATTGTAAGGACAAAGTACTCACATAGCCTCAAATGTCGAGAAGACACTTGACCTACATGCAAGCTGACAGTTTTATTTTTTATTTTTCGAACGAAACTCAACTAATACTGATATACTGAATGGAACATATTAGCAATGAAACTTTCTTCCGTGGACAGAAACATTCTGAGAAGCCTAATTTTTCAAGTAGATATCGTCTGGAATGGGAGACTATATCATAGTCCTGAATTTCATTGCCCTGAGAAATAAATAGGCTAGTAACCTATACCCAATGATCATCACAATCATAGCTCCAACTTCCATCGCACCTGAATCCAGTCTTAATTCTTTGATTAATCGAGACTCACATGCTTCATTTCCAGAGGTACCTGAACCTGAACCTGATCCTGATGGGCAACCATACTGAATTTTCAGGAGTAGCCTGTAAGTGTGGTAGTTGAACGAGATATAGCGTATCCACGAAACATTTGATGGAACTTTCTGCAACCAGATATAGTTTATAATGTAATTGTCACGCTATATTTAACAAATCCACAGTGAGTTTATTGGTTTAGGTTATATATTTATCTGACCTTGATAAAGAATCCACCAGATAACATAAAGGTCATAACGACGATGGAAGCTAGCGTTGTTGCCTTTTTCACATCGACAAATGCTGCACCTATGGTCAATCCAAGACCCTGCAATTTTTATGTTTACAGTGTCATCCAATATTGTTTTTATTTTGCTTCAAGGAGAAGAACAATTATTTACCAGAAAATAACCATAATTTTTACCTGAGAGGCGACGATGCTGAGGAAAATTGTTAGCATTGTTTGGATAAATGCAGTAAAGGTCAGCTTCAAGCCTGTCATTAAGTAAACAATGACGAGGAAGGCTAACGGCAGCAGAAGATCCAGAGGAATATCACTAGTGTTTCTAGCTAAAAAGTATGCACTGAGTTTGTACATCTCCACTGCTCTCTCTTTAGCTAGTATTGCTCTTTCTTGCGGAAATGTGAAAACTGCAGTGAATAAAGGGAAGAAGGTCCAAAATACTGAAATGAAGAATAACAATCCTGCCTGATCTTGAAGCTGTCTTCGGGAAGAAGTATCAGACTGCCACCATAGGAGTCCTATTATTATAGCAATTGAGACAACTTGGGTTACACGCAAACAGCTTAGGTATTCGTGGCGTCTCTCCTTAAGGCCCCTCCTAAAAAGAATTGAAAACTGTTCGCACCAAGTTGCTTTTGATTCCCTCAAGTATGTCATCCCTTTGCCTTGCATCATATTCTCCCCCTCTGTCTGCACAGAACTTAGGAGCTTTGTTTTTTTCATTTCTGCAAATCTGACTTGATTGGCCTCTACCAGAAACTGCAAAATTATGTAAAATTAGATTCTGCGCCATGATAGATGTTAGAAATTTATAATTAGGTTTTGAAAGTTCAGCTTTTATTAGCAACCTTGTGGACATCAACCACGGAAGGCCTTCCATCCTCCAATTCTGTTGGAAGTAATTTGTCATTTGTGTTACCATTTGCAAGATCAACGAGAAACTCTGCGGGGTTCATAGCTATAAGCGGTGCACAACCGATTGAGGAGAAGTATGTCATCGCTTCAGATGCTTTTCCAAAGTACAAGGAGCTTCCTCTACCCAAGAGGATGAGTTTATCAAACTTGTTAAATATTCTACTCGACGGTTGATGTATTGTAGTCACCACTGTCTTGCCAGCCTACATTTATACAAACACAATCGATCTAACTTGATTTTTTTTTCTTTTGATATGATATTCATATGATCAAGTAACATTGTTCATTACAAAGTATTCAATCAATAATTCCCGTACCTTTGCAATAATGTGGAGCATCTGAAGTACTCGAAGTGCTGCGGTTGAATCAAGACCGGAAGTTGGTTCGTCTAAGAACAGAAGTGATGGATTGAGCAGGATTTCATTTCCAATGCACACTCTTTTCCTCTCACCACCAGAAACTCCTTTAACAAATGTGCCACCAATAAGTGTATCCTGGCACCTGAAAAAATTAGTGAGTCTTGCTATATGAGTTACAAATGGCTTCATAGTGACTGAGTTAGCTTGGAAGTTAACTAAGAAGATCATTTCAACAGTGTTGACGAATACAAGAATCTTATACCAGATCACTAACATGATCAAATATGACTTAATTGTTGTTTGTGGGGGGGGGTTTCTAATTATACCGATGTCTTTTGTGATAAAACTCATACACTTGCTGTGCTGTGTAGGTAGTAAAATGCAAGGTGGGAAGCAGATCGGCAAATAGATGGATGCTTAATGTTAGATGGAATTTTATATATACACCTTTCAAGGCCTAGCTCATTAATCACATTCATGGCCCTTTCTTTTTTCTGATTTCTGGTTAAGGTAAGTGGAAGACGGAGTAGAGCAGCATAAGTTAGAGTTTCTTTGACTGTAAGATGGGAGAACAGAAGATCATCTTGCATTACAAATCCAATCCTGTTCCATGAAAACCAATATCAGAAAAAAAATTGCCATATTTAATATGTTAAAATAAATATTCAAACTTTTAGAGTATATCAATTATCAACTCCATCAACTCTTAATATCAATTATGTTTTTTTTAAACCCCAACTCACGTGACAACATTTCATTTGTTTACATATTTGAGGTCCGCTTGAAGTTTGTTTTTTATAATTCATTTAAATTTGTCATGGTATATGTAATGAAAATTTTGGGTAATGGTCAGTGTATTACGTAGTAAGCAACTGTCGTGTTATGTACCATGTTATATTACCTCTGTTTGAGAAACTTGGTGTATGGTTGGTCATTGTAAGTGATGGTACCAGTGTTGAGTTTCACTCTTCCACTGAGGAGATTCAGCAAAGTGGTTTTGCCTCCTCCAGAAGGTCCCATTATAGCAAGAACCTCTCCTGGAAGCACTGAGCCAGTGATTCCATGCAGTATGTACTCTGCGTTTGAGCTTTTCATACCCTTTGCAGCAGCAACCTTATGCTTGACATCTTGGAACTGCAACACAATTAATAATTTATACACACACACACACACAATCTGAAACAATTAAATAAGTTAAATTTCCTTTGCTTGATGTATATTTATTTAGCACAATTTTTATATATATATATATATATATATATATATATATATATATATTTAAGCATCTCTAGGGTTAATAATGTGTTACCTTGAGATAAATTGGTAAGCTTGGTTCCACATGGAGTTTTCTCCCTTCGTCTGCATCTGGACCTCCTTCTTCAGCTGACATAGACTTAGCTGTTGGAATATTTTCTTTTAGTATAAAGATCATAAAAATTAGTCATTGAAAGTAATACAAAAGTTAACTTGATTTGAATGTAAACTGTAATAGTAAATAGATGATGGATGAAATCAGGACGGAAATACGAGAAGAGAATATGTTTCGGGATAAATCCTTACCATTACAACCTTCTCATGTGATGAAATAATTCGGGCTAACCTGAGACTTTTGCACAAATGCGGGGTTGTAGTTTTAATGGTTAACTATTGTAGTATTTTTTTCAGAAATGGGAGAAACTTGAGACATTCTACAGAGACGTACGTATGACTGCAACAAGAGCTAGTTGGTTTCGAATGGTAATTAAGCATGTAGTTTTAGAGAAATTTTTATATATACCCGAAACAAATGTAATATTTCATAAATTAGTTAGTTATGCTTTTTTCCAACAGAAGTCTATTAACTATAACTTGAGATTGGCATCAGTTTCGTACTGCGTTTTGGACTCTGCATTCTCAAGGCAATATTGTCTGAGATGTCTCCTTCAGCAAGAGAGAAAGAATTGCCCAAGCCATTGCTAGAAGTCCTGCTTAATATGGAACCTCTCTTGTCAAAGCTTTCAGTAACAGTATTGCTAGTAACTTCATCAATGTTGATTATTAGTTGGGAGCCAAATGACTCTGTTTTGTGAATCATTTTCCCACTTGGTGGTTCCATTTTCTTCCCAAAACTTCGTCTTCTATGTTTGCGCAATATTCCATCTTCATTATTTTTCTTTTCTTCATGCTGAGTTATACAAGTTGAAGTTGTCATACAGCAGCCAACGTTTTCTTGGATTACACTCATGTCGTTGTTTCCGGTACTCTTGGGTGTTTTTGCAACTTCATTCAAACCCCCCTCCACAAAAGGAGAGTCACGGCCGAACTCACGATGATCTCTACCAACCTCCATGGGTAGCGCGACTGCATGAAAAAATATAAAACGTTGTACAATTAGTCTCAAGTATATTAGCAAACCAATAAATCTAAAAAACAAACCAAAAAAATTAAAAAATTATTCTAGTAATAATTAAAATCATAATTATCAGTGGTACTCTTTGTCCGTGTAGTTTACTGATTACTCCATTTTTTTCACTTTCTTCTTTCTCACAAATTCGAATTCTTTGAATGATAAACTAACACCAAAACAATTAGTAACAAAAAATGGAGTGAAATAGAGAAAACTGGGAAGAAGAAGGTTAATTACTTGAGAGCTAGAGAACTTGCAAATCGAGTACGCACTTAAAAAAAGAGAAATGTGGAAAGCTCAAGGGATGGGAATATGGATTTGGAAGGTTGGTTTGGAAGATCTTATAGGCCAATTCTGATAGTGCTTGACAGTGTCACATTATTTTCAGTCTACAGGATTTCAACTAATGAGCCCTTATATCACATGTGGAAGTAACTTAGAGAAATCGTTAATTTCATTTTAAGGTAGTAATTCTCTTGCTCAATTTTCTTTCGCCACCACTAAAAGTACAAAGCCCCTGCAATATTATTACTCCTAAGGGGATATGATAAATACAAATATTTTTTTTAACTTTCACGCATTCTTGTTTAATTTTAAATGTTGTTTCTGTTTGATTCATTCAATTCAATGACTACAAATACAAATTATGCGTGAAAAGCTAAAAGTACGTGTGAAAATCATTTCCTTCAAAAAATGGGAAACAATCTATTTGTTTTCTAGTGGCATGAAAAACTTTAGGAATTATGCATGAAATTCAATTGTCCCCGCATCAAAGATATAATGTTTTAGCATAGAGTGAAAAAAGCTTCAACGTTTTAATCTTTATATAAAGCCAACAACCCCTTTTGGGGTCACAAGCTTCACCAAAAAAATTTGGATAAAAATGCTCCTAAAACAAAAAATTTCAAAATCAACCCAAAATAATGCAGGGTATTTTCAATATTTTAACAATGTTTTTTTAATAATTAATTCTCCTTGTACAATTTTTTTTAATTATTACCTCATAATAGGCTAGCAATAATGTGATTCAATCAATTGTTCATTAAATATTATTTTGTCTATTTTTAAACACGTTCAAAACATCTTAAGAGGCGTGTAATGCCGGTTATAAAAAATGTCTTTTGCACGCACATAATAATGTGATTAAATTAGTTGTCAAATGATTTTTTTTTCTTGCACAAACGATATTATCTACACTAAGGGGGGAGGGGGTGAGCTTAGCCTCACAATGGGCTAGTAATAATGTGATTCAATCAGTTGTTTATTAAATATTATTTTCTCTATTCTTATTGTAAATTCAATAGAATGTAGATGGAAATTGAAAGATCAATTTTATTATGTGAATTCAGATGCTTTAATTGGTTTGTGAGGGGTTTTTTTCTTGCATGATCTAAGATTATTCATTTACTTCAAATCGTCCTTACTTAAATGCTTCAACGACAATTCTAGCTCCATACCTATTCATAGACGAACAAACAAACGATGAAACTACATATATTATTTTATTAGTTATTTTGTGGATTGGATTTCTTGTCTATGGCTCCATTGCGTGTGCTTGCGGTAGATGTATTGCCATGTTATTAAGTATTTTAATTTCAATTCTTTTCTTTCTAAGAGGTGGAATAGAATATCATGGTTGAAACGTAATGATCATACGTCTGTAATGGATTGTATGTCCTTTAATAGTTTCCATACGTTTACCCTTTGAGTCAATGCAATTCATAGCTCTTACCTTGACACAAAGAAGAATTCGAAAACAAATTGTTATGACCAGTCTCTAATTTGGAGTATTTTATTTTTGCAAAGTTGTAAAATGACAAAAATGTCTATGTTGGGCTAAGTAGAATCCTAGAATCCTACAAAGGTTTTAATAAAACATTATATTTTGCCCACTCTCACTTGCTATAATTCACCTTTCCAAAACTTAGTAGCTAGATTTCGATGGCGAGCGAGGGATCACTAGTGATTATGACATTTACTCCAGTTAATGTCAGAAATTTATTTCTTGTTTGTAGGGTAATATATTCTTTCATGTATTGAACTCTTATCTATACTCTGACACTGCATGCAATTGAAATAATGGTTCACCCCGCACTGCACACTCTCACTCTTAGAATATTTGTCTAGACTTTGGTTTTAATTTATTGCACATTTTATGCACTAATTGCATATTATGCTCAGTCATCTTCCAGGTGTTGACCATCACACCTTGCTTTTCGTAGCCACTAGGATATTCGGGTTGAGATGTGTCACAAATAAACAAGATTGTCGTGACAACTACAAATTAAGGACTACATTTTGATTGACTTACTTCTCAAACTAAATTACAAACTATATTTATGGAGACCAAAACTTACAAAATCTTAATACGTAAAATACCAAAAATACCCAAACACTAAAATAAATCTAAAATACAAATATTTTCGAACGTCATGTCCTTTCTAGATGTTGGATCGTTTCTGTCTTTACTTGGAGTATGTTTCATTAATTTCAATTTCAGTTGCTAATTTAAGCATGGAATGATATGATTTTTTCTGTTTTTTGTATCTAGAAAGTGTGAGATCAAAGTACGCTTTATAAGTACTTCTGAAATATTGGTGGCAGCAAAGTATTGGGCGGTGCCCCAGCTGGCAAGGCACATCGATAACCAATCAAGATTGGTGAGTGGTCCGTCTGTACGGACCGACTCTGAAGCAAACCGAAACCGATTAGATATAATATATATGCAGCTACTTAATTAGACCTGTTGTCACTGTTCATGCAGTTCTGTTGTCGCTGGTCATGCATGTTACTGTCTATTTGCTAAAGAGTCAGGACTTGTAATTGGACTCCAAAGTTTACATAAATTGCATATGCAGGAACCAGAATGCGTGTTACTTTCAGTTTACCTTGTAATTTTGACATGCAACTAGCTACATTTTAGAATAAAAAAGGGGGTGCTTAAGCAAGTCATTTGGAGATTCTGGCTGTTGACATTTAAGTACAGTACTACATATATAATATAAATGATTTAAGCAAATTTAGTAAAGAGGAGCTTAAGTTGTCATAGGAGCTAAAAGGCATTTGACTGTCGGATATAGAAAATTTTCCTCTTTGAATCGTGATGAAAAGCTCTAAGGTGATTTTTTTTTTTTTTTTCTTTGTGGGAACGTTGCTCAAAGTTACCGAGAGTACATGGGGCACGTCGGTATGTGAAACAAGTATAGGGTATGAGGTAAGTTGGGAAAGGACGATCACTTTGATTGGCTCATGTCATATGTAGATAAGATAGCTAGATTTTGTACTATCTGTCGAACACAATAATTTCTCCGAAAGTGACCAAGCTTTGGATTACGCATTAAATTTTGAATTTCCCTGAAAACTCACATGAATACAAACGTTGAAATCCAATGAAACACCCTCAGCTAGAGGGTGTTGAACAGCACTGGGGCTAAGTTTTTATGCCTTTGAAGAAAGGGACATTGAAATATATTGAATACAAACATGCAGAATAAATTCATTGAGGTAAGGAAAGCAACACACACCTGCCATTCATGGCCCTCATCAAAATTTAAAGGTGTGGGTTGGGTACACTTTTGTTCGAGTTCCCTAGCTGCGGCTTGTCCTCACAGACAACAGAAACAGCTCATTAGTGATTCCAAAGAGCTGCCATTTTCGACACATGCTTTTGCATTAGAACGTCGCTCATCAGAGGCCGAAGAAGTGGACATCTCTTTAAACAAGGACAAGCTTGGACTCTTCAATTCTGAATCCAAGCACAACATAAGTTAACTCTTCGAACGTTTTTACTATGTTGCCGCCTATTTTTCTAATCGAATCCATCCTACAGCTTTAAGTTGAAAATTTATTTTTCAAACTAACTTATAAGTTGAAAAAAGTCTCTCCTACGACAGCGAGGAGAAAAACTTGCTTAGTCAAGTAGGTTTATTCGTGTCACATGGCTGTATTTGAGTTGTAAAATAGTCACAATTAAATATTTGGATGTGTAAAAAAAAGTAATGAAAATCATATATTTTAGATTTTCTATACAATTTATCTTTTATTTCTATCATTTTGCTACTCAACATTGCTACGTGACATGAACATGTAAAACAAATAAGAATTGCATGTTTATTCAATGCGATCAGAGAGATCATTAAAAGGTCATTACGAGATCATTGAGCAATAAACGCATTCAATTCCAACTTCCTAAACCACTTATTAACAAACTATAGATCCTAGTTTATGCAACAATAAACAGTAGTGAATCTTACTTGCATTAGAAGACGTGATGATCCAACAATAGCTTTGTCTTCTCTTCTTTTGGACTCAGAATTGATTCTAGCTCTCAATAGGACGAGCTATATTACATAACGAACGTACATGTCCAAGAAGAGGGACCAAAACCATTAACTTATATTTGCAACTCCTCCCTCCTATTAAGGAAGTAGTTGCCGGCAGTTCCAAGTGGTTTTAACTCCCTTTATTCAAAAGTTGAGTTCAATAAACTTTCCTCCAATAAGGTTTAATCCGGGTTTAATCCTTCAAAAGTTGAGTTCAACATAATAATTTGATAAAACTCTGAGTGAGAAAACTCTTGCACAGCACCCTGCACAAGTTTCCGCATTGGCAAATCTAGTGTCGTTCAGAGCTCATCATGTGTGGTCGTGGCTTTGTTTTCTGGCATGTTGTTTGGGGTTTGCGTGTTCGAGTTGGGTTTTGTGTCATTCAAACTTCTTTGGGTTGTGTTTTGAAGGCCCATAATTCAGGAGCTAAACTTCTAGTTTGCCAATTTCTCACCTGCCATGGTCTTCTTATGGTGTCTTTGCCACAGTCGCGCGGTCAAGTCAACCTCAGTCCACACCAACTGCGTTTGACCAAGCCTTGAGTTTTTTCTTAGATCAGTTATGGCAAAGAATTTGGCAGACTACTTTTCCCATTTGGTTTGAGAATTTTCTAGAATCTCTTCAAATCACAGGGGACTCAAATTTATTAACGCGATGTTGGACTTTGTTTACTAGTTCAATTCATGAGTCCATCGTCATCTCTTCATGCAACATCGAAATCACATGGAGGAGTCGAAGTCCACGATAAACATGCATGTTCTTTTGATGAGCTTTTTTATTTTTTTTTAATTTTTGGGCAAGCTATTATTTTTTTTATAAATATATATGTTTGTCACAAAAGCTTAGGTCATTTGATTACGTTCAATAGTATAATGAGCCTAGCGAGTCTAGATTATATCATCCAGCAAGACAGCATGCACCCAGAAATTGCAACAAATACCTCTAGATTGAGAATAAATTACATAAAATAGGTTTATTGTTATTGTGGTGTTCAGGGTTAATATTCTTATGTTATATGTAAGTTTTTCTTCGCATAATATATAGTATTATTGAATTAAAACGCTACGCGTCACTAAATCTATTCCGTATAAATTGTTATTTTTTTATTGGTTACAGAAGAAAATACAATCCTTTTAACTGGGGACTCACGGAAAGCACTGTATACCACACCACATGGTAATTTTTTCGGAAGAAGCCTCCAAATCCGACCAGACCTAGAAAACTTTTGATATCTCGTAGCTTCATTTGTGTTGACCTTGACCAAGTGCGTATAGAGCTAGTAGTAGGACCCCAACAACGTTCCAGACAACATGATGCTTTAAGGACTCGCTAATTAATTAATCTATATTCAAAGACGGGATAGAAAAAAATAATACATCTATGGTATAAACCCAGTGTGAATTACGATGTGCAACACAATTGTCAATTGTTTTTTCCTAGGACAAATTTAGGATCAAATCATTAACTTGGTTTTTGGAGCTACGCTCGCTTTCAAGTTATATGAGTTAAATTGTAATGACAAATTTTTTTTTAATTGGTGAATTTCACGATAATAGTTTAAATGAAGTTAAAATATTTTTGTTAATTTTTTAAGTTTAAAATAATGGACTGCTGTAAAAAAATTATCAACTGATTCTCTTTTTAAGAAAAAAAATTGCAGACTTGAGTCACACTCTCACGGATCTTCCAATCATGTCCAACTCATGACCCCTAGCAACTTGGTTAGTCAGTTGAGGGCAGGCAGTCTTATCAGATACACGGCAACACACGATTCCTTTATTTAGTTGTTAATTACCAATGATAAGTCATTGACTGAATCATTGTAAAGTTGCACAAAAACATATTTTGCTGGGTAAAATCATGTGGATATTTGCACTTCACTTTTACGTATATTTCTGTAGCTATTTCGTGTATATGTCAAATCTGAAATCACTCTAATAGTAATTACGACCAATAATTTGTACATACATTATTGATATGTTACAGTGTATGTTTAGAAGTACTTTTAAAATAAGTAAAAATGTTTTTTTATTCTGTAAATAAAGTGTTTCTGACCATATTTAGCAGAAACAAAAAAGCACTTTGTAGTGTTTTTTAAAAGAAACACCTGACCATAGGTTTGGTAGAAACTTCATATACCATTCCAAGAAGCAATTGCATTTTTATTAAAAAAGTAAAGTGCTCCTAATAAAAGTGTACTCTCTCCAATAGATTGTTTTTTTTTATCCTTTTTTACATCTTCGTACACAATGGTCTATTTGTTTAGACCAAGATGACTTTCTACTTATCTCACATATATCATGAAGGAAATGTTGTTGCAACAATTTTGCTATCATGGGCTTATTTTGTCCAACTTTGGTACAACATGGTTCTCCTCAACGGTTCGTGCTCCTTTGTTTTCAGACAATGCTAGCTTGTCTGGCTTCCGTTTCTCAAATTAGTGTGTATACATCTATGGTATGAACCCTGTGTGAATTACAATGTGCAACACAATCGTCAATTGTTTTTTCCTAATGCAGGAAAAATTTAGGATCAAATCATTAATTTGGTTTTTGGAGCCACACTCGCTTGCAAGTTATATATGAGTTAATTTGCAATAACAAGTGCTTTTTGCATTGGTGAATCACACGATAATAGTTTAGAAAAAGTTAAAATGTCTCTGTAAAATTTTTAGGTCCTTAAAATGGTGGACTACCATGAAAAGAAAAAAAAACATCATCTGATCCCCTATTTAAAAAATAAAAAAATTACAGTGACTTGAGTCACACTCCCATGGATCTTCCAATCTTGTCTAACTTATACCCCTGGCTGCTTTGTTAGTCAGTTGAGTTCAGGCAGTCTTCAGACACGCGGCAACACACGATTCCCTTTATTTAGTTGTTAATTACCAATGATAAGTCATTGATCTGAATCATTCTAAAGTGCGCAAAAACATGTTGTAGTGTAAAATCATGTGGATATATGCACTTCGCTTTTTTTACGTATATTACTGTAGCTATTTCGTGTATATGTCAAATCTGAAATCATACTAATAGTGATTACGACCCATAATCTGTACATACATTATTCATATATTGTATGATATATTTAGAAGTATTTTTAAAATAATTAAAAATGATTTGTATCTTTTAAATAAATCACTTCTGACCATGTTTGGCAGAAACAAAAAGCACTTTAAAGTGTTTTCTAGAAAAAGAACATGACCATATGTTTGGCATAAACTTCAAGTACTATTGCATTTTCATTAAAAAATAAAGTGCTCCTAATAAAAGTACACTCTCCAATTGACTATTTTTGATCCTTTGTGGCATCTTTGTACACAATGGTTTATTTGTTTAGACCGCATTCGGAAGTTGACTTTTTGCTCCTCTCACATATATTGCAAAGGAATTGTTGCAACCAGTTTTGCTAACATGGGCTTATTTTCTCCAACTTTGGTACGGCATGATTCTCCTCTGATGACGGTTCGTGCTGCTTTGTTTTCATACATTGTTGGCTTGCCTGGCTTCCATTTCTCAAATTAGTGCATCTCGGCATACAGGTTTGTCTCACTTTTTTTTCCTAACCTTGTGGTGTTGTTCAACTTGTTTTGCAAGTTTAGACGTTTCAAGTTTGGCTTTAGAGGGGTTAGGTTTCATGTTCACCCCTCTTTTCCTTGTATTTTTTTGCTTTTGTTTCTAGAGTGGTATTAGGTCCCCTTCTTTTTCATGTTCTTTTTCTCCTTTTCTTGTATTATAAGGGGTAAGGTTTATATCTCACCTGACTAGATGTAACTTTTTTTTTCGTCATTAATAAAATTTATCTCATACCGCCAATGTTTTTAATTAAAAAAAAACAGAGAAATAGTTTTATTTACTCTACTAACTTTTCATATGGTAGTATTTCTTGTTCTATAGTTGGTAGCTTGAAATTATATATATATATAAGTTTTTTAAAAGAAAAAAAAACGGAACGAGAACAAAGAAAATTGCTTTATTATTATTAGTATTTCAAAACTATAGAATAGATGAGTTAATTACATGGTCACATGTACATCTTCACTACCTCTGAGTCTGACGAGGCACACACAAAGACCCCTTCCAAGTCCCACATTAGGACAAGTTCAATTCAAACACCACCCCACCACGAAACCGGCCCTTGCAGATCCCCTCGCGTCTCCTCTCTCTTACTAAAATATCACTTTCACAAGCCAAGCTTATTGCTAGTAGCCAATTTTTACTAATTTCATGATTGTTGGATTACTTAATTAAATCCCCTTCGAATCATTGACTTGCTCCCTCCTTTTGTCAAATATTTCATCTCACCACATTAATTCCTCTTTATATATATCCCTTGCCCCTTGAGTTCTGACTATTAATATATAACATGATAGATTAACTACTACTTAAGATTCCCAAACATCACCATAAACCCAGAAGAGTTCAACCCTCGTGTTCTTTCCATCGTTCTTCACCTTCATCGGCATGGATAATTCAACAGGAAAATCTCCAAGAAGAGAGCTTCAACTCCAAGGTCCACGTCCAACGCCTCTCAGGATACACAAAGACTCTCACAAGATCAAGAAACCTCCAGTTGTACCACAATCGTCACACCAACCAAACCAGCAGCAGCAGCCTCATCACTACCAGCAGCAGCAGCCTCATCACTACCAGCAGCCACGTCAACCGGTCATAATCTACACGGTGTCCCCGAAGGTCATCCACACAAACCCTAGCGAGTTCATGGACCTTGTCCAACGCCTCACCGGCTTACCACCATCGAACTCTTCTATTGCATCTTCTTCCCCGCCTAGTAATAACAATATTAATCCTCATAATTACGATAACTACAATAATCCTCCAGCTCATGATGATCAAGGGATGAAGAAAACTAGTACTGCTCAAGATGTTGTGGAAGAAATGGAAATTATGGATGGTGGTGGTGGTGGTGGTGGTGGTGGTGATGGTGATGGTGATGGTGATGGTGGTGTCAGGCAAAGGGGTTTGTTTCCGGGGATCTTGTCGCCCGGGCCCGCTTCGCTTACTCCAATCCCTTCAAACTTCTTCTCTCCGCCGGCGGATAGCTTCTTTCATGATTTGAGCCCCGTGCTCCATGGCAACAGGAACTTCATAGAAGGTAGTTTCATGCCTAGTCCGTCAAACTTCTTTTCCCCGTCTACATCCATGGATTTGTTCAACAGTTTTCCATATCAATAGTTTTTCTCATTTATTTTCTTGTTATCATATTCTTTTACTTCAAAGAAAGAATGGGAACATATTGTAGGAGAATTATTCAGAGATGTGGATTCTCTTGGTTTAATTTCTTGGAGATTTCTGGGTTTCTTGAGGTTCTCTTTTTTTTAGGAGAGATAGAGAGTTGAGTTTCATTGGTGAAGACAATAGAATATTAAGGGATTGAGCTGGAATTTTGATTTTCTTTTTGGTGGGAAGGCAGGTGGGAAAGTTATTGATTAGTAGGTAGTTTAATAATGTGGACCATAAGATGGAGAGTGCCTAGCCCTCATAATCTTATGATACCCATCCTTTTGTTTTTTATACCATTTCTTGTCACGTTCCTTTGGCATGTAATTTGCAATACATATATAGTTGACCTTTCTCATTGCTCTTTTCAGTTTGTTCTCTGTGCTGTTGAACAAACTTATACTAATGTACTTTCACATCCTTCTGCTTGCAACACATATATAGCGATCACAAGTTTAATGTATAATTGTACATGTATGCATGTTTCTTTTGTATACATAAAAGCAATATTTAGGGAGAGAAAATCGAACATATACAAATGCACACCCATATTAGTTATTGATAAAACTTGACATGAAAATGACAAGGAATTTTTGTTTTTCTTGAAAAGTATAGCATATCACATATGCATTGTTAGCTGCCAACGATTGAGTTGTAATTGATAACTCATTATATTTAAGCTATGTTTGGCCAAAAGAATTTCAAAATTCTAAAAGATTGAGGTCAAGTTAGTAAGTAATGAATTGTAGAATGTTAGATAGAGGGATTAAAAAATGCACTCCATAAGCATTAATTGCAAAGGCATTGTATGAAGGATTTGTAAATGCCTCACTCAAACAAGTGATTTGCAAATCCCCTCACATGTCTTTGTAATGCTCACGAAGTTGATTTCTAATCCTTCTAACATTTTGTAGTTCATTCCCAACTAACTTGCCTCAATCCTTAACATAGCCTTAAGTGTATTGAATGTAGAGGTGAATGAGTTTTCCTTTTGGCAACATTAGTCAAATTACACATAAAGAAAATTTATCTCTACCGATCCTTCAATTTTGAGGGATTATAATGAATAGAGTTTCTTAGTGAGTAATTCTTCTTCTACTTTAAATCGTAGCATCAAGTTGGACACAATTTTTTCATTTTAGCCATGAACATATCTTTTCTTCCCTCTTCTCTTGTAAACACCAATACCTGACAAATTATACTTGAAAAAGAAGAAGAAAAAAATACAAAGGGGAGACTTGTAGCCCAAATTCTGTGCACGACAAAAAAACACAAGAAATGTCGAAACAACTATGTGATGTTTCAGCATATGCTTTGAATATAGTGAGATATATTTTTCAATCCAATCCTAGAAACAAAGCCTATAATAAAGAATTGGTGTCATCCAACAATTAAGGAAGGTCGCAACAAGTAAAAAGTTGTGTGAAGTACACGAGAAGAGAATACTGTGAGTTATATATATTCCAATCCAACCCTTATCAACATAGAGGGATGTATCGAATCTTGGACTTATACCAATTAAGAAGAAAATTATCATTAAACTTAATTTCTTGCTCCCAAAATTTATGTATTCGACCCAAAAAAAAAAAAAAAAAAAAAAAAAAAAACTACGCAGCTGGAGATATCTCTATATGAGTTAGGGAATTTTACACAAATGACACTAACTGAATCTTCACTTTTGTGTATTTACCAACTGCGACTACAAAATTACAGTTAATTACCTAGCTAGGCTTGAAACACAATTTGCTACATTCAATAACCTACCAAGCACACTTTTATTTTGTTAGTCGCGTGACTTGCACGGTGTAACTTTTTGAGGTCAATTTTGTTAATTTACAAGCAGTAGCAGAAGAAAAGTGAAAAGAAAATTCTTATTCTTGCTATATAGAGAGTTATTGTTCTCACTCCAACAGAATAATGATGACTTTTTATTACGAAACAGAAGCCAATATCATAGAGTTTTGGAACATTCTAAAAATTGCAATTTTGCATGCATGCATGGGACTATGCCCAGGTTATCCAAACGGAAAAATAAAATAATCCCTCCATAAATCTACCGGCCGGACCCGAACAAAAATTGTTAATGGCCATCCAAGCTAACCCTACGAAGTACCAAGAACAAAAAACCTTGTGGCTTGTGCTTTGTGCTTTGATTACTTCAACCTTGAATTTTACAGACTCCTCAAAACTCCAGCACTAATTTGTATTCTCCACGAGTAGTCCTGGACTCTCCAACTACACCATATAAATATAAATATATGAGAAAATGCTAAGGGAAGTATCTCAAAAGTATGACTCTCTATAGACTTTCTGCCGCCTCACAGTTTAGCGTCAATTGTCATGCCAACATTATAAAATATTGTGCAAAAAAATGAGGTGATAGAGGATCCATGGTGAGTCTCCTTAACACTTCTCTAAAGGGTAATACTAGAGAAATTAAATTTTTTTAACTAAATTTTATAAACCAAATGATGAGGTTGTTGATGATTGGATTATTACTTAACTATTAATTAACGTGTTTATTTTTTTATTAGTGACATATCATTTGATTTGCAAATTTGATTTAAAAAATTAGTTGTACTTAATATTATCCTTCTCTCTCTCTCTCTCTCTCTCTCTCTCTCTCTCTCTCTCTCTCTATGTATATGTGTGCGCGCGCGACCATGTGTGTGTACGATTAATCTGACTTTTACAGATTAATTTTACTTTAACTAAGAATAACAATGTGATTAATCAAAGAAGTTTCCCAGATTTGGTATTTGACTACGTAAAAGTAAACTCCTTCACTTGCTCACTTTATTATCCCTCCCTCTAGAAGATTAGGATAAAGTATTGCAGTTAATTATCTTGTGCTTAACGAGACATCCATTTTCAGAGGCCTCAAAGTCAACATATTCATTTGCGTGCTTGGTATACTTTTATTTTTAATAATTTTATATTAAGTATCGGATAACAATGTTTGGAGTGGTTAAGTGCACATAATCAAGGATAGATTATTCCACAAAAGATCAATTTGTAACATTAATTGTTGAAAAAAAGAAGAAGAAAAGTTGCATTTAGGTTGGCGGTCTCAACGGGCTGGATTAATACGGAAGTCCAGGTTAGACATCAGCTTTTCTTAACCTAATACAGGGATATACATATACGTGCAGGTTATATAAGTATATAACTATACCTACAAAGAAAGGATACTATTTGTTTTACGATAGATGATAGAAGAATATAAAATATATATATCGGTGTGAAATAATGAAAATAATAGAATCTCCTACATTAAGTTAAAATGATGTTGATTTTAGTTATCAAATTATCAATATCGAACCGACTAGTTATTGATTTAATTATATTTTTCTTTCCAAAATGATAAAAGAGAAGTTCGAGTCCCCTCATCTCTCACCAATTCTCTCATTGATCTCAAGATATCGTCTTTCAATATCGCAAATAGGAATGGGGGCAGTGGGATGCCGAACTAAGACTAGTGGTGGCAGTAGTTATAGTAATGGTGGCAGTGATGGCAATTGTAGTAGGCACTCTGATGCTCATCGGCAATTGCAAATTGAGTTCCATCTCCTTAAACGCACCATCTAAAGAAAATAACAGCTCTTCACGGTGAAACTTGTGTGTTTTCAATGTGAAAACTGTATTGTGAGACTCTGCACTTTAACAGCCTGATGTCATGGTAAGCCTAATCAACCAAAAATTCATGTATTAATTGAAGAAAGAATACTTCAGTTTAAGTTTGAGATATCCATAAAGTGTTCTTAATTTAAGTTGATAGTCGATCACATGAGCATGATGACGTGATATGACTATACTGTTAGTAACAATTCCACTTATATATTTACCTATACTTAAACAAACAAAAAAGTGTTTAAAAGTTATTAACAAGCAGGCTTAGGGCAAGTAACCAATATTTATGCAAGATTTGAGTATCCTAGACACAATTGTTTCATCAATTACCGTTTTTTAACTAAGTGTGGTATGACAAATGAGACACATGCCTTGACCTTTAAGGCCTATTTTCTTATAGTTGCGTAAAGACTGAGAAATGGGAATGATAACAATAGTAATTTGGCATGTTTATAACATGATGAAAAGGACTAGCAACAACTATAGCACTATGGCTTTGACAAATTTTCATTTATCAATTATCACTTCAATCTGGCATTCCGCATCCCTTTTTTCTTTTCAACGTTTTCATGCCGTAAAGAGAGTGATGACATGTGATAACGTGTAAAATTATCTCCTTCTTGGCAACTTTTATTTTCTAAAATTTGTGAATTTTCTTATTTGGTTAAACCAAAAAGAACAATGAAATCTTGATACGAAATTTGTTATTTTTAAACTCCCATTCATAAACATTTAGAAATGGCACCTATTTACATGGAATTTAAATTTGGAAATTAGAGGTCCCAAATTCTAAGTTTTTTTTTCCACGAGGAATTCTTAAATTTCTATGTTTATAAATTCAAACGAAGGAATTTGTGCATGTCAATTTATAAATTGATTTATGTCAAAATTTCAAATTTATTTTCCTCATTCACACATAATGTTAGGTTTCTAGAGTTTTTCTTTTGTAGCCACTCTTGGGCTTCTTTATTTTTGATTTCGTTGGTTTCTTGTGGGGCGAAGCCCATTCATGTCTGTCCGTAAATGTTGTAGGAGAAAAATCATAAACATTCTTTTTCAGCAATCCTGATTTTTCAAGAAATAGATATATGAACGTTAGAGAGAGATTGTGTGTGAGATAAGCTAATGAAATGAGTTAACGATACCTCAGTATTTAAACTAAAAGGTCCGAATTGTTGAGTTTATGGCTCCAGAGTGTGACTGTTTGAGATCTGGAGAGGATCTCAATCCAATTTTAAGAAGTGTCGATGTGCTTTATGTGGACCCCACCCAAACTTCGCTACAAATCTCAAAGTTTAGGTGTTAAATTGTAATAAAAATTTAGTTCATGTTATATTTGCGCACATGCCTAAAAGTGCATGTGCAAATCTCTCAATTAACTTTCATTCATCGGGAACAAAGCTGCCCTAAACATGAAGGGCAGGACAAGAAGTCTAGCACTAAAAACTACATCCATGCATCACTAAAGTTAGTAGCATCTTGAGGTTAAACTAAACATAATATACAGGGTTTGATTAAAATACATCACATGACCGATGGACAATATGAATTAAGAGGCACGGGAGCACAAGTAATATCTACATTGTTGCTCAACGTACTAACTGGACTCTGCCCGTAACAGGTTAAGGGCTTCGCAACGTCTTTCTCCCCGACACCGACACTACTATTTGTAAACTGTGGAAATTGCTTTGCCCTAAATACTCCCCACAAATAAAACTTCGCCTGAAATCCTGCAACCCGATAAATTCAATCATGTTATTAACTTGTCCAGAAGAGCCATACAGATTTTTCTTCTCTTTACTTGTGAAAGGTAAGTAGAAAAGCTACAAATAAGTAGAGATTTCGGGACTCACTTCGATACTGCTCTGGCAGTATAACTGACGTGAAAACTAAGAGCTCAGCGTCGTCAAGCACAGCTCTCATAGCTAGATCACCCTGGATCATGCTAACCACCAGGGCATCAAAATCCTTCTCATCTCTGTACCAAAAAATAAAAAGAAAAGGGATGTCGATTTGTAAGAAATCCAATCCATACAGGAAAAGTAGATGGAAACACGAAACACGGTCAAATTTATCACCTTTCGTTATCAGGAAAGAAATAAAGAGCAATACTCTGATCGTTAGGTCCACACTTCTCGAAATCTTTGGGCCACACATCTGTTCTATTAACCAGTTCTGGAAAAAGCAGCAATGGTAGCAATTCTGCCTCCTCACGTACTTTAGGACATGCTAAGCTAGAAAGATGGGCTACAAGTCCAATAACAATGTTGAAGTCTTTGTTGAATATGCTGAGACTTCCCCTGTCATTTAGGCAACCGATCTCACAGTTATACCCTGCACTAGATGTGCTTGTACACGTTCACCATAAACTCAAAAGAGTCGGAAAGCAAAAAAGGTTTTACCTCCAAATTGGATCAATAATAGGCTGTGCAGCAGCATAACAAATGATTGCTGAGATTTTTAAAGGGTCGCAAGTAGTAACTAGTAACTAGAGAGGTTTCCACAGATTTGGCAACGCCATCGGAGGAATTGAATTCATCCTTATGAACCTCACTGCACCGACTACCAAGCTTCTGACCATTATCACAATCATTACTACCCTCAGCCTCATGTTCAGAGGTACTATCTTCACATATCTGCACCTTTGTGTTAGCCCCTTCTTATACCTTCATGTTAGCCCCTTCACATTTCCGCACCTTTTTTTTAGCCCCGTATATAGGTAAAGTCTTTCTGTTACTCTTCTTTTTCCTCCTCTTCTTGAACTTCTTGTTGAGACAAATTTCCGTTGACCTTACTGATTTATCAATTCTAGAAAGTTTTACAATCTTTGGATCACAATCCTCACAAAGCCAAGTCAGATCTTCATCAAAAATATTTTGTGCTGGTACATTAAGGCAATAACTGGAAAACAGAAATAAAAGAGAAGATTCGTCATTCAACCAGAAGTACATATGATTTCAAGGACTGAACCCAAACTTCAATAACCAGGAAATGAGCATATTTTAGAATAATGTGGCACATATATAACAGTATTGTCACATCTTTTTAAGGGGACTGAAAAAAGAAAAACAAAAGCACAATTGAAACAAGTTATACCGATGAAGAGCGTAATTCTGGCACTTGTCACAGTAAAGCAAAGCATCTTTGATACCTTTGTCCCCACACGTTTCACAAACAGTCACCTGCATCTAGTACACCATAATTAACGTTAGCGTTTTTCTTCCCTATTTATTAATCAATAGGCAGAAAATAACAACAATCGGAAGTCCCACAGCCCAAACCAAATATATACTTGCAAAATACTAACTGCATATAAGCAACCAAACAGAAGAAGCTTAAAGTATAAAGTGATGCGGATGTAAAATATAAATTTCACCCATTCAACCCTTAATCATATGAACAATCCAAATTTCCAAAATTAAAAAAACAAATGTTTCCATTCACCCTTAATCTTTTAGTCAGCCAAAAAGTTGTGATTTCACAAACCTTGACATTTAGACAAAGATTACCATTAAAAACATCTATTTAATACCCGTGAATCAAATAACAACTGCTACACCAATGAACCAATAAACCCATTTTTATTTTATACGAATTGGAACAGTGGAAGGTTACGAATTGCTCACACATATAAATGCTAAATATATCACCCCAGCAATTAGCAACACAAAATCTGATAAAACCAGTCAATCAAATCAGAAGTCTTATTTATTCCCCCTTCCCCTATTGACTGATAAAAGAGGACATAACCACATCAAGCACCGGAAAAAATTGGACACTAATGGTAAAAAACAGTGATTCTCTAACACCTGTAAATATAGGGGTTTGATATCCACAAACCATTTTTTACTTCTCACACACCCCTTGTTAATTCTGTCACTTGATATTCTTTAATTCAGTTGATTCAATGCCCGCAAATTAAGAGAGTGTGTATGAAGTAAAAAGGAAGTTTGTTCGGACTTTTTATTAGTTTTCCTAAATAAAAAAAACTAGTTGACCTTATGTACTTGGCTTAGTAATTAAAGGGACACAGATTTGTTCACGATTTTTCAGTCTTGAATCCTGATTATACATAACTATTTTATAAACAAAAGTTTCCACACACCCCTAAATATAATGCATATTATGCAGTTTAACTGGAGAATGTACAACTACTAAAAGTGAAAAATTAGAACCACTAAAGTACAAGCAGGTATATTGTAATCTGATTAACCATCATTCTTCAAAATCTTGATACTTTCTCCATCATCAAGTCAGTTGGGGTATTTTTTATTTTTTAACTATTGGGTTTTAAGTGTTTTTCTCTAAAGATCAAGTACCATCATCTTTCAGGATAATATACTCACTGAATTCGTTACTCACTTATAAGTTTAGGAAAAGAACCAAATAGTTTCAAAATGAAAGCGAAAATATGGTACAGTACATGCACACTGCAGATATGACATTGTCAAAATATGGTACAGCATATACACCAGTCTCTACTTTAGACAGTCAAAATAAAAAAAATTAACATAATGAACCATCGTTGAATGCCGTTGTCACTAATACGCAGCATAACATATGTCAAATCTACTGCATTTTGACATATCTAAAATGTTTTCGCTTTGCCAATGGCACAAAACCAGATCACCCACCACTTCACTCTCGAAAACTTTACTTCAAAAAACTGCATTTTGCCCTAAAATTCCATAATTCTACTCCCTCGAACACCCCACCAGACAGTTCCTACTAACTTAACCTAGGCCCATTCAAGTCTAATTAGCACATCCAAACTTTCAAAAAGCAAAATTCAAAAAAATCAAACAAAAATTACAAAATTCAATTGAAAAATCGCAAGAAAAATGAACTGGGAATTGGGCAAAGAAACATACCATAGTCCGCCAACAGCTCAGGAGTTCGACATGTAAGTGAAGCGCCTCAATTTTTCAGAGAAATTGACTGCAATGCGAGGGTTTTTGGGGAAATTCAGAGCGAGAATGTGAGGGAATTAGGGTTCGGAAGGGGCCATCTTTCTCTCAGTCAAACAAAGAATCCAAATTAGTCAGGAATTCTTTCTTCTTTTTTTTTTTTGTCAACAAATTGTCAGTCAGAAACAACTCAGAAAATACTGGGCTGAACTCAAGACACCTGCTTACACTAAATTACTTTTAGAAGGGAGGGTAGCTTGTGTCATTTGGTCTTCTCTGCTTCCGCAAGAAGCAATGGGGAGCTTTCGGTGGAACTTTTGAAAGGCCTAAATTACTCCCTATTTAATATTCAAATTACAGCACTTACCCTAACTTGACTCTCTTCGGCGTCTTGGGAGCAGACTAGATTTTGCTCTGTGTTTCTCTCCCGGCAGCAAGTTGTTGCCGCCAAACCTCTCCGCTTCCATCGGCCGCCAACAATCTGTCGCAGCTACTCCCATTAGGTTTGCCCACCCTTTTCCTATCAGAGGTTTTTTCCTGGAAAATACGCAGAGTTGATCGACCGGTGCATAGGGTCGAAGATATGGGTGATAACGAAGGACTCTGAGGCCTCGAAGACGTCACTGAGTAGTATGATTCACTCTCTCATTTGGAGGTTTTTTTACTCGGTTTCTCGACAAGTGTGAATCTTTATTTTTGTGAATGCTTCAACTTTTAGATTTATTAATGGGAAACTTATACAAAGAACAAGATAGTTGCAAGTTATTCAAACAGAATTGTCTTTGTTAGTATTTCAGTTAGAAAATTGATGAGGGAAAACAGTTTATTGGAGAAGTCTGAATCGAGCTCTTACAAGTAATAGGCAGTACAATTCATCCAACCTCAGTAATCTCTTATTATTATGTCGATTCTCTGGGATCATCCAACGGAGTATATGAGCCTTCCGGAGCCATCCTCGGTGTCGAAACAATTGTTCATCGCTGTGAAATTCGATACCAGGTTTGATCCTATAGTTGCTGACATCGATGGTTACCACATTGGTATTGATGTGAACACGGTTGTGTATGTTGCCTGTGTTGATGTTGTTTTAAGAGGAATTGATTTGAAAAGTGGGAGGGAGATTACTGCTTGATTGAGTGCAGAGATGCTGTCAAGATGATTCGGGTTTTGGTCAGATACTCGTCAACTAGGCCTCCAACGCCTCTTCTTGTTGCTCAGATTGACCTCTCCGACCGGTTCAAGGAGTTCATGCGTGTCTCTTCAATTCACCTTGTTGACAGGTGGAGATTCAAGACGTTCAGATCTCCTCCAACCGAGACTACTACGGATGAGTTTGAAGAAGGGAACTGCTTCACGTGCTCTTCACCAGAAGATTCAAGTACCAAAGGCAGCCCAGAAAATCGTTCTCATGGAAGAAAAACAAAGGTACTGGAGATGGCTCTTGGTTTGGGAGGTTGAGCAGCATTTGTCCTCTCCATATTCGCACTCCATTTCGTCATTTGTTTTGTATGTGTGAAGAAGAGAAAAGTCACTGCCAGAAGGAGCAGAGAGGGCAAAACTTGTTGAGCTGAGGCGAATAAAGTTCTGAAAAGTTTGTCACTAAGATCAGCTACAATGGGGTTTAACCGAAACAGGGTTGTTGTGCAAGGGGCATCGGCTAAGATTGGAATTGGTCTGCATCAGCCTTAAACCATGGAGTTTGCAACTATGGCGAGTTGTTTGCGGCACAAGAATCTGGTTCAGCTTCATGGGTGGTGATGTGAGAGTAATGAGTTAGTCCTGGTGTACGAGTATACCCAATGGAAGCCTCTGCTAAGTTCTTCACAAAAGCTTCAATTCAGCAATTGTTCTGTCCTAGAAGCAAAGACTTAATATAGTTCTCAGAGTCTCATCTGCTCTTGCATATCTTCACGAGGAGTGTGAGAGGCAAATAATTCACAGAGATGTTAAAACTTGCAACATAATGCTCGATGCAGATTTTAACGCCAAACGTGGGGATTTTGGTCTAGCAGAAGTGTATGAGCATAGTTCCATCAGTGCACGAGAAACAACTATACCGGCCAGAACAATGGGATATCTTGCTTCGGAATACGTTTATTGAGGTGTTCCAACTGTTAAAACTGATGTTTACAGCTTTGGTGTGGTGGTGTTAGAGATGGTGAGGGCGAGAAAGCCGATGGAGGATGATGGAACAGTGGTGGTTGATGGGGTTTGGAGCATGTGGGAAAAAGGGAAACTGATTGAAGCTGCTGATCCGAGGTTGTTGGGGAAATTTGATACGGTAGAGATGGAGAGGATGCTGATGACTGGACTTGCTAGTGTGCACCCAAACCTTGTGAAGAGCCAACGGTGAAGGAAGCTGCAAGGTTTCTGAAAGGCGAAATGACGCCTCCTCTGCTGCCTTCAAGAAAACCAAAGGTGAGCCTTTGGCCTGTTTTCCTGATGAGTTTGAAGAAATCTCGTTCTGTTTGGTGTCTTATAGTAATGAAATGCTGAGTGTGCTTGTCTGTTTTATCATGATTGACATGGTCTTCAAGAATTTTGTTATAAGCTGATGGGACTTAATAATTCAAATGATGTTCGAAAGATTGAATTAAGTTTCGTGTTTCTTCCAAATATTCCCTTCGAATTTTCTTATTTGTACAACAGATGACTGCAGATCAAGACGAGTGTTTTTCCAGACTGAAGCACGTCAATTCTTTCCATAAAAATTTGAATTCAACTCCCCGGTGTTTTCAGAAAATGAACCTCGTGGTTCATTCTTGAACCAGGAAGAAACATTGAGGCCAACTCCACGGCGCTCGGATAGTATTTGTCCTGCTTCAACTCCAGCTTTGCTAATTCTTCCCAAGTTTATGATGCAACTGACTTTACAGGGGACTGAAATGAAATTAACAAATGAAAAACTATTGCAATGAGAAATTAAGCAGATTTTTTTTCATTCTTTATAACTCGTGAGATTGAATCCATTGACTAAGATGGCGAAGCAAAAAATATCTTTAAAGACAATAAAGTTGAAGGGGTAAATCGATGGGAATTTGCTTGCATTTATTATAAGATGGTGACTAGTAACAATGTCTTTTGTGAATTTGTTTTGTGTCGTTGAAGCTAGCACTTCCAAGTCCACTTGAAGCTTCCTCGTCACTATATTCATGTGTTCGTTTCAAGATTTTTAATGTTTGGTTTAGTTCTTCCAAATCTTGTTTGTACAACAAACGAGCCCCACACTTCCTCACACTTTTAAAGTCTACGTATTGTTTTGGTACTTCAATATCTCTAAGGTAAGTTTTGAATGAAAATTGTTCTTGATGACAATATTCACGAGGCCAATAAAATACACAAAGATGTTCTAACAGAAGTGACCTTATTTTGAAAACCCAAAAGGTAATCCGCTAAAATCTTAATACTAAAACGACCATGATAAGAAAGGGAAGGTGAATTGGCCAAGTTTTGATTAGCATCTTGAAAAACTAGACAAAAGGTAATCCTCAGCCAGTCGGTACATGATGGTTGACCATGATAAGTATCTGTTTGTTTGAGTTCTCTACTCGTTTGGTTTAGAGTTTGTAATTTGTGGAATTTGTGTTGTGAGAGTTTAAACACTCTTTTGTGATATTCGTTTGTTTGTGAAATTCCTCGTCGTGCTTTGCTTGTGGACGTAGACTTTACGCTGAACTATGTAAATCTCGTGTTAGTTTGAGATTGTTTGTTTTAGCTTTCACCTACGACTTTGATATTGGTACTTTCTCATAATTTACTTTCGTTTGCGCATAAAAGTACATCCATGTCTTCTGGGAGTTTGTCAAGTTTTGAGCATCCGTTTAGATTGATGCAGAAGAGACTTCAAATTACAAATAACCCATGGAAGGTTCAAGAGATTTTTGCAATGACCCAAATAACTAAGGCCATCTCTTATTTGGTGATTACAAATAGCTCTTGGAAGGTTTAAGATTTTTCATACCCACAAGCGACTCTCTAAAATAGTTCTTTTGTTAAAAATATCCCTTGGATAAAAAATATGTATGCCACACGTAACCCGTCGTGATGTAAAAAAACTTTTTGCACATGTAAGACTCATGCTTATATATACTAAAAGAAAAAATGAACAAAAACAATTCATTGAATGGTGTACTCTCAATTGTGCCCCTGTTTAATTTATGTTATTCTACTTTTGCCAGTTTGTCTTGCTGTCTAATGAAGATGACTTTGGAGACACGTGGGACTCCCATTTTCCCCCATCTTTTTCTGTAGTTCACCGGTAAAAGAGAGTATTTATCAAATATAGCAAAATATTAGTCTCTAATTTCAAAAATATCAGTTTTTATAAAAACTTTCAAATATATCTAAAATATCACTTAAATTGACTCAAATACTCTTAATTCATACAAATAACTAGTTGTTGATTAAAAGATTTTTGTGTGATAATCAAGTGGTGCTTTCACTAATTTTTCTAATATGCATTTGAAGAATTTCTACTCCGTAAACCTTAAAAATATGCCTTTTGCACTTTCTAAGAACACAATAAATATCTCGATTCACTACCGCAGTTTATGATAACCTTCAAAACATAATCCGGACACGGACAACACCCTTAATAATGCAAAGGAGGAAAATTAAATACGAAGCACATATAATCCAAAGGAAAATTGAGAAAAATAATATTACTAAAATTGATAGTTCATTCTTCTATAAATATATAATCGAAGGAAGAAACTACAAAAGCAAAGAGAAAACATAGACGAGAAAAAGTGTAAAAAATTAACCATCTACACTCATCTTCATTTAGGGGTGCATAATTCTTCACCAACAATCGATGTCTTCACTATGTCTTTGCCAATTTTAAGGTTTAGCTGTGAGAACTCTTCATCTAATAGGGTTTTGGTTTTTTTAATTTATTAAGTTTAAAGATTAAAGGTATTTGTATCTATTTAAATAATATTTTGAATATATTTGAAAGATTTTATAAAAATTAAGGTATTAAATATCGATGATATCAGAAATATCAGTAGTCCAAAAATACAGAAATTTCGATGGAAATATCGGGATATTATCGATATCGATAAAAATTGAATAAAAACCACGGAAATTGTAAGAAAAACTTGGAAATTTTTATTGAAACTTTGCAGGATGTTTATTTAGTCAATTATCTATTAGTTTAGCACAAAAAATTGGAAGGAAATGCATTGCATGATGGATTTAACTAATTTAAGTTGATTATATAGCGAGATGGCAAATATTGTGAGTAGAAAATATACAAATATTTTAGCATATTTTCACAAAAACATAAGTGATATGGTGGTCAAGGTGTCGATGGAAATATCAATGACATCGAAAATATCGGTAGTCCAAAAACACGAAAATTTCGAAGAATATTATGGATGTTTTAGACCTTGATAAAAACTAACATTTTCAAAATTAGCAACTAATATTTGGCTATCACACCCCATTTGATAAATTGGAAAACTAACGAAAAGGGCCTGAATAATGACAGTTTTAATGAAAAGCCCTTTTTGAAAGTATAATGAATAGTGACAGTTAAAGGTAAAAAAAGACTTTTCGTTAAAAGTAAACAGTACCGGGGGTGCTTTATTAAACCTCCCTTGATAAATACTAGCTAAAAGATTGGAAGTCTTGGTTCTCCGAAAACCAAAGAAGAAGAAGCTCAGAAATCGAAGCTTTCAAATCATGAGTCGTGGAAGGTCATCTCACCCGAATGTTGTCTTTTACAAGTCGGTATGTGATAATCTCCAATACCTTATGTGCGATTCTTCGATTTGAATCTCGGATGGTCCCTTAGAGAGGGCAGATTTGTGGGTTTTTGGTTTTTTAGGGTTTTATGGGTCACATAGATCAAAACCCATTTAATTATTTTCTCATTATTTTGTTTTAATGCTGAAATCTAGGGAGAAATTCAAGATTATAGAAGCGGATGTTTAATTTGTTTGTCTTGGGTTCTGGTTGGTGTGTAAATTTGCTAGCTCAATTGTACATGAGTCAAATTAAGTAGCTCAATTTGTATGGGTTTTCGGTTTCTTGGCGGCCGCAAACAGATAGTCAACTTATTTCGATTGTTGAACTCGATCCCTTTGTTGGATGCTGAGAAATTTGAGGAAAATGGCAGAAATTACCAACTTAAATCACCCTTAAGGCTGTTAAAGCTGCTTGGATCACCTCCATTGATGTCCGGGGAAAGGATTCAGTATGTGTTGTGAGTTGTGACTCAGAAGAAAGTCCCGGTGAGTATTGTTGGTGATGTAAGTCATAACTTAGTCTTTACTATAATGCTATCCTGTGAATTAGTGCAGGTTGTAAACATCGTAGTATTAGTGCAGGACAAGCTTTTGGATCGGACAAGTGTCACACATCTTTTCCCCATCACAAAGTTCCTAGGGTTGCTGACTACTGGAATGATAGGTTTCTTTTTTGCTTCTTCTTTGGATTTGCTTTGAATACTTGAATCTCAATTGGATTTTTTTATCCTTACAATTAGTTCGTAGGAATAAGTATTCTGCTGGGTTTGATTAAATGAAAGTCCACTATAATAGCCTTTATGTTCTTTTAAAACTTTCCTTGCAATAGACCCAGTGCTGCGACGGTACATATAGTATGATGTTAAATTTACCTACTTTTTCGATTTGGATTTAGTTAAGAATTTTTGGGTTTTTTACTGTTCAGTAGAGCATTAGTTAAAGTAGTGATGTTTCTGTCGATACAGTTGGTAGTGGGAAATGAAAATTGTCCTGTTAATTTGTTGCAGTGGCCATGCCCTCTGAAAGACGAGACTCATGTAAGAGCAAGAGGCGGTCGAGCTATTGACGAATTATAGTCACAATCTAGCTGAAATTGTAAGAATTGTGATTCAAATTTCAATGCTTTTGAATTGTTATAGTGTTAAGTCGTTTCCTTAGTTTCAAGGTTTATGCTGAAATTGTGTGTTATTTTGTAATTTTCGCAGCGAAACCGCTTTGGCTGAAAGGGTTTTTGAGAGATGAGTTTTTCTCCGTCTTCCTTTTCGGTCATCAAAGGACTTTCTTTTCGCAGACCCACTTCAAATCGAATAGATGGAACCTACCAACCCATGTCTTGGAAGGTAATTTCTGGAGTTATTAACTTTTATGGAATATTTTATTAGGTTTTTTTTATTAAGGGAAATTAGATACCCATTTTATTAATTTATGGAGTTTGCTGGGTTGGTAGCTTCCATCTATTCGATTTGAATTCCAGGACAAGAAAAAGCAGATTTCAAAGGAAAAGCAAAGGATTTTACAGCCAGTGCTGCGAAGGTACCTACAATGTGATGTTAAATTTACCCAATTTTTCGATTTGGATTTAGTTCAGAGTTTTTGGGTTTTTGACTTAGTTAAAGTAGTGATCTGTGTGTCCGTACAGTTGTAGTGGGAAATGAAAATTGTCTTGTTAATTTTTTGCACAGCAAGACATTGGCATATGCATGAAGGTTTATGGTATTTGTATGATTTAAACACACCCACATGGTTTGGTTATGTTGTGTTGTGTGTGCAATGCATAAACTCAGTTAGCTGATTAAATTAAAACTGAAGAGTTTTGAAATTTCAGATGCATAGCAGCCTAAGTCCAGTATTAGTTGCCGCACTAATTCAATAAAGTTTCGTAACGCGGAACAAAGTTCCTTGACCACCACACAGCCCTAACTTAAGGCTGATAATCCTTGAATCTCAAATAGTATATCACCATGTATAGCAGATAAGTCATATTTGAAGATTACCACATAATCTATAGCCTAAAAAGTTAGAAGAAAGTAATAGATTCTAAATAAAGTGTGATGAATAGCCTCGTGTATATATTCTTCTTCCCATATATGGAATTTCATTCATTTTGCACATTATTAACACCGGTCGTTATTTAATTTCACAACATACCCAAATGCAATTCAAAGTTTGGAATTTGATATATATATTGATGTGGGAATTCAAAGCTTTTTCAGTGTTTAGTTTGTTTATATATTTGAAGGAGTTAATGTTGGATGCAAAGATCATATACCCAGTAGGGATGGACATAACATTCTTCGCCATATAAATATAAAGATCCACAGTCCAAACAAAATTATTAGAAGATAAATTTGATAGTTCATCACCAGGCTGTTGTACAGTACATGGCAAATTATGAGGCCAAGAAAGAAATTACTTCGTTTCAAGCACTGAAGCAAAAGAATAAGAAGAAGAAGGGATTTTGGTTATGGTTTTTCTTTGTTACTGTTAGATTTATGTATATGATCCAACTGACTTTACAGTGAAACTGAAATGAAAAACTATTGTAGTGAGAAATAAGCAGATTTTTCTTTGTTAGTGTTAGATTTATGTATAATTTTTTAGATTTTTAAAGGAAGAATAATTGGAATTGAAACTTTGGCTTTTGGATTTTCTGGGAAGAGCAAAGAATTTCGGATGAAATGATGCATCTTTTACACAATGATGGTTGGTCTGAGATCGGTTGGCAAGACATAATCTTGACCATCCAAGTAAGTCATTTTATGAGATGCTTACACGTTATATGAGCTATAACACATCCAAATGAGACAACTATAAAACTAAGGGTAAAAGTAATCTGCAAAAGTGTTTATACATCAACATTCGTATCCCCTCGCCTTTCAATAAACATAGTCATCTTAATATAACTCGTGAGATTGAGTACATTAACTAAGATGGCGAAGAATTTTTTTTTTTAAAAGACAATGCAACTAATGGGATAAAATCAATGGTGAGTAGTAACAATGTCTTTTGTAGATTTGTTTTGTTTCGTTGAAACTAGCACTTTCAGGTCCACTTGGAGTTGCCTCATCACGATTTTCATGTGTTCATTTCAGGATTTTCAGTGTTTGGCTGAGTTCTTCAAAATCTTGCTTGTACACCAAACGAGCCCCACATTTCTTCACCGTATTCAAGTCTGCTTTTACGTCACACTTCCCAATACCACCAAAGTAAGTTTCGAATAAAAACTGTTCCTGAAGGCATCGTGCACGATGCAAATAAAATACCCAAAGACGTTCTGACATAAGAGACCCTATTTTGTAGTTCTTTCCCTTCTTGTCAATAGTTATAATTGAACAACGAATAATGAACTTATCACAATGATGGTGGAGGAAGATCCACCTTTACTGAATGTCCCACACTTTGATTACTGAGAGTACCTCAGTGGAAAATTTTAGAATCGTTGAGAGTATTGTATTAATCCAGCCTTCATCTTGAGCCAATGCAATGTTGTTCAAGCATTAGAATCGTTGAGAGAATTGTAGCAGAAGAAAGATCAATTATTTAGAGAGAGAGTACCAACCAGATGTCCAATTGATGAAGGTATTTCCTCGATCTCATCCCTACTTAAATTAATCCGTCCCAAATTCTGGAATCTTTTTCAGATTTTTGCAATTATCTAGATTCAAGTTCTTAAGGCCAATCAGATGTCCAACTGATGAAGGTATTTCCTCGATCGCACTACCACTTAAGTTGATCTGCCGCAAATTCTTCATCTGCTCTCCAAATTCTGGAATCTTTTTCAGATTTTTGCAATTATTTAGATGCAACGCCTCAAGGCCAACCAGATGTCCAACTGATGAAGGTATTTCCTCGATCCCAACCCCACTTAAGTCGATCTGCAGCAAATTCTTCATCTGCTCCCCAAATTCTGGAATCTTTTTCAGATTTTTGCAATTATTTAGATACAACGCCTCAAGGCCAACTAGATGTCCAATTGATGAAGGTATTTCCTCGATCCCAACCCCACTTAAGTTAATCAGCCACAAATTCTTCATCTGCTCCCCAAATTCTGGAATCTTTTTCAGATTTTTGCAATTATCTAGATTCAACTCCTCAAGGCCAACCAGATGTCCAACTGATGAAGGTATTTCCTCAGATCCCCAATTTCTGGAATCTTTTTTAAAAGTTTGCAATTATCTAGATGCAACTCCTTAAGGCCAACCACATGTCCAACTGATGAAGGTATTTCCTCGATCCCAACCCCACTTAAGTCGATCTGCCGCAAATTCTTCATCTGCTCCCCAAATTCTGGAATCTTTTTCAGATTTTTGCAATTATCTAGATGCAAGTACTGAAGGCCAACCAGATGTCCAACTGATGAAGGTATTTCCTCGATCGCACTACCACTTAAGTTGATCCGCACCAAATTCTTCATCTGCTCCCCAAATTCTGGAATCTTTTTCAGATTTTTGCAATTATCTAGATTCAACTCCTCAAGGCCAACCAGATGTCCAACTGATGAAGGTATTTCCTCGATCGCACTACCACTTAAGTTGATCCGCACCAAATTCTTCATCTGCTCCCCAAATTCTGAAATCTTTTTCAGATTTTTGCAATTATCTAGATACAAGTACACAAGGCCAACCAGATGTCCAATTGATGAAGGCATTTCCTCGATCCCAGCCCCACTTAAGTTGATCCGCCGCAAATTCTTCATCTGCTCCCCAAATTCTGGAATCTTTTTCAGATTTTTGCAATTATTTAGAAGCAAGTGCTCAAGGCCAACCAGATGTCCAATTGATGAAGGTATTTCCTCGATCGCACTACCACTTAAGTTGATCAGCCCCAAGTTCTTCATCTGCTCCCCAAATTCTGGAATCTTTTTCAGATTTTTGCAATTATCTAGAAGCAAGTGCACAAGGCCAACCAGATGTCCAACTGATGAAGGTATTTCCTCGATCGCACTACCACTTAAGTTGATCTCCTGCAAATTCTTCATCTGCTCCCCAAATTCTAGAATCTTTTTCAGATTTTTGCAATTATCTAGCTGCAAGTCCTCAAGGCCAACCAGATGTCCAACTGATGAAGGTATTTCCTCGATCGCACTACCACTTAAGTTGATATGCCGCAAATTCTTCATCTGCTCCCCAAATTCTGGAATCTTTTTTAGATTTTTGCAATTATCTAAAAGCAAGTACCCAAGGCCAACCAGATGTCCAACTGATGAAGGTATTTCCTCGATCGCAGCCCGACGTAAGTTAATCCACCACAACTTCTTCATCTGCTCCCCAAATTCTGGAATCTTTTTCAGATTTTTGCAATTATCTAGATACAAGTACTCAAGGCCAACCAGATGTCCAACTGATGAAGGTATTTCCTCGATCGCAGCCCGACGTAAGTTAATCCACCACAACTTCTTCATCTGCTCCCCAAATTCTGGAATCTTTTTCAGAGTTTCGCAGTCATCAAGAGAGATAACCTCAAGGGAATCCATTTCAAACTTAGTTTGGAGGCTCTTAATGCTTTTGCAGCCAGAAAGACACAAAGATTTAAGTCTTTTAAGGACTGCAATAGACGGGTGGATCTCGACTAAATTCTCACAATACTCGAGTTTCAACGTCTCGAGATTTGGAAGACTGCTGAAATCTGGAGTACTCATCAATTTATAGGAGTTGCTAAGATCGATATATTTCAAGTTGGGCAAGTCCTGTACAAAACCGATAAGGTTTAGATCATATATTTAGCTTCTACAACCTTAATGTTTATTCAAAACAATAAATAAATCATAATTTTGTAAATTAAATAGCATTTATTCAATAGTATTTCTTACCTTTTTCCCCTCCCATAGCCGAACAAGTTTGCTATTATGCATCTTAAGTTGAGTAAGAAAACACGGTTGGAAGCTGGTTGGAAGAAACTTGGACGGATAGAAACTCCAATTTATAATTCTCAAGGAACATGGAAGAAATTCGGGACCTGAAGAAAAAATCAAATTACCGAATTCCAAATACCTCAGTCTATGGAGCTTAGAAAAGGCTTCCCAATTCCACTGGCGTACCTTCTCTATTTTGGGCAGACATAAGAATATTGCTTCAATTTTTCCTGTTCCCTGGCAATTACGAAAAAAGGCCAAAGTAATTTCACATTTGTTTAACATAGTGTCAAAAGAAATCATATATTCTTTCAAACTTGGTATTTAACTTCTTACCTCATTGCTCGTGAATACATGTTTTATGTCCTCGAAAAGCCCCAACCTACTGCGTTGACCAAGCTCTTCAGAATCTTCACGAACAATTGCCCATGCCATTTCTTGTATCAAATCATGCATCCATATCTTGTTTTCGTAACCATTGTATAGGAGAGATCTCTCAATTAGTTTATCCATACTACTACTAGTAGAAATTCCAAATGAATTGTCTAGAATCCACACTACTTCCGTCCTGTGCTTCCCTTTGTGGAAACACGCAACATCGAGAAAAATTCCCTTCTCCGTCTTTTCTAGCCCATCATAACTAACTTTCAGTGAATGAAAAACTCTTTTGTTAGGAATTTTCTTTAGATTATCCCGTTCACTATTCCAAAAATCTAACCCTCTCTTAAACAATGCCGACCCCAAAGTTTTAAGAGCTAATGGAAGGCCTTTAGCATGATTAATAAAATACTTGGACAACTCGGAAAAATCTTCCTCAGGTTGGTCTTTTTTAAAGGCATGCAAGCTAAAGAGCTCAAGTGCTTCGGCATCATTCAACCCCTGCACCTTATATGATGCTTCTATACCATGTTGGACTAGCAAATGCTGATTCCTAGTTGTCACGATAATTCTACTCCCCATACCAAACCAACCTTGATTTCCAACCAACACTTCGAGTTGCTTTAATTCATCCACATCATCAAGTACGAGAAGAACCTTTTTATTGTGTAAGAACTTCTCAATGAGAATGCTTAAGAGTTCTTCATCCCAAATTTCTTCGATACTTACCCTCAAGAACGGGAAAAGTTTTTTGGCAAGATCAACTAAACCATTTTTTGCAAAAACCTCTCTAACATTGGCAAGAAAACAATGGACTTCAAAATCATGGCGGATTTTATGATAAACTAGGTTAGCAAGGGTTGTCTTGCCTATGCCGCCCATCCCCGTTATCCCAATAAAGCGAACATCATTGGCATCATGAGCTAATAGCAAACTTAGTTGCTCGAATGCATAATCAGTTCCGACTAACTTCCGTGAGGAATTAGATAGCGTGAATGTAGCTTGCACTTTCATCCACACCCATTTGACGATGTCTTCAATCAGCTCTCTATCACACCTGGAAAGAAGAAAAGTATAATAAGTCAACCAAACAGGGGCACCAAAGCAAGAACAAGAACGAAACATTCAAATATGCATGCTTACTTAAAATTCTTCCAATGCTTCCCAGTAATTTTGGATACTCTTTTTAGATCAGCTTTCCATTGGACCACCTTCTCCTTATCTTCGATACTGATCAAGTTTCTTTCAAGCTCCGCAAAGGCTTCGGCAAAACAACCCCGTTGATTTCCAACGTCAGATGGATCTGTCTCATAAAAGACGGGCAGAACCGAGTCCCTGGCTTCCATGCATTGAAGAATGGTTGTAAGTTCCTTCAAGCACCATTTGGAAGAAGCATATTTCGGCGAGAGAACAACAATTGCAGTATGCGATTTAGCGATTGCACTCAGGAGCTCACGACCAATACTTGAGCCTCCTTCAAGCTCTCGGTCGTCAAAGAAAGTCCTAATTCCTTGCCACTTGCACAATTCACCGTATAAATGAGATACAAAACCCTTGCGGGTGTCTACACCCCTAAAGCTCAAAAACACATCATACTCCTGTGGAGGAGTTGAGGATCTTTGGGTGCTTAATGCCATGGGGAGAAACAATTGCTGTAAATCGTGTACTGCAAAACAGTAAATGAATGAACAAGTAAAAAGATAGAAAATCAATGTTTTAAAATGTACAAAATAAAATAAAATTTGAAACTTAAAAAAATGTATATATATTAACCAAAAGAGATTAAGGACGGAGAGAAAATACTAGAAAAAGCAAAATACAGAATCAGCACAAACGTACACGAGCAGAGAAAAGTGACAAATGGCAAGGCAAGAAGCAGAAAAATCAGAGTGAAAATTCTCACAACAAAGTTGTAGGAAGAGAGGAAATTGAGAGACGGAGGAAAGGAAATAAATGACAGAGAGAGAGAGAGGGACAGCAGAGTACCCATACTGGTAGTGATAGTGGTAGGAATCGCACGGTTTAGTCTGTGATAGCGTGTGAATTATTTCTTTGACAAAGAAGCAACAAGGAAACCTCCATACACATGTACTACCATTACCAAAGTGAAACGACAAGGATTTCCCACAATAAAAGTGGAAGACTAACCATGAGAAGTTTCGAGGAAGATTCCTTGTTTGGGTGCCTTGTCTTTCTTTACCTCTAATCTAGGTTTCCAACTTTCGAGTAAGTTTCCAACTTTCTTATCAGAAAAGATATTCATGTCTCTCTATTTTTTCTAAAAAGGAAAGGGTAATGCTTATGTCACCACTAATCTATGTTTTTTCATACGGGTATCCCAATGTCAGGTTCTCCTTTTGATGTATGGGTGTGATCAATCTGCCCAATGCCTCCCAGCAAACATGATTGGCTTTAACCAGTCTCATTCCAAATGGGTTTTCTATTTTTGTATTAAATTTGAAGCCCAAGTAGTATGTGAAACAGTTGTAATCCTTACTATTTGATTATATATTGAATAACCAAAGTTGTTCTTGATGACAATCTTCACAAGACAAATAAAATACCCAAAGGTGTTTACACGAGAAACTATTTTTCAGTTTTTAGTTTTTAATTTTTAAAGAAAACTTGTTTGTCAACTACTTTCAATTTTTAACTTTTAAAGAAATAAATATTAAAATTTTATTTCTTGAGCTTTCAAAATTGTATTTTCAGTTTTTAATTTCTTTATCTAAACTTGTTATAGATGTGTAATTGACAAAAGGCAATAAAAGAAGCAAAAAAATCACACTGAAATTTTCAAAGAAAAATTGTAGCAAGATAGGAAAAGAACAATGAAAATGAATTACATGAACTGAAACGCCATGACACAAGCCAATAAAATGTATAAAACGTTACTTGAAGCTCAGAAATACAAAAGCACCCATAGCCAAAAAACAGTTCAAAAACCAGGAATCGATAACCCATTAAGGAATAATGATAAAGAAAGCAATTGGGAATAAAAAGTTGTTTCATTTGTAACTGATCAGACCTTACACATTTAGTGTATTAATACTATATAACTGAAAACACAATCGAAATTCATCAACAAAACAATCCTACAATTTAAACTTAAAACAATCATAACCTCAAACAACCAAAGTCTAGGGAACAAAATCTGATACTCATACTACATGATTCATCTCTCTCCATGCGTAAAACATTTAAAAAAAAAATCAAGTGCCATTTATTAGAATGGAAAGTTGAAGTACCTGGGCAAGTTTTTCTTTTTATCCGAAGATCATCCCCACTTGCTCTAAATAAAAAGGACAACAACAATTGTCATCTCCACTTTCCCTGCATTCAAAATATCACCACAAGTGCACTTATATAAGGGAAAAAACCAGTGCATCCAATCACCAAAGTTTACATAAATTTGTCACAAATCCATGCCACTGAGTGACACAATAGGATGTTCAAAATCAAAGCAGTTAAGAGTCAGTGTACACATCAACAATTGAATGTTACAGACGGAATGCAAAATGACGTGGAATGAAATCATCAAATCCCAAAAGAAAACGTTTCAAAGCATTCTTGCAAAATCAAAATCCAACAACCATTTGATTATTAGTTCAACACAAATCATTATGAAAACAATATACAATACAAACACATACCCATCCGACTTTTTCTTAATTTCTTGAATTTCTTGACTATGTTTCCTTCTTGATTATATTTCTCTATCAATAGAAAAATGAAAAACAAACAAACAGTTAGGGGTTCAGAAATTTAACATATATTACTATAACTCAACCATCAGAAAAAACCCTCCAAACCACACAATGAAAAAAATGAAATACTTTTTTTTTCTTTCTAAGATTAGGAGAGAAAAAGGCTGATAGTGGAAAATCCTAAAATTAGAAAAATAAAAAAGCCAAAATTATAAATCTGGAAAGAGTACCCAAAGAATAGATTTTCTTCGAATGTACCCCAGATTCGCAGTTTTTCAGTGAGAGGACGTTCTCGTTGGTAGTTTCTTAGAGTTCTTAAGGAAAAATAGAGATGAAAAAAATACCCACGAGAAGGAACAGAGGAGATGTTGTCGAACAAAGGAGGAGGGAGGAGGGAGGAGGGAGGAGCCTGGATGGGGAGTGAGAGCCAAGGAGGAGCCTGGATGGGGAGTGAGAGCCAGTCTCTTAATGAAATTCGAATAAGTTCAAATTATCAGATGAAATTGCACTCTAGCTAAAGCTACAGTGCCGCCGCTCCCTACTTTTAGAACAGAGTAATGTTTTAAAATTTAAGAATAGAATTTGAAATTTTATATCTTCTCTTGGTAATACAAGATGCAATTTTTATTTGCAACTACACAGGTTCATTGCGGTCAGATATCGGGCTCAATGTTGACACATATTTGACAATTCGATTTGATTTACAGCCTTTGATAACTCAGTTTAGGTTGTTGAATCATATGCAATTACTGAAAAATGAGTTGTGCAAACAAAAACAGTATTCAATGAACGAGTAAACAAAAATGAGCAGGAAAAAGAAAATAAAAACTTAAATCTTGTTTTGGTAATTGAAAATGTATATTAAGCAAAAGAGATTAAGGACTTAGAGAATTATCAAACAAAATACAGGATCAATACAAACTTACACAAGTAGAAAGAAGTGACAAATGGCAAGGCAAGAAGCAGATAAATCACACTGAAAATCCTCGCAGCAAAGTTGTAGGAATTTAAGAAATTCATAGAGGTAGGATAGGAAATAAATAGGACGGAGATGGGTACTTATACTAGTAGTGAAGGTGGTGGGGACCACACGGTTCAGTGTTGGTGATAGTATCGGGTGAATTATTTCTTTGACGAAGAAATGTTAGTTTGATTACTTATCTAAATAGGAGTAAAAGAACTAAAATTTTAGGATGATCTATGGTGAACTATTTAACGGTTAAAATATATTAAATATCTCATACTCTCCGTTAAAATTCCAATGCTTACTGTTGAGTTTTGTGCTCATTCCGATTAGACCGTTTACTTTGACTGAAGCCAAAAAAAATTTCGATAAAAAAAAATGGTTTCAGTCAAATGATGACTATTTAAAGGCAGCAAGGAGCCCATTATTATAAGTCATTGGATGCTTTTTCTTTCGGTTCCCACTTCCCATCACCAAAGAGGAAGAGAAAGGCAACCTATGCCTTTCAATTCGTAAAAAAGGAAGGCAAAAAAATGGAGCAGCATTACAAGGCATTCGATGCTTTTCTTTTGGTTCCTTACAAAGACAAAAATAAAGGTTTTGAGCAAATTACAAATTCAAGATATTGGTGCTAATTTTTTGGCGTTTGGGAGAGACGAAATTATGTATTCTTTATTAGGGTGATTACACATTGAAGATATTGGTGCTAATGTTTTGGCTTTTGGGAGAGACTAAATTATGTATTTTCATCTCTTCCAATTTTTCTTTGTTTGAGAGAATTATTGGGTGTATCTAGGATTTGGGGTTTGAGAGTTAAAATTCTATTTGTGATATCCATTAGTTATTAGTAAAATTTCCTTACCATCTCTGTACTGAATGTAAACTTATGTCAAATCAGTATAAATCTTTGTGTCACTTTGAATTGTTTGTTTTGTCCAATTTTTCTGAATTAATATATTAGTTTCACATTTGACGCTTTCAAACAACACTTACTAAAACCTAAAATTTTTAGCTCAAAAAATTTAAGTTTTAACCCAAAAACGACTTTTCTGCTCCAACTCTTTTGGCCTAAAATTTCAGCTTCAAATTATTAAACAATGAATTTAGGCTTTTTTTTTTCTTCAAGTAACTTTTTTAAAAGAAAAAATTATGTACACTATCCCAATTTAATTTTATGAATATTTTAATCTAAAAATATTTAGATTATGAAAAATCACTAACCGACACCATAAAACTCTTTAAACACTATGAAACACATAAAAGATTTTTTTTTAATTACTTTAGCCGTTAGATTTAAATTTGGACCGTTAAATTTTTGTTTTTACCGTTGAATTTCATCAAATTAAATTTTAACTGTTGGATTCAATAAATTTATAAATATAAAACTAAATAAAATATACATATATAGTGGGCCAACTCTACTAATCCTGGGCCAAATCTGGCTTTGTTTTAGATTATAGGTCCAAATAGTAAATTTTACCCGCACGGTGTTGCGGGAGCAAAAATATAACTATAGATTATGTATTTAACATGTAAATATGCAAAGTGTGCTATAAATATAAAACAGAAGTGCAGAGTAATATTGTAATTATCTTTCGATTTCTTCATTTGAGGCATCCACCATATTTACAACATTAAAAAATAAAAACAATATAAGTGGCAGTCATTGAAGAGGACAAACAGTAAATGGAAAAGGATTTGGTGGGTGATTGTTTGCTTGAAAACTGACAAAGTTTGGAAGGGATCATCAACAATCTCTGGAGTCCAACAGATCCAATATACCATTATACTCCATGGTTGTGAATCAATTTCATTTTTGAATCAAATCAGCAATCACTTGGTGTGCATAAACAAATATAAATTTTCTTTCAGAAGCAAATCATCAAACACTTAGCATTCATAAATAAATACGCATTTAAACAACAAAGGCGAGAAATGCGAAACGAAGACTCACCCAACCATGGTCATCTTGAGGGAGGACTTGAAGGGAGGACAGGCAAGCAAACTTCATGCAGCCGTTTTTCATCTTTTCGTTGGGTAAATTAGGTCTGAGTGAAGCTGCTTACCTTCGGCGGGCATGTTCTGTTTGAAATTTGGAGACTTTGAGATGGGATAAATCCTAACCCCCAATAAAGTTCTAGAGAGAGAGAGAGAGAGAGAGAGAGAGAGAGAGAGAGAGAGAGAGAGAGAGAGAGAGAGAGAGAGAGGACTTACCATGAAATCAAAGCCGAAGGTGAAACCTTTGGCTGATGCTCTGAAATTTTATTTTCTGGGTTTCTTTGTCTTCTTAGTAGAAAGCTCTAGTGGGTTGCAGAGATTTGCAGGCCTTAGAGAATCGCCTCCATGGCTGCAATTCCAAAGCCAGACGCAAGTTTAAGACACAGAAAGAATCCAATCCTTGGTTTCACAAACATCAAAACCCATAAACAAATTCACTTAAAAATGCACAAAATAAAAACCCAATTACTAATTAGACGAAGAATTCAACAAAATCATGAAAATAGCTTCAAAAGGAATTGAATTTGAGTTGGAGATTTGAGGTATAAAAATTAAAGACCGTGGGTTTAAATAAATGCAGAAACAGAGACAGGGGGAAAAAGTTGGGAAATTTACCAGAGGGGTTTAGGTGGAGGCGCCGAAAGGAGGCGATGGGCAAGGCGGATTGAAGCTCGAAGGGCGGAGCTTCGAGTCTCCGGCAGCGGCAAGATCTAGGGTTCTTCCACAGAGAGAGGGAAACCTAGATTGGGAAAATAGGGAGAGAAATAGACACCTTGATTCGAAGAGATATACTGAAGCTCTAAATCGAGCAGCTTGGTGCAGAGAAGAGTGAGGCGAGGAGGGAGACGGGGAGAGCAGGAGTCGATCAAAATAAGGAAAAGTTGATAATGGAGAGAGAGAACCGAAGCACCAAAGAAATCGAAACCGAAGTGGATGAACGCGTGATCTCAGAGGGCAAGGAAGTCATTTTACTGTAGAAAAGATATATATTTTCCACACAAAAAGGTGGAAGACTTGACTCGGATTTCCAATACTCGTTCCAAAGTGAAGGGACATTGGTTTTCAAACAAAAAAAAATTTGGAAGACTGATCACCGTGAGAAATTTCCAAGAAGCTTCCCCGTCGGGACGTGTTATCTTTCTTCACCTTTTCTCTGCTCACCAAAGTGATTAGATGCAACACTTGTGACTTCTCTGCAACTTCCCAGCTTTCCCATTTTTCAAGAGGAAAATAATTATGTCACCCACTAATGAAAGCCTGAATCTAGGTATTGTCACACGAGCAGTAGAGGGGTAATCCAACACGTAAGGCCGTTTTGGCAATTGCACAATATTAGCCCTAAAATTAACATAAGGATTTACCGCTCACATGTTATATATACAGAGTCTCGAAATAAATTCTAGTTTTCAATTATTGTACCAACACCTTGGGTTTGCGGTTCAATAGTTGCAAGATATATAAATAGGTGTGTGAAATTACAGTTCAGTAAGGACATAAATCTCATCATGAATAATTGATTAAATTAAACTAAGTGACACATTAGATGTTAGATTAGCCACCGACAAAATTTGAATTCACGTCGTCATACAAAGACCTAACACTTTATTACCACTGTAATAAAAAGCCACTAAATAATTCAACAAAAATTTATCGTGTCACAAAAAAAAAAAAAATTAAGTGACGCATAATCATAGATTTCAAGCATAAGAAATTCAAAACAACACTTCCATGAATGCACGAACGTTCCCTCATTCCCAAGGAAATCCCCAGACACATGTATTGCCATTACTAAAGAGAAAGGACAAAGATTTTCCACAATAAAAGTGAAAGGATGTGAGACTTTCGAGTAAGTTTTCAACTTTCTTACCAGAATATCGAGAAAATATATTTAAGTTTTTTGTTTTTTTCCTTTTTTCTAAAAAAGAAAATATTTATGTCAATCACTAATCTAGGTTTTTTCACACCAGCATTCCAAGGCAGGTTCTCCTTTTGATGTATGCATGTGATCAATCTGTCCAATGCCTCCAGCTATTAAATATGATTGATATGTTCTTAGCACGATTCCCTAACATAATACATAATGATAGTCTTCATGAGGCAAATAAAATACTAAAAGGTATTCTAACACGAGAATTTAGTATCGGTTTTTCATTTTAAAAAAAAATTTGTTTGATAACGATTTTTAGTTTTTATTTTTTATAAAAATTAAACGCTCAACAGAAAAATTATATGTGAAAAAGAAAAAATAAATTATAAGAAACGAGAATGTCAAAATAACGGTGTAATTAACCTATTACATGTTATCATGCCATAAATTCAAATTTCCCTGAGAGAAGCAACAAGAAATCCCATACAAGGGCTGTCCACTTTCCAATACTCATTCAGGAGGAAAAGCTGAAGGAAACACATTAACACATGGAATTCCATAGTGAAAGGACGAGTATTTTCCACTAAAAAAATAAAAAAATAAAAAAGTTGAAGGCTGACTCTCATTTCCAATACTCGTTCCAAAGTGGGACAAACGGTTTTCTACAAAGAAAAGTGGAAGACTGATCACTATGAGAAGTTTCCAGGAAGCTTCCCCGTTGGGGACGTGTTATCCTTCTTCACCTTTTCTCTTCTCGCTAAAGTGATTGGATGCAAGACTTGTGACTTATCTGTAACTTCCCAGTATTCCCATTTTTTCAAGAGAAAATAATTTTTCAAAAAATTAACATTAGGATTTATAGCTCACATGTTATCCAACAAAAGTTCGTTATTCTTTTGTCTAGAACCTGGCTATTACACATAAACAGTCTAACAATAACTTCTAGTTTCTAATTGTTGTACCAACACCTTGGGTTTGCGGTTCAATACCTGCTTCGATATATAAAAGGGTGAACAAAATCACAGTTCAGTTGGAACATAAACCCCATCATGAATAATTGATTAAACTATACTAAGTGACACATTAGATGTTAGACTAGCCATCGACGGAATTTGAACTCACGCCGTCATACAAAGATTCAACACATTTTCACCACTGTGGTAAAGAGCTATTATTTAATTGAATAAAAACTATCGTTTAAGTGACACATAATCATAGATTCAAGCATAAGAAATTCAAAACAGTAGTTCCATGAACGCGTGAATATTCCCCATTCCCAAAGAAATCCTCATACACATGTACTGCTAGTACTAAAGTAAAAGGACCATGATTTTCCATAATAAAAATGACCGGATGCAAGATTTTGGAGTAAGTTTCCAACTTTCTTACCAGAAAAGATATTCATGTTCTTGTTGTAGGGATAAGTTACTGAATAATTATGGTGGCCATAGAGAGAGGGGTGTGGCGGCAATAGAGAGAAGAAGAGAGAGATGTGTAATTGTGAGGTGTGTTTGATTCACCCCATTGTGCCTCTATTTATAGTAGTAGGATAGGTAAAAACCTTTCCCTTTAGGATTACAACATTTAATAGGTAATATACTCCTAATAGGAATATAAGATACATTCCTAATCTACTAGGATTTACACAATCACATTCCTATTCTAAATAGGACTGCAACACTCCCCCTTGAGTGTGTAAATACCAAGGAATAAAAAATCGATATTATCGGCGAAATATCGCCGATAATTTCGTTTTTATCACTCAGCGATATTTTTTTGTTATCCCTTAAGTTTTCGTCATAATATCGCGATATTATCGATAATATCGCAATATTTCTTATAATATCGAGATATTTCCGATAATATCGGAAATAAATTAATAAAAAAATATACTAGCCTCATCTCAGCCAAAAGGCCCAGAGAAACTTGCTTCATTCAGCATTGGAAGGTCTATTTATAGGCCTGTTAGCGTCCAATTTTCTATCCCACAGCCGATGTGGGACAACTCCTACAAGCAAACCCAGTTTTCCGACAAGCACCGCCCCTTTCGAAGCTTTTTCCGGCCAAACCACGGCGAGTTGGCCGGCTTTCAAGGTATCAATCTCTTCATCTCGTCGAGTACTACAACTTTCATGTTTGGATCACTTAATTTGGTTGAGTAACGAAGAAGTTATAGACGTTCAAAGTTAGGGTATAATTCCGGCCCTTTGGGCAGCACCGCCCCTTTCGAGGTGTTTTCCGGCCAAACCACGGCGAGTTGGCCGACGTGTAGGGTATCGATCTCTTCATCTCGTCGAGTACTACAACTTTCATGTTTGGATCACTTAATTTGGTTGAGTAACGAAGAAGTTATGGACGTTCAAAGTTAGGGTAGAATTCCGGCCGAACTCATAAACCGTGGTCGTTTGGCCATCTTTCAGGTCATTTTCCGGTCAACACCGGCCACCACTCGGTCCTCACTTGATATGAACCTCTTCTCCACATTCCTAACTATATTTTAGCTTTTGAATCACTCAATTTGGTTAAGAAACGAAGAAGTTACAAAGCTTTGAAAATTGTCCAAAGCTTTGAAAATTACCCAAACCTTCGGCCCCAAACCCAGTTTTCCGACGAGCACCGCCCCTTTCATGTTTGCTTTTCTAGGTTCTTTCTCCCTTTCATGTTTGGATCACTTAATTTGCTTTTCAATTATGATGAACATGAGTAACTAAGTTTCAATCAAGCGCGTTAAACATTGATTAGGGTTTTGGATAAACATCCATTTCTCTCTTTGTTTTAAGTTATAATTATAAATGTTATATAATTATAAATTATTAGATTTTTTTTTTATGCAAGCATATTAGATATGTACATAAAACATTCACATATGTATGTTCTTTTATAAGAAATAACATATTATTCAATAATTATTTACTAATTCATTATATATAAATGATTGTAATTGGTTCGGCGCAATTATTATTGGTTCGAAGCAACAACTCACATTGCTTAATCTCTTGCTTAAATGAGTGTAAAATATTGTACTAATTCATTATATATAAATGATTATGGTGTGTTTAAACTTCTTTCAATAATTACTACATATTTTCTACACTCACAATGTTTGCCAGCTCGCTATATAATCAACTTAAATCAGTTAAATCTACCATGCAATGCATTTCCTTCCCATTTTTTGTGATAAACTAATAGATAATTGACTAAATAAACATCCTACAAAATTTCGATAAAAATTTCCAAGTTTTTCTTACAATTTCCGTGGTTTCCATGTAATTTTTATCGATATCGATATTTTATCGATATTTCCGTCGATATTTCCGTGTTTTCGGACTACCGATATTTCCGATATTATCGATATTTAAATCCTTGGTAAATACTCAAGCAAATGGCGCATCAGGTATTCAGTGATGAAGTAAGTATAGTTGATGAAGTCGTCGGCACAATGAGCGAATGCGAGTCTCAAATCAACGGAAGAATGCATAAAAAGTAAAACTCACAAAACCTCGCTATGGTAAAACCCAAGGTGGGGAAAACCCCATAGTCTAAGAAGAAAAGTGAGAAGTTGCATTAAGTCAAAACTATACGTCTTTTGGACGCAAGTAGAAAAGCTCACAAGGGTATGATCAGCCCAGGATGGGTGCCTCGTTAAAACCTAGTTAGGTAGCAAAAACCTAGTGGGATGCTCCTAATCGTAGGGAAAAAGAGTACATTAAGATCAAGTGAGTATACTTCTAGATACTCCCCCTGAGTTAGACATAACTTCCAAATGAGAACTACAAGCATTGCATATGATAGTTAGGCATACCAATTCATCGGACAAGCTTTTGGAAGATTGACTTCGGCAGTGACGTCGTGTAGAGGTCGGTAAGGTTGTCTGGGATCGGCTTGCATGACTTCAATTTCCTAATGCTTTGCTGATATAGATGTAGACGCAATATGTATTGGCGTTGACTTGGTTGATGTATCATGGCTTAGTCGGGTTGATACATATGGCATAGTCTTCATGGATCATTGTCGAGACTCAATGATGGATGAAAACACAGCAAGTACTACGAACATGCTCAACAAGAACTCCTAACCATGTCTCACTTGTGGCGTAGTGAAGTGAGGTGAGTCTTGGAACGATTCGAAGATTTCGCAACTAAGATCATATCATGGACCTCCAAGATATTGCGATGTCCCTAACGGTAAAGACATAACCATTTGGGGATTTTGCCTTGTGCAGGTTTGATAAGTAACCAGCGTCAGCATAATAACAAGGCAAGCATCATTTCGAGGATCAGGGGGGTCGGATCCGCTAAGATGCGTTGGGATTTGCCCTCGTAGTACCTTCAGGGTATGTCTTTAATACCAATTCAGTGGTTACATGTAGGCGCAATGCTGCATCTTTACCAAGATCAACAGTGAAGGAGATGTCCTGTCTAAATACAATGAGCTAAGTACAATGAAGCGCAAAGTTGAACTTAGATATGGAATTTTGGATTCCATAACCTCTTCAAGGGTCTCATTTGCATATAACGTATAGACGATCAAATGCATATGCAAAAGTAACACATTCGAAGTGTAGTTCGACTGGTAGACCAAGGTACCGTCAGAACAACGCTTTGAACTTCAGGTCAAGACATAAACGAGTTTTCCTAAGATCCTTCATCTCAAATTCCATCTTCAGGTGTGAGGCAATTTTCTCAAGCTCTTCAAGAGTCTTAGTGAGATTCGTGTTAACGACATAAGCTGTAACTCTAGAAATTTAGAATAAGACTTCATAGTTTAACACGCAAGGGCATAATTCATATCCCTGACTGATCAAACAATCACTTAAATGGGTATACCACATCTGTCGAATTTAAGTGAACGCCTCAAAACAAGTTAAGAGGGTGTTCCGTGGTTTTGGAACTTTTTGCTTCTAGTCATTTTCAAGTCCCTATCTCGTTGTTGTAAAGAGCTCCTAACAAATTTAGCTAAAGTTTCATGGACTTTTAAAGTCCTTCATCCAAAATAGGGTAAACACTGCATTTGGATGATGGAAACGCATTGCAGAAAAATAGATAGAGGGTCTTCAAATTGACTAGATGCAAAACATTTGAAAGAACTTTCAAATGAGACCTTGAAAGTCCTGTGTTGCATGTCTTTCTACTGCATTTGAAGTGTTTTAGTAATAACTATGTAGTGCTTTAGTAGTTCATCAGTAGTGTTCTTGGAGTGCATGTTTAACAATTAAGTCTAAAGTTTTTCCCTCATTCAAACACAGAACAAAACACCTTGACAACACTAAGTTTTATGCAAAAACACTTCAATAGCTCAACTGAAGGATAAAAAATAAAAAAAAAACCTCATCTATTCACTTGTCATGCTCTAATTGATTCTTAGTTGTGAAATCCTTTCTCAATCATCTAGTCAGTTGTGTTTTTCTTTTTCCTTTTTAACTATTGGGCTTGATGTGTTTTTCTCTAAGGATCAAGTAACCTTCATCTTCCAAGAGAATATACTCACTAAATTCGTTATCTATTATAAGTTTCGGAAAAGAACGAATTAGTTTCAGAATGAAAGCAAAATATGGTACAGCACAGTTTCTACTTTACACAGACTTATACGCCAGTTTCTACTTCTTTGCAGAGTCAAAATCTATAAAATTAACATAATGAACCATCTTTGAATGCCGTAGTCACTAAAACGCAGCATATCGTATGTCAAATCTACTGCTTTCCCGGTAAAACCGACATCTTTATGGACACAAAACTTAGAGGAGACCAATCAACAAAGATCAAAAGCTAAAAGGTTTTCGATTTGCCAATGGCACAAACCCAGATCACCCACCACTAAATAAAAGTTTTGAGAGGGCTGATGGGATCGCTTTGCCAATGGCATCAGCCAAGGTCTATACAGGGTCTCTGCCCTCTGGTGGAGAAATGGCAGTGAAAAGGTTTGAGAGGGCTGATGGGATCGCTAGTCTGCGTAATCCCTTTACCACGGAGTTTGCAACAATGGTGGGTTGTTTGCGGCACAAGAATCTGATTCAGCTTCATAATTGGTGCTGTGAGGGTAATAACTTAGTCCTGGTGTACAAGTACATGCCCAACGGAAGCCTCAACAAAGTTCTCCACAAAAGCTTCAATTCAGCAATTGTTCTATCTTGGAAGCACAATTGAAACAAGTTATACCGATGAAGAGCGCAATTCTGGCACTTGACACAGCAAAGCAAAGCATCGGTACCTTTGTCGCCACATGTTTGACAAACAGTCACCTGCATCTAGTACACCATAACCAACGTTAGCGTTTTTCTTCCCTATTTATTAATAAATACGCACAAAATAACAACAATCGGAAGTCCCACAGCCCAAACCAAATTTATACTTGCAAAATACTAACTGCACATAAGCAACCAAACATAAGAAGCTTAAAGTATAAGGTGATGTGGATGTAAAATATAAATTTCACCCATTCAACCCTTAAATCGTATGAACAATCCGAAGTTCCAAAATAAAAAAAACAGATGTTTCCATTTGCCCTTAATCTTTGAGTCAGCCAAAAAAGGAGTTACTTCGCAAACCTTGACATTTAGACAAAGGTTACCATTAAAAACATCTATTTAATACCCCCGAATCCAATAACAACTGCTACACCAATGAACTAATAATCCCATTTTTATTGTATACGAATTGGAACAGTGGAAGGTTACTAAATCCACACACATATAAATGCTAAATATATCACCCCTAGCAATTAGCAATATAAAATCTGATAAAGCCAGCCAACCAAATCATAAGTCTTCTTTATTCCCCCTTCCCCTATTGACTGATAAAAGGGGACATAACCACATCAACCACCGCGAAATTTGGACACAAATGGTAAAAAACTGTGGTTCTCAAACACTTGTAAAAAACTGTGGATGATGGTCTTCAAAGTTCCACGAAACCTAGGATACGCCTTTCAGAAATGCACTACAAAAAAGGAGATAGAGGGGCTTCAAAATGACTAGATGCAAAACATTTGATAGACCTTTCAAATGACACCTTGAAAGTCTTTTGTTGCGTGTATTTAAGTTGCACTTGTAGTGTTATAGTGGTAACTTTATAGTGCTTTAGTAGTTCATCAATAGTGTTCTTGTAGTGCATTTTTAACAATTAAGTCTAAAGTTTGTCCCTCATTCAAACATAGAACAACACACCCGTGACAACTCTAAGTTTTATACAAAAACACTTCAAGAGCTCAATTGAAGGGGAAAAAAGCCTCTTCTATCCACTTGTCACGCTCGAATTGATTCTTAGTTGTGAAATCCTTTCTCCATCATCAACTCAGTTGGGTTTTCTTTTTCCTTTTTTAACTACTGGGTTTGAAGTGTTTTCAAGTACCATCATCTTCCAGGATAATATTCTCATTGAATTCGTTACTCTCTTATAAGTTTCGGAAAAGAACCAAATAGTTTCAAAATGAAAGCAAAAATATGGTACAGCACATGCACACTGCAAATATGACAGAGTCAAAATATGGTACAACATATACACCAGTCCTTACTTATTTACACAGTCAAACTCAATAAAATTAACATAATGAACAACGTTGAATACCATCGTCACTAAAGCACAAATCTACTGCTTTGCCGGCAAAACCAACATCTTTATGGCCACAAAACTTAAAGGAGGAAACCAATCAACAAAGTTCAAAAGCTAAACGGTTTTCGCTTTGCCAATGGCACATACCATAGTTTGCTAGTAGCTCAGGAGTCCGACATGCAAGTCGAAGCGCCTCAATTTTCAGAGAAATTGACTGCAATGCTAGGGTTTTTGCGGAAATTCAGAGCGAGAATGTGAGGAAATTAGGGTAGCTTGTGTCAAAACAGCTTCCGCAAGAAGCCATGGGGATCTTTCAATGGAACTTTTGAAAGGCCTAAATTACCCCTATGCAATTTACAAATTACAACACTTACCCTGACTTGACTCTCTTTGGCGTCTTGGGAGCAAACTAGATTTTGCTGTGTGTTTCTCTCCTGGCGTCAAGTTGTTGCCGCCAAACCCAACAACTTCTGCACATATGTTTGATAGTGTTGCTTCCAATGGCCGCCAACAATCCGTCGCAGCTACCCCCATTAGGTTTACCCACTCTTTTCCTCTTATTCTACTTTCGGTATTTTCTCGAGAAAATTAATCGGAAAATGAGAGGTTTTTTCCTGAAAAATACGCAGAGTTGATCGACCGGTGCATGGGGTCGAAGATATGGGTGATAATGTAGGAAATCTGAAGGGTTCGGATGTTTACGGCAACATGGTCCTCGAAGACGTCACTGAATAGTATGATTCACTCTCTCAGTTCTTGTTGCATAATGTGGCCCCAAACCCTAGCATTTGGGGTTTTTTTTTACTCGGTTTCTCGACACGTGTGTATCCTTATTTCTGTGAATGCTTCAACTTTTACATTTATTAATGGGAAACTTATGCAAAGAACAAGAGTTGCTGACATCAATGGTTACCACATTGGTATTGATGTGAACACGGTTGTGTATGTTGCCTGTGTTGATGTTTTAAGAGGAATTGATTTGACAAGTGGGAGGGAGATTACTGCGTGATTGAGTACGGAGATGCTGTCAAGATGATTCGGGTTTGGGGTCGGATACTCGTCAACTAGGCCTCCAACGCCTCTTCTTGTTGCTCAAATTGACCTCTCCAACCAGTTCAAGGAGTTCATGCGTGTCGGTTTCTCTGCCTCGAATGGGCAGGGCTCTTCAATTCACATTGTTGACAGGTGGAGATTCAAGATTTTCGGATCTCTTCCAACCGGGATGACTACGGATGTGTTTGAAGAAGGGGACTGCTTCATGTGCTCTTCACCAGAAGATTCAAGTACCAAAAGCGGCCCATAAAATCGTTCTCATGGAAGAAAAACAAAGATAGTGGAGATGGCTCTTGGTTTGGGAGGTTGAGCCGCATTTGTCCTCTCCATATTTGCATTCCATTTCGTCATTGGTTTTGTATGAGTGAAGAAGAGAAAGGTCACTGCCAGAAGGAGCAGAGAGGGCAAAACTTGTTGAGTTGAGGCTAATAGATTTCTGACAAGTTTGTCTCTTGCGGATATAAGATCAGCTACAATGGAGTTTAACCAAAACAGGGTTGTTGGGGAAGGGGCATCAGCTATAGTTTGCAAAGGGTCTCTGCCCTCTGGTGGAGAAGTGGCAGTGAAAAAGATTTGAAAGGGCTGATGGGATTGGTAGTCTGCATCATCCTTTTACCACAGAGTTTGCAACTATAGTTGATTGTTTTCGGCACAAGAATCTGATTCAGCTTCGTGGGTGGTGCTGTGAGGGTAATGAGTTAGTCCTGGTGTACGAGTACAAAACCAATGGAAGCCTCAGCAAAGTTCTCCACAAAAGCTTCAATTCAGTCACTTCTGCTCTTGCATATCTTCATGAGGAGTGTGAGAGGCAAATAATTCACAGAGATGTTAAAACTTGCAACATACTGCTCGATGTAGATTTTAACGCCAAACTTGGGGATGTTGGTCTAGCAGAAGTGTATGAGCATAGTTCCATCAGTGCAAGAAGCAACCATACCGGCCGGAACAGTCGAATATCTTGCTCCAGGATACGTTTATTCAGGTGTTCCAACTGTTAAAACTGATGCTTACAGCTTTGGTGTGGTGGCGTTAGAGATGGCGAGGGGAAGAAAGCCGGTGGAGGATAATGGAACAGTGGTGGTTGATTGGGTTTGGAGCATGTGGGAAAAGGGGAAACTGATCCGAGGTTTTTGGGGAAATTTGATACGGTAGAGGTGGAGAGGATGCTGATGACTGGACTTGCTTTTGTGCACCCAAACCTTGTGAAGAGGCCAACGGTGAAGGAAAGCTGCAAGGATTCTTAAAGGAGAAATGACGCCTCCTCTGCTGCCTTCAAGAAAACCAAAGGTGAGCCTTTGGCCTGTTTTTCCTGATGAGTTTGAAGAAATCTCGTTTTGCTGTGATGTTCGGCCAAGTCTTGAACTCGATGATGTACAATATTTGACTCCGAAGAGGCACTTTGGCAAGGATTAGTTGCTCGTAACAGATCAAGTAACCTCACAATTAGTAGGATTTCAGTGCAGTTTGTAGAAGAGAAACTAGGAGCTTCTTGTTGACTGGGGAACTTGAGGTCTTATAGTAATGAAATGCTCAGTGTCCTTGTCTGTTTTATCACGATTGACATGGTCTCAAGCATTTTGTTAAAAGCTGATGGACTTAATAATTCAAATGATGTTCGAAAGATTGAATTAAGTTTCGTGTTTCATCCAAATATTCCTTTCGAATTTTGTTATTTTTACAACAGATGACTGCAGATTAAGACAACAGTGTTTTTCCAGAAAATGAAAAATTATTGCTGTTCCTGGATTGCACAACCAGTTTCCATTAGTTACAAAAACTTTTGCAATTAACAAATGAAAAACTATTACAATAAGAAATTAAGCAGAATTTTTTTCGTTCTTTATAACTCATGAGATTGAATCTATTGACTAAGATGGCGAAGCAAAAAATATCTTTAAAGACAATGAAGTTGATGGGGGCAAATCGATGGGAACTTGCCTACATTTATTATAAGATGGTGACTAGTAACAATGTCTTTCGTGGATTTGTTCTGTGTTGTTGAAGCTAGCACTTCCAGATCCACTTGAAGCTTCCTCATCACTATATTCATGTGTACGTATCAGGATTTTCAATGTTTGGTTTAGTTCTTCCAAATCTTGCTTGTACACCAAACGAGCCCCACACTTCTTCACACTATTGAAGTCTGCTAATTTTGGCACAGTAATCATTTCAATGTAAGTTTTGAATAAAAATTGTTCCTGAGGACAATCTTCACGAGGACAATAAAATACCGTAAGATGTTCTGACAGAAGTGACCCTATTACAAAATCCAAAACGTGATCCGCTACTAACTTAATACTGAAACTGAAAGGGCAGGTAGATTGGCCAAGTTTTGTTTAGGATCTTGAAAAACAAGACAAAAGGCAATCCCCAGCCAGTCGGTACATGATGGTGGTGGAAACTTCACATTTACTGAATTTCCCACACTCTGATTACTGAACCACTTTGGAATTTCACTTCCAGGCCATACAACATCTTGGACCTCTTTGCCGGAAACTGGATGCAGTACCTATAAGAAAAGAACTATTTTTGAGAGAGAGGAGAGAGAGAGAGAGAGAGAGAGAGAGAGAGAGAGAGAGATACCGCACGATGAGTGGCAAATCTTGGAATCCTTGAGAGTATTGTATTAATCCAGCCATCATCTTGAATCAATGCAATGCAATTCTTGCAACTGAACTCAAAGTCATACAAATTGGTGAATCTGCTACTCAACTTGGATGCATCTGTCAAACTTTTTAATGATGTACAATTGTCTACATTCACATATAGTTTGCTATTAGATGGAAGAGGTGGCAATTCTTGAAGGCTTTTGCACCCCTCCAAATAAAAGTACAAAAGCTTAGAAAGGCGTCTAATTCTTTCAGGAAGACTGACAAAATTATTTCCACTGAGAATCAATACTTGCAAAAAGGACAAGCAACCAATATCATCGGGGATATCTCCTTCACAGAGTTGACAATCTCTTAAATATAACATTCTCAAAGAGCATAAACGATTTAGAGAAGACAACACCAAACTCCAACAAGGAGGATCAGGACGACTCTTTCCAAGTCCAAATAAGCGGAGAAGGCCCCACCCCTCCCTTGCTTTAGCATCTGGTTCACATTCAAATAATAGTTCTTTAAGATTTTTCATACCCACAAGCGGCCCTGTCATTGTGTCTCCACATTGAAGCATCTCTAAGTGATCCATGTCTCCTGGGAGTTTGTCAAGTTTTGAGCATCCCTTCACATAGATGCATCGAAGAGACTTCAAATTACAAATAGCCCTTGGAAGGTTCAAGAGATTTTTGCAATCATTTAGATACAACTCCTCAAGGCCAACCAGATGTCCAATTGATGAAGGTATTTTCTCGATCGCAGTCCCAGCTAAGTTAATCTCTAACACATTCTTCATCTGCTCCCCAAATTCTGGAATCTTTTTCACATTTGAGCAGCCATCAAGCAATAAAATTACAAGAGAATCCATTTCAAACTCACTTGGGAGGCTCTTAATACTTTCACAGCCACGAAGATTCAAACTTTTGAGTCTTTTGAGGAGAGTAACAGACTGGTGAATCTCAACTAAATTCTTACAACGCTCAAGATACAACACCTCAAGATTTGGAAGACCACTGAAATCTGGGGTATTCATCAATTTTTTGGAGTAGGCAAGACCGAGATATTTCAACTTGGGCAAGTTCTGTACAACAGCGTAAGGTTCAGATCACATATTCAAGAATGAATAATAATAATAATAATAAGGTACTCATTAGTGAGTTCTAGACTCATTTTTGTATTGGTCCAATAAGAAAATGTCACATGTTCTTGTTTTTAACATGTCCATTATTATTTTTTAAATAATAAAAAAAGTGTTAAAAAATATCATTGGACAAAATTAGAAAATGAGTACTGACTAGGGATTTATTTAATACTACTCTTACCACTTTTCCCTCCCAAAGCCGAACAAGTTTGCTATTATACATGTTAATTTCAGTAAGCAAGTACGGGCAAAAGCTGGTTGGAAGAAACTTGGAAGGATAGAAACTCCAATTTATAATTCTCAAGGAACATGGAAGAAATTTGGGGCCGGAAGAAAAGATCAAAGAAAAGATCAAATTATCGAATTCCAAAAACCTCAGTCCATGCATCTTAGAGAAAGCTTCGCAATTCCACTGGCGTACATCTTCTACTTTGGGTGGGCGTAGGGATATAGCTTCAATTGCTCTCGACCCCTAACAATTAAGAAAAAGGATAAATTAATTTGACAATCAAGTCTACCATAATGTCAAAAGAAATCCATCTTCTTTCGAACTTGGAATTTAACTTCTTAATGTCAAAAGAAATCGTATCTTTTTTCAAACTTGGAATTTAACTTCTTACTGTGTTGGTCGTGAGTATATGAAAAATGTCATCGGAAAGCCACAACCTACTCCGTAGACCAGGCTCTTCAGACTCTTCACGAACAATTGTCCATGCCATTTCTTGTATCAAATCATGCACCCCAATCATGTTTCTGTAACCATTGCATACGAGAGACCTCTCAATTAGTACATCTATCATACTACGACAAGAAATTCCAAATGAATTGTCTAGTATCCGCAATACTTCCGTCGTGGGCTTCCCTTTGTGGAGACACGCAACATCGAGAAAAATTCTCTTCTCCGTCTTTCCTAGTCCATCATAACTAACTTTGAGTGAATCAAAAACTGTTGGATTAGGAATTTTCCTTAGATTATCTCGTACACTATTCCATGCATGTTGACCTCTCGTATACAAAAAAGACCCCAACGTTTTAAGAACTAATGGAAGGCCTCTGGCATAATCTAGGAAATGCTTAGACAGTTCCAAAAAATCTTCCTCAGGTTGGTCTTTTCTAAAGGCATGCAGGCTAAACAGCTCAAGTGCTTCGGCATCATTTAACACCTCAACATTATGACACAATGTTATGTCATGCTCGACCAGCAGCCGTTGATTTCTAGTTGTAATGATAATTCTACTTCCCATGCCAAACCAATCTTTCTTTCCAGCTAGTACTTGTAGCTGGTTTACTTGATCCACATCATCGAGTACAAGAAGAACCTTTTTGTTGCATAAGCATTTCTTCGTGTAAATGATTCCCCATTGCTGGTCACTAACGTTTTCAATATTATCTTTCAAGATTGGGGAAAGAAGAAGTTTTTGAAGACGAACTAGAGTAGGCTCTGTTACAGAAACCTCTCTAACGTTTTCAAGAAAGCAGTGAACTTCAAAATGATGGACTATTTTATCATAAACTAGCTTAGCAAGAGTAGTCTTGCCTACGCCACCCATCCCAGTTATCCCAATAAATCGAACATCATTTGCATCATGAGCTAACAGCAAACTTAGTTGCTCGAGTGCAGAATCAGTTCCAACTAACTTCTGTGAGGAATCTAATAGCGTGCATGTAGCTTGCACTTTCCTCCACACGCATTTGACAATGTCATCAATCAGCTCTCTTTCACACCTAGAAGGAAGAAAAGTATAACAAGTTAACCAAATAGGGGTACCAAAGCAAGAACAAGAACAAAACATTCAAATATACACGCTTACTTAAAGTTCTTCAAATGCCAGCCAGAAATCTTGGATACTTTTCTCAAATTTGCTCTCCATTGGGTCATCTTCTTTTTGTCTTCGGCACTAATGAACTTTTGTTCATGCTCAGCGAAGGCTTTAGCAAAAGACCCCCTTTGATTTCCTACGTCGGTGGGATCCACGTCATAAAAAATTGGCATGACATCCATGCATTGAACAATGTTTGTGAGTTCGTCCAAGCACCATTTGGAAGAAGCATAGTTTGGTGAGAGAACAACAATTGCTATATGCGATGCTTTGATTGCACTTAGGAGCTCTGGAGGAATACTTGTTCCTCTTTCAAGCTCTTGATCGTCAAAGAAAGTCGTAATTCCTTGGCACTTGCACAATTCATGGTATAAATGGGATACAAAACCCTTGCGGGTGTCTACACCCCGGAAACTCAAAAACACATCATACTTCAATCGAGGAGCTGATTCTTTCGAAAGAAAACATGCAGAGGCTCTTTGGATGCTCAAAGTCGATGCCATCAGAACAAACAGCAACTGAATGAAAATGTAAAACGATAGAAGATCAACGTGAAGCACAGTTTCACTCTATTCTTGATTTGTTCTTCTTTGAGAGCAGACCTTCCAACCGAACGACCATTTGCAGATATAAAGGTCCCCTGCTATACCAACACAAATTCACATTCATATATATTATCCAAATGTAAACCAATTCTTAGCTAATTAACTGAGTAAAATTATTCACAAACAGAGTTTAATTAGTTATATATGTATGTGTGTGACTAAAACCCCAAAATAGACTATAACCAAAGCAAGGTCCACCTACAGGCATGCCAGTTTAATTAGTTAAAACCCCAAAGATTAGAAAACTTAGTTAACAAAAAATAAGGCAAACGTGCTTTCTTTGTGATAACTATGGATGTAGGTATATAAATCAAGCTTTCATAGAACCTCGGAAAAGCATCTCCACTTGCTCTAAATAAAAAGGACAACAACAATTGTCATCTCCACTTTCCCTGCATTCAAAATATCACCACAAGTGCACTTATATTACTATAACTCAACTCTAAATAATTTAATTTACTTTTAAGAAGGAAATCACAAAGCAATGAAAAATAAAAAAGGCTCATATACCTGAGAGAGAATGATGGGATGGGACCTCCCTGGGATTCAAACAATTTTTCACTTTTCATCAGTCCCACAATCTTTTCTGTGAACCCTTGCATTGCCCTCTGCATTTCCAGAAGTTACATTATGAAATTTTACTGAATAGTAAATAGTTAATAGTTAATACCTCTCAGAAAGCTCCATAAATTCTCCTTACACAAATTATGCAAAATTAGGTAAAAGATAAATAAAATAAAATAAAAAAAGTAAAGAAAATTAAACTTGGAAGGCTCATTGCTTATTCCGAAGCTGATGCCTGGAACATATTTCAACCATCAGAAAAAGAAAAAAAAAGGCTGATAGTGGAAAATCCTAAAAAATTAGAAAAATAAAAAGCTAAAATTATAAATCTGGAAAGAGTACCCAAAGTTCCACTCAGCACAAACATAAATCTGGAAAGAGTACCCAAAGATAAGATTTTCTTCGAATGTGCACCAGACTCGCTGTTTTTCAGTGAGAGGACGTTCTCGTTAGTAGCTTCTTACAGATCTGAGGAAAAATAAAGATGAAAAAAAATACCCAGGAGAAGGAACTGAGGAGATGCTGTCGAACGGAGGAGGAGGAGGAGGAAGGAGGGAGGAGCCTGGATGGGGAGATGCTGTCGCCCGTCGGACGGATGAGGATGTTTCGTGGTTCTGAGAGGGAACTCGAGAGATTCGTTCTGGAAGGCAAATTGAACCTCCTTCCTTTTGCAACGATGACCAACACGTGTACGAAAGCTGAGAGCCAGCGTCCCAAAGAAATCCTAAATTATCTAATGAAACTGCGCCCTAGGTACATACAGCTACAATGCCATCACGCCATCAAACCCCCAAACAAACAAAAAAACAACTTTAGAGTAATGTTTAAAAAAAATAAAAAAAACTTATAATAATAATAATAATTGAAACTTTAAGGGTGCATTTGTTGCACTGGACTGTCTCGGACTGGACTAGCTGGAGGAACTAAGCTGGACTGGCTTAGACTAGACTAAGCTATACTAACTTAGTGAAGCGTTTGGTGCAGTGTCAGGACTAAGGAACAGATTAATAATGAATTCTAATATTATATTATTTAATTCGTATTTATTAATATTTTATATTATTTAATAAATACATAGTAATATTTTATTCTTAGTAATATTTTATTATTACTTCTGTCCATTTTGTCATACCAGAAGCCTCCTTCCATTCCTTCCGTTCATCCCCTCTTTCTTCCTCAACTCGGAGCGTTTTGGCTCTGACAGAGATGGATGAACCCAGCCGTCGAAAATCGAGGTCAAGGTCGATGCCGTCAAAAATTGAAGACAAAGGCGAGGAGGCCGAGGAGGACGAGGAGGGAAAAAGGATGGGTGAAAAGGGAAACAGCGACGGTGAGGGCAAGGACGGCGAGGTAGTTGACGCAGAAGTAGGAATAGTTCTTACGAACGCAGACGGTGGCGTCGGAGAAGGATTCTGGCTTGGCGAAGGCCGATCGGTCAAGGAGCTCGGACCAGGGACGGCGCTGGGCTAAGCCATTGCGGCAAGTGTTGGAGATATGGTTGATGAAGGCGCGGAATGGCGGGGTAGCGATGGGAGCCTGGGACTGGCGATAAAGGATGCAGCGAGAGTGGACGAAGGTGAGAAAGGATGATGGAAGGTCTTAGCTAATCCCATGGGTGTCGGGGTCTATCGCGAAGATCGGCTAGTGAAGCCGTTTGTGAAGGCGAGTCCCATCTAATCCCATTAAACTTAATCCTTGTGCTAACCAAACATGGAACTATAGTCTAGTCCAATCCAGTCCCCCCTAAGAAGGTGCAACAAATGCACCCTAAATCTTCTTTTAGTAATTACAAGATGCAATTTTTATTCGTAACTACACATACGTTAGATATTTGATTTAGTGTCAAAACATATTTGACAATTCAATTTGATTTTACAGTCTTCGATGATTCATTTTAAACTGTTGAATCATATCCAATGACTGAAAAATGAGTTCTAGAAACAAAAACAATAATCAATGAATGAGCAAACAAAAATGAGCAGGGAAAAGAAAAGAAAATTTTCAAATCTTGTTTTGGTAATTGAAAATGAAATATCTCTTACTCTCCTTTAAAATTTCAAACAATTGATCGCCTAGCCTATGCTTACTTTTGGTTTAGTTGGGAAAATTTTTCATTGTAACCAGAGTACATATGATATACCACGTGTTTTTATATAGATGGTAAGAAATTTTAATATTCAAGTTATTAATTTTTTTAACACAAACATATCTCACTATTTATATAATGATAAGTGATTTACCACCTCGTGTTCGAATCACATTGAAAAATCTCTTCTTTAGTGGCTCATTCCGATTGGACAGTTTACTTTGACTGGCTCATTCTGATTGGACCGTTTACTTTTTTTTTTTTTTTGGTGAACATTTGGACCGATTACTTTGACTGAACCCAATTGATTGGCTGTTTTAGGAAAAGGATCCTCTCTAGATCTCATCCTCCTAATTTACCAAATCAGAAAATCCGTATCATTAAAATTAGATTCAACAACTAAAAACAAGAACCAACTTTAAAAGTTATAATAATTTCAACCGTTTAATAAATTTTCAATAATACGAATTCTCTGATTTGATAAATTAAGAGAAAGGAATCCAAAGTTCCGCTGTTTTCATAGCCCCGTGTGAAAGCGACGTGATGACTAGGCGGCAAGCAGCCAATATTGAAGGCATTGGACCTTTTCTCTTTTGGTTCCCACTTCCCTATCACCAAAGAAAAAAAGGAATGAGAATCCTCTCTAAATATTCCGAAGATCCTCCAATTACGTCTGTTCATTATACATTGTGCAGTTAGTTTTTGTCAAGTACTATTTATATTCAATTTAAATATAAAAAAATTTACAATGATTTTTGACTTCACGATGTACGATGAATATACGTGATTAGAGAATCTCCAGGATCCTCACAAAGAGGATTCAAAGAGAATCTTCATTCAGAACAAGAGAGGCAACCTATGCCTTTCGGTTCCTGAAAAACAGAGAAAGGCAAAGAAAAAAAAGCCGTTGTAAAAGCTATGGGTTTGAATGCCTTTATACTTTAGTAAGATAAAAAGGTAAGGATGACTAAAATGGTGATGGTGTCAAATTTAATGTTCTTGGATGACATGACTTCCAACTTATATGACATGGTTTTTCAACGTGCCTTAAATTACCTTGTAGAATTATGCACGTAAAAGGCTGTATATAAAGAGAATCAGTGTATGAGCATTTTAATGCTAGCGATTAGCAATATCAAATTTGATAAGACCAGTCAACCAAATAAGAAAGTCTTTAATGCAAGCTGCAATGTTAGAGTTGAGTTGAATCATCCATGCATCAAAGCAAATGAGCATTCATAAGAATCATGAAACCTGGGCTAAGTTCCACGGACTCTTCAGGTCCCTCATCCAAACATAGTAAAAACACTGCATTTCAGAAACGCAGTACAAAAAAATAGATAGGAGGGCTTCAAAATGACTAGATGCAAAATATTCGAGAGAACTTTCAAATGACACCTTGAAAGTTCTCTATTGCATGTCTTTCTACTGCATTTGTAGTGTGTTGGGTTACTTTGTAGTGCTTTACTAGTTCATCAATAGTATTCTCATGAAGCATTTGTAACAATTAAGTCTAAAGTTTGTCCATCATTCAAACATAGAACAAAGCACCCTGACAACTCTATGTTTTATATAAAAACACTTTCAAGAGCTCAATTGAAAAGAAAAAAAAAAGCCTCGTCCATCCACTTGTCATACTCTAATTGATTTTCAGTTGTGAAATACTTTCTCCATTGTCAAGTCAGTTGGGTAATTTTTATTTTCTTTTTTTAACTATTGGATTTGAAGTGTTTTTCTTTAAAGATCAAGTGCCATCATCTTCCAAGAGAATAAGTTTCAGAAAAAAGAACGAATCACTTTCAAAACGAAAAATGAAAATATGGTACTGCACATGCATCACTGTAGATATGACATAGACTTATACACCAGTATCTACTTTACAGTTTACACAGTCAAAATCAACAATATTAACATAATAAACCATTTATGAATGCCCTCGTCACTAAAACGCAGCATAACATAAGTCAAATCCCCCTCTTTCCCGGTAAAAATGACATCTTTATGACCACAAAACTTAAAAGGAGGAGACCAATCAACAAAGTTCAAAAGATAAAAGAGGACATCACCAAATTAAGCATGGCAAAATATAGACACTAATGGTAAAAAACAGTGATTCTCAAACACCTATGAATATAATGCTTGTTATGTAGTTTAACTGGAGAATGTACAACTATTAAGAATAGAAAAAAAGTGATACATTAGGACCACTAAAGTATAGGTAGGTACATTGTAATCTGATTAACCATCATTCTCCGAAATCTTCACTCTTCATGCATACTGCTGCTTATAGAGGCATTATATGATATACAAGTCTAAAACTCATGATTTTCTTCTATATATTACTGAAGCTATAAAAAATTCAGTAGTGTTACAACATGATTAAAAAAATGTATGAATCACTAAACAAGAGAAACCCTGATGATACATCTTTCATTATATTAGATAAATTCGATAAACCATCAATCTCTAAAATCTTCACTCTTTTGCTTTCCAATGCTTATGGAGACATTATATGATTTCTTCGATATACTACTGAAGCTATAAAAAAAATTCAGTAGTGCAACAACATGATTAAAAAAAAATATATGAATCACTAAACTTGAGAAACCACTGATGTTACATCTTTCATCATATTAAATAAATCCTCTCACAAAATGATGAAAACAGGAAAAGTGAGAAAAGGAGTAGCTATCTTAATTTATTATTTATTCTTAAAAGAACTTAGGTTAGCAAATTTTTATATTGGATGGGTTAGACAGCAAAAAGAACTAAAATATCTATATTTAAAATACAAGCATTATTTCCAATTGATTAACCCTCTCAGTGAGATCCGCATGAATATAATGGACAGAGAAAACAAAAATCCAATTTATAATGTGCTCCAAAGCTGCTTATAAATGCACGAACAGAGACATTCCAATAGCATCATAATTTCTTTTGTTTTTTGATGACTTATAGCATCACCATACATTGGGCTGTTAGGGAACAAAAAGACATAAATTAAAGTTACAAGTTTACTAAGTAAGAAAAACACAAAATATTGGTTCACAGTTGCCTACTGAGTACTATGGTTCTTGGCTTTTTACAACATCGGGCTTGACTGGTTTCAACATTGTACTTCTTTTACTTTTTAAGTCTTTGTATCCCATTAAAAAAAACAGAGAGAGAACGAGAGAGAGTAAAAGTATTCTGATTCTGGTTGATAAACATGGTAGGAGCAGGCATATGAAATATAAAATATGGATTAACACTAACGAAAATAATAGCTTAGAAAAGCAAGGCTCACAGAACAGTGATCTCTAAACACTCGAAACTCTGGAGGCATTACATTGGAGTTTTGAGTATGGTGGTTTGCATAGAAATACATTACCCTGTGTTTGGGTGAGGACTTTCAAAGGAATTTTGGACTTAATTTTTAAAAATGTACTACATAAACACCATCATGGAGCTACTCAACACTACAAATCTACTTCTAAAGCACTAGAAATGCACTACAAGACACTAAACAAGGGATTTTCAAAATGACATTTTGAACATTTGAAAATTCAATTAAACGTATTGCATCTAGTCATTTTCAAGTCCCTATCTCGTTGTTGTAAAGAACTCCTAACAAATTTAGCTTAAGTTTCATGGACTTTTAACGTTCCTCATCCAAAATAGGGTAAACACTTCATTTGGATGATGGAAACGCATTGCGTAAAAATAGATAGAGGGTCTTCAAATTGACTAGATGCAAAACATTTGAACAAACTTTCAAATGAAACCTTGAAAGTCCTATGTTGCATGTCTTTCTACTGCAATTGAAGTGTTTTAGTAGTAAGTTAGTAACTATGTAGTGCTATAGTAGTTCATCAGTAGTGTTCTTGTAGTGCATGTTTAACAATAAAATTAACATAATGAACCATTGTTGAATGCCATCGTCACTAAAATGCAGCATAACATATGTCAAATCTACTGCTTTCCCCGGTAAAACCGACATCTTTATGGCCACAAAACTTAAAGGAGGAGACCAATCAACAAAGATCAAAGGCTAAAAGGTTTTCGCTTTGCCAATGGCACAAACCCAGATCACCCACCACTTCACTCTCAAAAAATTTACTTCGAAAAACTTCATTTTTCCCTGAAATTCCATAATACCACTCCCTCAAACACCCCCACCAGACAGTCCTATTCCTACTAACTTAACCTAGGCCCATTCAAGTCTCATAATAATTGGCATATCCAAACTTTCAAAGAGCAAAATTAAAAAAATAAAACAAAATTACAAAATTCAATTGAAAAATTGCAAGAAAATTGAACTCGGAATTGGGAAAAGAAACATACCATAGTTCGCCAGTAGCTCAGGAGTCCGACATGCAAAAGTCGAAGTTATATGAACTGAGTTGTAATAGCAGTGATTCGCTTAATCACTGTTAACGGTTGATTAGATTTAATGTTATGTTTAATGAGTATTATGTAGTAATTGGGCCAGCTAGTTAAGTTCCGACAAGTTTGTCTCTTGGATAAGATCAGTGACAATGGGGTTTAACCGACACAGGGTTGTTAGGGGAGGGGCATCAGCTAAGGTTTATACAGGGTCTCTGCCTCTGGTGGAGAAGTGGCAGTGAAAAGGTTTGAGAGGGCTGATGGGATCGCTAGTATGCGTAATCCTTTTACCACAGAGTTTGCAACTATGGTGGGTTGTTTGCAGCACAAGAATCTGATTCAGCTTCATGGGTGGTGCTGTGAAGGTAATAAGTTAGTCATGGTGTACGAGTACATGCCCAACGGAAGCCTCAACAAAGTTCTCCACAAAAGCTTCAATTTAGCAATTGTTCTATCTTGGAAGCACAACTGAAACAAGTTATACCGATAAAGAGCGTAATTCTGGCACAAAATAACAACAATCGGAAGTCCTGCCCAAACCAAATATATACTTGCAAAATACTAACCGCACATAAGCAACCAAACAGAAGAAGCTTAAAGTATAGGGTGATCTGGATGTAAAATATAAATTTCACCCATTCAACCCGTAAATCATATGAACAATCCAAAGTTCCAAAATTAAAAAAATACATGTTTCCATTTGCCCTTAATCTTTGAGTCAGCCAAAAAAGGAGTTACTTAGCAAACCTTGACATTTAGACAAAGGTTACCATTAAAAACATCTATTTAATACCCCAGAATCCAATATCAACTGCTACACCAATGAACTAATAAACCCATTTTTATTGTATACGAATTGGAACAGTGGAAGGTTACGAATTCCACACACATATAAATGCTAAATATATCAACCCCTAGCAATTAGCAATATAAAATCTGATAAAACCAGTCAACCAAGTCAGAAGTCTTCTTTATTCCCCCTTCCCCTATTGACTGATAAAAGAGGACATAACCACATCAAGCACCGCGAAATTTGGACACAAATGGTAAAAAACTGTGATTCTCAAACACTTGTAAATATAATGCATGTTATGCAGTTTAACTGGGGAATGTACAACTACTAAAAGTGATAAATTAGAACCACTAAGTACAGGCAGGTATATTGTAATTCGATTAATCATCATTCTCCAAAATCTTCACTCTCCATGCATACAAGTGCTGCTTATGGAGACATTATATGATATACAAGTCTACAACTCATGATTTTGTTTTATAAATTACTGAAGCTATAAAAATTTCAGAAGGGGTAGAAGATGCGACTACGGAACAGAAGTTCAGGGCCGAAGGGGTAGAGGGAGACCTAGGAAGACTTTGGAAGAGACTCTAAGAAAAGACTTAGAGTATTTGGATTTAAACAGGACCGCGCACAATGACGTTCTAGGATTCATATAGCCGACCTCACTTAGTGGGAAAAGGCTTTGTTGTTGTTGTTGTTGTTGTATAAAAATTTCAGAAGTTCAACATGACTACAAAAAAAAATGTATGAATCTCTAAACACGAGAAACTGCTGATGATACATCTTTCAACATGGTAGATAAATCTGATTAACCATCTCTAAAATCTTCACTCTTCACGCATACCAGTGCTTATGGAGACATTATATAATATACAAGTCTAAAACACATGATTTTCTCCTATATATTACTGAAGCTGTAAAAATTTCAATAATACAACAAAATATGATTAAAAAAAAATGTATGAATCACTAAACACAAGAAACCGCTGATGTTACATCTTTCACTAGATAAATCCGATTAACCATCATTTCCGAAATCTTCACTCTTCATGCATAACAGTGCATATGGAGACATTATATGACATACGAGTCTAGAACTCATGATTTTCTTTTATATAGTACTGAAGCTATAAAAATTTCAGCAGTGCAACAACATGATTAAAAAAATGAATGAATCCCTAAACAAGAGAAAACACTGATGTTACATCTTTCATCATATTAGATAAATCCTCTCACAGACGGATGAAAACAGGAAATGTGAAAAAGAATGGCTATTTTAATTTATTATTCATTCTTAAAAGAACTTAGGTTAGCATATTTTGATATTTCATGGTTAGACAGCAAAAAGAACCAAAAAAAATCTATATTTAAAATAAAAGCAACATTCCAATTGATTAACCCTTAGGCGAGATTTGCATGAATATAATGGAGAGAGAAAAAAAGTCCAATTTAAAATGTGCTCTAAAGCTGCTTAATAAATTCACAAACAGAGACATTCCTATCATAATTTCTTTTGTTTTTAGATGACCTATAGCATCACCATATATTGGGCTGTTAGGGAACAAAAGCACTTAAATGAAAGTTACAAGTTTACTAAGTAAGAAAAACACAAAATATTGGTTCACAGTTGCCTACTGAGTATTGAGAACTAGTAAAGGTACCATGGTTCTTGTCTTTTTACAACATTGGGCTTGACTAGTCTCAACATTGTACTTTTTTTAATTTTGAACTAGTAAAGGTACCATAGTTCTTGGATTTTTAAAATGATATTTTGAAAATTTGAAAATTCTATCAATCTTATTGCATATAGTCATTTTTAAGTCCCTATCTCATTGTTGTAAAGAACTCCTAACAAATTTAGCTTAAGTTCCATGGACTTTTAAGGTCCCTCATCCAAACATAGGGTAAACACTGCCTGTGGATGATGGTCTTCAAAGTTCCACGAAACCGAGGCTACGCCTTTCAGAAATGCACTACAAAAAAAAGAGATAAAGGGGCTTCAAAATGAATAGATGCAAAACATTTGATAGAACTTTCAAATGACACCTTGAAAGTCTTTTGTTGCATGTATTTCAGCTGCACTTGTAGTGTTATAGTGGTAACTTTGTAGTTCTTTAATAGTTCATCAGTAGTGTTCTTGTAGTGCATTTTTAACAATTAAGTCTAAAGTTTGTCCCTCATTCAAACATAGAACAACACACCGGTGACAACTTAAGTTTTATACAAAAACACTTCAAGAGCTCAATTGAAGTGGGAAAAAAAACCTCATCTATCCACTTGTCATGCTTGAATTGATTCTTAGTTGTGAAATCCTTTCTCCATCATCAACTCAGTTGGGTTTATTTTTTCCTTTTTTAACTATTGGATTTGAAGTGTTTTCAAGTACCATCATCTTTCAGGATAATATACTCACTGAATTTGTTACTCTCTTATAAGTTTCGGAAAAGAACCAAATAGTTTCAAAATGAAAGCGAAAATATGGTACAGCACATGCACGCTGCAGATATGACAGTCAAAATCAATAAAATTAACATAATGAACCATCGTTGAATGCCATCCCCACTAAAGCGCAGTATAACATATGTCAAATCTTCTACTTTCCCGGTAAAACCAACATCATTATGGCCACAAAACTTAAAGGAGGAAACCAATCAACAAAGTTCAAAAGCTAAAAGGTTTTCGCTTTGCCAATGGCACAAACCCAGATCATCCCCACTACACTCTCAAAATCTTTACTTAAAAAAAAACCTTCATTTTGCCCTAAAACTCGATGATTCTACTCCCTCAAACACCCCACCAGACAGTTCCTACTAACTTAACCTAGGCCCATTCAAGTCTAATAATAATTAGCAGATCCAAACTTTCAAAAAGAAAATTCAAAAATCAAACAAAAACTACAAAATTCAATGGAAAAATTGCAAGAAAAATGAACTTGGAATTGGGCAAAGGAACATACCATAGTTTGCTAGTAGCTCAGGAGTCCGACACGCAAGTCCAAGTGCCTCGATTTTCAGAGAAATTGACTGCAATGCGAGAGTTTTTAGGGGAATTCAGAGCGAAAATGAGAGGGAATTAGGGTTTTGAAGGGGCCATCTTTCTCTCGGGCAATCAATGATTCCAAAATTGTGAAGTAAACATATATAATTGTAAAGTAACCATATATAATAATGATTAACCAATTAAAACTAGATTTGAAATTCTCAAATTTAATTTGACAATCCTGCATCTTTCTCTCGGGCAATCAATGATTCCAAAAGTGGGTAGGATTGTGCTATTCACACGCGTATTTCACTTTTAACGCACATATTTTTTTTTTTTTTTTTTTCTAACACACTGCATCTTAATTTTTAACATTTGTATCGAATGAGAGTAAGAATAAACAAAAATTAGTAAAATGTGTAAGATGCGAAAATAATGTGGGAACAGTGTAACCCTATGTACCATGTTTTCGTTGAGAATTGAACTCACTCACACCTCCGCAAGAAGCAATGGGAGCTTTGAATGAGCTTTCAAAAGGCCGAAATTACACCCAGATAATTTGCAAATTACAACACTACCCTAAACTAACTCTCTTTGGTTTCTCTCCTGGCAGCAAGTTGTTGCCGCCAAAGCTCTGTGCTTCCAATGGCCGCCAACAATCCGTCGCACCTACTCCCATCAGGTTTGCCCACTCTTTTCCCCTTTTCTACTTTCCCGTATTTTCTCGAGAAAATTAATTGGAAAATTAGAGGGTTTTTTCCTGGAAAATACGCAGAGTTGATCGACCGGTGCATAGGGTCGAAGATATGGGTGATAATGAAGGGAGACAAGGAGCTCGAAGGGCTCTGAGGGGTTTCGATGTTTACGTCAGCAGGATCCTCGAAGACGTCACTGAATAGTATGATTCACTCTCTCAGTTCTTGTTGCATAATGTAGCCCGATTGAGGCAGGATAGCCACTAGAACTTCCTATCCCAGTTATATAATGGGAATTTTAAGGTGTTGATTTCTAAAGGTTTGGATTAGGATTGGTGCTAAAGCACATTTTATATAATTGCGTTCAACTTTGTTTGTATGTCTGGGTTTCACTTAAATACTTGGAGTTGGGATTTAGTAGATTGGTATAGCTGACATAGTTAAGAAGTAGTTTAAGCTTTATAGTCTTTGGGGCATTTCTTAACTAAACATTGATTTGATTAAAAGTTGTTTTCATAAGGTAGATAAACTATGAAGCAGTGCATCTATGCTAAGAATTGATTTTACACTGACGCATTGATGTGTTAAACGGTTAACGTAATTGTACTCCAACAAAACCAGCGTTAAATACCTTTTTGCATGTTGCTTGTTTTGCAGTAGTCATGTGAAAGAACCTGCAGTGCCTTGGGGATGAGTAAGAAATTTGACTGGAATATCTCTGTTATGCAGAGTTTGTAAAAGTAATTTAGACATTCTTTGTTTATATAAGTCACTCACTTCGTGCATTGACTCTACTTACTATATGGTTTACCCACTTATTATCATCTATAATACCTACATCACATTGAAGGTCTTTTGCTATTTTGTTTTAAATGTCTACCGTTCTGTTTGTACTGCAAAGAGATTACTCCTGAAGGAAGATGTATAACCAAGCTTGATCAGATTTTACTTAATGGGAACAATATTGCCAAACCATGGGAAGAGGCCAACAGTGGAGGATGCTGCAAGGATTCTTAAAGGCGAAACGCCTCTTCCTCCGCTGCCACCAAGAAAACCAAGGGTAAGCCTTCGCCCTGTTTTTCCTGATGACTCCGAAGAAATCCCGCTTTGCTGTGGTGTTCGGCCAAGTATTAAACTTGACAATATACAATATTTGACTCCGAAGAGCCACTTTGGCAAGGATTAGTTGCTTGTTATAGATCAAGTAACCTCAAATTTAAGAGTAGGATTTCAGTGCAGTTTGTAACAGAGAAATTGGGAGCTTTTTGTTGACTGGGGATCTTGAGGAATCCTTCAGTTACTTCATATTAATGTCGTAGAGAAATGAAATGCTCAAGAGTGTTAACGGACAACTTTTCCTTGTCTGTTTAATGATGATTGGCATTGTCTCAAGCATTTTGTTATTATAGCTAATGGACTTAATTCAAATTATATCATATTATCTCTAATCTCTAATTTCTAATATTAGAAAGCCAGAAACACGCTTTGGTGTCTCAAGGCTTCACCAAAAAATTTTGGACAAAAACACCCCTCAAACAAAAAAATTTAACTCCACTGATTTACTGTTAGGAATATGGATAAATGATAGAATTGTCCAAATCAAAATAAGCAGTAAATTAAAAATAAAATAGAGAAAATTAACTGGAAAATATGCATAGTTGATCGACCGGTGCAGAGGGTCGAAGATTTGGGTGATAATGAAGGGAGATGAGGAGCTCGTAGGGCTCTAAGGGGTTTCGATGTTTACGTCAACAGGATCCTTGAAGACGTCACTGAATAGTATGATTCAATCTCTTAGCTCTTGTTGCAAACCGTAGCTGGAAACACTAAGTGTGAATCTTTATGTTTGTGAATGCTTCAACTTTTAGATTGAGTAATGGGAAACTTATATAAAGAAGAAGACAGTTGGAAGTTAGTTAATCAGAATTGTCTTTGTTAGTATTTCAGTTAGAAAATTGATCAGGGAAAACAGTTTATTGGAGAAGTCCGTGTCGAGCTCTTGCAAGTTCTAGTCAGTACGATTCATCCAACTTCACTAATCTCTTATTATGATGTCATGCCCAAAAACTTGTACATTTTAATCCTGATTGAGGCAGGATAGCCACTAGAGCTTCCTATCCCAGTTATATAATGGGAATTTTAAGGTGTTGATTTCTAAAGGTTCGGATTAGCATTGGTGCTAAAGCACATTTATATTATTGCATTCAACTTTGTTTGTATGTTTGGGTTTCACTTAAATACTTGGAGTTGGGTTTTAGTAGATGGGTATAGCTAACACAGTTAAGAAGTAAGTTAAGCTTGTAGTCGTTGGAGCATTTCTTAACTAAACATTGTTTTGATTAAAAGTTGTTTTCACAAGGTAGATGAACTACGAAGCATTGCATCTATACGAAAAATTGATTTTACATTGACACATTGATGTGTTAAATGGTTAACGTAATTGTACTCCAACAAAACAAGCGGTGAATACCTTTTGCATCTTGCTTGTTTTGCAGCAGTCATTTGAAAGAAACTGCTGTGCCTTGGGACGAGAGTAGCTAAGAATTTCGACTGGAATATCTCTGTTATACAGAGTTTGTAAAAGTAATCTAGACATTCTTAGTTTATATATGTCACTCACTTTGTGCATTGACTTTATTTACTATATAGTTTACCCACTTATTATCATCTATAATATCTACATCACATTGATGGTCTTTTGCTATTTTGTTTTAAATGTGTACCTTTCTGTTTGTACTGCAGTGAGATTACTCCTGAAGGAAGATGTATAACCAAGCTTGATCAGATTATACTTAACGGAAACAATATTGCCATTGTAAGTGGTTGGTTTTCATTTTCCTGGATGAAAATTGAAATTCCAATCAATATGCATGTGATTTGTAGGTTTGTCAAGTAATGTTCACCCAGCTATTTCCGGAATACGGTTATTCAGGTATTCCAACTGTTAAAACTGATGTTTACAGCTTTGGTGTGGTTTACAATTTATTAGCAATGGCATAGAGGCCAACTCCATGGCGCTCGGATAGTATTCGTTGTACTTTAAGTCCGACTTTGCCAATTCTTCCCAAGTTTATGATCCAACTGACTTTACAGTGAACTGAAATGATGAGAAATTAAGCAGATTTTTCATTATTAGTATTAGATTTATGTATAATATTTTAGATTTTGTAAGGAAGAAGAATTTGGAATTGGATTTTTGGCTTTTGGATTTTCTGGGAAGAGCAAAGACTTTCAAATGAAATGATATTTCTTTCTTTCACACAATGATGGTTGGTTTGAGACCGGTTGGCAAGATATAATCTTAGACATCTAAGTCACCTTATGAGATGCCTACAAATTATATGAGCAATGACACATTCGAAAAAGACAAATATAAAACTGAGACTACAAGTAATCTGCAAAAGTGTTTATACAACAACATTCGTATCCCCTCGCCTTCCAATAAATATAGTCCTCTTAATGTAGCTCATGAGATTGAGTACATTGACTAGGATGGCGAAGCAAAAAATATTTTTAAAGACAATGAAGCTGATGGGATAAATCAATGGTGACTAGTAACAATGTTTTTTGTGGATTTGTTATGTGTCATTGAAACTAGCACTTTCAGATCCCCTTGGAGCTGCCTCATCTTGATTGTCATGTGTTCATTTCAATATTTTTAGTGTTTTGTTGAGTTCTTCCAAATCTTGCTTGTACGCCAAACGAGACCCACACTTCTTCACCCTATTCAATTCTGCTTTTACATCTCTCCATCCAAAACCACCAAAGTAAGTTTCGAATGAAAACTGTTCTTGTTGACAGTGATTACGATCCAAATAAAATACCCAAAAATGTTCTGACATAAGAGACTCTATTTTGTTGATCACACTCATATGGTGAATAGTTATAACTGGACAACGAATTTCGAAATAATTAGAAAGAGGATGGGCAGCTGGATTGGCAAAGTTTTGCTTAGGATCAAGGAACAAAATATCAATATTATCGGCGAAATATCGCCAATAATATCATTTTTAACACGATATTTTTTTTGTTATCCATTAAGATTTCGTTATAATATCGCGATAATATCGATATTATCGTTAATATCGCAATATTTCTTAAAATTTCGAAATATTTCTTATAATATCGACATAATAAATTAATAAAAAAAATACTAAGCCTCATATCTGCCAAAAAGGCGAGAATGGCTTAACCCAATAAACATCAGAACGTGGCTTTATATTTATAAGCCTGTTACCATCCAAACTTCATTCCCACAGCCGATGTGGGACAAACTCCAAGAAGCAAACCCAGTTTTCCGACGAGAACCGGCTATTTCGAAGCGTTTTCCGGCCAAACCACGGCGAGTTGGCCGGCGTGCAGGGTATCAATCTCTTCATCTCGTCGAGTACTACAACTTTCATGTTTAAATCACTTAATTTGGTTGAGAAACGAAGAAGTTATGGACGTTCAAAGTTAGGCTAGAATTCCGGCCGTGGTCGTTTGGCCATCTTTCAGGTCATTTTCCGGTCAACACCGGCCACCACTCGGTCCTCACTTGGTATGCACCTCTTCTCCACATTCCTAACTAAATTTTAACTTTTGAATCACTCAATTTGGTTAAGAAACGAAGAAGTTATGGACGTTCAAAGTTAGGCTAGAATTCCGGTCGAACTCATAAACCGTGGTCGTTTGGCCATCTTTCAGGTAATTTTCCGGTCAACACCGGCCACCACTCGGTCCTCACTTGGTATGAACCTCTTCTCCACATTCCTAACTACATTTTAACTTTTGAATCACTCAATTTGGTTAAGAAACGAAGACGTTATGGACGTTCAAAGTTAAGCTAGAATTCCGGCCGAACTCATAAACCGTGGTCGTTTGGCCATCTTTCAGGTCATTTTCCGGTCCACACCGGCCACCACTCGGTTCTAACTTGGTATGAACCTCTTCTCCACATTCCTAACTACATTTTAACTTTTGAATCACTCAATTTGGTTAAGAAACGAAGAAGTTATGGACGTTCAAAGTTAGGCTAGAATTTCGGCCGAACTCATAAACCGTGGTCGTTTGGCCATATTTCAGGTCATTTTCCGGTCAACACCGGCCACCACTCGGTCTTCACTTGGTATGAACCTCTTCTCCACATTCCTAACTACATTTTAGCTTTAGAATCACTCAATTTGGTTAAGAAACGAAGAAGTTATGGACGTTCAAAGTTAGGCTAGAATTCCGGCCGAACTCATAAACCGTGGTCGTTTGGCCATCTTTCAGGTCATTTTCCGGTCAACACCGGCCACCACTCAGTCCTCACTTGGTATGAACCTCTTCTCCACATTCCTAACTACATTTTAGCTTTTGAATCACTTAATTTGGTTAAGAAACAAAGAAGTTACAAAGCTTTGAAAATTACCCAAACCTTCAGCCCCAAACCCAGTTTTCCGACGAGGACCGCCCCTTTCATGTTTGCTTTTCTGGGTTCTTTCTCCCTTTCATGTTTGGATCACTTAATTTGCTTTTCAATTATGATGAACATGAGTTACTAAGTTTCAATCAAGCGCGTTAAACATTGATTAGGGTTTTGGATAAACATCCATTTCTCTCTTTATTTTAAGTTATAATTATAAATTATTAGATTTTTTTTATGCAAGCATATTAGATATGTACATAAAACATTCACATATGTATGTTCTTTTATAAGAAATAACATATTATTCAATAATTATTTACTAATTCATTATATATAAATGATTGTAATTGGTTCGGCGTAATTGTTATTGGTTCGGAGCAACAGCTCACATTGCTTAATCTCTTGCTTAAATGAGTGTAAAATATTGTACTAATTCATTATATATAAATGATTATGGTGTGTTTAAACTTCTTTCATTAATTACTACATATTTTCTACACTCACAATGTTTGCCAGCTCGCTATATAATCAACTTAAATCAGTTAAATCCATCATGCAATGCATTTCCTTCCAATTTTTTGTGATAAACTAATAGATAATTGACTAAATAAACATCCTACAAAGTTTCAATAAAAATTTCCAACTTTTTCTTACAATTTCTGTGGTTTCCATTGGATTTTTATCGATATCGATATTATCCCGATATTTCCGTCGATATTTCCGTGTTTCCGGACTACCGATATTTTCGATATTATCGATATTTTATACCTTGCTTAGGATCTTGAAAAACAACGCAAAAGGCAATCCCCAGCCAGTCGGTACATGATGGCGGAGGAAGATTCACATTTACTGAATGTCCCACACTTCGATTACTGAACCACTCTGGAATTTCACTTCCAGGGATTACAATTTCTTGGTTAGAAGGTGAGTATCTCTGTAGCAGAAGAAAGATCAATTATTGAGAGAGAGAGAGAGAGAGAGAGAGGAGAGAGAGAGAGAGAGAGGAGAGAGAGTACCTGAGTGGCAAATTTTAGAATCGTTGAGAGTATTGTATTAATCCAGTCTTCTCCTTGAGCCAATGCAATGCTATTCAGGCAAACGAAATCATAACAAAAATACTCTCTACCACCGATACTGGTGAATCTACTTATCATCTTGGCTGGATCTAACAACCTTTTTAAGGAAGTACAATTGCATACATCCACCCGCAAAGAGCCCTCTGATGGAAGAGGGGGCAATTCTTGAAGGCTTTTGCACCTCCCGAGATCAAGAAACCAAAGCTTAGAAAGGCATCTAATGCTTTCAGGTAGACTGACGAAATAATTTCCACTAAGATTCAATTCTTCCAAAAAGGACAAGCAGTCAATATCCTCGGGGATATCCCCTTCACAAAGTTCACGATCTCTTAGAGACAACGTTCTCAAAGAGCATAAACGATTTAGAGAAGACAACACCAAACCCCAGCGATGAGGATCAGGACGAGTCTTTCCAATTCCTATACAGCAGAGAAGGCCATACCCGTTCCTTGCTTTAGCATCCGATCCTTTATCCAATTTGTCAAACTGTAGAAGTTCAAGAGACTCCAAAATAAAAATAGCCATTGTAAGGCTCAAGAGATTCTTGCAATTATCTAGATACAACTCCTTAAGGCCAACCAGATGTCCAATTGATGAAGGTATGTCCTCGATTGGAGTCCTGCTTAAGTCAATACACCACAAATTCTTCATCTGCTCCCCAAATTCTAGAATCTTTTTCAGATTTGAGCAGTTTTTAAGATCGAAAATCTCAAGGGAATCCATTTCAACCTCACTTGGGAGGCTCTTAATGCTTTCACAGCCACAAAGACACAAAATTTTAAGTCTTTTGAGGACTACAACAGACGGGTGGATCTTGACTAAATTCTTACAATCCCAAAGATCCAACGTCTCAAGATTTGGAAGACCACTGAAATCCGGGATACTAATCAATTTATTGGAGTGGCTAAGATCGATATATTTCAAGTTGGGCAAGTCCTGTACAACACCGATAAGGTTTAGATCATACATTTAGCTTCTAGAACCTTCAAGTTTATTCAAAACAATAAATAAATGATTATTTTGTAAATTAAAATAACATTTACTCAATACTACTTCTTACCTTTTTTCCCTCCCATAGCCGAACAAGTTTGCTCCCACACATCTCAAGTTGAGTGAGAAAACGCAGTTGGAAGCTGGTTGGAAGAAACTTGGACGGATAAAAACTCCAATTTATAAATCTCAAGGAACTTGGAAGAAATTAGGGGCCTGAAGAAAAAATCAAATTATCGAATTCCAAAAACCTTAGTCCATGAATCTTAGAGAAGGCTTCCCAATTCCACAGGCGTACCTCGTCTACTTGGGGCAGGCATACGGATATTGCTTCAATTGCTCCGGTTCCCTAACAATTAAGAAAAAAAGGACAAATTAATTTCACATTCAAGTCTACTACAATGTCAAAAAAAATCATATCTTCTTTCAAACTTGGTATTTAACTTCTTACCGTATTGGTCGTGAATACATGAATAATGTCCTCGTAAAACCACAACCTACTGCGTAGACCAAGCTCTTTAGACTCGTCACCAATAATGGTCCATGCCATTGCTTGTATCAAATCATGCATCCATATGCAATTTTGGCGATCTCGATAGAGGAGAGATCTCTCAATTAGTACATCTATCACAATACGGCTAGACATTCCAAAGGGATTCGAATTATCTAGTATTTCAATTACTTGCTTCGTGTACTTCCCTTTGTGGAAACATGCAACGTCGAGGAAAATGCTCTTCTCCCGTTCTTCTAGTCCATAATAACTTATTTTAAGTTTATCAAAAATTGTTGGATTTAGAATTTTTGACAGACTATACCGTTCACCATTCCAAACATCTAGTCCTCTCTTAAACAATGCCGACCCCAAAGTTTTAAGAGCTAATGGAAGACCTCTAGCATAATTAATGAAATACTTAGACAATTCCAAAAAATCTTCCACAGGTTGGTCTTTTTTAAAGGCATGCAGGCTAAAGAGCTCAAGTGCTTCGGCATCATTCAACCCCTGCACCTCATATGATGATTCTGTATCATGTTGGACTAGCAAACTATGATTCCTAGTTGTCACGATAATTCTGCTCCCCATACCAAACCAACCTTGATTTCCAGCCAACACTTCGAGTTGCTTTAATTCATCCACATCATCAAGTACGAGAAGAACCTTTTTATTGCGTAAGAACTTCTCAAAGAGAATGCTTACGCGCTCTTCATCCCAAATTTCTGGGTTCCTTTCCTTCAAGAGGCGGGAAAGAAGTTTTTTTGCAAGATCAACTATACCATATTTTGCACAATCCTCTCTAACATTGGCAAGAAAACAATGAACTTCAAAATGATGGCGGATTTTATCATAAACTAGCTTAGCAAGGGTTGTCTTGCCTATGCCACCAATCCCCGTTATCCCAATAAAGCGAACATCATTGACATCATGAGCTAATAGCAAATTTAGTTGCTTTAGTGCATAATCAGTTCCGACGAACTTCCATGAGGAATCTGTTGGCGTGAGTGTAGCTTGCACTTTCTTCCACACCCATTTGACGATGTCTTCAATCAACTCTCTTTCACACCTGGAAAGAAGAAAAGTATAATAAGTTAACCAAACAGGGGCACGAAAGCAAGAACAAGAACGAAACATTCCAATCTGCATGCTTACTTCAAATTCTTCAAATGCTTCCCAGAAATTTTGGATACTTTTTTCAAATCTGCTCTCCACTGGGTCACCTTCTTTTTGTCTTCGGTACTAATGAACTTTTCTTCATGCTCAGCGAAGGCTTTGGCAAAAGATCCCCTCTGATTTCCTACGTCGGAGGGATCCACGTCATGAAAATTGGCAAAAGTGCGTTCCTGATTTCCATGCATTGAACAATGTTGGTGAGTTCTTCCAAGCACCATTTGGAAGAAGCATAGTGTGGCGACAGAACAACGATTGTTGTATGTGATGCTTTGATTGCACTTAGGAGCTCCAGAGGAATACTTGTTCCTCCTTCAAGCTCCCGATCGTCAAAGAAAGTTGTAATCTCTTGTCGTTGCAATTCGTGGTATAAATGGGCGACAAAACCCTTGCGGGTGTCTACACCCCTGAAGCTCAAAAACGCGTCATACTCCCATGGAGGAGCTGGTTCAGCTGATCGAAGAGATACATAGGCTCTTTGGGTGCTCAATGCCATCAGAAAAAGCAGTTGCTGTAAATCGGCAATTGCAAACAGTAATTGAATGAACAAGTAAAAAGATTAAAGATCAATCTTATAAAATTTAAGAAAAAAATTGAAACTTCAAAACATTGGCATCCAGTATCGAGCCAAAGATAAGTTGGAAGGATCCTTGCAAGCAACTCCATCAGCCTACATTTCTAATCACCACCATCACACAAGCTATCAGGTAACAAAACAAATTAAACTCTCAACAGGAAAGAAAGAATGAATTACATGAAACAAGAACTTCAAGACAACGGTATAATCAACCTATTATGTATTATCACGTCGCAAAGTTAAAATATCCTTGAAAGTAGCAACAAGGAAATCCCCATGCAAGAGCCGTCCACTTTCCAATACTTGGTCAAGAGGAAAAGCTGAAGGGAACACATTAAAATATGGACTCCTAAAGTGAAAGGACAAGTATTTGCCTGACTTCCAATACTCGTTCCAAAGGGAAGGAAACAACTATTTTTTACAAAAATAAGTGGAAGATTGACTATGAGAAATTTCTAGAAAGCTTCCCCATTTGGACGTTTTATCTTTCTTCACCTTTTCTATTCTAAAGGAAATCCCCATACATATATACTACCATTACCAAAGTGAAGGGACAAGGATTTTCCACAATAAAAGTGACTCAAACTATTTTCAATTTTAAGTTTTTAAACAAAACTTGTTTGACAATTACTTCTAGTTTTTAGTTTTTAAGAAATGAAAACTGAAAACTAGTTTCTTGAGCTTTCAAAATTTGTATTTTCAGTTTTTAATCAACGCCATGACACAAGCCATCAAGTAACAAAAACAATAAAATGTCAACTGAAAACGTTATATGTGGAAAAGAACAATGAATTACATGAAACGAGAACACCAAAGCAGTCGTGCCAAAAAATTAAAATACAATGCAACGTGTCAACAAATTTGAGCCACACCGTTAATGTAATGTTTCCGTGCCCTGAAAGAAGCAACAAGGAAATCCCCATGCAAGAGCTGTCCACTTTCCAATACTCATTCAAGAGGAAACGCTAAAAGGACAAGTATTTTCCACCAAAAAAAAAATGGAAGACAGGCTATGGGAAATTTCCAGGAAGCAAGATTTCTGAGTAAGTTCCAACTTTCTTCTGAAAAATGATATTCAGGTCTCTTTGTTTGTTCAGTGATGCCAAAGTCACCTACATACCTGATTTCTTCACCCACTTTCCAATACTTGTTCCAAAGTATTTTCCACATGTTGATTTTCAAAGATTGTTTTTCATTTCACTCATGTGATTATTACAATTGTACAGCAATATATAGAAGGGATTAACCCTTGCTTCACGCCACAACCGGCGGCTTAGGGAAGCTAAATAACAACTCCTTGAATTAAGGGAGTTGACACCTTGATTAGGAAGTTGACAGCAACATAATCACAAGGGAACCGGACCCTTAACCACCTAGGAAACAATCAATACCTATGGGAAACAAAGGAGATTAGTTGACCAATCCCCTTATTATCCAGTTAACCCCGAAGCCCTAATAACCATGCAGGAAACCCTAATATCCACTAGACAACTTCCAATACTCTTCCTCAAGCTGGATCCAGAAGGTTGATGGATCCAAGCTTGGACAGAAGTCGTTGAAACTGATGAGAAGCTAAGGGCTTTGTGAAAATGTCGGCCAATTGGTCGGAGCTTCTTGTGTAATGTGTCTGAATTACTTGCGACTGTACCTGTTCACGAACGTAATGACAGTCAATCTCAATCTCAATGTGTTTCATTCGCTCGTGAAACACGGGGTTGGATGCTATATGCATGGCAGCCTGGTTGTAACAGAATAGGGACATAGGAAGGGATGTAGGAAACCCTAAATCACTCAGAAGACCTTTGAGCCAGATCAACTCACACGCTGTGGAAGCCATTGCACGGTACTCAGCTTCGGCACTGGATCTGGCGATGACAGTTTGCTTCTTACTTTTCCAGGTGACCAAGTTTCCACCAACAAAGGTGCAGTAACCACTTGTGGACTTGCGATCGATGGCATTTCCTGCCCAATCTGCATCGCAGTACCCCATGATGTGAGTGTGATCATTCTTCGTCATGAGAATGCCACGACCAACAGACCCCTTTAAGTAACGTAAGATCCTTTTTACAAGGTTCCAATGCTCAATAGTTGGAGAATGCATGAATTGACTGGCAATACTCACTGAATGTGAGATGTCTGGTCTGGTGATCGTTAGGTAGATCAACTTACCAACAAGCCTCTGATAAGAGCTGATATCCGAGAGTGGAGTGCCTCCCAAGTCAAGTTTGAGCTTGCTATCGAGAGGAGTCAGGGCAGGCTTAGCATCACTCATATTAGCATCCTTGAGAAGGTCCATGATGTATTTTCGTTGATTAAGAAATAAACCCTTATGAGAAGATGCCATTTCGATCCCAAGAAAATATTTCAACACCCCAAGGTCTTTAATCGCAAATCTTTGTTGAAGTGCCTGTTTGAGCTTGGATATTTCTGCAGCATTATCACCTGTAATTATTAAGTCATCCACATATATCAACATAACTAATGTCTCACTAGCTCCAATGCGAACGAATAATGATGAATCGGCACCACTCCTTTTGAAACCAACACTATGAAGAACTGAACTTAGTTTAGCATACCAAGCACTAGGCGATTGCTTTAGTCCATGAATTGACTTATGTAACTTACACACCAAGTCAGGGTCCTGGCTTTGAGGGTGTCCGAGGGGCAATCGCATGTAGACTTCTTCTTCAAGATCACCATGTAGAAAGGCGTTCTTCACGTCCATTTGGTACATGGACCAACCCTTATTGACAGCAACAGACAATAAAACCCTAACTGAGTTCATTTTTGCAACAAGAGCAAATGTTTCTTTGTAGTCCACCTCAAATGTTTGAGTGAATCCGCGAGCCACTAGCCTGGCTTTATGCCTCTCAATGGAACCATCTGAATTAAACTTGATCTTATAGATCCATTTGCAACCCACTGCCTTTTTTCCTTTTGGAAGTTTGGTGATGCTTCAGGTGTTGTGTTGGTCTAGAGCTTTGAGTTCATCTCGCATTGCTTCTTGCCACACAGCATGGTTAATAGCCTCATGGAAGTTTTGAGGCTCACTGTGAATGGAAATGGTGTTAAGGAAGGCAGCATGAGATGGAGTCAACTTTTGATACGACACGTAATTTGATATTGAATGCCTCGGTTTATACGTTTCAAAATCTTGAAACCTTGTGGGAGGCTGCCTATCACGCCGAGGATTGCGTCGAGGTCCTGGGAGAGTTGGCTCACTCTCGTTCAAATTATCAGCCACACTTTGGAGGTTTTCTTGGTTGCCGTTGCCATCATCATGCATGGAACCATCAGGATGAGAGACTTCATGGTTACCTTCATGGAGAGAAGCATCAGTGTTGGCATGACTGAGCTCTTGATGTTGCGGACCCTCAGGTTCGATTCTTGGTAATGGGAACAACTCCAAGATGCTATCCCCTTGATCTGTGATTTCACTTGTCTTGCCAAAAAACGGGTTAGTCTCATGAAATCGAACGTCTTTTGACACAATCAATCTCCTTAGTTGGGGATTATAACACTTATATCCCTTTTGAGTAGATAAGTAACCAAGGAAGATGCATTTAGCAGCTCTAGGATCTAGTTTATCTCGGTGATGAGATTGAACATGTACAAAACAGATGTAACCAAACACTCCAAGATGTGAAAGATCAATTTTTCTTCCTTTCAGGACCTCTAGGGGAGACTTGAATTCCAAGACTCGGCTAGGTAACTTATTGATGATATAGGCAGCTGCCATAACACCTTGGGACCAAAATCTCTTTGGTACATTCATTTGTAGCATTAGTGCTCTTGTTTTCTCAAGTAGGTCATGGTTTTTACGTTCGGCTACCCCATTTTGTTAAGGGGTTCCAACGTAACTTGTTTGATGCATGATGCCATGAGTGCTCAAATATTGTTTCATGATATGGGACATGTATTCGGTGCCATTGTCAGATCGTAAGGTTTGAATTTGGGATGAAAAATGGTTTTTAACAAGGTTATGGAAGTCCTTAAACACTTCTATAACTTCATTCTTAGATTTTAGAAGATACAACCATGTGACTCGAGAGAAATCATCCACAAAAGTCACAAAATACTTGTAGCCATCAAAAGATTCACTAGTTGGTCCCCATACATCTGAATAAACTAGTTCAAAACATTTACCGGTTCTAGACAAAGAAGAGTTAAAAGGTAATCTAGTGGCCTTAGACAAGTGGCATGTTTCACAAAAAATAGCATCCTTCCCTAAGTTTGGAAATAAAGATGACAAAATGGGTGAGGAAGGGTGAGCTAGACGTTGATGCCACAATTGATTATCTTAAATGGTGCTGAACTTGGCTTGACACCCTATGGGATTGCTCTTTGACATGTAATAGAGACCATCTAAATAAAACCCTTCACCAATCGTCTTCTTGGTGGCACAATCCTGAAAGATCACGTTGTGAGAAGAAAAAATGGCTAAGCAATTCAAGGTATTTGTGATCCTTCCCACAGATAGAAGTTGAAATGGGAAGGAAGGAACATACAACGCTATTGATTCAATTTCATCAGACATTAACTTTATCTTTTCTTTTCCTAAAACCTTTACATGATCTCCATTTGCAATTGAAACTTGTGAAGGCTTTGCCAATTTTTCAAACTTTTGAGATTTAGACACATGGTTGGTCATATGATCTGTGGCACCCGAATCTACAACCCAAAAATCATGCAACATATTTAATTTAAGAGCAGTTTTAAAGGCTTTCATGATACCTTGCATATCGTCTTGGGGTACAGGTTTCGTGTCTGCCAAGAATCCTGCAAACTTGCCAAGCAATGCTGACGAGGTCCCTTCTTCCATGCTATCTGCACGGTCAATTTCAGCCCCTCTTTTCTTGCCTTGAAGGTACGACATGAACTCATTCATGAGTTATGCTGGGTTTGCTGTGAAGTTCTTGAATGGATCTGACCTATTGGAGATGGAAGTAGACACATGATTTGCTCGATGTGGAGTACGGTTCACCCTTTGTACGCCCTTGTTGTCCTTCATGAAGTCAGGCTTTAACTCTGAATGTAAAATCCAGCATGTGTCTTTAACATGACCTATATTGTTGCAGTGTTGACACTTTAAGTGCGGATGCTTTCCTTTGTATTTTCTCTCGTTGGTTATATATGCTCTAGCCTCAGGTACGTTAGTCATTGTACTCATGCATGACTTTCCTCCTTACTTCTTCACGTTGAATCGTTGCACACACACTGGTGAAGGAAGGAAGTTCAATGTTCATGAGTATGTGGCATCGTAGATCTTCATATGTTGGGTTAAGACTAGATAAGAGTTGGAATATCTTGTCTTCTTCTGCTCTCTTTCGTAGCAGTGTTGCATCGGTTGTATGAGGACGATAAATTTCCAACTCATTCCACATGTTTTTCATGCTTCCTAGGAGTTGCACAAACGGCTTGCCATCTTGTTGTAGCTCGGAGATGTCATTCTTTAATTGAAAAACCCGAGCAGCATTATTCTGGTTGCCATACATTTCCTTGACCGCTTCCCATAGCTGGTACGAGGATTCTGAGTAGCTGAATATTTCAGCTAACTTTTGTTCCATGGAATTCAAGAGCCATGACATAACTAGCTGATCCTTGCTAAGCCAGGATTCGTAGTTTGGTGAGGAAGCATCAGGTACTTTGATGCTTCCATTTATGAATCCTAACTTGGACCTGCCACCCAGTGCCAAGGACACAGCTCTTGACCATGGCAAGTAATTAAACTCATTCAGTACGACCGAGCTTAACCTTTGATTTGGGTTGACGTCCACCTCATGCACATTCACGGAGGGAAGCTCCGGGGAACTTTCAGCTTCTGATGCTAAAGGGTTGTCTTCAGACATTTTGGAGATTGAACACTCTCGGATAGCAGTATAACAGAAACAGGTTAATTTCCCTGCTCTGATACCATGTTGATTTTCAAAGATTGTTTTTCATTCCACTCATGTGATTATTACAATTGTACAGCAATATATAGAAGGGATTAACCCTTGCTTCACGCCACAACCGGCGGCTTAGGGAAGCTAAATAACAACTCCTTGAATTAAGGGAGTTGACACCTTGATTAGGAAGTTGACAGCAACATAATCACAAGGGAACCGGACTCTTAACCACCTAGGAAACAATCAATACCTATGGGAAACAAAGGAGATTAGTTGACCAATCCCCTTATTATCCAGTTAACCTCGAAGCCCTAATAACCATGCAGGAAACCCTAATATCCAATAGACAACTTCCAATACCACAAAAAAAGTAGAAGACTGCATATGAGAAAGTTTCCTTGCTGGGACGTGTTATCTTTCTTTACCTTTTCTTTAAGAGGAAAATATTTGCCACCCACCATGAAACTTCTATATAGGTTTTTTCACACATCTATTAATCAGATCTAGAAAAAGCAGCAACGGTAGCAATTCTGCCTCTTCACGTACTTTAGGACAGGCCAAGCTAGAAAGATGGGCTACAAGTCCACTTGCAATGCTGAGTCTTTGTTGAATATGCTGTGACTTTTCCTGTCATTTAGACAACCCATCTCACAGTTACACCCTGCGCTAAATATATCACCCCCCAGCACTTGGCAATATCAAATCTGATTAAACCAGTCAACCAACTGAGAAGTCTTCAATGCAAGCTGCAATGTAAGAGTTGAATTGAAATGGTCCACACATCAAAGAAAATGAGCATTCATAAGAATCATGAAACCTAGGCTAAGTTCCATGGACTCTTAAGGTCTCCCATCCAAACATGGTATAAACACTGGATTTGGATGGTGGTATTTAGAGTTCCATGAAAACTAGGGTACAACTTTCAGAAATGCACTACACAAAAAAAAGGGAAAGATAGAAGGGCTTCAAAATGACTAGATGCAAAACATTTGAGAGAACTTTCAAATGACACCTTAAAAGTCCTTTGTTGCGTGTCTTTCTACTGCATTGTAGTGTTTTAGTAGAAACTTTGTAGTGCTTTAGTAGTTCATCAGTAGTGTTCTTGTAGTGCATTTTTGACAATTAAGTCTAAAGTTTGTCCCTGGTGCTCTAATTGATTCTTAGTTGTGAAATACTTCTCTCCATCATCAAGTCAGTTAGGTAATTATTTTTTCTTTTTTAACTATTGGATTTGAAGTGCTTTTCTTTAAAGATCAAGCACCATCATCTTCTAGGAGAATAAGTTTCGAAAAAGAACGAATTACTTTCAAAATGAAAGCGAAAATATGGTACAACACGTACACACTGCAGATATGACATAGACTTATACACCAGTATCTACTTCTTTATACAGTCAAAATCAACAAAATTAACATAGTGAACCATTTATGAATGCCCTCGTCACTTAAACGCAGCATAACATATGTCAAATCTACTGCTTTCCTAGTAAAACCAACATCTTTATGGCCACAAAACTTAAAGGAGGAGACCAAACAACAAAGTTCAAAAAATAAAAGCGGACATCACCAAATTAAGCATGGCGAAATATGGACACTAATGGTAAAAAATGGTGATTCTCAAACACCTGTAAATATAATGCATGTTATGCAGTTTAACTGAAGAATGTACAACTATTAAGAATAGCCAAAAGTGATACATTAGGACCACTAAAGTATAGGCAGGTATATTGTAATCCGATTAACCATCATTATCCAGAATCTTCATTCTTCATGCATACCAATGCTTATAGAGACATTACATGATATTATATATTCTAAAATTGAAGGGGGAGTGGCACTGTAGCATCCCTAATTTTTGCCACTCGATTTCACTCTATTTACAATAATACCGGCCAAATTAGCCTGGGTTGGGAGGTTAATTCTCAAAATTTCAGAGGGTGATTTTGTCTATATAGTTTAGGACGGAGCCACTCGATTTCACGCTATTTACAACAATGCCTTTAGGTTTGAGCTGATATTGGGGCTGGGTTGGAAGGGCAATTGTGTCCTGTGCGTTTTAGACGGATTGGGGTGAGTTTAGGTTTGCTGTCATTCAGTGAGGGTGATAGGATTATAGGGCAGACAGGAGGCCATTCCGCCTCTGAGAGAGAGATCGGGACAGAGCGAGAGAGAGGGATTTCAGGGATTTGCAAATCCTTCCTCTTCACACAGAAGCTCTGCAAATCAGTAGGCCCAGCCTCTAACTCTCATCCCCAGATCCCCTTCATACTGCAAATGAATTCCTTCCTCTTCAGTTCCTCCGCTCTCAAACCTCACATTCTTTTTCTCACAAATACCAACGAAGAACATGATCAAGGACACACAGGCGCACCGACGCCTCCATTTTCCGGCGAAACATCACCACAGAACCACCACCACTTCCTCCATTCTGCTCAGTACACACAGGCGATTGCCTTTCACTGTGTAGTGGCTCCTGCCACTGTTCATCGGCTTCTCCTACAAGACAGCAGGGGTATGCAGAGATCATAATATATGGCCTTTTTATTTATTTATTTTTATATCATTTACATAATGCTCTTAAATTTCAATTATACATAACATGGAGTAAGGTTATAACTCATCATCATCAACTTTTGGCTTCAATCTCTTTACTTTGATTCTAACGAATGAATAGAGCGTTCTCAATTTTTCAAAATTTTCATGAATTTATTGCATTTTTTAAAGCATGATCTGACTTTATTGTAATTTGAATTTTTTTGATCTGGGTATGCCTTTTTTTTTTTTATTATTTTTGCTAATTGGATCTGATTGTTTTGGTGTTCAGAGTATGGAAAGTAAAAAATTTCAACTTTGGCGAACAATTATCTCACCTGGACATATATGGGTTGATGCAAAGGTAACCGATCACTTTCTCGAACCATAAATGCCGTTGTGAAGTTGTGCTTAGCCAATTTTCTGTGGATGTATCTAGGATTAAGTTGGTTGTATATAATTTAAGCATTGAAGGTGAGGTGGTGTTGCTGTCATTTAAATAATGCTTTAGATTTAGGGGATGACTTACTAATGGACTTACTGCCCCGAAATCTGCGAAAAGAGTTTATGATCAGAACCCTGACGAGACCTTGAGTGCAAAAGCCTTTCGGTTTCATAAGTCTCAACAAAATTGAATGTCAAAGGAATAAAAATCTGTCCTTAAGCATCTCTATTCTCTTGAACCAAGCATGAAATCCTAAGCACTTATCACCACAAAAAAAAAAAAAAAACAAAAAAAAAAACAAGCTGAAAAACCATGACCAAAGGCACATAACAGAGCCTTTCACTGGGATAGAAGTTAGAACCCACCATTCCAAGCAATATCCAGCAAGGTTTCACCTAAAGGCATATGACTTTTTTTTTATGTTTTGCTCTTATTATACATTTAAAATGTCTTCCACTATTTAACAATTGTATTCTTATAAATTACCTATGAATTATCAACTTGAAAGGAAATTATAGGACATAAGAACATAGATTGAACTGTGCTTAGTATTGTTCTGTTAAACATATTCGTACAGCCAAAGGCCTCTGTTAAATAATTTATATCTGCATTATGTCCTTCTCTATGAGTCTATGATTGCAATATTACTGCTGTTCTTTACCAAAAAAAATATCTTAAAAATTAGGTTTCTCAGTTAGGTTAGCGTATGTTAGTATATATTTAAAAATTACAAAAAAAATTCATAATTCACAAACGTTCCTGGCTGGGAGGAAGGTTAGTGTATGTTTAATTTAGCTCCCCTTATTTTTTTTGTTTTTGTTTTGTTGGGCGATGCAGTTTGATCGGATCCAGTTGTTGGATAATCCCTGAAGTAACAAGAAGGAACTGACTACTGGGATTTTTTTAGCAAGTAATAATTTTTAATTACTTACACATTTTAATTTTAATTTATGATTTGATTGGCCCTTTCTTATATAAATTTTGAGCCCCATAATTGTTGGACCATTGATATTGTTATGAGTGTTATTAGTGTGCGTTTTGAGTATGTTAGCTAAAGGGTTGTGTGTTGGGAGACTCACTTTGCATAAACAACTTGCAGTAGCTCATACATGTGACATAGCACTCCTTACAAATGGTTGATATTTCAAATGCTAGGAATGCAGTCCATATATACTTTGATTATGAGCTCTAATTACATAATTCTGTGGTGAGCTCAAGTGCTTTTGATTTGCTTAAGCCATATGGCGAGTTGCAGCCTCTTTCAACTTTGCTAATAAAGAATAAGCATATTTCAATAGCTTCATTTTTCTTTTCAATTTTAATTTATGATTTTGCTAATTTTTATGTATTTCTTGAAGATCTCTCTCTCTCTTTTTTATGTTGAAATTAGAACATAGATTTTTCACATGAAAATTGAAGTTTTCCATGATTGAGAACTCTCTTTTTGTTCAAATTGTGTTACAAGTTTTGTTTTTTTGTTTTTTTGTTTTTTTTTTCTTCCAGCAGGTGGACCTAAAAAAAGATCAAGTATGCAAGGGAATGCTAAGATCAACATATGAGAGGTAACTCTATCTCTCATTTTAAATTTCTATTCTAGTATTTTTTCTTCATTAAATATTGGCGAAGATTGACGGATTGCGTTGAAGGCTCAGGTTCGTTATTTCCTTTTGATTTTACTGATCAAAGTTGTTATGTTACTCACTGATGGACTTTTGTAATAATTATGTGTTCCTAATATTAAAGTTGTCTCTCTTTCTGTGTCATAGTTGGGAAAGGCTGAAGAAGTTGAGGAGACTGCTGTTCCTGTGGTTGCAGCGTGAAGGCATATATGATTCAGCAGAGTTTGAGTTGAAACTTGGGATGATGAGTAGTAGATGGGTAATTCATTAGAATAATAAGGATGTGTAAATGAGAAACAGGTTTAACACTTTGCTTCCTAATGCATGTTTTCTTACACGCCATTTCATATAAATAATGAGATTTTTTGCAGTTCACATCTCTCTCTCTCTCTCTCTCTCTCTCTCTCTCTCTCTCTCAGCTCACACACACAGAAACTGCCACATTGTTAGAAAAGCTAAAGAAGCACTAGAATTTAGTGAGTCCGAAACGTTGAGGTTGACATTTAGGGTTCTCTTTCTTTTAGAGGCTGGAAGATATCTGGATATGCTTCAAATTTCAATCTTTGTGGCCAGATTTTAGTGCCCTGTATGGTTTGTGTTATGCTAAAAGCATGATTGTTTATGTTGGAGTGGTTTAAGGGAATGTCCAACTGAGTTGGGCAGTTTTTGTTCATTCTGTTCAGGTGAGCGTCTTTGGAGGTATTGTGGGTATATTGTCCGAATTGGGGTTTTTAAAGTTGAAATTTAATCTGGGATTCTGAATTTTTTTTACAACTTAGTAATTTGTGGAGTTATTCTTCGTTTTTTTTTCAAGAAATTTGATTTAGGTTTCATATATTTTGTGAAATTAGATAACTTTTTGTGAAGATTTTTTTTAATATATTGTTGTGGTTGTGGTAGTTAAGGTAATTTACGCGGTTGAAAAAGCTCGAGAGTTGAATGTGACAAAGTAAGCAGATCAACATGTAAACCTGAAACCAAGAAGCTCAAACCCCAAGAATTCGATGGTTAGCCCTGTTTTCAGGTTAGTTTGCTTCAGTTAATTTTGTTGTAAATTAATTAATAACATATTAGAGCGAAACCCTGTTGGTTATTGTGCTTTTTTTTATATAGGTAATAATATGTATTTTCTCTTCTTTGCATTTAGCAGTAATCAACCTTAATTATGCGTCTCAAAATCTAGGGCAGCTTCTGGACCTTATTCTCATGAAGGTAACATTTTTATTTCTTTTCCTTATCATTTGATCGGATTTTTAGTTTACGATTTCAATTTGGTGCCATTAAGCTATCACCCTTAGACCTCAAAATTCAAGTAACCCCATGATTTTAATATTGCTTCTCCTGTTTTATCTAATTATTGTTCTATGAATTGTATTCTTCAGTTAAATAATGATTAATTATAATGTCTAGGAAAAAAACTCAGGCATTGCAGTGTTTGAAATGATAAATATAAATCCAATTTGGCCATAAGCCAGTCAGAGAACCTAATTTGGGAAGTAGGTTTTAAAGTTTCAATAGTTTCGTAGTGTGTAATTTTTTGTGCTTTGCCTACCGGGAATCTAATAACCAAAGGCTTACTTATGTTTCTCAAATGGTGTTTAACTGCATGTTTCGTTTCTTTACTATTTTCAGATGATATAAATGATCAGTTCTGTGATGCTGTTAAGAAACGAATTTTGTGATGCTGTTAAGAATAAAGGATCTAATATATTTGATTTGTTGTCTACAGAAAACCAAGGAACTTGATAGCACAGATTTACCAAGTCAGTTACCTGCTCTACGATAGCTTCTTTCTCCCTTCTTGATTGCTAGGTGCGGATCCATGGATTGTACTTATATTTTTGTAATTTAATTATCCTCTTTCTCCCTTCTTTAGTGTTTGATTCTGAAATTAATTTGTGTGTGAGTCCCGATCTCTGTAATTTTGTGTAAAATTCAATGACTTTACCTTTTCTAATGCCTTTTTATTTTCTATTTTTGTCTTTGAGCTTCTGCTTTTTGGGTTCTATTTTTCTATTTCCCAGTCAACTGGAAATATTGAGGGGAGGGAGAGAGAAATTGCTCTGCTATAACTATGCTTCTATATTTCTTACGGGTTGGTATATTTGATAATTAGAAATGACAGCTTTACTTGATTGATGTTTTATTTTTCTGTATTCAATTTAAGGTACTATGAATTGGGACCCGACAATCCACCATATGCTGCCAAGTTCTACAACTGTTGTGGGGATGTACTACCAGTTTCCATGTTTCGTATGATGACGATTGATCCATGTAATATCTCTCTTTTAAGTTTCATCATTTCATTCAATCTTGCTCTTGCACTCTAACCAAGCTTCTGTATCTCCAATAATTTCATCTCTTTTATCTAAAAATGAAGTTGATGCGTAATTGGGTTTTTTTTTTAAGGTATGTGGTTTTTTTTTCATTATCGAATTATTCTTTCCTGCTGTTGTTTATATAATTCTGAGGGGAGAGAGTTAATGGAATGGGGGTAAAAAAAAAAAAACAGGGGAAAGATAGGGAAAGATGAGTGCACGGGTTGGCCTGAGGTTTTTTTAATTGTTTTGAGATTTTGTTTACGTTTGGAGTTCTTTTGCCCTAACATTGTTTTGAATTCATATAGAATTTTGTTTGTGTTTGGGGTTGTCATGTTCGTGTATTTAATTTGGTGTTTGGTAGTTTATGTTACAGTTGTTGTCGGTTTTCTTAAAGGATAAATCCAAGCTGCCCAGTTTTAGTGTTTGTTGATATAAAAGATGAAAAGCTTGGAAGACGACTCTATAATGAATTTTGCTACTGTCTTAATAAAAAAAAAAGGTATTATTCTCTCTTTGTAATTGTCTCTCCTTGAGGAAAGGCATTTTGAAATGATTATTTTAAAAAAGAAATCTGACCTGTATGACTGTAAACATGCTTAACTTGATAGTGTTCAAATTATAATTTCTTTCCTAGGTCTTTGCTGTGCTAGAAGAGAGGACTTTGATTCTAAGAGACCAATAAAGATAGATGATCATGCTACATAATAGTAAAAAATTTGAGTTTGCTGATGATATTCAAAAGTGGATGAGAATGGTGCATTCAAGTCTCGCAGCAACATGCGGGCATTTTTGCTAGTACAAGTCTAAAACTCATGATTTTCTTCTATTTATTATTATTACCAAAGCTATAAAAATTTCAGTAGCGCAACAACACGATTAAAAAAATGTATGAATCACTAAACACGAGAAACCCTGATGATACATCATTCATTATATTAGATAAATCCGATAAACCATCAATCTCTGAAATCTTCACTCTTATGGAGACATTATATGATTTCTTCTATATATTACTGAAGTTATAAATAAATTCAGTAGTGCAACAACATGATTTGAAAATCGTATGAATCACTAAACTTGAGAAACCACTGATGTTACATCTTTCATCATATTATATAATCCACTCACAAAAGGTTGAAAACAGGATAAGTGAGAAAAGGAGTAGCTATCTTAATTTATAATTTATACTGGATGGCTTAGACAGCAAAAAAGAGCTAAAATATCTATATTTAAAATACAAGCATTATTTCCAATTGATTAACCCTCTCAGGCGAGATCCACATGAAAATAATGGACAGAGAAAACAAAAATCCAATTTATAATGTGCTCTAAAGCTGCTTAATAAATGTACGAACAGAGACAATACAATAGCATCATAATTTCTTTTGTTTTTTGATGACTTATAGCATCACCATATATTTAGGGAACAAAAAGACATAAATGAAAGTTACAAGTTTACTAAGTAAGAAAAACACATATTGGTTCGCATTTGCCTACTGAGTACTATGGTTCTTCGCTTGTTACAACATCGGGCTTGACTGGTTTCAACATTGTACTTTTTTTACTTTTTAAGTCTTTTGTTTCTCATTAAAAAACAGAGAGAGAATGAGAGAGAGTAAAAGTATTCTGATTCTGGTTGAAAAGGATGGTAGGAGCAGGCATATGAAATATAAAATATGGATTAACAAATAGTAATGAAAATAATAGCCTACAATGGAAAGCAAGGCTCACAGAACAGTGATCTCTAAACACTCGAAACTCTGGAGGTATTACATGGGAGTTTTGATTATGGTGATTTGCAAAGAAATACCCTAATCCTGTGTTTGGGTAAGGACTTTCAAAGTACCAGGAAATTTGGACTTAACTTTTAAAAATGTACTACATAAACACCATCATGGAGCTACTCAACACTGCAAATCTACTTCTAAAGCACTAGAAATGCACTACAAAACACTAAACAAGGGATTTTCTAAATGACATTTGGAACATTTGAAAATTCTATCAAACGTATTGCATCTAGTCATTTTTAAGTCCCTATATTGTTGTTGTAAAGAACTCCTAACAAATAGGGTAAACACTGGACTTTTAACAGATAGAGGGTCTTCAAATTGACTAGATGCAAAATATTTGAAAGAACTTTCAAACGAAACCTTGAATGTCCTGTGTTGCATGTCTTTCTACTGCATTTGAAGTGTTTTAGTAGTAACTATGTAGTGCTTTAGTAGTTCATTAGTAGTGTTCCTGTAGTGCATGTTTAACAATTAAGTTTAAAGTTTTTCCCTCATTCAATCATAGAATAAAACACCCTGACAACACTAAGTTTTATCCAAAAACACTTCAAGAACTCAACAGAAGATTAAAAAAACCTCGTCTATTCACTTGTCATGCTCTAATTGATTCTTAGTTGTGAAATCCTTTCTCAATCATGAAGTCAATTGGATTTTTCTTTATCTTTTTCACTATTGGGCTTGAAATGTTTTTCTCTAAGGATCAAGTAAACTTCATCTTCCAGGAGAATATACTCACTAAATTCGTTATCTCTTATAAGTTTCGGATAAGAACGAATTAGTTTCAGAATGAAAGCAAAATATGGTACAACACAATTTACACAGTTTCTACTTTACACAGACTTATACACTAGTTTCTACTTCTTTACATAGTCAAAATCAATCAAATTAACATAATAACTGATTTCCATGCAATTTCTTGGTTAGAAGGTGAGTATCTCTGTAGCAGAAGAAAGATCAATTGTTTAGAGAGAGAGAGAGAGAGAGAGTACCTGAGTGGCAAATTTTAGAATCGTTGAGAGTATTGTATTAATCCAGTCTTCTCCTTGAGCTAATGCAATGTTATTCAGGCAAACGAAATCATAACAAAAATACTCTCTACCACCGATATTGGTGAATCTACTCATCATCTTGGCTGGATCTAACAACCTTTTTAAGGAAGTACAATTGCATACGTCCACCCGCAAAGAGCCCTCTGTTGGAAGAGGGGGCAATTCTTGAAGGCTTTTGCACCTCCCGAGATCAAGAAACCAAAGCTTAGAAAGGCATCTAATGCTTTCAGGTAGACTGACGAAATAATTTCCACTAAGATTCAATTCTTCCAAAAAGGACAAGCAGTCAATATCATCGGGGGTATCCCCTTCACAAAGTTCACGATCTCTTAGAGATAACGTTCTGTTGACTACAAAAATTACCTAGCATACGTGGCGCACAGATCGAGTAATTAGTAAGCTAACTACGTCTTTCAAATGTGTGCGGGGAGTGCCAACTCGTCAGTCGAGCTCGACTGAGGAGTAAAATGTGTTGATGTTGCGTTGAGCGCGCTGCTGACTTCTACGTCTTGCGATTGCGGCCGAGGAAGGAACAAGTCTCGACCTTTGGATTCTAAAGCCTGAAGATAAGGCTACTATTTTTACGAAGTTCAATATTAAATTCGGCTTTCAATGTGCCGAATGTAGTAATCTGGTAACACCCCACTTCGCCGAAAAGACTAATGAGATGATCTCTGCCAATAAAGATTCGAAAACTTTCTTGACCGAGACTTGGATAGATAATCAGTCGGCCTCGACACAGTGCTGTCTATCCAAACTGAAAGTGCTCCGAGGTCGGCTGATTCTACGGTGATAGTGTTGTTTATCCAAACTGAAGATATCACCGGTTGTCTTCACAGTGCTGTTTATCCAAACTGAAGGTGTGTCGACGAAAAAGAAAATATAAATTTGGAAAGAGTACCCAACACAAACATAAATCTCGAAAGAGTACTCAAAGTTAAGATTTTCTGGGATTAAGATTTTCTTCGAATGTGCACCAGATTCGCGGTTTTTCAGTGACAGGACGTTGTTTCTTAGAGATCTGAGGAAAAATAGAGATGAAAAAAATACCCAGGAGAAGGAGCGGAGGATATGCAGGAGGAGGGAGGAGCCTGGATGGGCAGAAGCTGTCGAACGGAGGAGGAAGAAGGGAGGAGCCTGGATGGGGAGATGCTGTCGAAAGGATGAGGAATTGAGAGAAGTGACAAATAGCAAATAAATGAGATGGGCATACTGATACTGGTAGTGGAGGTGATGGGTACCACACGGTTCTGTGTCGATGGTAATGTCAGTTGAATTATTTGTTTGACGAAGAAAAGTAGTACGGTTCCTTACCCAAATCGGAGTAAAAAACTAAAGTTATATGGTGATCTATGGTGAAATCAAGGTATTAAATATTCATAATATCCCGATATTTCTATCGAAATTTTCGTGTTTTTTTATTACCGATATTTCCGATGTCATCGATATTTCCATCGAAATTTTTGTGTTTTTTTAATTTCTATATTTAAAAAAAAAACATCAAGGGGATTCAAACCCCTCCCATTTTACTCCTTCAACACCTTGACCACCATATCACTTGTGTTTTTGTGAAAATATGCTAAAATATTTACATATTTTCTATACTCACAATGTTTGCCAGCTCGCTATATAATCAACTTAAATCCATCATGCAATGCATTTCCTTCCAATTTTTTAAGATAAACTAATAGATAATTGACTAAATAAACATCCTACAAAGTTTCAATAAAAATTTCCAAGTTTTTCTTACAATTTCTGTGGTTTTTATTCAATTTTTATCGATATCGATGCTTACTCTTGGGTTTAGTGGCTCATTCCGATTGGGTCGTTTAATTTGACTGAAGCCGATTGATTGGCTGTTTTAATATCTCTATGTGAAACTCACGTGATTACTTTGTTAAAGGCAAGGAGCCAGTATTAATTAAGTGAGAACATCGGCAATTAAACATTGACATCCAATATCGAGCTAAAGCTAAGTTGGAAGGAGTAGGATTCAATTCTTTTTTTTTCCTCCTTTTTTTTTTTATTTGAACGGTCACGGTTAAGACATGTTAATATATATATTAATTTTTTTTAATATAGAAAGACAAAGACAAAATAGAGAATATGAGAGGAAATCATCAAAGGAGATAGAAAGAGAAGGGAAAAAGAATCCTAGTCCAACAAAAAAAAACCACAAAAACCAGTGTTAATAGCCAACATTCTACATACTCCTACTCCTGCTCCTAAGTTGGATAAAAAACAATTATTCTTTCTACGGGGCCTCCATTCATTCACTCGTTCCTTCCTTTTCTTCTTATATTTTTTGAAACGTCAAGTATCTGGACGCTTTCCGACTACTTACTTGGTAAGACTCTAGAGATTTCTGACTTGTGAGATTGAATTAATCTAAAGTGAAAATGACATATAAAATAATAAAGAGAAATTGGTTGAGATTGAGGCATCGTCAAAGATTATCTTTTAAATGTTAATTAACACCGAATAATTAACCAAACTTTGAAGAGTGAAGACCATTTCCTCCACAAGAAACCCTAAGCTTTTTAATTCTCATTCATCTTACAAGTCTTAATTTAGGCATACGAGATACCGGTATGATAAAGCCTAACATTTTTATGCCTTTGTTTTGTTGCAGTTGCAGATATTCGTTACAATTCTATGCTTTTGTGAAATTTTTTCCCAACTTCATTTTGGAGCAAAAAATAATCACAAGGCGACACGTGCATTTTTGGGTAAAAGATGACAAAAATACCCTTGAGGCATACCGAGATTCATACGCGTGAGCAGCAGGCAATCATCCCTCAACCATGTCAAAAATGCCCAAAATAGGTAACAATTCAAAACCTATTTCACCCATCCTCATCAAATCTTTCCCACAAAGTAAATCCCAAATTATTTCTTTTAAATTATGTTAATGAGTCAATTAATGGATTTATTACCTAATTAATCTATTAATAGCTAATTAACTATAAATTACACCAAAAAAAACCACAAATGGCCGGTCCCTATTCTCTTAATAAGGCCGGCCATATCCCTATAAATAGCTCTCCATTCTCTCCAAAAACTACTTCCAAGTCTCTTGCAAAACTCTACAAAATTCTCCAAACACTCTTCCCTCAAAATTCTAACTTTAGCATCAGAGGTTCTTTGGCCAAAGCCCTCCCCCTCATTCATCGTGGGCATGTGAGGTTTTTGGCCTTGACCAAAGGTGTGATTTGTTTTGTAGGTGCATTTTTGTCCAAGATCAAGAAGGAAGAAATTTGCATCCACATTTATCATTTATCTATATATTCTAAAACAAGTAACACTGAATAATTGACGGAGAAAGAACGACCATAAAATCATATGCATAGACTGTAGAGTACAAGTGCCAAAATGAACAAGATTTTACCAAAAAGTTAGGCTCGATGGCTTGCCTCTTCTCATAAGTAAGTCATCCAGTGTTATGTGTCACTCTCAACTCGAGTTTGTTCAGTCTACTTCTGTCTTTCGGTAGTACAAGCTAGACTTGTGTTATGTATATTGTTCTTTTTCCGCCTTTTTGGGCTTTAAATGTTTCGGGTAAATTTGAGTTGGAAAAGAAAGAGTAAACTATCGATTTTGTCTATGGATTAGAACTCGAGCGAAACTTAAGTATTTAGACATTTTTTTGATACCATCTAGTACTACAATCTAGTGATATTCATCTTTTTATAAATGAGGAATTTCAAGTTTTTGACAAACATTTATAAACTTTTATGTCCACCATTTCGGGAATGATGGTAGTATTTTCTAATTTTGTATATACAAATTACAAAGTGATATTCGGGTATTGTTACAATTCAGTTTTATACTCTTCAGAAAACAATCCCAATAAATAAATCCGATTAACAACAAAATGTGCTTATTCATAACAATAATGAGTTGACTAATATATATATATAAGAATAAAATAAAGAAAAAAGTGTGTCAGGCCATCTCCAACCAAGAAATCTAAAAATCTTAGTCTAAAAAATTTAAGTTTTGACTCAAAAATAGTTTTTCTACTCCAATCTCTTTGAGTTAAATATTTACTATCAGATTATTAAAAAGAGGTGAGATATCCACACACCCCATTTTTCTTCTCATACAACTTTTTAATTTTCGGCCTTCGGATCAGATGAATTGAAAAAGATCAATGAATAGAAATTCTCAAGGGGTGTGTGAGAAGTAAAATGGAGTTTGTGGATAGCACACTCCTATTAAAAAATGAATTTAGACTAATTTTTTTAAAGTAACTTAAACAAAATTATTTGGACTATTCTAATTTAATTTTATGAACATTTTAACCAAAAAATATTTAGATTCCGATAAATATTGAAAAATCACTAAACCGGCACCATGAAATTTATGAAACACTATAAAAGAATATAAAACACATGATAGAGAGTGGGACCCTGCCTCTTTAATTCCTCCGAGTGTTCATGCGTGAGGCGCGTTTTGCGTGAGGTGCCAAGCAAAAGTTAAGTGCATACACGCGCATTTGGGGGCCCCTCCACTAACCTTGCCTACTTTTCTAGCTAGTATTTAGCCAATTTTAGCTTCTAACTCATAACCCCAAATTGACGCAAGGGTTGGAAGGAAATTAGGGGCAATAGAGGACAAATTTTAAGGCCTACTCCGAGCGTTGGAGTTGGTCTAAAAACATCTCAAAGTTAAGCTATAAATATAAAATTTAAATTTGTTAGGATATATCATAATTTAATTTTTGAAATTTTGTTACCTAATTAAATTACTGTTTATTAAATTATTTATTTCCATAATTGTAAAGTAAACATAATAATAATGATTACCAATTAAAACTAGATTTGAAGCTGTCAAATTTAATTTGACAATCCAGCTATTCCGACGTAAAACATTTCACTTATAGATAAAATAAATATTATTGGATCGTATAATTAAATGAAGGGGTTTTTGAACTTTAATCCTTCAAGAAGATTAAAATTTTAAAAAAACCTGGTGTTAGATTGAATATTGATTTTTAGTCCCTAATGTGTTCTTAATTCAAAATAATTAATGTGTATTTTATTTAATATCTCCCATTAAATATTTAAATTTATTAATACACAAATTTTAATTTATTTTTTGACCAAAAAAGAGTTTTTTAATTTATTAATTTTATTTAACATTCTTCAAACTTGAAAGACTCAATTAATATACCTAAATGTTAGTACTGAAATGTGTGTACCGAAATATATTATATTGAACTAATATATTTAAATGTTAGTACCGAAATGTATTAATATTAAATTAATGTACCTAAATGTGTATACCGAAATGTATGCACCAAAATGTGTGTACCTAAATATATGCACCGAAATGTATATACCTAAATATATGCACCGAAATGTATGTATCTAAATATATGCACCGAAATGTATGTACCTAAATATATGTACTGAAATGTATTAATATTAAATTAATGTACCTAAATGTGTGTACCGAAATGTATGCACTGAAATGTTAGTACCGAAATGTATGTACCTAAATGTATGCACCAAAATGTGTGTACCGAAATGTATGCACCGAAATGTTAGTACCAAAATGTGTATACCTAAATGTATGCACCGAAATGTATTATAATGAATTTAATATACCTAAATGAAGAAGTTACAGTACATCGAAATATATTGTATAACAAAAATTAGTTTATCTAAATGTTCACAACAAAAATATATTACAATGAATGAAATGAAAATAAAAATTATAATGAAATAAAATTAATACATTAAAAATTAGAAAAGAAAAAGATAAATAATTAAAAAATTAAAATATAATTAATAAATGAGTTTATTAATGTATCAAGGGACTAAAATTAGATTTTGATCTTACTCATGGTTTTAATCAAAAAGTAATCTTTGCCAAGGACTAAAATGAAGTTTTCTATTAAATGAATAAACGAAAAAATGTGGACATGGTTGTGCTATTCACACACGTATTTCACTTTTAACGTACGTATTTTTTATTTTTACTTCTAACACACGTCTCTTAAATTTTGACACGAGAAATTTTATTTGAACCCACATAACTTCTTTCTATACCCAACTTACCCTCTACACCCATATTATTTTTAATGAAAGAATTAATATCTCTTTAAACCCAATTTTATACCTAAATTACCCTCACAAACTAAATTCAAAATGTGAATTTATCTTTACACCCATTTAAAAAATAAAATTCCAATTGAATAATTTGGTGATCGATGTCCTAATTGAAAGAGAGATAAAATTCCAATGGAAGATTCAAAATGTGAACGAGATAGTGAATAATTGAATAATATGGAGTCCGAGCCTCTGAGGTGGTTTTTTTTCAAAGAGCTTTAGACTTGAACTCAACCAAACGCCTGTATTCGGTGAACCCAGAGTGACCACTGTCATGCCAGTTGTTGAACTCAACCACATGCCTGTATTTGTTGAATCTGCAAGAATTGTTGCCATGCCAATCATCGAAACTGAAGGTAAGGATAATCAAATTCAACCTCAGGCTCCAAGCTTGAACGAGACAGTTAATAAAACTCCAAATTCAATCATCTGTTCCAATATGAATCTTCCATATACTTTCTTGATATCCATCTTCTCAACTTTCAGTGTTGATGATTGTAAATTGAAACTCAAAAACTCAATCTTCTCAACATTTCACGGTTTATAAATACAAAATGAATTTTAAGTTTAAGTGAGAAATGCGTTTCTAAAAGCTGTTGAATATGATGCATATTTTTGCTCTCGATCTTGCACCTGATTGTAATCTGCATCTCCATAAACATTACATGATGGTAAGGTTTAATTTGGGTGTGTGTTTATTGATAAATTTGATTTTGTTATTAATTTCATTTTGTACTTAATGAGAATGAGGGGGAATTAGGGTTTCGAAGGGGCCATCTTTCTCTCGGGCAATCAATGAATCCAAAATTGTGAGGAAATCTTTATTTTTTTTAGTCAACAAATTGTCAGGAAATCTGGGAATCTGTAAGTCAGAACAACTCAGAAGATATAGGGAAAATCCGAAAAAAAGGAGAAAACATAAGAAAAACTAAATAAGAGATGCTATATTTTGTGAAAATATATATATATATATCTATATATAATAAAATAAAGGAAAAAGTGAGTAAGGCCATCTCTAACCAAGAAATATAAAATCTTTAGTAAAAAAAAATTTAAATTTTAACTCAAAAATAACTTTTCTACTCCAACCTCTTTTGAATTAAATCTCATATTATTAAAAAAATGAATTTAGACTAATTTTTTTATAGTAACTTTAAAAAAAATATGTAGACTATCCTAATTTAATTTTATAAACATTTTAACTAAAAATTATTTAGATTCATATAAATATTGAAAAATCACTTGACACCATAAAACTCATGAAAAACTATAAAAGAATATAAAACACATGATAAAGGGTGGAACCCTGCCTCTTTAATGCCTTTGCATGTTGAGGCGTGAGGCGATTCTCGCGTGAGGTGTTGAGCAAAAGTTAGGCGCGTTAACTCACATTTGGGGGTCCCTCCACTAACCCTGCATACTTTTCTGGCTAGTATTTAGCCCAATTTTAACTTCTAACCACAGTATTAAATGCTGATATTATCAGCGATATTTCGCCGATAATATCGGATTTTTCATCTAACGATATTTTATTTGTTATCCTTTGAGTTTTTGTTATAATATCGCGATATTTTCGAAAGTATCGCGATATGTTGGAACTGTGCGAATCGAAGATTCAGAGAAGAAAGCCGGAGGTTGCCCTAGCCGATTTCGTCCCAAAAACATTGCAAAAACACGATTAAGTGGGTCTCGGACCTTGAAGGTGCGATGGTGTGTGTGTGTGTAAGTGAGTAGGTCTCGGACCTCCGTGCAGAGAGAAAGGAGAGAGATGAGAGTTCGATCGAGAGAGAGGTGGCGCCGAGAAGGGAGGAGCAGAAGTCGACGAAGGAGGATTGAGAGACCTTGGGTCTCTGTGCGTGTGTGTGGGTGTTGAAGCAGGTGCGATGGTGTCCGTGCAGAGGGAAAGGGGATAGATGAGAGTTCGATCGAGAAAAAGGTGGCGCCGACGAGGGAGGATCAAGAGACCTTGGGTCTCTGTGCGTGTGTGTGTGTGTGGGAGAATGGAGAAGGCGAAGAAGGGAGAGAAGACAGAAGGATCAAGAGAGAGAGAGCAACTGAGAAGACAAAAGGATTGAAGGATCGAGAGAGATAGACTAGACTGTCTGCGTGTGATGTATGTGTGCGTATGTTGTGTGCGTGTGTTGTGTGCGTGTGTGTCACTATGTGTGTGTGTGGTTGACAGGTTGTTGCCTTGTTGGGTCACCGACAACTTTTACAATACAATTGCTTTTTGACAGTGGAGATGGACAAAAATAATAGTGGTTTCATAATGAAACCTGTGCCACTATGTGTGATATTCCTTCACATTCAAAACCATGTGCACTGTGAAGTCTGTGATATTCTTTCACATTTTCAGAGGTGGAGTATCAGAGTCATTCAAAGCATTTTTGTTTCTTCTTCTTCCCTTACTTGCAGAGCCATTCAGAGGTGATATTCTTTCACATACTTGCATGTTAATTTTTTTAAGTAATTAAGTAATGTTAACAATGACATGTTAATTTTTTTAAGTAATTAAGTAATGTTGTATAATTATTCCCTAGGATAATTTTAATATGTTTAATGTTATTTATTATTTTATTATCAAATTGGATTATTCATTAAATTGGATTATTATTAAATTGGATTATTATCAAATTGGATTATTATTCATCACTATGTTTAATATTAGGATTTTTTTTTATCAAATTGGATTATTATTCATTAAATTGGATTATTATTAAATTGGATTATTATTCATCACTATGTTTGGATTATTATTCATCACTATGTTTAATATTAGGATTATTTTTTATCAAATTGGATTATTATTCATTAAATTGGATTATTATCAAATTGGATTATTCATTAAATTGGATTATTATCAAATTGGATTATTATTCATCACTATGTTTAATATTAGGATTTTTTTTATCAAATTGGATTATTATCAAATTGGATTATTCATTAAATTGGATTATTATTAAATTGGATTATTATCAAATTGGATTATTATTCATCACTATGTTTAATATTAGGATTATTTTTTTATCAAATTGGATTATTATTCATTAAATTGTATTATTATCAAATTGGATTATTATTCATCACTATGTTTAATATTAGGATTCTTTTTTATCAAATTGGATTATTATTAAATTGGATTATTATCAAATTGGATTATTATTCATCACTATGTTTAATATTAGGATTTTTTTTTATCAAATTGGATTATTATTCATTAAATTGGATTATTCATTAAATTGGATTATTATTAAATTGGATTATTATTAAATTGGATTATTATCAAATTAGATTATTATTCATCAATATGTTTAATATAGGTACGTTTAAGATGTCCAGTGGAGTTACTAAACGTGATCCGGCTTGGGAACATGAAGACCCAATAGACGGAAACAAGCATGGCACAATTTGCAAATATTGTGGTCGGGTAATGAAGAGTGGCAGAGTGGCACAACTTAAGTACCATCTTAGCGGATTAGATCCAGCAAAAAATGTCCAACGATGTGATAGTGTCCCCCCAGAAGTGAAGGCATTCATCAGAACATTATTAAAAAATAAAAAACAGGAAAAGGAAAAGATAACACATGGAATGGAAAATATTCGAGCTGGCCTACGAGGAGAAGTCATTGGCCAAGCGGTTGACAGTGATGATGATGATGATGATGATGATGAGGACGAATGTGATGATGACATGGGACCTGAAGAACGACGCAGTTTCAAACAAGCATTACGTGCCTCCAAACAATCAGCATGGGAAAGAGAACACCTTCGTAAAATTCCTAATAGAGCACAAGGTTCCGGGTCAAGTGGTGGTGCACAAATGAGACGGGGAGGAAGTGTTAGAGAATCACAACCAACACCACCAATAGCCCCATGTTTATATAAGTCATCCAAAGCACGTCAAAAGAGTGTTTGGAGTTATTTCACTGGAGTCAATGTGAAGGAGGGAATGGGGCGTCTAATTAGCAAGTTCTTTATTTATGACAATGTCCCTGCTGAGAAGGCATCATCACATCATTTCAAAAATATGGTATTGGGATGTCAATAGGCCGGTGTTGGAGTACAACCTCCCACTCCCTATGAGGTAAGAAACAAATATTTGGATATGGAGTATAAAGACATTAGCGAGTATGTTAACAAGTTGAGGTCAAAGTGGGAAACTAATGGTTGCACAATCATGTGTGACAGATGGACTGGCCCGACCAGATTGTCTATCATAAACTTCATGGTATACTCCAAGGGAAAGAGAATTTTTTTTAAGTCTGTTGATGCTTCAGACCATATAAAGAATTACAAGTATATTTACAAATTATTAAGGGATGCAATCATGGAGGTGGGAGAGCATAATGTTGTCCAAGTTGTGACCGACAACTGTTCTGCATTTGTCAAAGCTGGAAAAAAGTTAATGAAGCATCATAATGTGTTTTGGACATCATGTGTAGCACATTATATTGATCTCATGTTTGAGGCAATGGGAAGAGAGAGAAAGTTGCTACTGTCGTAAAAAGAGCTAGAACGATCACAAATTATATTTACAATCACGGTTGGTTGTTGGCAAAGATGCGTGAATTTTGCAAAGGAGAAATTATTCGTCCAGCTACCACTCGATTCGCCACCAACTATATTGCATTAGATAGCCTACTTAAGAAGAAAGTAGGGTTGAAGCAACTATTCACTAGTGACGATTGGGCCAACCACAATTTCAGCCGCTCAAATGCAGGTCGTATGGTGGAAAGTGTAATGCTTGATCAAGTTTTTTGGACTCAATCAGAACATGTGTGCCAAGTGTTTGAACCTCTTTACAAAGTTTTACGGATCGTTGACATAGAAGTGTATCCTACTATGGGGGCAATATATGAGTTGATGCGTGTAGTGAAGGAGGAGTTGGAAAGAAAACATGGTGCAAGGTGGGTCATAAAGATAATTGATGACCGATGGTATAAAACATTATACCACGATTTGCATGCAGCAGGTATAAATTATGTCATAATTTGTAATTCATTTCTTTAGTTGCATAAGTATTATTTCTCTTATTAGAGCATGTGTTTCTTTGAACAGCATATTATTTGAATCCTCGATACCAATATAGACCCGGTGTTGGAGATAATGGTACCCTTATACGTGCTGTACATAATGTATACTCTAAATTAGACCCTGCATCACTAGCAGTTGGCCAATTTGGAAATGAGGTACACAATTACTTAAATTATAATAATTACTTTGTTGGATTAAACTAACACGATTTATTGAATTCAGCTAACATGGTTTAAAGATGCAAGAATAACTTTTGGAGAACCAACATTAGTTGCTGCTCGAACAAAAATGTCTCCTAGTGAGCGTAAACATATTTCACTATCAGTTTATAATAGAATTTGTTGGAGTTATTAGGCTTATCAACATTGTTTTTTATTGTAGCTGAATGGTGGATTATGTATGGGACTGATGCACCAACTGTGAGAAAGTTAGCAATCAAAGTATTATCACAAACAGCTTGTGAAAGAAATTGGAGCACATTTGCACTCATACACACAAAGCAAAGAAATAGGTTGGCTCATAGTAGGTTGGAAAAATTAGTTTATTGCTACTACAACATGAAGCTTCAAATTCGAGATCAGGAAGTAGAAATAGATCATGTCGACCGTGGTGACCCACTAGATGTGTTTGATATTGTTGCTGAAGATGATGATACAGAGGGTAACGAACTTTATCAATGGATTAGACCTCTTCATTTAGATGATGATGAAGGCAACCCAGCTCCAAGAGTTGCTAAAGAAGCACGTAATGAAGGGATAAATGTAGAAAGAGTATTAGAGGAGGAGGTGTGATCTAGCAGCGTTGACTCTTTCGAAGAACTTTTGCGCCCAAGACCAAGAAACACTGGAATTACACCTTATTCCAATCCTACACAACTACAAGATCCTGCTGATACTAATGATAGCTCTAGTACAAGATCAGGAGACTCACCTACCACCGGAGGTAGGAATGGTGAAGGATATAGTGGAGCTGGAGGTAGTGGTGGAGCTGGAAACTATTATGGACCACCTCCCAGATTTATGAGCCCCTTCACTAGTGAGGCAAATTTCACGCATGCAACACAGGATGAGGACCATGGCAGTAGGCGGGCAGGACCAGGAATTGGTGTCATCGGGAAGGACTATACTCGTACAGAAAGAGGCAAGGGGACTTTGTTACGTCAAGAAGATGACTCGTTATCTATAACTTCAGACTCTGTTGAAGTGGGAAGTAGTAACTATGGTTATACACATAACCAACCATTTCCCTACCCTTCATATCCCATTTCTGTTGGGATGGAATCGAGCAACTCATGGAAAGAATCTGAGCCTCAATCTTCAAATGATTTTGCTTCTGGACAACGTCAACCAAACTCGGATCCATATGGGTGGCATGTTAACAATTACATGCAAAACTTTTATGGGGATTTATCATTTGATGACTACTCTTCACAATACACTTACTCTACACATAGAGATGATGAAGATAGTCAAAATTTTGAACCTCATAGGAACTCTATGTGGTACTAAGTCACTCATGTATCTTACCATGCAATGTATAAAGTGTAAAATATTGTACTAATTCATTATATATAAATGATTATGGTGTGTTTAAACTTCTTTCATTAATTACTATATATTTTCTACACTCACAATGTTTGCCAGCTCGCTATATAATCAACTTAAATCGGTTAAATCCATCATGCAATGCATTTCCTTCCAATTTTTTGTGATAAACTAATAGATAATTGACTAAATAAACATCCTGCAAAGTTTCAATAAAAATTTCCAACTTTTTCTTACAATTTCCGTGGTTTCCATATTATTTTTATCGATATCGATATTATCCCGATATTTTTGTCGATATTTCCGTGTTTCTGGACTACCGATATTTCTGATATCATTGATATTTTATACCTTGCTTCTAACCCATAACCCCAAATTGACGCAAAGGTTGGAAGGAAAATAGGGGCAATAGAAGACAAATTTTAAGGCTTACTCTGAGCGTTGGAGTTAGTCTAAGAGCTTCTCGAAGTTAAACTATAAATATAAAATTTAAATTTGTTAGCATATATCAAACTTTAATTTTTGAAATTTTGTTACCTCGTTAAATTAAATTACTGTTTATTAAATTATTTATTTCTATAACTGTAAAGTAAACATAATAATAATGATTAACCAATTAAAACTAGATTTGAAATTGCTCTCAAATTTAATTTGACAATCCTGCTGTTCCGATGTAAAACATTTCACTTATAATAAAATAAATATTATTGGACCTCGTAATTAAATGAATAAACGAAAAAGGTGGACATGATTCTGCTATTCACATACATATTTCACTTTTAGCGCACGTATTTTTTTATTTTTACTTTTAATACACGCTTCTTAATTTTTGACATTTGTATCAAATAAATTAAAGAATAATAATAAACAAAAATTAGTAAAGTGTGTGAGAGACGAAAATAATGTGGGAATAGTGTAACCCTATGTACCATGTTTTCGTTGAGAATTGAACTCACATCCTCCGCAAGAAGCAATGGGAGCTTTGAATGAACCTTCAAAAGGCCGAAATTACACCCAGATAATTTGCAAATTACAACACTACCCTAACTTGACTCTCTTTGGTTTATTGGTGCAAGCTAGATTTTGCTCCGTTTCTCTCCTGGCAGCAAGTTGTTGCCGCCAAAGCTCTGTGCTTCCACTGGCCGCCAACAATCCGTCGCACCTACTCCCGTCAGGTTTGCCCACTCTTTTCCCCTTTTCTACTTTCCCGTATTTTCTCGAGAAAATTAATTGGAAAATTAGAGGTTTTTTTCCTGGAAAATACGCAGAGTTGATCGACCGGTGCAGAGGGTCGAAGATATAGGTGATAATGAAGGGAGACAAGGAGCTCGTAGGGCTCTAAGGGGTTTCGATGTTTACGTCAACAGGATCCTCGACGTTACCGAATAGTATGACTCCTTCGCATGAGACTGTATACCTTTCTTGGTAAAGAGTTCAAGGCCCTTCTAGATCCCAACGAAGGCAGTCACTCGTACTCGACGTGGATTGACAATAAGAATGCATAAAATGCTTCACTAATGATTCTTAAATTGTAATTATTATTTATATTTTCAGTTTGTGTGATTTTGTTGAAGGTTCTAAAAAATACTATGTGCTAACCAGGCATCGTGCTAGCGCCTAGCATATCGGCGGATTTAGATAAATTTTTTGTATATTTTGTAAAAAAGTGCATATTGATACTTACAAAAAATTATACTTGTATGAAGTATATCGATAAGATAATAAAAGAATAATAAAATGCAAAAAAGAATATTCAACAAGTCCAAAATTTAAAAACATATTAAGCATATGTACCATATAACTTAACATTTTGAATGACTACATCTAATTTTAAAAAATTAAAAGTAAAAATCCTATGGTTGGGTGGTTCACAATAAAGAGAATTATGAAAAGGTGCATATGCATCCTTACCCATTTCATATAGTACCATGTGTGTGGTATAGCTGCACAACTGTTGCTTGAAATGAATGACAACGAATCCAATGATAATGCATGTAATTAAATTAACAGTTAAGTAAGGAAATTGAACTTTAAATTAGCTTGCTAGTTTTGTATGATTAGGGTTTCCTTATCGTTAAGAAACTAGTGTAAACAAGTCAACATCAAATATTAAATTTGTGTGCCTGGTGTGACCCCTCCCCTCCAACCATAGTCTCCATGCCTCACGTCAGCCAAGACAGTCAGATCCCAAACCAAGGAGTCCACGCCTTGAAAACCGAAAACTACTATCATTTTTTATTCTTTCCTTCTCCTCATCCTCTTCGCCTTCTTTCCGTTTCATCTTCTTCTTCTTTTTCTTTTTCTGTTTTCCCTTTGTATATGTAAATTCTCCCTTTTTTTTTGTTTCCTCTTCTTCGGTGTAAGTTCCTTTTCTTCGATGGATATCGGAATTCAGAAAGGAGTCCCGACAACTACGAAAGTCGTGGTGCACACTGCACAGAGAGAGGGAGTCGAAGCGGCGAATTTCTTCCCAGCAAAACCATTTCACTCTGCCTAGATCGCCGCCCAGGCCGCCTAAGAGCGTCTAGGCTGGCGCCTAACAACTCCCTGATTTTTTTGAACGATTCGGACCTAATCACATCGGCACAACCCTCGCCTAGCGCCTAGGCAGCCGCCTAGACCTATTTTTAGAACACTGATTTTGTTACCATTACGTATTCATTAAAAAGAAGGAAAGCAGGTGCAACCAAAATAATGTAGAAGTAGACCCCAAATTAATTAGACATTTGTGTATCTCTTGAAATTAGCAAGAGTTGTGCATGAAAATTAATTTTATCAATATGAAAAATTATGAACATATAAAATTAATACACGTATAATACGTACGAAATGTTTTTGGAGCAAAGATGCTTTTATGCATGTATAAACATGGAAGGAGAAAAACTCTTTATGTTGCGCGTAGAGTGCCGTGATGTAAAAAAGCATTTCACACAACATGGGTAGAAAAGCTAGTACATGCTAAAAGAGGAAATGAACTAAAACACTGTTTATTAAACAATGTACTCTCGATTTTGCCCCTGTTTAATTTATGTTATTCAACTTTTGCCCGTTTATCTTGCTGCCAAAAGAAGATGAATTTTGTGACACATGGGACTCCCATTTTCCTCCATCTTTTTCTGTTGTTCACCGCCAAAAGATTGAAATTCTTGGTTCTCCGAAACCAGAGAAGAAGAAGCTCAGAAATCGAAGCTTTCAAATCATGAGTCGTGGAAGGTCGTCTTTTACAAGTCAGTATGTGATAATTTCCAATACCTTATGTGCGATTCTTCGATTTGAATCTCGGATGGTCCCTTAGAGGGGGCAGATTTGTGGGTTTTTGGTTTTTTATGGTTTTATGAGTCACATAGATCAAAACCATTTAATTATTTTCTCATTATTTTGTTTTAATACTGAAATCTAGGGAGAAATTCAAGATTATAGAAGCGGATGTTTAATTTGTTTGTATTGGGTTCTGGTTGGTGTGTAAATTTGCTAGCTCAATTGTACATGAGTCAAATTAAGTAGCTCAATTTGTATGGGTTTTCGGTTTCTTGGCGGCCGCAAACAGATAGTCAACTTATTTAGATTGTTGATTGGATAGAGTATTCTTTTAAGGCTGTTAAAGCTGCTTGGATCACCTCCATTGCTGTCCGGGGAAAGGATTCAGTATGTGTTGTGACTCGGAAGAAAGTCCCGGTGAGTATTGTTGGTGATATAACTGACGAGTGTCACACATCTTTTCCCCATCACAAAGTTCCTAGGGTTGCTGGCTACTGGAATGATAGGTTTCTTTTTTGTCCTTACAATTAGTTCGTAGGAATATAAGTATTGTGCTGGGTTTGATTAAATGAAAGTCCACTATAGTAGCCCTCATGTTCTTTTAAAACTTTCTCATAGACCCAGTGCAGCGACGGTACTTATAGTATGATGTTAAATTTACCTACTTTTTCGATTTGGATTTAGTTCAGAATTTTTGGGTTTTTTAGTGTTCAATAGAGCAATAGTTAAAAGTAGTGATTTTTCTGTCCATACAGTTGGTAGTGGGAAATGAAAATTGTCCTGTTAATTTGTTGCAGCCGCCATGTCCTCTGAAAGACTGACACTTATGTAAGAGCAAGAGGTGATCGAGCTACTGACGAATTATAGTCACATTCTAGCTGAAATTGTAAGAATTTTGATTCAAATTTCAATGCTTTCGAATTGTTATAGTGTTAAGTCATTTCCTTAGTTTCAAGGTTTATGCTGAAATTGTGTGTGATTTTGTACTTTTGGCAGCAAAACTGCTTGGCTGAAAGGGTTTTTGAGAGATGAGTTTTTCTCCGTCTTCCTTTTCGGTCATCAAGGGTGCGTTTGGTACGCAGACGGGACGGGATGGAACGGGATGGGACGGAACAGGACGGGACGGATGTTGTAAATTTTGAAAAAAACAAGGGCCATTGTTGTCCTAAAATGTTAAAAAATTTTGTCCCACAGACGTGGAACAACCCGTTCCATGGGGGGAGGTGGAACCAAAAATCATCCAAAACTTGTCCCGTGGAACGCCTTGTCCCACTCATTTTAGGCGTATCAAACGCGGGACGGAACGCCTCGTCCCGTCCCGTCCCGCGTACCAAACGCACCCCAAAGGACTTTCTTTTCCCAGACCCACTTCAAATCGAATAGATGGAAGCTACCAACCCATCTCTTGGAAGGTAATTTCTGGAGTTATTAACTTTTTTGGAATATTTTATTAGTATTTTTTTTTATCAAGGGAAATTAGATACCCATTTTATTAATTTATGGAGTTTGCTGGGTTGGTAGCTTCCATCTATTCCATTTGAATTCCAGGACAAGAAAAAGCAGATTTCAAAGGAAAAGCAAAGGATTTTACAGCCACTGCTGCGAAGGTACCTACAATGTGTTGTTAAATTTACCCAATTTTTCGATTTGGATTTAGTTCAAAGTTTTTGGGTTTTTGACTTAGTTAAAGTAGTGATCTGTGTGTTTGTACAATTGTAGTGGGAAATGAAAATTGTCTTGTTAATTTGTTGCACAGCAAGACATTGGCATATGCATGAAGGTTTATGGTATTTGTATGATTTAAACACACCCACATGGTTTGGTTATGTTGTGTTGTGTGTGCAATGCATAAACTGTTGGATATTCAAATAAAAACATTCTCCATGCTGCCAGCCTGTACTTCACTCAAGTATTTCCCACACTTGTCATATGAATATGCTCATTCCTTGTGTCCGCCGAAAGTAAACTTCATGGCAGCAATCTGTTGCCATGTGATTGTTAATCTCAGCTGTGTGTTACAAGCTGGAAAGCTGCAATGTGTTTGTATTCATAACTGATACACGTGTGAAAGGGATAAAGGCCATCGGACCATGTGAGAAGATGGACAGCAGCTAGCATGTGCTAGCTGCCATGATTAATTGTTTTCTTGCATTGTATAAGTAGGTTATTATGTTAGGGTTTTAATAATGTGAGTGTATTCGAAGGGAAGTATCCCATTTTTCTGATTGTATTCTCTAAGTTGTTAGAAGCTTGTAAGCTTCGGTTGTTCATGCTTTGTAAACTGATTTCTTTCAAATAGAGTGTTGTGTGTAAGCTTGCCTTTCTTCTATCCTTCCTTCATTTGTTTGTCCAAGAAGTTTTGAGAGTGTGAAAGACAAAGGTGTGACAAGTTTGTAAACTTATCACCGAAATATTGGTATTACTAGCAAATCCTAATCCTCTAATACCAACATTTGGTATCAGAGCCAGAATACTTTCTGGCAAGTGCAGCAGCTATGGCATTAAACCTAGTGCAACTCCAAGTTCCGGTGTTGAAGAAAGAAAATTATGAAAGATGGTGTATCCAGTTCAAAGCCTTATTTGGATCACAGGAGCTGTGGGAAGTTGTCAATAGTGGATTTGTAGCACCCACTGCCATGCAAGAAGCTGCATACACTGCAGATCAAAGCAACACTCTCAGGGACTTACGAAAGAAGGACCAAAAGGCTTTGTATCTCCTCTATCAAGGTCTAGAAGATGCAACGTTCGAAAAGGTTGCAGAAGCAACAACGAGCAAGTAAGTATGAGACACACTCAGTATCATCTACAAAGGTGTATATCGAGTCAAGAAAGTGAGATTACAATCACTTCGAGCAGATTTTGAAACTGCTCACATGAATGAAAGAGAGAGCATCTCAAACTATCACACAAGGCTCGCTGTGATAGTAAACCAAATGAGAAGAAATGGCGAGAGACTCGATGAAGTACGAGTTGTGGAGAAGATACTCCGGTCACTCACATACAAGTTCGAACATGTGGTGACTGCCATTGAAGAATCCAAGGATTTGGAGACAATGAGCGCAGAAAAGCTACTAGGATCACTCCTAGTTCATGAGCAACGCATTCAGAAGAATGCAAGCCCCTCAACGCTGGAACAAGCTTTGGAGACAAAGCTCAGTATTAACAAGCCAAGTGGAGGCCGTGGGACGTGGAACTCACGTCGAGGAAGCTCATCCAATCGCAGCCGAGGACGAACTCGAGGAAGAGGTCGTGGCTATGCACAGAATCGAGGACAATCTCAAGAATGGAGATCCGCTCGAGGAAAGGCACATATCCAGTGTCACTTGCAAGCAATATGGACATTATGCAAATGAATGTTCATATAAAAACGGTGAGCATGTCAACCTGGCAGAATCAAGTGGGAATGATGGTGAGGAATTCACTGTCCTACTAGCACACCATGATTCCAGTTGCCAACAAGATGTTTGGTACTTGGATTCTGGTGCAAGTAACCACATGTGTGGAAGGAAAAAGTTCTTTGCCGAACTCAAAATGGAGGCTTATGGATCTGTAAGCCTTGGTGACTCCTCAAGGCTGCCAGTTGAAGGAAAAGGGAGAATCAAAATCATCCAGAAAGATGGAAAAGAAGAATACATCTCAGATACCTATTACATACCAGGTATGAAGAGTAATATTCTGAGCATTGGTCAATTGCTCCAGAAAGGGTACATCATACATATGGAAGATATGTTTCTCACTCTAAGGAATGCAAGAAGAAGGCTCATTGCACGGGTTCAAATGTCAAAGAACCGTATGTTCCTACTGAGATTGAACACAAAGATTGGGAGTTGCAACATTGGTGAGATTGAAAATGAGTCGTGGAGATGGCATCTTCGTTTTGGCCATCTTCATTTCAATGGTCTAAAATTGCTGTCAAGTGGAAGAATGGTGCGCGGACTACCTCAGATTGAAACCAATCACCAAATATGTGAAGGCTGCGTGCTTGGCAAGCAAACACGATTATCATTCCCTGTTGGTAATGCATGGAGAGCAAAGGCACCAATGCAGTTGGTGCACACGGATATATGTGGTCCTTTGGATCCCATGTCCTATGGAGGTAATAGATACTTCATTACCTTTATTGATGACTTTAGTAGGAAGACTTGGGCCTATTTTCTCAAAGAAAAGTCTGCTGCCCTAAGAGTCTTCAAGGAGTTCAAGGCATTCACAGAAGCTGAGAGTAACCACAAACTTGTGGCTGTGAGATCTGATAGAGGTGGAGAGTACACCTCCAATGCTTTCCAAGCATACTGCAAGGAGCAAGGGATTAAGCACCAAATGACAGCTGCCTATACACCACAGCAAAATGGTATAGCCGAAAGGAAGAATCGAACCATCCTTGACATGACAAGGTCCATGCTTAAGGAGAAGAACCTGCCAAAAGAATTGTGGGCAGAAGCTGTTGCTTGTTCGATTTACTTGTTGAATCGATGTCCAACAAAGAGTGTCAAGAGGATGACACCACAAGAGGCTTGGAGTGGACACAAGCCGAATGTTGCACACCTAAAAGTCTTTGGATGTGTTGCATATGCTCAAGTACCAGAAGCTAAGAGGAGGAAGCTTGATGATCGAAGTGAGAAGTGTGTGTTTGTGGGCTATAGTGAAGAGTCCAAAGCATACAAACTCTACAACCCATTAAATGGCAAATTAGTGGTTAGTAGAGATGTCATCTTCAGTGAAGAAGAGACATGGAAGTGGAACAACAAAGAGGTCAGTAAGGAGAGACTTGTTTCCATTGACTTTGAAGAACAAGAAGTTGTACCACAAGTCAAACCACAACCTACTCAATCTGGCACAATAACTCCAGTGCACAGAAATGCAAGAAATGGCCCTACATCCAGTGAGGAAGGAAGTTCATCAACTCCAGTGAGGCTAAGAAGTCTCACAGAAATTTATGGACAAGAAGAGGGAGAAGAAACAAACCTATTTTGTCTATATGCAGACCATGAACCTCTTTCATTCAATGAAGCTGTGAAAGAGGTCCATTGGAAGAAAGCCATGGAAGAAGAAATCCATGCCATTGAGAAGAATGACACCTGGAAGTTGACAAAACTTCCACCAAATCAGAAGGCTATAGGTGTCAAATGGGTTTATAAGATCAAACGCAATGCAGATGGAAGTGTGGAACGGTACAAATCGAGACTTGTGGCAAAGGGCTATAAACAGAAGCATGGAGTGGACTATGATGAAGTCTTTGCTCCAGTTGCAAGACTTGACACGGTGAGGTTGCTAATTTCCCTTGCTGCTCATCATAAGTGGAAAATTTATCAATTAGATGTCAAGTCAGCCTTCCTAAATGGATTGCTTGAAGAAGAAGTATACGTAGAACAACCGGAGGGTTTTCAAATACAAGGGGAAGAAGATAAAGTCTATCACTTGAAGAAAGCCTTGTATGGCCTCAAGCAAGCACCACGAGCTTGGAATTCAAGGATTGACAACTATCTTCACCAAAATGGATTTCTAAAGTGTCCATACGAGCATTCTCTTTATATGAAGAATGGTGAGAAAGGGGAATTTTTAATCATTTGTCTCTATGTAGACGATCTATTGTTTACAGGAAACAATGAGGGAATGTTCAATGAGTTCAAGCACTCCATGTTCAGTGAGTTCGAGATGACTGACATTGGTTTAATGTCATAATTCCTTGGCATAGAAGTGAAGCAAGAAAGTGAGGGCATTTTCATCTCTCAACAAAGGTACATGAGAGACATATTGAAGAAGTTCAATATGGACAATTGTAACACTATCAATACTCCAGTTGCAACTGGATTGAAGCTGTCCAGAGGAGGAGAGGGTGAGTTTGTAAACTCAACTGTGTACAAAAGCCTTGTTGGAAGCCTAAGGTACCTCACAATCACAAGACCGGACATAGTTTATGGTGTTGGACTTGTAAGTCGATACATGGAAACACCAAAGGAGTCTCATTGGCTTGCTGTCAAGAGGATTCTAAGATACATAAAAGGTACTCTAAACTTTGGTCTATTTTATAATTTTGGTGAAGATGCAAAATTATATGGTTATTCGGATAGTGATTGGGGAGGTGATCAAGATGAAAGAAAAAGCACCACAGGCTATGTATTTTTCTTAGGTACAACTGCTTTCTCATGGTCTTCAAAGAAGCAATCAATCGTTGCCTTGTCTTCATGTGAAGCTGAATATGTAGCTGTAGCCTCAACCGTGTGTGAGGCAATATGGTTAAGGAATCTGTTGAATTCAGTGTGTCATTCACAAGAGGAATCGACCTTGATTCATGTGGATAATGTATCTGCAATCAAACTTGCAAAGAATCCAGTTTAACATGGAAGGAGCAAGCACATTGATACTAGGTTCCATTTTCTAAGGGATCATGTGAAACAAAAGACAATTGAGCTTGTCTATTGTCACACAAAGGAACAAGTGGCTGACATCTTCACTAAGCCACTGCCAATTGAATCATTCCGAGTAATGCGTGAAATGCTAGGAATGAAGGTGTTTTGATTTGAAGGGGAGTGTTGGATATTCAAATAAAAACATTCTCCATGCTGCCAGCCTGTACTTCACTCAAGTATTTCCCACACTTGTCATATGAATATGCTCATTCCTTGTGTCAGCCGAAAGTAAACTTCATGGCAGCAATCTGTTGCCATGTGATTGTTAATCTCAGTTGTGTGTTACAAGCTGGAAAGCTGCAATGTGTTTGTATTCATAACTGATACACGTGTGAAAGGGATAAAGGCCATCGGACCATGTGAGAAGATGGACATCAGCTAGCATGTGCTAGCTGCCATGATTAATTGTTTTCTTGCATTGTATAAGTAGGTTATTATGTTAGGGTTTTAATAATGTGAGTGTATTCGAAGGGAAGTATCCCATTTTTCTGATTGTATTCTCTAAGTTGTTAGAAGCTTGTAAGCTTCGGTTGTTCATGCTTTGTAAACTGATTTCTTTCAAATAGAGTGTTGTGTGTAAGCTTGCCTTTCTTCTATCCTTCCTTCATTTGTTTGTCCAAGAAGTTTTGAGAGTGTGAAAGACAAAGGTGTGACAAGTTTGTAAACTTTCACCGAAATATTGGTATTACTAGCAAATCCTAATCCTCTAATACCAACATAAACTCAGTTGGCTGATTAAATTAAAACTGAAGAGTTTTGAAATTTGAGATGCATAGCAGCCTAAGTCCACAAATAAGTTGCCGCACTAATTCAATAAAGTTTCATAACACGGAACAAAGTTCCTTGACCACCACACAGCCCTAACTTAAGGCTGATAATCCTTGAATCTCAAATAGTATATCACCATGTATAGCAGATAAGTCATATTTGAAGATTACCACATAATCTATAGCCTAAAAAGTTAGAAGAAATTAATAGATTCTAAAAAAGGTGTGATGAATAGCATCGTGTATATATTCTTCTTCCCATAAGCAGCTTTTATGGAATTTCATTCATTTTGCACATTATTAACACTGGTCGTTATTTAATTTCACAACATACCCAAATGCAATTCAAAGTTTGGAATTTGATATATATCGATGTGGGAATTCAAAGCTTTTTCAGTGTTTAGTTTGTTTATATATTTGAAGGAGTTAATGTTGGATGCAAAGATAATATACCCAGTAGGGATGGACATAACATTCTTCGCCATATAAATATAAAGATCCACAGTCCAAACAAAATTACTAGAAGATAAATTTGATAGTTCATCACCAGGCTGTTGTACAGTACATGGCAAATTATGAGGCCAAGAAAGAAATTACTTCGTTTCAAGCACTAAAGCAAAAGAATACGAAGAAGAAGGGATTTTGGTTATGGTTTTTCTTTGGTAGTGTTAGATTTATGTATATGATCCAACTGACTTTACAGTGAAACTGAAATGAAAAACTATTGTAGTGAGAAATAAGCAGATTTTTCTTTGTTAGTGTTAGTTATGTATAATTTTTTAGATTTTTAAAGGAAGAATAATTGGAATTGAAACTTTGGCTTTTGGATTTTCTGGGAAGAGCAAAGAATTTCGGATGAAATGATGCATCTTCTTTTACACAATGATGGTTGGTCTGACATCGGTTAGCAAGATATAATCTTGACCATCCAAGTAAGTCATTTTATGAGATGCTTACACGTTATATGAGCTATAGCACATCCAAATAAGACAACTATAAAACTGAGAGTACAAGTAATCTGCAAAAGTGTTTATACATCAACATTCGTATCCCCTTGCCTTTCAATAAACAGTCATCTTAATATAACTCGTGAGATTGAGTACATTGACTAAGATGGCGAAGCAAAAAATATTTTTAAAGACAATGCAATGGGATAAATCAATGGTGAGTGATAACAATGTCTTTTGTAGATTTGTTCTGTTTCGTTAAAACTAGCACTTCCAAGTCCACTTGGAGCTGCCTCATCACGATTTTCATGTGTTCATTTCAGGATCTTCAGCGTTTGGCTGAGTTCTTCAAAATCTTGCTTGTACACCAAACGAGCCCCACATTTCTTCACCGTATTCAAGTCTGCTTTTACGTCACACTTCCCAATACCACCAAAGTAAGTTTCGAATAAAAACTATTCTTGAAGGCATCGTGAATGATGCAAATAAAATACCCAAAGACGTTCTGACATAAGAGACCCTATTTTGTAGTTTTTTCCCTTCTTGTCAATAGTTATAATTGAACAACGAATAATGAACTTATCACAATGATGGTGGAGGAAGATCCACGTTTACTGAATGTACCATGCTTTGATTACTGAACCACTTTGAAATTTCACTTCCAGAGATTACAATTTCTTGGTCACAAACTGAGAATCCCTGTAGCAGAAGAAAGATCAATTATTTAGAAAGAGAGAGAGAGAGAGAGAGAGAGAGAGAGAGAGAGAGAGAGAGGTCAAATACTGAGAATCCCTGTAGCAGAAGAAAGATCAATTATTTAGAGAGAGAGAGAGAGAGAGAGAGAGAGAACTAGATGTCCACCAGATGTCCAATTGATGAAGGTATTTCTCCGATCCCAGCCCCACTTATGTTAATCCACCGCGAATTCTTCATCTGCTCCCCAAATTTTGGAATCTTTTTCAGATTTTTGCAATTATCTAGATGCAAGTCCTTAAGGCCAACCAGATGTCCAACTGATGAAGGTATTTCCTCGATTGCACTACCACTTAAGTTGATCAACTGCAAATTCTTCATCTGCTCCCCAAATTTTAGAATCTTTTTCAGATTTTTGCAATTATCTAGATGCAACTCCTCAAGGCCAACCAGATGTCCAATTGATGAAGGTATTCCCTCTATCCCAGCCCCACTTAAGTTAATCCACCGCAACTTCTTCATATGCTCCCCAAATTCTAGAATCATTTTCAGATTTTTGTAATTATCTAGACGCAAGTCCTCAAGGCCAACCAAATGTCCAATTGATGAAGGTATTCCCTCGATCGCACTACCACTTAAGTTAATCCACCGTAACTTCTTCATCTGCTCTCCAAATTCTGGAATCTTTTTCAGATTTTTGCAATTATCTAGATGCAAGTACTCAAGGTCAACCAGATGTCCAATTGATGAAGGTATTTCCTTGATCCTAGCCCCACTTAAGTTGATCCGCCACAACTTTTTCATATGCTCCCCAAATTCTGAAATCTTTTTCAAATTTTTGCAATTATCTAGATGCAAGTACTCAAGGCCAACCAGATGTCCAATTGATGAAGGTATTTCCTCGATCCTAGCCCCACTTAAGTTGATCCGCCACAACTTCTTCATCTGCTCCCCAAATTCTGGAATCTTTTTCAGATTTTTGCAATTATCTAGATGCAACTCCTTAAGGCCAACCAGATGTCCAATTAATGAAGGTATTTCCTCGATCACAGCCCCACCTAAGTTAATTTTCAGCAACTTCCTTATCTGCTCCCCAAATTCTGGAATCTTTTTCTGATTTTTGCAATTATCTAGATGCAACGCCTTAAGCCCAACCAGATGTCCAATTGATGAAGGTATTTCCTCGATCCCAGCCCCACTTAACTTAATCCGCTGCAAATTCTTCATCTGCTCCCCAAATTCTGGAATCATTTTCAAATTTTTGCAATTATCTAAATGCAACTCCTCAAGGCCAACTAGATGTCCAATTGATGAAGGTATTTCCTCGATTGCACTACCACTTCAATTGATCAACTGCAAATTCTTAATCTGCTCCCCAAATTCTAGAATCTTTTTCAGATTTTTGCAATTACCTAGATCCAAGTACTCAAGGTCAACCAGATGTCCAATTGATGAAGGTATTTCCTCGATCCCAGCCCCACTTAAGTTAATCCACCGCAACTTCTTCATTTGCTCCCCAAATTTTGGAATCTTTTTCAGATTTTTGCAATTATCTAGATGCAAGTCCTCAAGGCCAACCAGATGTCCAACTGATGAAGGTATTTCCTCGATCCCAGCCCCACTTAAGTTAATCTGCCACAAATTCTTCATCTGCTCCCCAAATTTTGGAATCTTTTTCAGATTTTTGCAATTACCTAGATGCAAGTCCTCAAGGCCAACCAGATGTCCAACTGATGAAGGTATTTCCTCGATCCCAGCCCCACTTAAGTTAATCTGCCGCAACTTCTTCATCTGCTCCCCAAATTCTGGAATCCTTTTCAAATTTTTGCAATTATCTAGACGCAAGTCCTCAAGGCCAACCAAATGTCCAATTGATGAAGGTATTCCCTCGATCGCACTACCACTTAAGTTAATCCACCGAAACTTCTTCATCTGCTCCCCAAATTCTGGAGTCTTTTTCAGATTTTTGCAATTATCTAGACGCAAGTACTCAAGGCCAACTAGATGTCCAATTGATGAAGGTATTTCCTCGATCCCAGCCCCACTTAAATTAATCCACCGCAACATCTTCATCTGCTCCCCAAATTATGGAATCTTTTTCAAATTTTTGCAATTTTCTAGATGCAAGTACGCAAGGCCAACTAGATGTCCAACTGATGAAGGTATTTCCCCGATCCCAGCCCCACTTAAGTTAATCTGCCGCAACTTCTTCATCTGCTCCCCAAATTCTGGAATCTTTTTCAGATTTTTGCAATTACCTAGATACAAGTACTCAAGGCCAATCATATGTCCAATTGATGAAGGTATTTCCTCGATCCCAGCCCCACCTAAGTTAATTTTCAACAACTTCTTCATATGCTCCCCAAATTCTAGAATCTTTTTCAGATTTTTGCAATCATCTAGATGCAACTCCTCAAGGCCAACTAGATGTCCAATTGATGAAGGTATTTCCTCGATCCCAGCCCCATTTAAGTTAATCCACCGCAACTTCTTCATATGCTCCCCAAATTCTGGAATCGTTTTCAGATTTTTGCAATTATCAAGAGAGAGAACCTCGAGGGAATCCATTTCAAACTCAGTTTGGAGGCTCTTAATGCTTTTGCAGCTAGAAAGACACAAAGATTTAAGTCTTTTAAGGACTGCAATAGACGGGTGGATCTCGACTAAATTCTCACAATGCTTAAGTTTCAACGTCTCAAGATTTGGAAGGCTACTGAAATCTGGAGTACTCGTCAATTTATTGGAGTCGCTAAGATCGATATATTTCAAGTTGGGCAAGTCCTGTACAACACCGATAAGGTTCATATCATATATTTAGCTTCTACAACCTTAATGTTTATTCAAAACAATAAATAAATCTTAATTTTGTAAATTAAATAGCATTTATTCAATAGTATTTCTTACCTTTTTCCCCTCCCATAGCCGAATAAGTTTGCTCTTACGCATCTCAAGTTGAGTAAGAAAACACGGTTGGAAGCTGGTTGGAAGAAACTTGGACGGATAGAAACTCCAATTTATAATTCTCAAGGTACATGGAAGAAATTCGAGGCCTGAAGAAAAAATCAAATTACCAAATTCCAAAAACCTCAGTCCATGGAGCTTAGAAAAGGCTTCCCAATTCCACTGGCATACCTTCTCTATTTTGGGCAGACAAAAGAATATTGCTTCAACTGCTCCCGTTCCCTGGCAAAAAAGGCCAAATTAATTTCACATTTGTCTAACAATGTCAAAAAGAAATCATATCTTCTTTCAAACTTGGTATTTAACTTCTTACCTTATTGCTCGTGAATACATGTTTTATGTCATCGAAAAGCCACAACCTACTGCGTTGACCAAGCTCTTCAGACTCTTCACGAACAATTGTCCATGCCATTTCTTGTATCAAATCATGCATCCATATCCTGTTTTCGTAACCATTGCATAGGAGAGATCTCTCAATTAGTTTATCTATCCTATTACTAGTAGAAATTCCAAATGAATTGTCTAGCATCCACACTACTTCGATCCTGTGCTTCCTTTGTGGAAACACGCAACATCGAGAAAAATTCTCCTGTCTTTTCTAGCCCATCATAACTAACTTTCAGTGAATGAAAAACTGTTTGGTTAGGAATTTTCTCTAGATTATCCCGTTCACTATTCCAAAAATCTAACCCTCTCTTAAACAATGCCGACCCCAAAGTTTTAAGAGCTAATGGAAGGCCTTTAGCATGATTAATGAAATACTTAAACAACTCCGAAAAATCTTCCTCAGGTTGGTCTTTTTTAAAGGCATGCAAGCTAAAGAGCTCAAGTGCTTCGACATCATTCAACCCCTGCACCTCATATGATGCTTCTATACCATGTTGGACTAGCAAATGCTAATTCCTAGTTGTCACGATAATTCTACTCCCTATACCAAACCAACCTTGATTTCCAGCCAACACTTCGAGTTGCTTTAATTCATGCACGTCATCAAGTACAAGAATAACCTTTTTATTGTGTAAGAACTTCTCAGTGAGAATGCTTAAGAGTTCTTCATCTCAAATTTCTTCGATCCTTTCCTTCAAGAACGGGAAAAGAAGTTTTTTTGCAAGATCAACTATACCCTTTTTTGCACAAACCTCTCTGACATTGGCAAGAAAACAATGAACTTCAAAATGATGGCAAATTTTATCATAAACGAGCTTAGCAAGGGTTGTCTTGCCTATGCCGCCCATCCCCGTTATCCCAATAAAGCGAACATCATTGACATCGTGAGCTAGTAGCAAACTTAGTTGCTCAAGTGCATAATCAATTCCAACTAACTTCCGTGAGGAAACTGATAGCGTGAATGTAGGTTGCACTTTCCTCCACACCCATTTGACGATGTCTTCAATCAGCTCTCTATCAGACCTGGAAAGAAGAAAATTATAATAAGTCAACCAAACAGGGGGACCAAAGCAAGAACAAGAACGAAACATTCAAATATGCATGCTTACTTAAAATTCGTCCGATGCTTCCCAGTAATTTTGGATACTATTTTTAGATCAGCTTTCCATTGGACCACCTTCTTTTTATCTTCGGTACTGATCAAGTTTCTTTCATGCTCCGCAAAGGCTTCCGCAAAACAACCCCATTGATTTCCAACGTCAGATGGATCTCTCATAAAAGACGGGCAGAACCGAGTCCCTGTCTTCCATACATTGAAGAATGGTTGTAAGTTCATTCAAGCACCATTTGGAAGAAGCATAGTTCGGCGAGAGAACAACAATTGCAGTATGCGATTTTTCAATTGCACTCGGGAGCTCAAGACGAATACTTGAGCCTCCTTCAAGCTCTCGGTCGTCATAGAAAGTCCTAATTCCTCGCCACTTGCACAATTCACCATATAAATGAGATACAAAACCCTGGCGGGTGTCTACACCCCTAAAGCTCAAAAACACAGCATACTCCCATCGAGGAGTTGATTCATTCGAAAGAAAAGATGCAGAGGCTCTTTGGGTGCTCAATGCCATAGGGAGAAACACTTGCTGTAAATCGTGTACTGCAAACAGTAAATGAATGAACAAGTAAAAAGATAGAAAATCAATGTTTTCAAATGTAAAAAAATAAAAAATAAAAAAATTGAAGCTTTAAAATGTATATATATTAACCAAAAGAGATTAAGGACCGAGAGAAAATACTAGAAAAAGCAAAATACATAATCAACACAAACTTACACGAGCAGAGAAAAGTGACAAATGGCAAGGCAAGAAGAAATAAATATTAAAATTTTATTTCTTGAGCTTTCAAAATTGTATTTTTAGTTTTTAATTTCTTTATCTAAACTTGTTATAGATGTGTAATTGACAAAAGGCAATAAAAGAAGCAAAAAAATCACACTGAAATTTTCAAAGCAAAATTGTAGCAAGAAAGGAAAAGAACAATGAAAATGAATTACATGAACTGAAACGCCATGACACAAGCCAATAAAATGTATAAAACGTTACTTGAAGCTCAGAAATACAAAATCCATGCCACTGAGTGACACAATAGGATGTTCAAAATCAAAGCAGTTAAGAGTCAGTGTACACATGAACAATTGAATGTTACAGATGGAATGCAAAATCACATGGAATGAAATCATCAAATCCCAAAAGAAAACGTTTCAAAGCATTCTTGCGAAATCAAAATGCAACAACCATTTGATTATTAGTTCAACACAAATCATTATGAAAACAATATACAACACAAAAACATACCCATCCGACTTTTTCTTAATTTCTTGAATTTCTTGACTATATTTCCTTCTTGATTATATTTCTCTATCAACATGTAAATGTACTGGGAATTGGGCAAAGAAACATACCATAGTCCGCCAGCAGCTCAGGAGTTCGACAAGTAAGTGAAGCGCCTCAATTTTTCAGAGAAATTGACTGCAATGCAAGGGTTTTTGGGGAAATTCAGAGCGAGAATGTGAGGGAATTAGGGTTCGGAAGGGGCCATCTTTCTCTCAGTCAAACAAAGAATCCAAATTAGTCAGGAATTCTTTCTTCTTTTTTTTTTGTCGACAAATTGTCAGTCAGAACAACTCAGAAGGTACTGGGCTGAACTCAAGACACCTGCTTACACTAAATTACTTTTAGAAGGGAGGGTAGCTTGTGTCATTTGGTCTTCTCGAAACTGCGTCCGCAAGAAGCAATGGGGAGCTTTCGGTGGAACTTTTGAAAGGCCTAAATTACCCCCTATATAATATTCAAATTACAACACTTAACCTAACTTGACTCTCTTCGGCGTCTTGGGAGCAGACTAGATTTTGCTCTGTGTTTCTCTCCCGGCAGCAAGTTGTTGCCGCCAAACCTCTCCGCTTCCATCGGCCGCCAACAATCTGTCGCAGCTACTCCCATTAGGTTTGCCCACCCTTTTCCTATCAGAGGTTTTTTTCCTGGAAAATACGCAGAGTTGATCGACCGGCGCATAGGGTCGAAGATATGGGTGATAACGAAGTACTCTGAGCCTCGAAGACGTCACTGAGTAGTATGATTCACTCTCTCATTTGGATTTTTTTTTACTCGGTTTCTCGACTAGTGTGAATCTTTATTTTTGTGAATGCTTCAACTCTTAGGGGTAGATTTAATTGGGATTTTGAGGGATTTTAATTCTTTTAATAAATCTAAGAGTATTCAATAGGATTTTAAGTGATTTTCTAAAATTCAAGGTGTATTCAATTTGAATTTTAAGATAGTTTATTAAAACTCTTAGAAATCCGGGTGTATTCAATTAGAATTTTAAAAAAGTTTATAATATTCTAGGTGTATTCAATTAGAAATTGATTTTAAAGAATTTAAGAAAGTTGAAGAATTAGAGAGAATTGGAGAGATTTCGTAGTGTATTTTAAGCATCTACAAATCTCACCTTTCCCCATATGAGATTTCGAGAGAATTGGATCAAAATTTTATATGGAATTCCTACAAATCAATTAAACTCCATAAAAATCTATAGATTTATACATTCATTAAAGTCTCTTAAATTCTCAATTGAATTATTAATGGGAAACTTATACAAAGAACAAGACAGTTGCAAGTTAATCAAACAGAATTGTCTTTGTTAGTATTTCAGTTAGAAAATTGATCAGGGAAAACAGTTTATTGGAGAAGTCTGAATCGAGCTCTTACAAGTAATAGGCAGTACAATTCATCCAACCTCAGTAATCTCTTATTATTATGTCGATTCTCTGGGATCATCCAACGGAGTACATGAGCCTTCCGGAGCCATCCTCGGTGTCGAAACAATCGTTCTTGGCTGTGAAATTCGATACCAGGTTTGATCCTATAGTTGCTGACGTGATGGTTACCACATTGGTATTGATGTGAACACGGTTGTGTATGTTGCCTGTGTTTATGTTGTTTTAAGAGGAATTGATTTGAAAAGTGGGAGGGAGATTACTGCTTGATTGAGTGCAGAGATGCTGTCAAGATGGTTGGGGTTTTGGCTAGATACTCGTCAACTAGGCCTCCAATGACACGCCCCAATCCTAATATCGGGGCGTGCTGGCCGTCACGTGAAGGTGACGTAGCCAAAAGTGCAAAGCGGAAGAAACAGATATAAATTAAGTGCAGAAAAAAAAACACGATAATTTACAATATAAAAAAAGAGTAAGTGAAAGGTAAAACGGAAGTGAAGCAACACAGTAACACAGCAAATCCTAGGTGCAGTCCAGATTAAACAAATGCTAGAATATAACAAAAGAAATCATACATGGATGGTGGTCTGTCAGAACTGCCTGGATGCCTCGTTAGCCGCTGACGTCCCTGCTACCTAGAACCTGGAAGGGCGCAAAACAGAAAACGTGAGTGGGCAAAAATAAATCTTTTCCAAAACCGTTTCAGAAATCAGTATATAACCCTTCACTGTAAATCAAGTATAGTTCCCATAAAGTATCATATATACGTATACGAAATATCGTACTGAAATAAAAAACTCAACATCGAAATCCAGAAATAAGCAATGTCGAAATACCCAACTCAAATGAAAATAAACATCAAGCAGGTGAGATAAATCAATATGCCATCGATAATATCATGTCAGCCGGAGTCACCTATAGTGACCTGTACGGCTGAATCTATAGCTCCTCAACCATTATCCTGCACACGAGTTGGAACCACCTGCAATGGTCTGTACGACAGGCTATGTGTGCAGTGGTCTGTACGACAGGCTATGTGTATAATATGACGCTCAGTGCTACGATCACGTGAAGGCTGTGCGACGAATCGCGAGTCACCTACGAGTCGGAACCACCTATAGTAGTCTGTACGACAGGCTGCACTTGCCTTGGATCCAAGGTGAGCGTACGGTGCGAGAGGTGAACAATAAAATAACATAAAATATTCATCGTAAAATAATATAAATAGTACTTTTTACAAAAGCATGTTTCGGATTTGCAGCTCCATAAAATATTCATCGTAACTCCGATTTCAATTTCGATTTTACTTACGCCTACGCGGTCGTAACGTCGAGGACTTTGAGAATACAATAAAATAGAAGCTCGTACACGTCACGAAATAATGGTCAACGAAAGTCAACAATCTCGCTTCTAGGGCATTTCGTCAATTCACTCATTTGAAATGAATAAAACTAGGGGTGGTTTTGGTACATTACCGTACAAAAACCTCCGTACCGATTACCATACCAAATATTTGGTACGACAAAATCTATTACCATTACCGTACCAAACTTTTGGTATACCGAATATTGGTATACCAAATAGTTTGGTTGGTATGGTATGTCGATGGTAATTACCACTTTGTTTTACGCCACTTAGTTTGCCCAAAATCTAATATTTTTCTAACCTAATTCAAAGCCCATAAATATATACACAGTTTGACATATATACACAATTTAACCTAATTCAAGATTTTTTACTATTGTATGTCAAAGTGGTAAAAACTTAGTAAATCATAAGACAAGATTTCTATAACATGCTAAGACTCAAATGAACCAGAAACGTAAGACAACAAACCACAAAAATGTAAATATCCATAGCTGTGCTCGACGACTGGTTTGCTGATTTGAACCCACAATCCAAGGTGATAATACCCAATGCATATGTTGTGCCCTCACTTGGAAGACAAAGTCGCCGGAAACAAGAAATGAAGATGAATCAATGACAGAGATGCGACGGCGGAACAAGCCCTAGGTTTCTAATGTGTCGAGCAGGACCAGAGTGAGAGACTAAGAGTGTTTGGTTTGTGGAGATTTTAGGAATAGGATAAATGAGTCAAAGTGTCAAACGACATCATATAATATTACATAATACATAATAATATATATATATATACATGAATAAATATATAATATAATATTAATAATATTGGTAACCGGTAGGTATGGTATACCACCGGTACTAGTTTTGAGTACCAGTACCGTACCGAAACAGTATGGTATGGTACAAATACCGTACCATTACCAGTGGTACAAATTTTTTGGCACAACTTTAGTATGGTACGGTTGGTAATACGGTAGGTATGGTAATGTGGTAAAAAATTCCACCCCTACCCTCGAACACCCCACCAGACAGTTCCTACTAACTTAACCTAGGCCCATTCACGTCTAGTTAGCACATCCAAACTTTCAAAAAGCAAAATTCAAAAAAATCAAACAAAAATTACAAAATTCAATTGAAAAATCGCAAGAAAAATGAATTGGGAATTGGGCAAAGAAACATACCATAGTCCACCTAGTCCATTTATCCACTCAAATGAACAGTAAAAGACTCTCATGAACAGTAATAGGCCACTGCATCTCCACCGCTAAAAAAATGCGCTGACGCCCAGCCCATTTATAATATTTTTAATTTTTTTGTAAAAGAATAAAAAAATAAAATAGTTTTAATTTCGGATAGGATTTTTAACTAATCTTGAATAAAAAAAATAGTTTTAATTTCTCGCTTATCCATCTCATTACCCGTAAGTGGGTCGTGAGTAGTGCGAACCTAACTTTCACACAACGTAAGATCTTCAATGAGCGTCTACGAAGACATTTTTTTCTCTCTTAAAGTGTAGAAAATATTGACATGTAGATAGTATAGAAAGTGTAGAAATATTGAAATGTGGTGTAAGGTTGAAGATGAGGGTTAGGTATTTATAGAAAAAATAATAATATTTTTAAATTTTTTTCTGTATTTTTAAAAAAAAAATTCCGTATTTTTTATATTTTTAAATTAATTTTAATGTAGTTAATTTGACACACCCGTACCCGAAAGTAGGGCATGCTGGCCGTCACGTGAGTGTGACGTAGCCAAGTGCGCTGTGCGGAAGCCAAGATCGATGACGTAGTACGAATTTATTAAGATCGAAATCTAGCAACCTAAATATGAATGTGTGCTAGAGATATTACAATACTTATACATATTCATAGCGTACTAGGTCAGTGCAGTCAAGCATGAATGAAATAGTTTAATTACACCATCGGTGCCCTACATATGTCAAATCTGTCAGAAAAGGCCGGAAGATCCTCGAAGTGCCAAACTCGGAATTCAAGCTATCTAGAACCTGGAGGGGCGAAAAACAAAAGGGAGTGGGTCAGCAAAAACAATTCTTTTCAAATTCAATCTTTTCTCAAAAGTCTAGCCCCTCTCCGTAAAACCTGTATAGTTCCCAGAAAATAATATACACATATATATCTCAATCTTTCTCAGCATAAAACGTTTTCAAAGTATCTCTTAGTATGTCGTGCAATGCAATTCAATGCCATCTGAATCTCATAAGTAATGCCATGTCATGCATTTCAATAATCATATCGCTACTGTATGTCATCTCAGCCCTCGGCTGTAAATATAGCTCATAACATCTCAATCTCATAATCATATCTACCCTGTACATACATCACTATCACATCATATCATCATCATCATCATTATTATCATCACTGTATCAATAATAAATGCTCTAGTGCTACAATCACGTGAAGACTGTGCGTATGAACGCGGGTCACCTACATGTCGTACCCACTTAAAAGTGGTCTATACGACAAGACTGTGCACCTACTTGGATCCAAGGCGAGCATGCGGTGCGGGAGGTGAATGACACGTGAAAAACTGTGCCTCTATCACTAGGCGTGAGCACTAACAGTATGTACAGGTCTATGAGCTAACAATTCATAATATCTCATCGTTTCACATCATATCTCATCACTGTTCGTTCTCAACTATGCATGTACCTACCTGGTACTTACCTGGCGTCCTCGGCACCAACATATGCATGAAATGTATAATTAAATACTCATGCATCAAAATCAAGTCATATGCATATCGTTAAAAACGTCATTTTCATTTAAAAATGTGATTATGGGAAAATCATTATATATATAGGTTATACGAAAAATAATACTGCCCACTCACTGGTAAGTCGCTGGATCATAGCCCTCGCGTCGGGCCTGGCTACGGTCGTCCTCAGAATACGTTTCACCTATATGAGAAATTACTAAAAATACGTTATTTAAGCACATACGCACAAATACGGAAATAACTTCTCATACGTAGCTCAATTTTGGCATACGAATATACCAACGCGACCTACACGACGTCACGGACGTCGTGATATTTTTGGAAAAATTTTAGGAGCCCGCACGCGCCTCCACGCACCAGGAATGCCACAGGGCTACGCTCCCCCACGCGCGGCGAGTGCACCCCACGCGTCGTCCCCAACTTTCCTCGCCGGACTGGTTTTTCCGGTTACCGGAAAACTTCCGTGTGTGATTTCTCACTCGTTTCTCAACCATTCTTCGTGAAATTTTCCCCAAAATGCTCTAAATTGAAAGTAGAACAAGTCTATACCTTCAAAAACTTCGAAAACCAACGAGAATCTCGTTGGAAAATTTGCAAAGTTTCGGCCTTCCTTGTTCTCGATGATCCCGACGTCAAAGCTTATCAAACGAACGTCTCCGAGCCTCTAGAGGACTCAACAAACACTCCTGTGATCTCAGATTCTCCTAAAACGCAACGTATTAAAAGTTGATGAATAGTGCCAAATATAAACCTTGAGTTTTGGACGTGAAATCGTCGTAGTTCTTACTTGAAAATGGTATGGTTGAGTTCGTATGGACTTCACGAGTCTGAATATGTAATTTGTTTCGTCGATCTACAAGTTTTTGGTATAGGTTGTGTGTATGTCGTACGTGAAAGAACAAGAGAGAGCGAAAAACTGTCGAGAGAGGTAGAGAGAGTGTTCTGAGAGGACTATGAGGAGAGAGAGGTGTCGGTGGTGAGAGTGGACCAAGACCACCAATCACACAATTATTTTTTCTCACTCTTCATTGGCCCCCAATAACTAGGATAATTATATAATTGGCCCAAAATTATTAAACTCATGCATAAACGTTCGCCCGAACTCAAGGGCATAATAGTCATTTCATAACGTCGAAATAAAATCCCGGGACGGGTTATTACATAATTAATCTGAACCGTTGATCTTTGATCGGATGGTCCATTTTAAAAGTAAAATTTAAATTTTTTTTACTGTTGGAAATGCAACGGTCTATAAAAAATAGCCGTTGGAAATCCAACGGCAGAGACTTTGCCACGTCGCCCCTACCGGGTGGCATTTGAGTGCGCCTGCAGGACGGGGCTCGCGACCTGTTTCCTGTCGGTTGCTCGCCGATTCTTCTACGTGAAGCCCACACGCCAGGTCATTTGCCTGGCTTCTTGCTCAGCCAATTTCGGACTGGCCCAGAGACCAGCTTGGGCTGGGTGCCAGCCTCTTTTGTGGGCTGGAGGAGATGGACAGGGTCCAAGGAGATTTTTGTGCTGGGTGCCAGGAAAAGTCCACTCCGGTGGACTTGCTCTTACACTAAATTACTTTTAGAAGGGAGGGTAGCTTGTGTCATTTGGTCTTCTCTGCTTCCGCAAGAAGCAATGGGGAGCTTTCGGTGGAACTTTTGAAAGGCCTAAATTACCCCCTATTTAATATTCAAATTACAACACTTACCCTAACTTGACTCTCTTCGGCGTCTTGGGAGCAGACTAGATTTTGCTCTGTGTTTCTCTCCCGGCAGCAAGTTGTTGCCGCCAAACCTCTCCGCTTCCATCGGCTGCCAACAATCTGTCGCAGCTACTCCCATTAGGTTTGCCCACCCTTTTCCTATCAGAGGTTTTTTCCTGGAAAATACGCAGAGTTGATCGACCGGTGCATAGGGTCGAAGATATGGGTGATAACGAAGGACTCTAAGGCCTCGAAGACGTCACTGAGTAGTATGATTCACTCTCTCATTTGGAGGTTTTTTTACTCTGTTTCTCGACAAGTGTGAATCTTTATTTTTGTGAATGCTTCAACTTTTAGATTTATTAATGGGAAACTTATACAAAGAACAAGACAGTTGCAAGTTAATCAAACAGAATTGTCTTTGTTAGTATTTCAGTTAGAAAATTGATGAGGGAAAATAGTTTATTGGAGAAGTCTGAATCGAGCTCTTACAAGTGATAGGCAGTACAATTCATCCAACCTCAGTAATCTCTTATTATTATGTCGATTCTCTGGGATCATCCAACGGAGTATATGAGCCTTCCGGAGCCATCCTCGGTGTCGAAACAATTGTTCATCGCTGTGAAATTCGATACCAGGTTTGATCCTATAGTTGCTGACATCGATGGTTACCACATTGGTATTGATGTGAACACGGTTGTGTATGTTGCCTGCGTTGATGTTGTTTTAAGAGGAATTGATTTGAAAAGTGGGAGGGAGATTACTGCTTGATTGAGTGCAGAGATGCTGTCAAGATGATTCGGGTTTTGGTCAGATACTCGTCAACTAGGCCTCCAACGCCTCTTCTTGTTGCTCAGATTGACCTCTCTGACCGGTTTAAGGAGTTCATGCGTGTCTCTTCAATTCACCTTGTTGACAGGTGGAGATTCAAGACGTTCAGATCTCCTCCAACCGGGACTACTACAGATGAGTTTGAAGAAGGGAACTGCTTCACGTGCTCTTCACCAGAAGATTCAAGTACCAAAGGCAGCCCAGTAAATTGTTCTCGTGGAAGAAAAACAAAGGTACTGGAGATGGCTCTTGGTTTAGGAGGTTGAGCAGCATTTGTCCTCTCCATATTCGCACTCCATTTCGTCATTTGTTTTGTATGTGTGAAGAAGAGAAAAGTCACTGCCAGAAGGAGCAGAGAGGGCAAAACTTGTTGAGCTGAGGCGAATAAAGTTCTGAAAAGTTTGTCACTAAGATCAGCTACAATGGGGTTTAACCGAAACAGGGTTGTTGTGCAAGGGGCATCGGCTAAGGTTGGAATTGGTCTGCATCAGCCTTAAACCATGGAGTTTGCAACTATGGTGAGTTGTTTGCGGCACAAGAATCTGGTTCAGCTTCATGGGTGGTGATGTGAGAGTAATGAGTTAGTCCTGGTGTACGAGTATACCCAATGGAAGCCTCTGCTAAGTTCTTCACAAAAGCTTCAATTCAGCAATTGTTCTGTCCTAGAAGCAAAAGACTTAATATAGTACTCAGAGTCTCATCTGCTCTTGCATATCTTCACGAGGAGTGTGAGAGGCAAATAATTCACAGAGATGTTAAAATTTGCAACATAATGCTCGATGCAGATTTTAACGCCAAACGTGGGGATTTTGGTCTAGCAGAAGTGTATGAGCATAGTTCCATCAGTGCACGAGAAACAACTATACCGGCCAGAACAATGGGATATCTTGCTTTGGAATACGTTTATTGAGGTGTTCCAACTGTTAAAACTGATGTTTACAGCTTTGGTGTGGTGGTGTTAGAGATGGCGAGGGCGAGAAAGCCGATGGAGGATGATGGAACAGTGGTGGTTGATGGGGTTTGGAGCATGTGGGAAAAAGGGAAACTGATTGAAGTTGCTGATCCGAGGTTGTTGGGGAAATTTGATACGGTAGAGATGGAGAGGATGCTGATGACTGGACTTGCTAGTGTGCACCCAAACCTTGTGAAGAGGCCAACGGTGAAGGAAGCTGCAAGGATTCTGAAAGGCGAAATGACGCCTCCTCTGCTGCCTTCAAGAAAACCAAAGGTGAGCCTTTGGCCTGTTTTCCTGATGAGTTTGAAGAAATCTCAAATTTTTTGGTGTCTTATAGTAATGAAATGCTGAGTGTGCTTGTCTGTTTTATCATGATTGACATGGTCTCAAGAATTTTGTTATAAGCTGATGGGACATAATAATTCAAATGATGTTCGAAAGATTGAATTAAGTTTCTTCCAAATATTCCCTTCGAATTTTCTTATTTGTACAACAGATGACTGCAGATCAAGACAAGAGTGTTTTTCCAGACTGAAGCACGTCAACTCTTTCCATAAAAATTTGAATTCAACTCCCCGGTGTTTTCAGAAAATGAACCTCGTGGTTCATTCTTGAACCAGGAAGAAACATTGAGGCCAACTCCACGGCGCTCGGATAGTATTTGTCCTGCTTCAACTCCAGCTTTGCTAATTCTTCCCAAGTTTATGATGCAACTGACTTTACAGGGGACTGAAATGAAATTAACAAATGAAAAACTATTGCAATGAGAAATTAAGCAGATTTTTTTTCGTTCTTTATAACTCGTGAGATTGAATCCATTGACTAAGATGGCGAAGCAAAAAATATCTTTAAAGACAACAAAGTTAAAGGGGTAAATCGATGGGAATTTGCTTGCATTTATTATAAGATGGTGACTAGTAACAATGTCTTTTGTGAATTTGTTTTGTGTCGTTGAAGCTAGCACTTCCAAGTCCACTTGAAGCTTCCTTGTCACTATATTCGTGTGTTCGTTTCAAGATTTTCAATGTTCGGTTTAGTTCTTCCAAATCTTGTTTGTACAACAAACGAGCCCCACACTTCCTCACACTTTTAAAGTCTACGTATTGTTTTGGTACTTCAATATCTCTAAGGTAAGTTTTGAATGAAAATTGTTCTTGATGACAGTATTCACGAGGCCAATAAAATACACAAAGATGTTCTAACAGAAGTGACCTTATTTTGAAAACCCAAAAGGTAATCCGCTAAAATCTTAATACTAAAACGACCATGATAAGAAAGGGCAGGTGAATTGGCCAAGTTTTGATTAGCATCTTGAAAAACTAGACAAAAGGTAATCCTCAGCCAGTCGGTACATGACCATGATAAATATCCGTTTGTTTGAGTTCTCTACTCGTTTGGTTTAGAGTTTGTAATTTGTGGAATTTGTGTTGTGAAAGTTTAAACACTCTTTTGTGATATTCGTTTGTTTGTGAAATTCCTCGTCGTGCTTTGCTTGTGGACGTAGACTTTACGCTGAACTACGTAAATCTCGTGTTAGTTTGAGATTGTTTGTTTTAGCTTTCACCTACGGCTTTGATATTGGTACTTTCTCATAATTCACTTTCGTTTGCGCATAAAAGTACATCCATGTCTTCTGGCAGTTTGTCAAGTTTTGAGCATCCGTTTAGATTGATGCAGAAGAGACTTCAAATTACAAATAACCCATGGAAGGTTCAAGAGATTTTTGCAATGACCCAAATAACTAAGGCCATCTCTTATTTGGTGATTACAAATAGCTCTTGGAAGGTTTAAGATTTTTCATACTCTCTAAAATAGTTCTTTTGTTAAAAATATCCCTTGGATAAAAAATATGTATGCCACACTTAACCCGTTGTGATGTAAAAAAAATTTTCGCACATGTAAGACTCATGCTTATATATACTAAAAGAAAAAATGAACAAAAACAATTCATTGAATGGTGTACTCTCAATTGTGCCCCTGTTTAATTTATGTTATTCTACTTTTGCCCGTTTGTCTTGCTGTCTAATGAAGATGACTTTGGAGACACGTGGGACTCCCATTTTCCCCCATCTTTTTCTGTAGTTCACCGGTAAAAGAGAGTATTTATCAAATATAGCAAAATATTAGTCTCTAATTTCAAAAATATCAGTTTTTATAAAAACTTTCAAATATATCTAAAATATCACTTAAATTGACTCAAATACTCTTAATTCATACAAATAACTAGTTGTTGATTAAAAGATTTTTGTGTGATAATCAAGTGGTGCTTTCACTAATTTTTCTAATCTGCATTTGAAGAATTTCTACTCCATAAACCTTAAAAATATGCCTTTTGCACTTTCTAAGAACACAATAAATCTCTCGATTCACTACTGCAGTTTATGATAACCTTCAAAACATAATCCGGACACGGACAACACCCTTAATAATGCAAAGGAGGAAAATTAAATACGAAGCACATATAATCCAAAGGAAAATTGAGAAAAATAATATTACAAAAATTGATAGTTCATTCTTTTATAAATATTTAATCGAAGAAAGAAACTACAAAAACAAAGAGAAAACATAAACGAGAAAAAGTGTAAAAAATTAACCATCTACACTCATCTTCATTTAGGGGTGCATAATTCTTCACCAACAATCGATGTCTTCACTATGTCTTTGCCAATTTAAGGTTTAGCTGTGAGAACTCTTCATCTAATAGGGTTTTGGTTTTTTTAATTTATTAAGTTTAAAGATTAAAGGTATTTGTATCTATTTAAATAATATTTTGAATATATTTGAAAGATTTTATAAAAATCAAGGTATTAAATATCGATGATATCGGAAATATCAGTAGTACAAAAATACAGAAATTTCGATGGAAATATCGGAATATTATCGATATCGATAAAAAATTGAATAAAAACCACGGAAATTGTAAGAAAAACTTGGAAATTTTTATTAAAACTTTGCAGGATGTTTATTTAGTCAATTATCTATTAGTTTATCACAAAAAATGGAAGAAAATGCATTGCATGATGGATTTAACTGATTTAAGTTGATTATATAGCGAGTTGGCAAATATTGTGAGTGTAGAAAATACGCAAATATTTTAGCATATTTTCACAAAAACATAAGTGATATGGTGGTCAAGGTGTCGATGGAAATATCAATGACATCGAAAATATCGGTAGTTCAAAAACACGAAAATTTCGAAGAATATTATGGATATTTTAGACCTCGATAAAAACTAACATTTTCAAAATTAGCAACTAATATTTGGCTATCACACCCCATTTGATAAATACTAGCTAAAAAATTGAAAGTCTTTGGTTCTCCGAAAACCAAAGAAGAAGAAGCTCAGAAATCGAAGCTTTCAAATCATGAGTCGTGGAAGGTCATCTCACCCGAATGTTGTCTTTTACAAGTAGGTATGTGATAATCTCCAATACCTTATGTGCGATTCTTCGATTTGAATCTTGGATGGTCCCTTAGAGAGGGCAGATTTGTGGGTTTTTGGTTTTTTAGGGTTTTATGGGTCACATAGATCAAAACCCATTTAATTATTTTCTCGTTATTTTGTTTTAATGCTGAAATCTAGGGAGAAATTCAAGATTATAGAAGCGGATGTTTAATTTGTTTGTATTGGGTTCTGGTTGGTGTGTAAATTTGCTAGCTCAATTGTACATGAGTCAAATTAAGTAGCTCAATTTGTATGGGTTTTCGGTTTCTTGGCGGCCGCAAACAGATAGTCAACTTATTTCGATTGTTGAACTTGATCCCTTTGTTGGATGCTGAGAAATTTGAGGAAAATGGCAGAAATTACCAACTTAAATCACCCTTAAGGCTGTTAAAGCTGCTTGGATCACCTCCATTGATGTCCGGGGAAAGGATTCAGTATGTGTTGTGAGTTGTGACTCAGAAGAAAGTCCCGGTGAGTATTGTTGGTGATATAAGTCATAACTTAGTCTTTACTATAATGATATCCTGTGAATTAGTGCAGGTTGTAAACATCGTAGTATTAGTGCAGGACAAGCTTCTGGATCGGACAAGTGTCACACATCTTTTCCCCATCACAAAGTTCCTAGGGTTGCTGACTACTGGAATGATAGGTTTCTTTTCTGCTTCTTCTTTGGATTTGCTTTGAATACTTGAATCTCAATTGGATTTTTTTATCCTTACAATTAGTTCGTAGGAATAAGTATTCTGCTGGGTTTGATTAAATGAAAGTCCACTATAATAGCCTTTATGTTCTTTTAAAACTTTCCTTGCAATAGACCCAGTGCTGCGACGGTACATATAGTATGATGTTAAATTTACCTACTTTTTCGATTTGGATTTAGTTAAGAATTTTTGGGTTTTTTACTGTTCAATAGAGCATTAGTTAAAGTAGTGATGTTTCTGTCGATACAGTTGGTAGTGGGAAATGAAAATTGTCCTGTTAATTTGTTGCAGTGGCCATGCCCTCTGAAAGACGAGACTCATGTAAGAGCAAGAGGCGGTCGAGCTATTGACGAATTATAGTCACAATCTAGCTGAAATTGTAAGAATTGTGATTCAAATTTCAATGCTTTTGAATTGTTATAGTGTTAAGTCGTTTCCTTAGTTTCAAGGTTTATGCTGAAATTGTGTGTTATTTTGTAATTTTCGCAGCGAAACCGCTTTGGCTGAAAGGGTTTTTGAGAGATGAGTTTTTCTCCGTCTTCCTTTTCGGTCATCAAAGGACTTTCTTTTCGCAGACCCACTTCAAATCGAATAGATGGAACCTACCAACCCATGTCTTGGAAGGTAATTTCCAGAGTTATTAACTTTTATGGAATATTTTATTAGGTTGTTTTTATTAAGGGAAATTAGATACCCATTTTATTAATTTATGGAGTTTGCTGGGTTGGTAGCTTCCATCTATTCGATTTTTGCTGGGTTGGTAGCTTCCATCTATTCGATTTGAATTCCAGGACAAGAAAAAGCAGATTTCAAAGGAAAAGCAAAGGATTTTACAGCCACTGCTGCGAAGGTACCTACAATGTGATGTTAAATTTACCCAATTTTTCGATTTGGATTTAGTTCAGAGTTTTTGGGTTTTTGACTTAGTTAAAGTAGTGATCTGTGTGTCCGTACAGTTGTAGTGGGAAATGAAAATTGTCTTGTTAATTTTTTGCACAGCAAGACATTGGCATATGCATGAAGGTTTATGGTATTTGTATGATTTAAACACACCCACATGGTTTGGTTATGTTGTGTTGTGTGTGCAATGCATAAACTCAGTTAGCTGATTAAATTAAAACTGAAGAGTTTTGAAATTTCAGATGCATAGCAGCCTAAGTCCAGTATTAGTTGCCGCACTAATTCAATAAAGTTTCGTAACGCGGAACAAAGTTCCTTGACCACCACACAGCCCTAACTTAAGGCTGATAATCCTTGAATCTCAAATAGTATATCACCATGTATAGCAGATAAGTCATATTTGAAGATTACCACATAATCTATAGCCTAAAAAGTTAGAAGAAAGTAATAGATTCTAAAAAAAGTGTGATGAATAGCCTCGTGTATATATTCTTCTTCCCATATATGGAATTTCATTCATTTTGCACATTATTAACACCGGTCGTTATTTAATTTCACAACATACCCAAATGCAATTCAAAGTTTGGAATTTGATATATATATTGATGTGGGAATTCAAAGCTTTTTCAGTGTTTAGTTTGTTTATATATTTGAAGGAGTTAATGTTGGATGCAAAGATCATATACCCAGTAGGGATGGACATAACATTCTTCGCCAAATAAATATAAAGATCCACAGTCCAAACAAAATTATTAGAAGATAAGTTTGATCGTTCATCACCAGGCTGTTGTACAGTACATGGCAAATTATGAGGCCAAGAAAGAAATTACTTCGTTTCAAGCACTGAAGCAAAAGAATAAGAAGAAGAAGGGATTTTGGTTATGGTTTTTCTTTGTTAGTGTTAGATTTATGTATATGATCCAACTGACTTTACAGTGAAACTGAAATGAAAAACTATTGTAGTGAGAAATAAGCAGATTTTTCTTTGTTAGTGTTAGATTTATGTATAATTTTTTAGATTTTTAAAGGAAGAATAATTGGAATTGAAACTTTGGCTTTTGGATTTTCTGGGAAGAGCAAAGAATTTCGGATGAAATGATGCATCTTTTACACAATGATGGTTGGTCTGAGATCGGTTGGCAAGACATAATCTTGACCATCCAAGTAAGTCATTTTATGAGATGCTTACACGTTATATGAGCTATAACACATCCAAATGAGACAACTATAAAACTGAGGGTAAAAGTAATCTGCAAAAGTGTTTATACATCAACATTCGTATCCCCTCGCCTTTCAATAAACATAGTCATCTTAATATAACTCGTGAGATTGAGTACATTAACTAAGATGGCGAAGAATTTTTTTTTTTAAAAGACAATGCAACTAATGGGATAAAATCAATGGTGAGTAGTAACAATGCCTTTTGTAGATTTGTTCTGTTTCGTTGAAACTAGCACTTTCAGGTCCACTTGGAGCTGCCTCATCACGATTTTCATGTGTTCATTTCAGGATTTTCAATGTTTGGCTGAGTTCTTCAAAATCTTGCTTGTACACCAAACGAGCCCCACATTTCATCACCGTATTCAAGTCTGCTTTTACGTCACACTTCCCAATACCACCAAAGTAAGTTTCGAATAAAAACTGTTCCTGAAGGCATCGTGCACGATGCAAATAAAATACCCAAAGACGTTTTGACATAAGAGACCCTATTTTGTAGTTCTTTCCCTTCTTGTCAATAGTTATAATTGAACAACGAATAATGAACTTATCATAATGATGGTGGAGGAAGATCCACGTTTACTAAATGTCCCACACTTTGATTACTGAACCACTCTGAAATTTCACTTATAGAGATTACAATTTCTTGGTCACAAACTGAGAATCCCTGTAGGAGAAGAAAGATCAATTATTTAGAGAGAGAGAGAGAGAGAGAGAGAGAGAGAGAGAGAGAGTACCTCAGTGGAAAATTTTAGAATCGTTGACAGTATTGTATTAATCCAGCCTTCATCTTGAGCCAATGCAATGTTATTCAAGCATTAGAATCGTTGAGAGTATTGTAGCAGAAGAAAGATCAATTATTTAGAGAGAGAGTACCAACCAGATGTTCAATTGTTGAAGGTATTTCCTCGATCTCATCCCTACTTAAATTAATCCGTCCCAAATTCTTCATCTGTTCCCCAAATTCTGGAATCTTTTTCAAATTTTTGCAATTATCTAGATGCAAGTCCTTAAGGCCAATCAGATGTCCAACTGATGAAGGTATTTCCTCGATTGCACTACCACTTAAGTTGATCGACTGCAAATTCTTCATCTGCTCCCCAAATTCTGGAATCTTTTTCAGATTTTTGCAATTATCTAGATGCAACTCCTCAAGGCCAACCAGATGTCCAATTGATGAAGGTATTTCCTCGATCCCAGCCCCACTTAAGTTAATCAGCCACAAATTCTTCATCTGCTACCCAAATTCTGGAATCTTTTTCAGATTTTTGCAATTATCTAGATGCAACTCCTCAAGGCCAACCAGATGTCCAATTGATGAAGGTATTTCCTCGATCCCAACCCCACTTAAGTTGATCAGCCACAAATTCTTCATCTGCTCCCCAAATTCATCATCTGCTCCTTAAATTCTGGAATCTTTTTCATATTTTTGCAATTATCTAGATGCAACTCCTCAAGGCCAACCAGATGTCCAATTGATGAAGGTATTTCCTCGATCCCAGCCCCACTTAAGTTGATCAGCCACAAATTCTTCATCTGCTCCCCAAATTCATCATCTGCTCCCCAAATTCTGGAATCTTTTTTAGATTTTTGCAATTATCTAGATGCAACTCCTCAAGGCCAACCAGATGTCCAACTGATGAAGGTATTTTCTCGATCGCACTACCACTTAAGTTGATCTGCTGCAAATTCTTCATCTGCTCCCCAAATTCTGGAATCTTTTTCAGATTTTTGCAATTATCTAGAGGCAAGTCCTGAAGGCCAACCAGATGTCCAACTGATGAAGGTATCTCCTCGATCGCACTACAACTTAAGTTGATCTGCCGCAAATTCTTCATCTGCTCCCCAAATTCTGGAATCTTTTTCAGATTTTTGCAATTATCTAGACGCAAGTCCACAAGGCCAACCAGATGTCCAATTGATGAAGGTATTTCCTCGATCCCAGCCCCACTTAACTTAATCCGCCGCAAATTCTTCATCTGCTCCCCAAATTCTGGAATCTTTTTCAGCTTTTTGCAATTATCTAGACGCAACTCCTCAAGGCCAACCAGATGTCCAACTGATGAAGGTATTTCCTCGATCGCACTACCACTTAAGTTGATCTGCCGCAAATTCTTCATCTGCTCCCCAAATTCTGGAATCTTTTTCAGATTTTTGCAATTATCTAGACGCAAGTACTTAAGGCCAACCAGATGTCCAATTGATAAAGGTATTTCCTCGATCCCAGTCCCACTTAAGTTAATCAACTGCAACTTCTTTATCTGTTCCCCAAATTCTGGAATCCTTTTCAGATTTTTGCAATTATCTAGAAGCAACTCCTCAAGGCCAACCAGATGTCCAATTGATGAAGGTATTTCCTCGATCGCACTACCACTTAAGTTAATATGCCATAACTTCTTCATCTGCTCCCCAAATTCTGGAATCTTTTTCAGATTTTTGCAATCAAGTAGCTGCAACTTCTCAAGGCCAACCAGATGTCCAATTGATGAAGGTATTTCCTCGATCGCACTACCACTTAAGTTAATCAGCCATAACTTCTTCATCTGCTCCCCAAATTCTAGAATCCTTTTCAGATTTTTGCAATTATCTAGAAGCAACTTCTCAAGGCCAACCAGATGTCCAATTGATGAAGGTATTTCCTCGATCGCAGTCCCACTTAAGTTAATCAACCGCAACTTCTTTATCTGCTCCCCAAATTCTGGAATCTTTTTCAGATTTTTGCAATCAAGTAGCTGCAACTTCTCAAGGCCAACCAGATGTCCAATTGATGAAGGTATTTCCTCGATCGCACTACCACTTAAGTTAATCAGCCATAACTTCTTCATCTGCTCCCCAAATTCTGGAATCCTTTTCAGATTTTTGCAATTATCTAGAAGCAACTTCTCAAGGCCAACCAGATGTCCAATTGATGAAGGTATTTCCTCGATCGCAGTCCCACTTAAGTTAATCAACCGCAACTTCTTCATCTGCTCCCCAAATTCTGGAATCTTTTTCAGATTTTTGCAACCAAGTAGATGCAACTTCTCAAGGCCAACCAGATGTCCAATTGATGAAGGTATTTCCTCGATCGCAGTCGCACTTAAGTTAATCGACCGCAACTTCTTCATCTGCTCCTCAAATTCTGGAATCTTTTTCAGATTTTTGCAACCAAGTAGATGCAACTTCTCAAGGCCAACCAGATGTCCAATTGATGAAGGTATTTCCTCGATCGCACTACCACTTAAGTTAATCAGCCATAACTTCTTCATCTGCTCCCCAAATTCTGGAATCCTTTTCAGATTTTTGCAATTATCGAGAAGCAACACCTCAAGGCCAACCAGATGTCCAATTGATGAAGGTATTTCCTCGATCGCACTACCACTTAAGTTAATATGCCATAACTTCTTCATCTGCTCCCCAAATTCTAGAATCCTTTTTAGATTTTTGCAATTATCTAGAAGCAACTCCTCAAGGCCAACCAGATGTCTAATTGATGAAGGTATTTCCTCGATCCCAGCCCCACTTAAGTTAATATGCCGCAACTTCTTCATCTGCTCCCCAAATTCTGGAATCCTTTTCAGATTTTTGCAATTATCTAGAAGCAACTCCTCAAGGCCAACCAGATGTCCAATTGATGAAGGTATTTCCTCGATCCCAGCCCTACTTAAGATAATCCGCCGCAACTTCTGCATCTGCTCCCCAAATTCTGGAATCTTTTTTAGATTTTTGCAACCAAGTAGATGCAACTTCTCAAGGCCAACCAGATGTCCAATTGATGAAGGTATTTCCTCGATCGCAGTCGCACTTAAGTTAATCGACCGCAACTTCTTCATCTGCTCCTCAAATTCTGGAATCTTTTTCAGATTTTTGCAACCAAGTAGATGCAACTTCTCAAGGCCAACCAGATGTCCAATTGATGAAGGTATTTCCTCGATCGCACTACCACTTAAGTTAATCAGCCATAACTTCTTCATCTGCTCCCCAAATTCTGGAATCCTTTTCAGATTTTTGCAATTATCTAGAAGCAACACCTCAAGGCCAACCAGATGTCCAATTGATGAAGGTATTTCCTCGATCGCACTACCACTTAAGTTAATATGCCATAACTTCTTCATCTGCTCCCCAAATTCTAGAATCCTTTTTAGATTTTTGCAATTATCTAGAAGCAACTCCTTAAGGCCAACCAGATGTCTAATTGATGAAGGTATTTCCTCGATCCCAGCCCCACTTAAGTTAATATGCCGCAACTTCTTCATCTGCTCCCCAAATTCTGGAATCCTTTTCAGATTTTTGCAATTATCTAGAAGCAACTCCTCAAGGCCAACCAGATGTCTAATTGATGAAGGTATTTCCTCGATCCCAGCCCCACTTAAGTAAATCTGCCGCAACTTCTTCATCTGCTCCCCAAATTCTGGAATCTTTTTCAGATTTTTGCAATCATTTAGACACAACTCCTCAAGGCCAACCAGATGTCCAATTGATGAAGGTATTTCCTCGATCCCAGCCCAACTTAAGTTAATATGCCGCAAATTCTTCATCTGCTCCCCAAATTCTGGAATCTTTTTCAGATTTTTGCAATTATCTAGACACAACACCTCAAGGCCAACCAGATGTCCCATTGATGAAGGTATTTCCTCGATCCCAGCCCCACTTAAGTTAATATTCCCCAACTTCTTCATCTGCTCCCCAAATTCTGGAATCTTTTTCAGGTTTTTGCAATTATATATACACAACTCCTCAAGGCCAACCAGACGTCCAATTGATGAAGGTATTTCCTCGATCCCAGCCCCACTTAAGTGAATACATCGAAACTTCTTCATCTGCTCCCCAAATTCTGGAATCCTTTTCAGATTTTTGCAATTATCTAGAAGCAACTCCTCAAGGCCAACCAGATGTCCAATTGATGAAGGTATTTCCTCAATCGCACTACCACATAAGTTAATCTGCCACAACTTCTTCATCTGCTCCCCAAATTCTAGAATCTTTTTCAAATTTTTGCAATTATCTAGATGCAAGTTCTTAAGGCCAACCAGATTTCTAATTGATGAAGGTATTTCCTCGATCCCAGCCCCACTGAAGTTAATCTGCCACAACTTCTTCATCTGCTTCCCAAATTCTGGAATCTTTTTCAGATTTTTGCAATTATCTAGACGCAAGTACTTAAGGCCAACCAGATGTCCAATTGATGAAGGTATTTCCTCGATCGCAGTCCCACTTAAGTTAATCAACCGCAACTTCTTTATCTGCTCCCCAAATTCTGGAATCTTTTTCAGATTTTTGCAATCAAGTAGATGCAACTTCTCAAGGCCAACCAGATGTCCAATTGATGAAGGTATTTCCTCGATCGCAGTCCCACTTAAGTTAATCGACCGCAACTTCTTCATCTGCTCCCCAAATTCTGGAATCTTTTTCAGATTTTTGCAACCAAGTAGATGCAACTTCTCAAGGCCAACCAGATGTCCAATTGATGAAGGTATTTCCTCGATCGCACTACCACTTAAGTTAATCCACCATAACTTCTTCATCTGCTCCCTAAATTCTGGAATCCTTTTCAGATTTTTGCAATTATCTAGAAGCAACACCTCAAGGCCAACCAGATGTCCAATTGATGAAGGTATTTTCTCGATCGCACTACCACTTAAGTTAATCCACCATAACTTCTTCATCTGCTCCCCAAATTCTGGAATCCTTTTCAGATTTTTGCAATTATCTAGAAGCAACTCCTCAAGGCCAACCAGATGTCCAATTGATGAAGGTATTTCCTCGATCGCACTACTACCACTTAAGTTAATACACCATAACTTCTTCATCTGCTCCCCAAATTCTGGAATCCTTTTCAGATTTTTGCAATTATTAAGAGAAAGAACCTCAAGGGAATCCATTTCAAACTCAGTTTGGAGGCTCTTAATGCTTTTGCAGCCAGAAAGACACAAAGATTTAAGTCTTTTAAGGACTGCAATAGACGGGTGGATCTCGACTAAATTCTCACAACGCTCAAGTTTCAACGTTTCAAGATTTGGAAGGCTACTGAAATCTGGAGTACTCATCAATTTATTGGAGTCGCTAAGGTCGATATATTTCAAGTTGGGCAAGTCCTGTACAACACCGATAAGGTTCAGATCATATATTTAGTTTCTACAACCTTAATGTTTATTTCAAAACAATAAATAAATCATAATTTTGTAAATTAAATAGCATTTATTCCCAGTGTTTCTTACCTTTTTCCCCTCCCATAGCCGAACAAGTTTGCTCTCACGCATCTCAAGCTGAGTAAGAAAACACGGTTGGAAGCTGGTTGGAAGAAACTTGGACGGATAGAAACTCCAATTTATAATTCTCAAGGTACATGGAAGAAATTCGGGGCCTGAAGAAAAAATCAAATTACCAAATTCCAAAAACCTCAGTCCATGGAGCTTAGAAAAGGCTTCCCAATTCCACTGGCATACCTTCTCTATTTTGGGCAGACATAAGAATATTGCTTCAATTGCTCCCGTTCCCTGGCAATTACGAAAAAAGGCCAAATTAATTTTACATTTGTCTAACAGTGTCAAAAGAAATCATATCTTCTTTCAAACTTGGTATTTAACTTCTTACCTTATTGCTCGTGAATAAATGTTTTATGTCCTCGAAAAGCCACAACCTACTGCGTTGACCAAGCTCTTCAGACTCTTCATGAACAATTGTCCATGCCATTTCTTGTATCAAATCATGCATCCATATCTTGTTTTCGTAACCATTGTATAGGAGAGATCTCTCAATTAGTTTATCCATACTACTACTAGTAGAAATTCCAAATGAATTGTCTAGAATCCACACTACTTCCGCCCTGTGCTTCCCTGTGTGGAAACACGCAACATCGAGAAAAATTCCCTTCTCCGTCTTTTCTAACCCATCGTAACTAACTTTCAGTGAATGAAAAACTGTTTGGTTAGGAATTTTCTTTAGATTGTCCCGTTCACTATTCCAAAAATCTAACCCTCTCTTAAACAATGCCGACCCCAAAGTTTTAAGAGCTAATGGAAGGCCTCTAGCATGATTAATAAAATACTTGGACAACTCCGAAAAATCTTCCTCAGGTTGGTCTTTTTTAAAGGCATGCAAGCTAAAGAGCTCAAGTGCTTCGACATCATTCAACCCCTGCACCTTATATGATGCTTCTATACCATGTTGGACTAGCAAATGCTGATTCCTAGTTGTCACGATAATTCTACTCCCCATACCAAACCAACCTTGATTTCCAGCCAACACTTCGAGTTGCTTTAATTCATCCACGTCATCAAGTACGAGAATAACCTTTTTATTGTGTAAGAACTTCTCAGTGAGAATGCTTAAGAGTTCTTCATCCCAAATTTCTTCGATCCTTTCCCTCAAGAACGGGGAAAGAAGTTTTTTTGCAAGATCAACTATACCCTTTTTTGCACAAACCTCTCTGACATTGGCAAGAAAATAATGAACTTCAAAATCATGGCAAATTTTATCATAAACGAGCTTAGCAAGGGTTGTCTTGCCTATGCCGCCCATCCCCGTTATCCCAATAAAGCGAACATCATTGACATCATGAGCTAATAGCAAACTTAGTTGCTCGAATGCATAATCAGTTCCGACTAACTTCCGTGTGGAATCTGATAGCGTCAATGTAGCTTGCACTTTCATCCACACCCATTTGACGATGTCTTCAATCAGCTCTCTTTCACACCTGGAAAGAAGAAAAGTATAATAAGTCAACCAAACAGGGGCACCAAAGCAAGAACAAGAACGAAACATTCAAATATGCATGCTTACTTAAAATTCTTCCAATGCTTCCCACTAATTTTGGATACTCTTTTTAGATCAGCTTTCCATTGGACCACCTTTTCTTTATCTTCGATATTGATCAAGTTTCTTTCAAGCTCCGCAAAGGCTTCGGCAAAATAACCCCGTTCATTTCCAACGTCAGATGGATCCGTCTCATAAAAGACGGGCAGAACCGAGTCCCTGGCTTCCATGCATTGAAGAATGGTTGTAAGTTCCTTCAAGCACCATTTGGAAGAAGCATATTTCGGCGAGAGAACAACAATTGCAGTATGCGATTTAGCGATTGCACTCGGGAGCTCACGACCAATACTTGAGCCTCCTTCAAGCTCTCGGTCATCAAAGAAAGTCCTAATTCCTTGCCACTTGCACAATTCACCGTATAAATGAGAAACAAAACCCTTGCGGGTGTCTACACCCCTAAAACTCAAAAACACATCATACACCCATCGAGGAGTTGATTCATTCGAAAGAAAAGATCCAGAGGCTCTTTGGGTGCTCAATGCCATGGGGAGAAACAGTTGCTGTAAATCGTGTACTGCAAACAGTAAATGAACGAACAAGTAAAAAGATAGATAATCAATGTTTTCAAATGTAAAAAAAAAAAAAAATTGAAACTTTAAAATGTATATATATTAACCAAAAGAGATTTAAGGACTGAGAGAAAATACTAGAAAAAGCAAAATACAGAATCAGCACAAACTTACACGAGCAGAGAAAAGTGACAAATGGCAAGGCAAGAAGAAAAATCACAGTGAAAATTCTTACAACAAAGTTGTAGGGAGAGAGGAAATTGAGAGAGAGGTAGGAAAGGAAATAAATGAGAGAGACAGCAGAGTACTCATACTGGTAGTGATAGTGGTAGGAATCGCACGGTTTAGTCTGTGATAGCGTGTGAATTGTTTCTTTGACAAAGAAGCAACAAGGAAACCTCCATACACATGTACTACCATTACCAAAGTGAAAGGACAAGGATTTCCTACAATAAAAGTGAAAGACTGACCATGAGAAGTTTCGAGGAAGCTTCCTTGTTTGGGTGCCTTGTCTTTCTTTACCTCCAATCTAGGTTTCCAACTTTCCAGTAAGTTTCCAACTTTCTTATCAGAAAAGATATTCATGGCTCTTTGTTTTTTCTAAAAAGGAAAGGGTAATGCTTATGCCACCCACTAGTTTATGTTTTTTCATACAAGCATCTAAATGTCAGGTTCTCCTTTTGATGTATGGGTGTGATCAATCTGCCCAATGCCTCCCAGCAAACATGATTGGCTTTAACCAGTCTCATTCCAAATGGGTTTTCTATTTTTGTATTAAATTTGAAGCCCAAGTAGTATTTGAAACAGTTGTAATCCTTACTATTTGATTATATATTGAATAACCAAAGTTGTTCTTGATGACAATCTTCACAAGACAAATAAAATACCCAAAGGTGTTTACACGAGAGACTATTTTTCAGTTTTTAGTTTTTAATTTTTAAAGAAAACTTGTTTGTCAACTACTTTCAATTTTTAACTTTTAAAGAAATAAATATTAAAATTTTATTTCTTGAGCTTTCAAAATTGTATTTTTAGTTTTTAATTTCTTTATCTAAACTTGTTATAGATGTGTAATTGACAAAAGGCAATAAAAGAAGCAAAAAAATCACACTGAAATTTTCAAAGCAAAATTGTAGCAAGAGAGGAAAAGAACAATGAAAATGAATTACATGAACTGAAACGCCATGACACAAGCCAATAAAATGTATAAAACGTTACTTGAAGCTCAGAAATACAAAAGCACCCATAGCCAAAAAACAGTTCAAAAACTAGGAATCGATAACCCATTAAGGAATAATGATAAAGAAAGCAATTGGGAATAAAAAGTTGTTTCATTTGTAACTGATCAGACAATTGAAATTCATCAACAAAACAATCCTACAATTTAAACTTAAAACAATCATAACCTCAAACAACCAAAATCTAGGGAACAAAATCTGATACTCATACTACATAATTCATCTCTCTCCATGCGTAAAACATTTAAAAAAAAAATCAAGTGCCATTTATTAGAATGGAAAGTTGAAGTACCTGGGCAAGTTTTTCTTTTTATCCGAAGATCATCCCCACTTGCTCTAAATAAAAAGGACAACAACAATTGTCATCTCCACTTTCCCTGCATTCAAAATATCACCACAAGTGCACTTCTATAAGGGAAAAAACCAGTGCATCCAATCACCAAAGTTTACATAAATTTGTCACAAATCCATGCCACTGAGTGACACAATAGGATGTTCAAAATCAAAGCAGTTAAGAGTCAGTGTACACATCAACAATTGAATGTTACATACGGAATGCAAAATGACGTGGAATGAAATCATCAAATCCCAAAAGAAAACGTTTCAAAGCATTCTTGCAAAATCAAAATCCAACAACCATTTGATTATTAGTTCGACACAAATCATTATGAAAACAATATACAATACAAACACATAGCCATCCGACTTTTTCTTAATTTCTTGAATTTCTTGACTATGTTTCCTTCTTGATTATATTTCTCTATCAATAGAAAAATGAAAAACAAACAAACAGTTAGGGGTTCAGAAATTTAACATATATTACTATAACTCAACCATCAGAAAAAACCCTCCAAACCACACAATGAAAAAAATGAAATACTTTTTTTTTTCTTTCTAAGATTAGGAGAGAAAAAGGCTGATAGTGGAAAATCCTAAAATTAGAAAAATAAAAAAGCCAAAATTATAAATCTGGAAAGAGTACCCAAAGAATAGATTTTCTTCGAATGTACACCAGATTCGCGGTTTTTCAGTGAGAGGACGTTCTCGTTGGTAGTTTCTTAGAGTTCTAAGGAAAAATAGAGATGAAAAAAATACCCACGAGAAAGAACAGAGGAGATGCTGTCGAACGGAGGAGGAGGGAGGAGGGAGGAGGGAGGAGGGAGGAGCCTGGATGGGGAGTGAGAGCCAGTCTCTTAATGAAATCCGAATAAGTTCAAATTATCAGATGAAATTGCACTCTAGCTAAAGCTAGAGTGCCGCCGCTCCCTACTTTTAGAACAGAGTAATGTTTTAAAATTTAAGAATAGAATTTGAAACTTTAAATCTTCTCTTGGTAATACAAGATGCAATTTTTATTTGCAACTACACAGGTTCATTGCGGTCAGATATCGGGCTCAATGTTGACACATATTTGACAATTCGATTTGATTTACAGCCTTTGATAACTCAGTTTAGGTTGTTGAATCATATGCAATTACTGAAAAATGAGTTATGCAAACAAAAACAGTATTCAATGAACGAGTAAACAAAAATGAGCAGGAAAAAGAAAATAAAAACTTAAATCTTGTTTTGGTAATTGAAAATGTATATTAAGCAAAAGAGATTAAGGACTTAGAGAATTATCAAACAAAATACAGGATCAATACAAACTTACACAAGTAGAAAGAAGTGACAAATGGCAAGGCAAGAAGCAGATAAATCACACTGAAAATCCTCGCAGCAAAGTTGTAGGAATTTAAGAAATTCATAGAGGTAGGATAGGAAATAAATAGGACGGAGATGGGTACTTATACTGGTAGTGAAGGTGGTGGGGACCACACGGTTCAGTGTTGGTGATAGTATCGGGTGAATTATTTCTTTGACGAAGAAATGTTAGTTTGATTACTTATCTAAATAGGAGTAAAAGAACTAAAATTTTAGGATGATCTATGGTGAACTATTTAACAGTTAAAATATATTAAATATCTCATACTCTCCGTTAAAATTCCAATGCTTACTGTTGAGTTTTGTGCTCATTCCGATTAGACCGTTTACTTGACTGAAGCCAAAAAAAATTTCGATAAAAAAAAATGGTTTCAGTCACATGATGACTATTTAAAGGCAGCAAGGAGCCCATTATTATAAGTCATTGGATGCTTTTTCTTTCGGTTCCCACTTCCCATCACCAAAGAGGAAGAGAAAGGCAACCTATGCCTTTCAGTTCGTAAAAAAGAAAGGCAAAAAAATGGAGCAGCATTACGAGGCATTCGATGCTTTTCTTTTGGTTCCTTACAAAGAGAAAAATAAAGGTTTTGAGCAAATTACACATTCAAGATATTGGTGCAAATTTTTTGGCGTTTGGGAGAGACGAAATTATGTATTCTTTATTTGGGTAATTACACATTCAAGATATTGGTGCTAATGTTTTGGCTTTTGGGAGAGACTAAATTATGTATTTTCATCTCTTCCAATTTTTCTTTGTTTGAGAGAATTATTGGGTGTATCTAGGATTTGGGGTTTGAGAGTTAAAATTCTATTTGTGATATCCATTAGTTATTAGTAAAATTTCCTTACCATCTCTGTACTGGATGTAAACTTATGTCAAATCAGTATAAATCTTTGTGTCACTTTGAATTGTTTGTTTTGTCCAATTTTTCTGAATTAATATATTAGTTTCACATTTGACTCTTTCAAACAACACTTACTAAAACCTAAAATTTTTAGCTCAAAAAATTTAGGTTTTAACCCAAAAACAACTTTTCTGCTCCAACTCTTTTGGCCTAAAATTTCAGCTTCAAATTATTAAACAATGAATTTAGGCTTTTTTTTCTTCAAGTAACTTTTTTAAAAGAAAAAAATTATGTACACTATCCTAATTTAATTTTATAAATATTTTAATCTAAAAATATTTAGATTATGAAAAATCACTAACCGACACCATGAAACTCTTTAAACACTATGAAACACATAAAAGATTTTTTTTTAATTACTTTAGCCGTTAGATTTAAATTTGGACCGTTAAATTTTTGTTTTTACCGTTGAATTTCATCAAATTAAATTTTAAATGTTGGATTCAATAAATTTATAAATATAAAACTAAATAAAATATACATATATGGTGGGCCAACTCTACTAATCTTGGGCCAAATCTGGCTTTGTTTTAGATTATAGGTCCAAATAGTAAATTTTACCCGCACGTTGTTGCGGGAGCAAAAATATAACTATAGATTATGTATTTAACATGTAAATATGCAAAGTGTGCTATAAATATAAAACAGAAGTGCACAGTAATATTGTAATTTTTTGAAAAGAACAGTAATATTGTAATTATCTTTCGAATTCTTCATTTGAGGCATCCACCATATTTACAACATTAAAAAATAAAAACAATATAAGTGGCAGTCATTGAAGAGGACAAACAGTAAATGGAAAAGGATTTGGTGGGTGATTGTTTGCTTGAAAACTGACAAAGTTTGGAAGGGATCATCAACAATCTCTGGAGACTCCAACAGATCCAATATACTATTATACTCCATGGTTGTGATTCAATTTCATTTTTGAAGCAAATCAGCAATCACTTGGTGTGCATAAAAAACTATAAATTTTCTTTCAGAAGCAAATCATCAAACACTTAGCATTCATAAATAAATACACATTTAAACAACAAAGGCGAGAAATGCGAAACGAAGACTCACCCAACCATGGTCATCTTGAGGGAGGACTTGAAGGGAGGACAGGCAAGCAAACTTCATGCAGCCGTTTTTCATCTTTTCGTTGGGTAAATTAGGTCTGAGTGAAGCTGCTTACCTTCGGCGGGCATGTTCTGTTTGAAATTTGGAGACTTTGAGATGGGATAAATCCTAATCCCCAATAAAGTTCTAGAGAGAGAGAGAGAGAGAGAGGACTTACCATGAAATCAAAGCCGAAGGTGAAACCTTTGGCTGATGCTCTGAAATTTTATTTTCTAGGTTTCTTTGTCTTCTTAGTAGAAAGCTCTAGTTGGTTGCAGAGATTTGCAGGCCTTAGAGAATCGACTCCATGGCTGCAATTCCAAAGCGAGACGCAAGTTTAAGACACAGAAAGAATCCAATCCTTGGTTTCACAAACATCAAAACCCATAAACAAATTCACTTAAAAATGCACAAAATAAAAACCCAATTACTAATTAGACGAAGAATTCAACAAAATCATGAAAATAGTTTCAAAAGGAATTGAATTTGAGTTGGAGATTTGAGGTATAAAAATTAAAGACCGTGGGTTTAAATAAATGCAGAAACAGAGACAGAGGGAAAAAGTTGGGAAATTTACCAGAGGGGTTTAGGTGGAGGCGCCGAAAGGAGGCGATGGGCAAGGCGGATTGAAGCTCGAAGGGCGGAGCTTCGACTCTCCGGCAGCGGCGAGATCTAGGGTTCTTCCACAGAGAGAAGGAAACCTAGATTGGGAAAATAGGGAGAGAAATAGACACCTTGATTCGAAGAGATATACTGAAGCTCTAAATCGAGCAGCTTGGTGCAGAGAAGAGTGAGGCGAGGAGGGAGACGGGGAGAGCAGGAGTCAATCAAAATAAGGAAAAGTTGATAATGGAGAGAGAGAACCGAAGCACCAAACAAATCGAAACCGAAGTGGATGAACGCGTGATCTCAGAGGGCAAGGAAGTCATTTTACTGTAGAAATCGAAATCGAAATCGAAATCGAAATCGAAACCGAAACCTTTTTCCACACAAAAAGGTTGAAGACTTGACTCGGATTTCCAATACTCGTTCCAAAGTGAAGGGACATTGGTTTTCAAACAAAAAAAAATTTGGAAGACTGATCACCGTGAGAAATTTCCAAGAAGCTTCCCCGTCGGGACGTGTTATCTTTCTTCACCTTTTCTCTGCTCACCAAAGTGATTAGATGCAACACTTGTGACTTCTCTGCAACTTCGCAGCTTTCCCATTTTTCAAGAGGAAAATAATTATGTCACCCACTAATGAAAGCCTGAATATAGGTATTTTCACACGAGCAGTAGAGGGGTAATCCAACACGTAAGGCCGTTTTGGCAATTGCACAGTATTAGCCCCAAAATTAACATAAGGATTTACCGCTCACATGTTATACAAGGTTCCTTATTATTGTACCAACACCTTGGGTTTGCGGTTCAATAGTTGCAAGATATATAAATAGGTGTGTGAAATCAATAAGGACATAAACCTCATCATGAATAATTGATTAAATTAAACTAAGTGACACATTAGATGTTAAATTAGCCACCGACGAAATTTGAATTCACGTCGTCATACAAAGACCTAACACTTTATTACCACTGTAATAAAAAGCCACTATCTAATTCAACAAAAATTTATCGTGTCACAAAAAAAAAAAAAAAACTAAGTGACGCATAATCATAGATTTCAAGCATAAAAAATTCAAAACAACACTTCCATGAATGCATGAACGTTCCCTCATTCCCGGACTTGGATCCTCTCCGGATCCCTTTCATGGGGATCCTAGGGATCAAGCCATGTGGACCGTTCATCAATAATCGTGCGGTTACAATTAAATGTTTTTTACGCAAAACGAAACTGCTTTATTTTTAAAAATATAAAAATCATTTAATTTTAGCCGCACGATTTTTAATAAATGGCCCAAAGGGCTTGATCCCTAGGATCCCCATGAATTGGATCCGGAGAGGATCCAATTCCCTCATTCCCAAGGAAATCCCCATACACATGTATTGCCATTACTAAAGAGAAAGGACAAAGATTTTCCACAATAAAAGTGAAAGGATGTGAGACTTTCGAGTAAGTTTTCAACTTTCTTACCAGAATATCGAGAAAATATATTTAAGTTTTTTGTTTTTTTCCTTTTTTCTAAAAAAGAAAATATTTATGTCAATCACTAATCTAGGTTTTTTCACACCAGCATTCCAAGGCAGGTTCTCCTTTTGATGTATGCATGTGATCAATCTGCCCAATGCCTCCAGCTATTAAATATGATTGATATGTTCTTAGCACGATTCACTAACATAATACATAATGATAGTCTTCATCAGGCAAATAAAATACTCAAAGGTATTCTAACACGAGAATTTATTATCGGTTTTTCATTTTCAAAAAAAACTTATTTGATAAAGACTTTTAGTTTTTATTTTTTAGAAAAATTAAACGCTCAACAGAAAAATTATATGTGAAAAAGAAAAAATAAATTATATGAAACGAGAATGTCAAAATAACGATATAATTAACCTATTACATGTTATCATGCTATAAATTTAAAATTTCCCTGAGAGAAGCAAAAAGAAATCCCATACAAGGGCTGTCCACTTTCCAATACTCATTCAGGAGGAAAAGCTGAAGGAAACACATTAACACATGGACTTCCATAGTGAAAGGACGAGTATTTTCCACTAAAAAAAAAAAAGGTTGAAGGCTGACTCTCATTTCCAATACTCGTTCCAAAGTGGGACAAACGGTTTTCTACAAAGAAAAGTGGAAGACCGATCACTATGAGAAGTTTCCAGGAAGCTTCCCCGTTGGGGACGTGTTATCCTTCTTGACCTTTTCTCTTCTCACTAAAGTGATTGGATGCAAGACTTGTGACTTATCTGTAACTTCCCAGCTTTCCCATTTTTTCAAGAGAAAATAATTTTTCAAAAAATTAACATAAGGATTTATAGCTCACATGTTATCCAACAAAAGTTCTTTATGCTTTTGTCTAGAACCTGGCTATTACACATAAACAGTCTAACAATAACTTCTAGTTTCCAATCGTTGTACCAACACCTTGGGTTTGCGGTTTGCGGTTCAATACGTGCTTCGATATATAAAAGGATGAACAAAATCACAGTTCAGTAGGAACATAAACCCCATCATGATTCATGAATAATTGATTAAACTATACTAAGTGACACATTAGATGTTAGACTAGCCATCGACGGAATTTGAACTCACGTCATCATACAAAGATTCAACACATTTTCACCACTGTGGTAAAGAGATATTATTTAATTGAATAAAAACTATTGTTTAAGTGACACATAATCATATATTCAAGCATAAGAAATTCAAAACAGTAGTTCCATGAACGCATGAATATTCCCCATTCCCAAAGAAATCCCCATACACATGTACTGCTAGTACTAAAGTAAAAGGACCATGATTTTCCATAATAAAAATGACCGGATGCAAGATTTTGGAGTAAGTTTCCAACTTTCTTACCAGAAAAGATATTCATGTTCTTGTTGTAGGGATAATTTACTGAACAATTATGGTGGCTATAGAGAGAGGGGTGTGGTGGCAATAGAGAGAAGAAGAGAGAGATGTGTAATTGTGAGGTGTGTTTGATTCACCCCATTGTGCCTCTATTTATAATAGTAGGATAGGTAAAAACTTTTTCCCTTAGGATTACAACATTTAATAGGTAATCTACTCCTAATAGGAATATAAGATACATTCCTAATCTACTAGGATTTACACAATCACATTCCTATTCTAAATAGGACTGCAATACTCCCCCTTGAGTGTGTAAATACTCAAGCAAATGGCGCATTAGGTATTCAGTGATGAAGTAAGTATAGTTGATGAAGTCGTCAACATAATGAGCGAATGCGAGTCTCAAATCAACGGAAGAATGCATAAAAAGTAAAACTCACAAAACCTCGCTATGGTAAAACCCAAGGTGGGAAAAACCCATAGTCTAAGGAGAAAAGTGAGAAGTTGCATTAAGTCAATACGTCTTTTGGACGCAAGTAGAAGAGCTCACAAAGGTATGATCAGCTCAGGATGGGTGCCTCGTTAAAACCTAGTTAGGTAGCAAAAACCCAGTGGGATGCTCCTAATCGTAGGGAAAAAGAGTACATTAAGATCAAGTGAGTATACTTCTAGATACTCCCCCTGAGTTAGACATAACTTCCAAATGAGAACTACAAGCATTGCATATGATAGTTAGGCATACCAATTCCTCGGACAAGCTTTTGGAAGATTGACTTCGGCAGTGACGTCGTGTAGAGGTCGGTAAGGTTGTCTAGGATCGGCTTGCATGACTTCAATTTCCTAATGCTTTGCTGATATAGATGTAGACGCAATATGTCTTGGCATTGACTTGGTTGATGTATCATGGCTTGGTCGGGTTGATACATGTGGCATAGTCTTCATGGATCGTTGTTGGGACTCAATGATGGATGAAAACACAGCAAGTACTACGAACATGCTCAACAAGAACTCCTAACCATGTCTCACTTGTGGCGTAGTGAAGTGAGGTGAGTCTTGGAACGATTCGAAGATTTTGCAACTAAGATCATATCATGGACCTCCAAGATATTGCGATGTCCCTAACGGTAAAGACATAACCATTTGGGGATTTTGCCTTGTGCGGGTTTGATAAGTAACCAGCGTCAGCATAATAACAAGGCAAGCATCATTTCGAGGATCAGGGGGGTCGGATCCGCTAAGATGCATTGGGATTTGCCCTCGTAGTACCTTCAGGGTATGTCTTTAATACCAATTCAGTGGTTACGTGTAGGCGCAATGCTGCATCTTTACCAAGATCAACAGCGAAGGAGATGTCCTGTCTAAATACAATGAGCTAAGTACAATGAAGCGCAAAGTTGAACTTAGATATGGAATTTCGGATTCCAGAACCTCTTCAAGGGTCTCATTTGCATATAACGTATAGACGATCAAAGGTATACTCAAAAGTAACACATTCGAAGTGTAGTTCGACTGGTAGACCAAGGTACCGTCAGAACAACGCTTTGAACTTCAGGTCAAGACATAAACGAGTTTTCCTAAGATCCTTCATCTCAAATTCCATCTTCAGCTGCGAGGCAATTTTCTCAAGCTCTTCAAGAGTCTTAGTGAGATTCGTGTTAACGACATAAACTGTAACTCTAGAAATTTAGAATAAGACTTTATAGTTTAACACGCAAGGGCATAATTCATATCCCTGACTGATCAAACAATCACTTAAATGGGTATACCACATCTATCGAATTTAAGTGAACGCCTCAAAACAAGTTAAAAGGGTGTTCTGTGGTTTTGGAACTTTTTGCTTCTAGTCATTTTCAAGTCCCTATCTCGTTGTTGTAAAGAACTCCTAACAAATTTAGCTGAAGTTTCATGGACTTTTAAAGTCCTTCATCCAAAATAGGGTAAACACTGCATTTGGATGATGGAAACGCATTGCAGAAAAATAGATAGAGGGTCTTCAAATTGACTAGATGCAAAACATTTTAAAGAACTTTCAAATGAGACCTTGAAAGTCCTGTGTTGCATGTCTTTCTACTGCATTTGAAGTGTTTTAATAATAACTATGTAGTGCTTTAGTAGTTCATCAGTAGTGTTCTTGGAATGCATGTTTAACAATTAAGTCTAAAGTTTTTCCCTCATTCAAACACAGAACAAAACATCTTGACAACACTAAGTTTTATGCAAAAACACTTCAATAGCTCAACTGAAGGATAAAAAAAAAAAAAAAAACCTCATCTATTCACTTGTCATGCTCTAATTGATTCTTAGTTGTGAAATCCTTTCTCAATCATCTAGTCAGCTGTGTTTTTCTTTTTCTTTTTTAACTATTGGGCTTGATGTGTTTTTCTCTAAGGATCAAGTAACCTTCATCTTCCAAGAGAATATACTCACTAAATTCGTTATCTATTATAAGTTTCGGAAAAGAACGAATTAGTTTCAGAATGAAAGCAAAATATGGTACAACACAGTTTCTACTTTACACAGACTTATACACCAGTTTCTACTTCTTTACAGAGTCAAAATCTATAAAATTAACATAATGAACCATCGTTGAATGCCGTAGTCACTAAAACGCAGCATAACGTATGTCAAATCTACTGCTTTCCCAGTAAAACCGACATCTTTATGGACACAAAACTTAAAGGAGGAGACCAATCAACAAAGATCAAAAGCTAAAAGGTTTTCGCTTTGCCAATGGCACAAACCTAGATCACCCACCACTAAATAAAAGTTTTGAGAGGGCTGATGGGATCGCTTTGCCAATGGCATCAGCTAAGGTCTATACAGGGTCTCTGCCCTCTGGTGGAGAAGTGGCAGTGAAAAGGTTTGAGAGGGCTGATGGGATCGCTAGTCTGCGTAATCCTTTTACCACAGAGTTTGCAACAATGGTGGGTTGTTTGCGGCACAAGAATCTGATTCAGCTTCATGGGTGGTGCTGTGAGGGTAATAACTTAGTCCTGGTGTACAAGTACATGCCCAACGGAAGCCTCAACAAAGTTCTCCACAAAAGCTTCAATTCAGCAATTGTTCTATCTTGGAAGCACAATTGAAACAAGTTATACCGATGAAGAGCGTAATTCTGGCACTTGACACAGCAAAGCAAAGCATCGGTACCTTTGTCGCCACATGTTTGACAAACAGTCACCTGCATCTAGTACACCATAACCAACGTTAGCGTTTTTCTTCCCTATTTATTAATAAATACGCACAAAATAACAACAATCGGAAGTCCCACAGCCCAAACCAAATTTATACTTGCAAAATACTAACTGCATATAAGCAACCAAACATAAGAAGCTTAAAGTATAAGGTGATGTGGATGTAAAATATAAATTTCACCCATTCAACCCTTAAATCGTATGAACAATCCGAAGTTCCAAAATAAAAAAAACAGATGTTTCCATTTGCCCTTAATCTTTGAGTCAGCCAAAAAAGGAGTTACTTCGCAAACCTTGACATTTAGACAAAGGTTACCATTAAAAACATCTATTTAATACCCCCGAATCCAATAACAACTGCTACACCAATGAACTAATAATCCCATTTTTATTGTATACGAATTGGAACAGTGGAAGGTTACTAAATCCACACACATATAAATGCTAAATATATCACCCCTAGCAATTAGCAATATAAAATCTGATAAAGCCAGCCAACCAAATCATAAGTCTTCTTTATTCCCCCTTCCCCTATTGACTGATAAAAGGGGACATAACCACATCAACCACCGCGAAATTTGGACACAAATGGTAAAAAACTGTGGTTCTCAAACACTTGTAAAAAACTGTGGATGATGGTCTTCAAAGTTCCACGAAACCTAGGATACGCCTTTCAGAAATGCACTACAAAAAAGGAGATAGAGGGGCTTCAAAATGACTAGATGCAAAACATTTGATAGACCTTTCAAATGACACCTTGAAAGTCTTTTGTTGCGTGTATTTAAGTTGCACTTGTAGTGTTATAGTGGTAACTTTATAGTGCTTTATTAGTTCATCAATAGTGTTCTTGTAGTGCATTTTTAACAATTAAGTCTAAAGTTTGTCCCTCATTCAAACATAGAACAACACACCCGTGACAACTCTAAGTTTTATACAAAAACACTTCAAGAGCTCAATTGAAGGGGAAAAAAGCCTCTTCTATCCACTTGTCATGCTCGAATTGATTCTTAGTTGTGAAATCCTTTCTCCATCATCAACTCAGTTGGGTTTTCTTTTTCCTTTTTTAACTACTGGGTTTGAAGTGTTTTCAAGTACCATCATCTTCCAGGATAATATTCTCATTGAATTCGTTACTCTCTTATAAGTTTCAGAAAAGAACCAAATAGTTTCAAAATGAAAGCAAAAATATGGTACAGCACATGCACACTGCAAATATGACAGAGTCAAAATATGGTACAACATATACACCAATCCTTACTTATTTACACAGTCAAACTCAATAAAATTAGGGTAAATTACACCATAGCCCCTCAGGTTTGAGGTCTATTACAACCCCATACAACATCTTTAAAACATTTCACTTTCATACCTCAAGTACTATTTTATTTCAATTTCATACAGCCGTTACATTTTCCATCCATTGAATCGTTAAGTGCTGACGTGGCTGCCACATATATGCCACGTGGCTGCCAAATGTCTGCCACGTGGCAAATAAAAATAATTTTTTATTTTAAAAACCTAAAATTTCCAACAAAAAAAAAAATTTGGGTAAATTACACCATACTCCCTCAGGTTTGAAGTCTATTATAACTTCATACAACATCTTTAAAACATTTCACTTTCATACATCCAGTACCATTTTATTTCAAAATAACATCTTTGTTAGATTTTCCATCCATTGGTCTGTTAAATGTTGACGTGGCTGCCACGTGGCAATTTTTTTTATTAATATTTTTAAAAACCTGAATCTTCACAAAAAAAAAAACCCTTAAATCGTCTTCCCCGACTCACCCCCTTCTTCCATCCATCATCACCCACCCCACCCCCCCAAAAATCCCACTCGAGCCACCCTTTTCTCCCATCCCCCATCACCCACCCCCAAAAATTCCACCCAAAATTAGATGGATCTACTACAAAATGGTACTAGATGTATGAAAGTGAAATGTTTTAAAGATGTTGTATGGAGTTGTAATAGACCTCAAACTTGAGGGGTTATGGTGTAATTTACCCTTTTTTTTGTTGAGAAAATTTAGGTTTTTTAATTTTTTTTTTTTTAAAATATTTTTATTTGCCACGTGGCAGACATTTGGCAGCCACGTGGCATATATGTGGCGGCCACGTCAGCACTTAACGATTCAATGGATGGAAAATGTAACGGCTGTATGAAATTGAAATAAAATAGTACTTGAGGTATGAAAGTGAAATGTTTTAAAGATGTTGTATGAGGTTGTAATAGACCTCAAACTTGAGGGGTTATGGTGTAATTTACCCTTTTTTTTGTTGAGAAAATTTAGGTTTTTTAATTTTTTTTTTTAAAAAATATTTTTATTTGCCATGTGGCAGACATTGGCAGCCACGTGGCATATATGTGGCGGCCACGTCAGCACTTAACGGTTCAATGGATGGAAAATGTAACGGCTGTATGAAATTGAAATAAAATAGTACTTGAGGTATGAAAGTGAAATGTTTTAAAGATGTTGTATGAGGTTGTAATAGACCTCAAACCTGAGGGATTATGGTGTAATTTACCCATAAAATTAACATAATGAACAACGTTGAATACCATCGTCACTAAAGCACAAATCTACTGCTTTGCCGGCAAAACCAACATCTTTATGGCCACAAAACTTAAAGGAGGAAACCAATCAACAAAGTTCAAAAGCTAAACGGTTTTCGCTTTGCCAATGGCACATACCATAGTTTGCTAGTAGCTCAGGAGTCCGACATGCAAGTCGAAGCGCCTCAATTTTCAGAGAAATTGACTGCAATGCTAGGGTTTTTGCGGAAATTCAGAGCGAGAATGTGAGGAAATTAGGGTAGCTTGTGTCAAAACAGCTTCCGCAAGAAGCCATGAGGTGCAATTTACAAATTACAACACTTACCCTGACTTGACTCTCTTTGGCGTCTTGGGAGCAAACTAGATTTTGCTGTGTGTTTCTCTCCTGGCGTCAAGTTGTTGCCGCCAAACCCAACAACTTCTGCACATATGTTTGATAGTGTTGCTTCCAATGGCCGCCAACAATCCGTCGCAGCTACCCCCATTAGGTTTACCCACTCTTTTCCTCTTATTCTACTTTCGGTATTTTCTCGAGAAAATTAATCGAAAAATGAGAGGTTTTTTCTTGAAAAATACGCAGAGTTGATCGACCGGTGCATGGGGTCGAAGATATGGGTGATAATGTAGGAAATCTGAGGGGTTCGGATGTTTACGGCAACATGGTCCTCGAAGATGTCACTGAATAGTATGATTCACTATCTCAGTTCTTGTTGCATAATGTGGCCCCAAACCCTAGCATTTGGGGTTTTTTTTTACTCGGTTTCTCGACAAGTGTGTATCCTTATTTCTGTGAATGCTTCAACTTTTACATTTATTAATGGGAAACTTATGCAAAGAACAAGAGTTGCTGACATCAATGGTTACCACATTGGTATTGATGTGAACACGGTTGTGTATGTTGCCTGTGTTGATGTTTTAAGAGGAATTGATTTGACAAGTGGGAGGGAGATTACTGCTTGATTGAGTACGGAGATGCTGTCAAGATGATTCGGGTTTGGGGTCGGATACTCGTCAACTAGGCCTCCAACGCCTCTTCTTGTTGCTCAAATTGACCTCTCCAACCAGTTCAAGGAGTTCATGCGTGTCGGTTTCTCTGCCTCGAATGGGCAGGGCTCTTCAATTCACATTGTTGACAGGTGGAGATTCAAGATTTTCGGATCTCTTCCAACCGGGATGACTACGGATGTGTTTGAAGAAGGGGACTGCTTCATGTGCTCTTCACCAGAAGATTCAAGTACCAAAAGCGGCCCATAAAATCGTTCTCATGGAAGAAAAACAAAGATAGTGGAGATGGCTCTTGGTTTGGGAGGTTGAGCCGCATTTGTCCTCTCCATATTTGCATTCCATTTCGTCATTGGTTTTGTATGAGTGAAGAAGAGAAAGGTCACTGCCAGAAGGAGCAGAGAGGGCAAAACTTGTTGAGTTGAGGCTAATAGATTTCTGACAGGTTTGTCTCTTGCGGATATAAGATCAGCTACAATGGAGTTTAACCAAAACAGGGTTGTTGGGGAAGGGGCATCAGCTATAGTTTGCAAAGGGTCTCTGCCCTCTGGTGGAGAAGTGGCAGTGAAAAAGATTTGAAAGGGCTGATGGGATTGGTAGTCTGTATCATCCTTTTACCACAGAGTTTGCAACTATAGTTGATTGTTTGCGGCACAAGAATCTGATTCAGCTTCGTGGGTGGTGCTGTGAGGGTAATGAGTTAGTCCTGGTGTACGAGTACAAAACCAATGGAAGCCTCAGCAAAGTTCTCCACAAAAGCTTCAATTCAGCCATTGTTCTATCCTGGAAGCAAATACTTAATATAGTTCTCGGAGTCACTTCTGCTCTTGCATATCTTCATGAGGAGTGTGAGAGGCAAATAATTCACAGAGATGTTAAAACTTGCAACATACTGCTCGATGTAGATTTTAACGCCAAACTTGGGGATGTTGGTCTAGCAGAAGTGATTGAGCATAGTTCCATCAGTGCAAGAAGCAACTATACCGGCCGGAACAGTCGAATATCTTGCTCCAGGATACGTTTATTCAGGTGCTCCAACTGTTAAAACTGATGCTTACAGCTTTGGTGTGGTGGTGTTAGAGATGGCGAGGGGAAGAAAGCCGGTGGAGGATAATGGAACAGTGGTGGTTGATTGGGTTTGGAGCATGTGGGAAAAGGGGAAACTGATCGAAGCTGCTGATCCGAGGTTTTTGGGGAAATTTGATACGGTAGAGGTGGAGAGTGATGCAGGTTAGGTTATCCTGCAGAGAATAGGAAATAGAAATAGCAAGCAATCAAGCAATTGGAAGCAAATAGAGTTCTTTGGTTGATAAACTCATAGAGTTATATTGTCTTATCTCTAAAAAGAACCACTACATCCCTCGCTTCCAGCAAACTTATAGAGAAGAAATGAGACATAACATCCCAATTAAAGGCATAAAACAAGTCCCTAGGCATAACTTAATAATCACCAGTTTCCAAACTATTGAATGATTAATCTTGAAACTTGATGGGTCTTTTAATGTCTCTTCTTGGTCTGTCTTTTGCAATGTTATGTGACTGTTCATATGGCCCCTCATCAGAGAGGATGCTGATGACTGGACTTGCTTTTGTGCACCCAAACCTTGTGAAGAGGCCAACGGTGAAGGAAAGCTGCAAGGATTCTTAAAGGAGAAATGACGCCTCCTCTGCTGCCTTCAAGAAAACCAAAGGTGAACCTTTGGCCTGTTTTCCTAATGAGTTTGAAGAAATCTCATTTTGCTGTGGTGTTCGGCCAACTCTTGAACTTGACGATGTACAATATTTGACTCCGAAGAGCCACTTTGGCAAGGATTAGTTGCTCGTAATAGATCAAGTAACCTCACAATTAGTAGGATTTCAGTGCAGTTTGTAGAAGAGAAACTAGGAGCTTCTTGTTGACTGGGGAACTTGAGGTCTTATAGTAATGAAATGCTCAGTGTCCTTGTCTGTTTTATCACGATTGACATGGTCTCAAGCATTTTGTTAAAAGCTGATGGACTTAATAATTCAAATGATGTTCGAAAGATTGAATTAAGTTTCGTGTTTCATCCAAATATTCCTTTCGAATTTTGTTATTTTTACAACAGATGACTGCAGATTAAGACAACAGTGTTTTTCCAGAAAATGAAAAATTATTGCTGTTCCTGGATTGCACAACCAGTTTCCATTAGTTACAAAAACTTTTGCAATTAACAAATGAAAAACTATTACAAAAAGAAATTAAGCAGAATTTTTTTCGTTCTTTATAACTCATGAGATTGAATTTATTGACTAAGATGGCGAAGCAAAAAATATCTTTAAAGACAATGAAGTTGATGGGGGTAAATCGATGGGAACTTGCCTACATTTATTATAAGATGGTGACTAGTAACAATGTCTTTCGTGGATTTGTCCTGTGTTGTTGAAGCTAGCACTTCCAGATCCACTTGAAACTTCCTCATCACTATATTCATGTGTACGTATCAGGATTTTCGATGTTTGGTTTAGTTCTTCCAAATCTTGCTTGTACACCAATCGAGCCCCACACTTCTTCACACTATTGAAGTCTGCTAATTTTGGCACACTAATCATTTCAATGTAAGTTTTGAATAAAAATTGTTCCTAAGGACAATCTTCACGAGGACAATAAAATATCGTAAGATGTTCTGACAGAAGTGACCCTATTACAAAATCCAAAACGTGATCCGCTAATAACTTAATACTGACCTAACCAATTTGAAAAAGCACAGGTAGATTGGCCAAGTTTCGTTTAGGATCTTGAAAAACAAGACAAAAGGCAATCCCCAGCCAGTCGGTACATGATGGTGGTGGAAGCTTCACATTTACTGAATTTCCCACACTCTGATTACTGAACCACTTTGGAATTTCACTTCCAGGCCATACAACATCTTGGACCTCTTTGCCAGAAACTGGATGCAGTACCTATAAGAAAAAAACTATTTTAGAGAGAGAGAGAGAGAGAGAGAGAGAGAGAGAGAGAGAGAGAGAGAGAGTACCGCACGATGAGTGGCAAATCTTGGAATCCTTGAGAGTATTGTATTAATCCAGCCATCATCTTGAATCAATGCAATGCAATTCTTGCAAGTGAAGTCAAAGTCATACAAATTGGTGAATCTGCTGCTCAACTTGGATGCATCTGTCAACCTTTTTAATGATGTACAATTGTCTACATTCACATATAGTTTGCTATTAGATGGAAGAGGTGGCAGTTCTTGAAGGCTTTTGCACCCCTCTAAATAAAGATACAAAAGCTTAGAAAGGCGTCTAATGCTTTCAGGAAGACTGACGAAATTATTTCCACTGAGAATCAATACTTGCAAAAAGGACAAGCAACCAATATCATCGGGGATATCTCCTTCACAGAGTTGACAATCTCTTAAATATAACATTCTCAAAGAGCATAAACAATTTAGAGAAGACAACACCAAACTCCAACAAGGAGGATCAGGACTACTCTTTCCAAGTCCAAATAAGCGGAGAAGGCCCCACCCCTCCCTTGCTTTAGCATCTGGTTCACATTCAAATAATAGTTCTTTAAGATTTTTCATACCCACAAGCGGCCCTGTCATTGTGTCTCCACATTGAAGCATCTCTAAGTGATCCATGTCTCCTAGGAGTTTGTCAAGTTTTGAGCATCCCTTCACATAGATGCATCGAAGAGACTTCAAATTACAAATAGCCCTTGGAAGGTTCAAGAGATTTTTGCAATCATTTAGATACAACTCCTCAAGGCCAACCAGATGTCTAATTGATGAAGGTATTTTCTCGATCGCAGTCCCAGCTAAGTTAATCTCTAACACATTCTTCATCTGCTCCCCAAATTCTGGAATCTTTTTCACATTTGAGCAGCCATCAAGCAATAAAATTTCAAGAGAATCCATTTCAAACTCACTTGGGAGGCTCTTAATACTTTCACATCAAACTTTTGAGTCTTTTGAGGAGAGTAACAGACTGGTGAATCTCAACTAAATTCTTACAACGCTCAAGATACAACACCTCAAGATTTGGAAGATCACTGAAATCTGGGGTATTCATCAATTTTTTGGAGTAGGCAATACCGAGATATTTCAACTTGGGCAAGTCCTGAACAACAGCGTAAGGTTCAGATCATATATTCAAGAATGAATAATAATAATAAGTACTCATTAGTGAGTTCTAGACTCATTTTTTGTATTGGTCCAATAAGAAAATGTCACATGTTCTTGTTTTTAACATGTCCATTATTTTTTTTAAATAATAAAAAAAGTGTTAAAAAATGTCATTGGACAAAATTAGAAAATGAGTACTGACTAGGGATTTATTTAATACTACTCTTACCACTTTTCCCTCCCAAAGCCGAACAAGTTTGCTATTATACATGTTAATTTCAGTAAGCAAGTACGGGCAAAAGCTGGTTGGAAGAAACTTGGAAGGATAGAAACTCCAATTTATAATTCTCAAGGAACATGGAAGAAATTTGGGGCCGGAAGAAAAGATCAAATTATCGAATTCCAAAAACCTCAGTCCATGCATCTTAGAGAAAGCTTCGCAATTCCACTGGCGTACATCTTCTACTTTGGGTGGGCGTAAGGATATAGCTTCAATTGCTCTCGACCCCTAACAATTAAGAAAAAGGATAAATTAATTTGACAATCAAGTCTATCATAATGTCAAAAGAAATCCATCTTCTTTCGAACTTGGAATTTAACTTCTTAATGTCAAAAGAAATCGTATCTTTTTTCAAACTCGGAATTTAACTTCTTACTGTGTTGGTCGTGAGTATATGAAAAATGTCATCGGAAAGCCACAACCTACTCCGTAGACCAGGCTCTTCAGACTCTTCACGAACAATTGTCCATGCCATTTCTTGTATCAAATCATGCACCCCAATCATGTTTCTGTAACCATTGTATACGAGAGACCTCTCAATTAGTACATCTATCATACTACGACAAGAAATTCCAAATGAATTGTCTAGTATCCGCAATACTTCCGTCGTGGGCTTCCCTTTGTGGAGACACGCAACATCGAGAAAAATTCTCTTCTCCGTCTTTCCTAGTCCATCATAACTAACTTTGAGTGAATCAAAAACTGTTGGATTAGGAATTTTCCTTAGATTATCGCGTACACTATTCCATGCATGTTGACCTCTCGTATACAAAAAGGACCCCAAGGTTTTAAGAACTAATGGAAGGCCTCTGGCATAATCTAGGAAATGCTTAGACAGTTCCAAAAAATCTTCCTCAGGCTGGTCTTTTCTAAAGGCATGCAGGCTAAACAGCTCAAGTGCTTCGGCATCATTTAACACCTCAACATTATGACACAATGTTATGTCATGCTCGACCAGCAGCCGTTGATTTCTAGTTGTAATGATAATTCTACTTCCCATGCCAAACCAATCTTTCTTTCCAGCTAATACTTGTAGCTGGTTTACTTGATCCACATCATCAAGTACAAGAAGAACCTTTTTGTTGCATAAGCATTTCTTCGTGTAAATGATTCCCCATTGCTGGTCACTAACGTTTTCAATATTATCTTTCAAGATTGGGGAAAGAAGAAGTTTTTGAAGACGAACTAGAGTAGGCTCTGTTACAGAAACCTCTCTAACGTTTTCAAGAAAGCAGTGAACTTCAAAATGATGGACTATTTTATCATAAACTAGCTTAGCAAGAGTAGTCTTGCCTACGCCACCCATCCCAGTTATCCCAATAAATCGAACATCATTTGCATCATGAGCTAACAGCAAACTTAGTTGCTCGAGTGCAGAATCAGTTCCAACTAACTTCTGTGAGGAATCTAATAGCGTGCATGTAGCTTGCACTTTCCTCCACAAGCATTTGACAATGTCATCAATCAGCTCTCTTTCACACCTAGAAGGAAGAAAAGTATAACAAGTTGACCAAATAGGGGTAACAAAGCAAGAACAAGAACAAAACATTCAAATATACACGCTTACTTAAAATTCTTCAAATGCCAGCCAGAAATCTTGGATACTTTTCTCAAATTTGCTCTCCATTGGGTCATCTTCTTTTTGTCTTCGGCAATAATGAACTTGTGTTCATGCTCAGCGAAGGCTTTGGCAAAAGACCCCCTTTGATTTCCTACGTCGGGGGGATCCACGTCATAAAAAATTGGCATGACATCCATGCATTGAACAATGTTTGTGAGTTCGTCCAAGCACCATTTGGAAGAAGCATAGTTTGGTGAGAGAACAACAATTGCTATATGCGATGCTTTGATTGCACTCAGGAGCTCTGGAGGAATACTTGTTCCTCTTTCAAGTTCTTGATCGTCAAAGAAAGTCGTAATTCCTTGGCACTTGCACAATTCATGGTATAAATGGGATACAAAACCCTTGCGGGTGTCTACACCCCGGAAACTCAAAAACACATCATACTTCAATCGAGGAGCTGATTCATTGGAAAGAAAACATGCAGAGGCTCTTTGGATGCTCAAAGTCGATGCCATCAGAACAAACAGCAACTGAATGAAAATGTAAAACGATAGAAGATCAACGTGAAGCACAGTTTCACTCTATTCTTGATTTGTTCTTCTTTGAGAGCAGACCTTCCAACCGAACAACCATTTGCAGATATAAAGGTCCCCTGCTATACCAACACAAATTCACATTCATATATATTATCCAAATGTAAACCAATTCTTAGCTAATTAACTGAGTAAAATTATTCACAAACAGAGTTTAATTAGTTATATATGTATGTGTGTGACTAAAACCCCAAAATAGACTATAACCAAAGCAAGGTCCACCTACAGGCATGCCAGTTTAATTAGTTAAAACCCCAAAGATTAGAAAACTTAGTTAACAAAAAATCAGGCAAACGTGCTTTCTTTGTGATAACTATGGATGTAGGTATATAAATCAAGCTTTCATAGAACCTCGGAAGAGCATCTCCACTTGCTCTAAATAAAAAGGACAACAACAATTGTCATCTCCACTTTCAAAATATCACCACAAGTGCACTTATATTACTATAACTCAACTCTAAATAATTTAATTTACTTTTAAGAAGGAAATCACAAAGCAATGAAAAATCAAAAAGGCTCATATACCTGATGAGAGAGAATGATGGGATGGGACCTCCTTGGGATTCAAACAATTTTTCACTTTTCATCAGTCCCACAATCTTTTCTGTGAACCCTTGCATTGCCCTCTGCATTTCCAGAAGTTACATTATGAAATTTTACTGAATAGTAAATAGTTAATACCTCTCAGAAAGCTCCATAAATTCTCCTTACACAAATTATGCAAAATTAGGTAAAAGATAAATAAAATAAAATAAAAAAAAGTAAAGAAAATTAACCTTGGAAGGCTCATTGCTTATTCCCAAGCTGATGCCTGGAACATATTTCAACCATCAGAGAAAGAAAAAAAGGCTGATAGTGGAAAATCCTAAAAAATTAGAAAAATAAAAAGCTAAAATTATAAATCTGGAAAGAGTACCCAAAGTTCCACTCAGCACAAACATAAATCTGGAAAGAGTACCCAAAGATAAGATTTTCTTCGAATGTGCACCAGACTCGCGGTTTTTCAGTGAGAGGACGTTCTCGTTAGTAGCTTCTTACAGATCTGAGGAAAAATAAAGATGAAAAAAAATACCCAGGAGAAGGAACGGAGGAGATGCTGTCGAACGGAGGAGGAGGAGGAGGAAGGAGGGCGGAGCCTGGATGGGGAGATGCTGTCGCCTGTCGGACGGATGAGGATGTTTCGTGGTTCTGAGAGGGGAACTCGAGAGATTCGTTCTGGAAGGCAAATTGAACCCTAGGTACATACAGCTACAATGCCATCACACCACCAAACCCCCAAACAAACAAAAAAACTACTTTAGAGTAATGTTTAAAAATAAAAAAAAAACTTATAATAATAATAATAATTGAAACTTCAAGGGTACGTTTGTTGCACTGGACTGTCTCTCACTGGACTAGCTGCAGGAACTAAGCTGGACTGGCTTAGTCTAGACTAACCTGTACTAACTTAGTGAAGCGTTTGGTGCAGTGTCAGGACTAAGGAACAGATTAATAATAAATTCCAATATTATATTATTTAATTCGTATTTATTAATATTTTATATTATTTAATAAATACTTAGTAATATTTTATTATTACTTCTGTCCATTTTGTCATTCCAGAAGCCTTCTTCCATTCCTTCCATTCATCCCCTCTTTCTTCCTCAACTCGGAGCGTTTTGGCTTTGACAGAGATGGATGAACCCAGTCGTCGAAAATCGAGGTCAAGGTCGATGCCGTAAAAAATTGAAGACAAAGGCGAGGAGGACGAGGAGGGAAAAAGGATGGGTGAAAAGGGAAACAGCGACGGTGAGGGCAAGGACGGCGAGGTAGTTGACGCAGAAGTAGGAATAGTTCTTACGAACGCAGACGGTGGAGTCGGAGAAGGATTATGGCTTGGCGAAGGCGGATCGGTCAAGGAGCTCGGACCAGGGGCGGCGCTGGGCTAGGCCGTTACGGCAAGTGTCGGAGATGTGGTTGATGAAGGCGCGGAAAGGCAGGGTAGCGATGGGAGCCTGGGACTGGTGATAAAGGATGCAGCGAGAGTGGACGAAGGCGAGAAAGGATGATGGAAGGTCTTAGCTAATCCCGTGGGTGTCGAGGTCTCTCGCGAAGACCGGCTAGTGAAGCCGTTTGTGAAGGCTAGTCCCATCTAATCCCATTAAACTTAATCCTTGTGCTGACCAAACATGGAACTATAGTCTAGTCCAATCTAGTCCCCCCTAAGAAGGTGCAACAAACGCACCCTAAATCTTCTTTTAGTAATTACAAGATGCAATTTTTATTCGTAACTACACATACGTTAGATATTTGATTTAGTGTCAAAACATATTTGACAATTCAATTTGATTTTACAGTCTTCGATGATTCATTTTAAACTGTTGAATCATATCCAATGACTAAAAAATGAGTACTACAAACAAAAACAATAATCAATGAATGAGCAAACAAAATTGAGCAGGGAAAAGAAAAGAAAATTTTCAAATCTTGTTTTGGTAATTGAAAATGAAATATCTCTTACTCTCCTTTAAAATTTCAAACAATTGATCGCCCTAGCCGATGCTTACTTTTGGTTTAGTTGGGAAAAATTTTCATTGTAACCAGAATACAAATGATACACCACGTGTTTTTATATAGATGGTAAGAAATTTTAATATTCAAGTTATTAATTTTTTTAACACAAACATATCTCACTATTTATATAATGATAAGTGATTTACCACCTCGTGTTCGAATCACATTGAAAAATCTCTTCTTTAGTGGCTCATTCCGATTGGACAGTTTACTTTGACTGGCTCATTCTGATTGGACCGTTTACTTTTTTTTTTTTGGTGAACATTTGGACCGATTACTTTGACTGAAGCCAATTGATTGGCTGTTTTAGGAAAGGGATCTTCTCTGGATCTCATCCTCCTAATCTACCAAATCAGAAAATCCGTATCATTAAAATTTGATCCAACGACTACAAACAAGAGCCAACTTTAAAAGTTATAATAATTTCAACCGTTTGATAAATTTTCAATGATACGAATTCTTTGATTTAATAGATTAAGAGAAAGAGATCCAAAGTTCCGCTGTTTTAATAGCCCCGTGTGAAAGCCACGTGATGACTAGGAGGCAAGCAGCCAATATTGAAGGCATTGGACCTTTTCTCTTTTGGTTCCCACTTCCCTATCACCAAAGAAAAAAAGGAATGAGAATCCTCTCTAAATATTCCGAAGATCCTCAATTACGTCTGTTCACTATACATTGTGCAGCTAGTTTTTGTCAAGTACTATTTATATTCAATTTAAATATAAAAAAATTTAAAATGATTTTTGACTTCACAATGTACGATGAATATACGTGATTAGAGAATCTCCATGATCCTCACAAAGAGGATTCAAAGAGGATCTTCATTCAGAACAAGAGAGGCAGGCAACCTATGCCTTTCGGTTCCTGAAAAACAGAGAAAGGCAAAGAAAAAAAAGCCGTTGTAAAAGCTATGGGTTTGAATGCCTATATACTTTAGTAAGATAAAAAGGTAAGGATGACTAAAATGGTGATGGTGTCAAATTTAATGTTGTTGGATGACATGACTTCCAACTTACATGACATGGTTTTTCAACATGCCTTAAATTACCTTGTAGAATTATGCACGTAAAAGGCTGCATATAAAGAGAATCAGTGTATGAGCATTTTAATGCTAGCAATTAGCAATATCAAATTTGATAAGACCAGTCAACCAAATAAGAAAGTCTTTAATGCAAGCTGCAATGTTAGAGTTGAGTTGAATCATCCATACATCAAAGCAAATGAGCATTCATAAGAATCATGAAACCTGGGCTAAGTTCCACGGACTCTTCAGGTCCCTCATCCAAACATAGTAAAAACACTGCATTTCAAAAACGCAGTACAAAAAAATAGATAGGAGGGCTTCAAAATGACTAGATGCAAAATATTCGAGATAACTTTCGAATGACACCTTGAAAGTTCTCTATTGCGTGTCTTTCTACTGCATTTGTAGTGTGTTGGGTTACTTTGTAGCGCTTTACTAGTTCATCAATAGTATTCACATGAAGCATTTTTAACAATTAAGTCTAAAGTTTGTCCATCATTCAAACATAGAACAAAGCACCCTGACAACTCTATGTTTTATATAAAAACACTTCCAAGAGCTCAATTGAAAAGAAAAAAAAAAGCCTCATCCATCCACTTGTCATACTCTAATTGATTTTCAGTTGTGAAATAATTTCTCCATTGTCAAGTCAGTTGGGTAATTTTTTTTTCTTTTTTTAACTATTGGATTTGAAGTGTTTTTCTTTAAAGATCAAGTGCCATCATCTTCCAAGAGAATAAGTTTAAGAAAAAAGAACACGAAAATGAAAATATGGTATTGCACATGCATCACTGTAGATATGGCATAGACTTATACACCAGTATCTACTTTACAGTTTACACAGTCAAAATCAACAATATTAACATAATAAACCATTTATGAATGCTCTCGTCACTAAAACGCAGCATAACATAAGTCAAAACCCAATCAACAAAGTTCAAAAGATAAAAGAGGACATCACCAAATTAAGCATGGCAAAATATAGATACTAATGGTAAAAAACAGTGATTCTCAAACACCTATGAATATAATGCTTGTTATGTAGTTTAACTGGAGAATGTACAACTATTAAGAATAGAAAAAAGTGATACATTAGGACCACTAAAGTATAGGTAGGTACATTGTAATCTGATTAACCATCATTCTCCGAAATCTTCACTCTTCATGCATACTGCTGCTTATAGAGGCATTATATGATATACAAGTCTAAAACTCATGATTTTCTTCTATATATTACTAGAGCTATAAAAAATTCAGTAGTGTTACAACATGATTAAAAAAATGTATGAATCACTAAACAAGAGAAACCCTGATGATACATCTTTCATTATATTGGATAAATTCGATAAACCATCAATCTCTGAAATCTTCACTCTTTTGCTTACTAATGCTTATGGAGACATTATATGATTTCTTCGATATATTACTGAAGCTATAAAAAATTTCAGTTGTGCAACAACATGATTAAAAAAAATGTATGTATCACTAAACTTGAGAAACCACTGATGTTACATCTTTCATCATATTAAATAAATCCTCTCACAAAATGACGAAAACAGGAAAAGTGAGAAAAGGAGTAGCGATCTTAATTTATTATTTATTCTTAAAAGAACTTAGTTAGCAAATTTTTATATTGGATGGGTTAGACAGCAAAAAGAACTAAAATATCTATATTTAAAATACAAGCATTATTTCCAATTGATTAACCCTCTCAGTGAGATCCGCATGAATATAATGGACAGAGAAAACAAAAATCCAATTTATAATGTGCTCCAAAGCTGCTTATAAATGCACGAACAGAGACATTCCAATAGCACCATAATTTCTTTTGTTTTTTGATCACTTATAGCATCACCATACATTGGGCTGTTAGGGAACAAAAAGACATAAATTAAAGTTACAAGTTCACTAAGTAAGAAAAACACAAAATATTGGTTCACAGTTGCCTACTGAGTACTATGATTCTTGGCTTTTTACAACATCGGGCTTGACTGGTTTCAACATTGTACTTCTTTTACTTTTTAAGTCTTTGTATCCCATTAAAAAAAAAAAAGAGAGAGAGAACGAGAGAGAGTAAAAGTATTCTGATTCTGGTTGATAAACATGGTAGGAGCAGGCATATGAAATATAAAATATGGATTAACACTAACGAAAATAATAGCTTAGAAAAGCAAGGCTCACAGAACAGTGATCTCTAAACACTCGAAACTCTGGAGGCATTACATTGGAGTTTTGAGTATGGTGGTTTGCATAGAAATACATTACCCTGTGTTTGGGTGAGGACTTTCAAAGGAATTTTGGACTTAATTTTTAAAAATGTACTACATAAACACCATCATGGAGCTACTCAACACTACAAATCTACTTCTAAAGCACTAGAAATGCACTACAAGACACTAAACAAGGGATTTTCAAAATGACATTTTGAACATTTGAAAATTCAATTAAACGTATTGCATCTAATCATTTTCAAGTCCCTATCTCGTTGTTGTAAAGAACTCCTAACAAATTTAGCTTAAGTTTCATGGACTTTTAACGTTCCTCATCCAAAATAGGGTAAACACTTCATTTGGATGATGGAAACGCATTGCGTAAAAATAGATAGAGGGCCTTCAAATTGACTAGATGCAAAACAGTTGAACGAACTTTCAAATGAAACCTTGAAAGTCCTGTGTTGCATGTCTTTCTACTACTATTGAAGTGTTTTAGTAGTAAGTTAGTAACTATGTAGTGCTATAGTAGTTCATCAGTAGTGTTCTTGTAGTGCATGTTTAACAATAAAATTAACATAATGAACCATTGTTGAATGCCATCGTCACTAAAACGCAGCATAACATATGTCAAATCTACTGCTTTCCCCGGTAAAACCGACATCTTTATGGCCACAAAACTTAAAGGAGGAGACCAATCAACAAAGATCAAAGGCTAAAAGGTTTTTGCTTTGCCAATGGCACAAACCCAGATCACCCACCACTTCACTCTCAAAAAATTTACTTCGAAAAACTTCATTTTTCCCTGAAATTCCATAATACTACTCCCTCAAACACCCCCACCAGACAGTCCTATTCCTACTAACTTAACCTAGGCCCATTCAAGTCTCATAATAATTGGCATATCCAAACTTTCAAAGAGCAAAATTCAAAAAATAAAACAAAATTACAAAATTCAATTGAAAAATTGCAAGAAAATTGAACTCGGAATTGGGAAAAGAAACATACCATAGTTCGCCAGTAGCTCAGGAGTCCGACATGCAAAAGTCGAAGTTATATGAACTGAGTTGTAATAGCAGTGATTCGCTTAATCACTGTTAACGGTTGATTAGATTTAATGTTATGTTTAATGAGTATTATGTTGTAATTGGGCCAGCTAGTTAAGTTCCGACAAGTTTGTCTCTTGGATAAGATCAGTGACAATGGGGTTTAACCGACACAGGGTTGTTAGGGGAGGGGCATCAGCTAAGGTTTATACAGGGTCTCTGCCTCTGGTGGAGAAGTGGCAGTGAAAAGGTTTGAGAGGGCTGATGGGATCGCTAGTATGCGTAATCCTTTTACCACAGAGTTTGCAACTATGGTGGGTTGTTTGCAGCACAAGAATCTGATTCAGCTTCATGGGTGGTGCTGTGAAGGTAATAAGTTAGTCATGGTGTACGAGTACATGCCCAACGGAAGCCTCAACAAAGTTCTCCACAAAAGCTTCAATTTAGCAATTGTTCTATCTTGGAAGCACAACTGAAACAAGTTATACCGATGAAGAGCGTAATTCTGGCACAAAATAACAACAATCGGAAGTCCTGCCCAAACCAAATATATACTTGCAAAATACTAACCGCACATAAGCAACCAAACAGAAGAAGCTTAAAGTATAGGGTGATCTGGATGTAAAATATAAATTTCACCCATTCAACCCGTAAATCATATGAACAATCCAAAGTTCCAAAATTAAAAAATACATGTTTCCATTTGCCCTTAATCTTTGAGTCAGCCAAAAAAGGAGTTACTTAGCAAACCTTGACATTTAGACAAAGGTTACCATTAAAAACATCTATTTAATACCCCCGAATCCAATATCAACTGCTACACCAATGAACTAATAAACCCATTTTTATTGTATACGAATTGGAACAGTGGAAGGTTACGAATTCCACACACATATAAATGCTAAATATATCACCCCTAGCAATTAGCAATATAAAATATGATAAAACCAGTCAACCAAGTCAGAAGTCTTCTTTATTCCCCCTTCCCCTATTGACTGATAAAAGAGGACATAACCACATCAAGCACCGCGAAATTTGGACACAAATGGTAAAAAACTGTGATTCTCAAACACTTGTAAATATAATGCATGTTATGCAGTTTAACTGGGGAATGTACAACTACTAAAAGTGATAAATTAGAACCACTAAGTACAGGCAGGTATATTGTAATTCGATTAATCATCATTCTCCAAAATCTTCACTCTCCATGCATACAAGTGCTGCTTACGGAGACATTATATGATATACAAGTCTACAACTCATGATTTTGTTTTATAAATTACTGAAGCTATAAAAATTTCAGAAGTTCAACATGACTACAAAAAAAAATGTATGAATCTCTAAACACGAGAAATTGCTGATGATACATCTTTCAACATGGTAGATAAATCTGATTAACCATCTCTAAAATCTTCACTCTTCACGCATACCAGTGCTTATGGAGACATTATATAATATACAAGTCTAAAACACATGATTTTCTCCTATATATTACTGAAGCTGTAAAAATTTCAATAATACAACAACATATGATTAAAAAAAATGTATGAATCACTAAACACAAGAAACCGCTGATGTTACATCTTTCACTAGATAAATCCGATTAACAATCATTTCCGAAATCTTCACTCTTCATGCATAACAGTGCTTATGGAGACATTATATGACATACGAGTCTAGAACTCATGATTTTCTTTTATATAGTACTGAAGCTATAAAAATTTCAGCAGTGCAACAACATGATTAAAAAAATGAAAGAATCCCTAAACAAGAGAAAACACTGATGTTACATCTTTCATCATATTAGATAAATCCTCTCACAGACGGATGAAAACAGGAAATGTGAAAAGAATGGCTATTTTAATTTATTATTCATTCTTAAAAGAACTTAGGTTAGCATATTTTGATATTTCATGGTTAGACAGCAAAAAGAACCAAAAAAAATCTATATTTAAAATAAAAGCAACATTCCAATTGATTAACCCTTAGGCGAGATTTGCATGAATATAATGGAGAGAGAAAAAAAGTCCAATTTAAAATGTGCTCTAAAGCTGCTTAATAAATTCACAAACAGAGACATTCCTATCATAATTTCTTTTGTTTTTAGATGACCTATAGCATCACCATATATTGGGCTGTTAGGGAACAAAAGCACTTAAATGAAAGTTACAAGTTTACTAAGTAAGAAAAACACAAAATATTGGTTCACAGTTGCCTACTGAGTATTGAGAACTAGTAAAGGTACCATGGTTCTTGTCTTTTTACAACATTGGGCTTGACTAGTCTCAACATTGTACTTTTTTTAATTTTGAACTAGTAAAGGTACCATAGTTCTTGGATTTTTAAAATGATATTTTGAAAACTTGAAAATTCTATCAATCTTATTGCATATAGTCATTTTTAAGTCCCTATCTCATTGTTGTAAAGAACTCCTAACAAATTTAGCTTAAGTTCCATGGACTTTTAAGGTCCCTCATCCAAACATAGGGTAAACACTGCATGTGGATGATGGTCTTCAAAGTTCCACGAAACTGAGGCTACGCCTTTCAGAAATGCACTACAAAAAAAAAGAGATAAAGGGGCTTCAAAATGAATAGATGCAAAACATTTGATAGAACTTTCAAATGACACCTTGAAAGTCTTTTGTTGCATGTATTTAAGCTGCACTTGTAGTGTTATAGTGGTAACTTTGTAGTTCTTTAATAGTTCATCAGTAGTGTTCTTGTAGTGCATTTTTAACAATTAAGTCTAAAGTTTGTCCCTCATTCAAACATAGAACAACACACCCGTGACAACTTAAGTTTTATACAAAAACACTTCAAGACCTCAATTGAAGTGGAAAAAAAAACCTCATCTATCCACTTGTCATGCTTGAATTGATTTTTAGTTGTGAAATCCTTTCTCCATCATCAACTCAGTTGGGTTTATTTTTTCCTTTTTTAACTATTGGATTTGAAGTGTTTTCAAGTACCATCATCTTTCAGGATAATATACTCACTGAATTTGTTACTCTCTTATAAGTTTCGGAAAAGAACCAAATAGTTTCAAAATGAAAGCGAAAAATATGGTACAGCACATGCACGCTGCAGATATGACAGTCAAAATATGGTATAGCATATACAGCAGTCCCCACTTAGTGGGAAAAGGCTTTGTTGTTGTTGTTGTTGTTGTTGTTGTATAGACAGCAGTCCCTACTTATTTACAGAGTCAAAATCAATAAAATTAACATAATGAACCATCGTTGAATGCCATCACCACTAAAGCGCAGCATAACATATGTCAAATCTTCTATTTTCCCGGTAAAACCAACATCATTATGGCCACAAAACTTAAAGGAGGAAACCAATCAACAAAGTTCAAAAGCTAAAAGGTTTTCGCTTTGCCAATGGCACAAACCCAGATCATCCCCACTACACTCTCAAAATCTTTACTTTAAAGAAAACTTCATTTTGCCCTAAAACTCGATGATTCTACTCCCTCAAACACCCCACCAGACAGTTCCTACTAACTTAACCTAGGCCCATTCAAGTCTAATAATAATTAGCAGATCCAAACTTTCAAAAAGCAAAGTTCAAAAAATCAAACAAAAACTACAAAATTCAATGGAAAAATTGCAAGAAAAATGAACTTGGAATTGGGCAAAGGAACATACCATAGTTTGCTAGTAGCTCAGGAGTCCGACACGCAAGTCCAAGCGCCTCGATTTTCAGAGAAATTGACTGCAATGCGAGAGTTTTTAGGGGAATTCAGAGCGAAAATTAGAGGGAATTAGGGTTTTGAAGGGGCCATCTTTCTCTCGGGCAATCAATGATTCCAAAATTGTGAAGTAAACATATATAATTGTAAAGTAAACATATATAATAATGATTAACCAATTAAAGCTAGATTTGAAATTGCTGTCAAATTTAATTTGGCAATCCTACTATTCTAACGTAAAACATTTCACTTATAGATAAAATAAATATGATTGGACCGTGTAATTAAATAAATAAATGAAAAAAAGGTGGATAGAATTGTGCTATTCACACGCGTATTTCACTTTTAACGCACATATTTTTTTATTTTTATTTCTAACACAAGCATCTTAATTTTTGACATTTATATTAAATGAACTGAAAAATAATAAACAAAAAGTAGTAAAATGTGTGAGATGCGAAAATAATGTGGGAACAGTGTAACCCCATGTACCATGTTTTCGTTGAGAATTGAACTCACTCACACCTCCGCAAGAAGCAATGGGAGCTTTGAATGAGCTTTCAAAAGGCCGAAATTACACCCAGATAATTTGCAAATTACAACACTACCCAACCTGACTCTCTTTGGTTTCTCTCCTGGCAGCAAGTTGTTGCCGCCAAAGCTCTGTGCTTCCAATGGCCGCCAACAATCCGTCGCACCTACTCCCATCAGGTTTGCCCACTCTTTTCCCCTTTTCTACTTTCCCGTATTTTCTCGAGAAAATTAATTGGAAAATTAGAGGGTTTTTTCCTGGAAAATACGCAGAGTTGATCGACCGGTGCATAGGGTCGAAGATATGGGTGATAATGAAGGGAGACAAGGAGCTCGAAGGGCTCTGAGGGGTTTCGATGTTTACGTCAGCAGGATCCTCGAAGACGTCACTGAATAGTATGATTCACTCTCTCAGTTCTTGTTGCATAATGTAGCCCGATTGAGGCAGGATAGCCACTAGAACTTCCGATCCCAGTTATATAATGGGAATTTTAAGGTGTTGATTTCTAAAGGTTTGGATTAGGATTGGTGCTAAAGCACATTTTATATAATTGCGTTCAACTTTGTTTGTATGTCTGGGTTTCACTTAAATACTTGGAGTTGGGATTTAGTAGATTGGTATAGCTGACATAGTTAAGAAGTAGTTTAAGCTTTATAGTCTTTGGGGCATTTCTTAACTAAACATTGATTTGATTAAAAGTTGTTTTCATAAGGTAGATAAACTATGAAGCAGTGCATCTATGCTAAGAATTGATTTTACACTGACGCATTGATGTGTTAAACGGTTAACGTAATTGTACTCCAACAAAACAAGCGTTAAATGCCTTTTTGCATGTTGCTTGTTTTGCAGTAGTCATGTGAAAGAACCTGCAGTGCCTTGGGATGAGAATAGCTAAGAAATTCGACTGGAATATCTCTGTTATGCAGAGTTTGTAAAAGTAATTTAGACATTCTTTGTTTATATAAGTCACTCACTTCGTGCATTGACTCTACTTACTATATGGTTTACCCACTTATTATCATCTATAATACCTACATCACATTGAAGGTCTTTTGCTATTTTGTTTTAAATGTCTACCGTTCTGTTTGTACTGCAAAGAGATTACTTCTGAAGGAAGATGTATAACCAAGCATGATCAGATTTTACTTAATGGGACAATATTGCCAAACCATGGGAAGAGGCCAACAGTGGAGGATTTTGCAAGGATTCTTAAAGGCGAAACGCCTCTTCCTCTGCTGCCACCAAGAAAACCAAGGGTAAGCCTTCGCCTGTTTTTCCTGATGACTCTGAAGAAATCCCACTTTGCTGTGGTGTTCGGCCAAGTATTAAACTTGACAATATACAATATTTGACTCCGAAGAGCCACTTTGGCAAGGATTAGTTGCTTGTTATAGATCAAGTAACCTCAAATTTAAGAGTAGGATTTCAGTGCATTTTGTAACAGAGAAATTAGGAGCTTTTTGTTGACTGGGGATCTTGAGGAATCCTTCAGTTACTTCATATTAATGTCGTAGAGAAATGAAATGCTCAAGAGTGTTTAACGGACAACTTTTCCTTGTCTGTTTAATGATGATTGGCATTGTCTCAAGCATTTTGTTATTATAGCTAATGGACTTAATTCAAATTATATCATATTATCTCTAATCTCTAATATTAGAAAGCCAGAAGCACGCTTTGGTGTCTCAAGGCTTCACCAAAAAAATTTGGACAAAAACACCCCTCAAACAAAAAAATTTAACTCCACTGATTTACTGTTAGGAATATGGATAAATGATAGAATTGTCCAAATCAAAATAAGCAGTAAATTAAAAATAAATTAAAAAGAAAATAGAGAAAATTAATTGGAAAATACGCATAGTTGATCGACCGGTGCAGAGGGTCGAAGATTTGGGTGATAATGAAGGGAGACGAGGAGCTCGTAGGGCTCTAAGGGGTTTCGATATTTACGTCAACAGGATCCTTGAAGACGTCACTGAATAGTATGATTCAATCTCTTAGCTCTTGTTGCATACCGTAGCTGGAAACACTAGAATTTGGGGTTTTTTTTAACTCTATTTCTATACAAAGTGTGAATCTTTATGTTTGTGAATGCTTCAACTTTTAGATTGAGTAATGGGAAACTTATATAAAGAAGAAGACAGTTGGAAGTTAGTTAATCAGAATTGTCTTTGTTAGTATTTCAGTTAGAAAATTGATCAGGGAAAACAGTTTATTGGAGAAGTCCGTGTCGAGCTCTTGCAAGTTATAGTCAGTACAATTCATCCAACTTCACTAATCTCTTATTATGATGTCATGCCCAAAAACTTGTACATTTTAATCCTGATTGAGGCAGGATAGCCACTAGAGCTTCCTATCCCAGTTATATAATGGGAATTTTAAGGTGTTGATTTCTAAAGGTTCGGATTAGCATTGGTGCTAAAGCACATTTATATTATTGCATTCAACTTTGTTTGTATGTTTGGGTTTCACTTAAATACTTGGAGTTGGGTTTTAGTAGATCGGTATAGCTAACACAGTTAAGAAGTAAGTTAAGCTTGTAGTCGTTGGAGCATTTCTTAACTAAACATTGTTTTGATTAAAAGTTGTTTTCACAAGGTAGATGAACTACGAAGCATTGCATCTATACGAAAAATTGATTTTACATTGACACATTGATGTGTTAAATGGTTAACGTAATTGTACTCCAACAAAACAAGCGGTGAATACCTTTTGCATCTTGCTTGTTTTGCAGCAGTCATATGAAAGAAACTGCTGTGCCTTGGGACGAGAGTAGCTAAGAATTTCGACTGGAATATCTCTGTTATACAGAGTTTGTAAAAGTAATCTAGACATTCTTAGTTTATATGTCACTCACTTTGTGCATTGACTTTATTTACTATATAGTTTACCCACTTATTATCATCTATAATATCTACATCACATTGAAGGTCTTTTGCTATTTTGTTTTAAATGTGTACCTTTCTGTTTGTACTGCAGTGAGATTTTTCCTGAAGGAAGATGTATAACCAAGCTTGATCAGATTATACTTAACGGAAACAATATTGCCATTGTAAGTGGTTGGTTTTCATTTTCCTGGATGAAATAATTGAAATTCCAATGACATGTGATTTGTAGGTTTGTCAAGTAATGTTCACCCAGCTATTTCCGGAATACGGTTATTCAGGTATTCCAACTGTTAAAACTGATGTTTACAGCTTTGGTGTGGTTTACAATTTATTAGCAATGGCATAGAGGCCAACTCCATGGCGCTCGGATAGTATTCGTTGTACTTTAAGTCCGACTTTGCCAATTCTTCCCAAGTTTATGATCCAACTGACTTTACAACTGAAATGAAAAACTATTGTAGTGAGAAATTAAGCAGATTTTTCATTATTAGTATTAGATTTATGTATAATATTTTAGATTTTGTAAGGAAGAAGAATTTGGAATTGGATTTTCTGGGAAGAGCAAAGACTTTCAAATGAAATGATATTTCTTGCTTTCACACAATGATGGTTGGTTTGAGACCGGTTGGCAAGATATAATCTTAACCATCTAAGTCACCTTATGAGATGCCTACAAATTATATGAGCAATGACACATTCGAAAAAGACAAATATAAAACTGAGATTACAAGTAATCTGCAAAAGTGTTTATACAACAACATTCGTATCCCCTCGCCTTCCAATAAATATAGTCCTCTTAATGTAGCTCATGAGATTGAGTACATTGGCTAGGATGGCAAAGCAAAAAATATTTTTAAAGACAATGAAGCTGATGGGATAAATCAATGGTGACTAGTAACAATGTCTTTTGTGGATTTGTTATGTGTCATTGAAACTAGCACTTTCAGATCCCCTTGGAGCTGCCTCATCTTGATTGTCATGTGTTCATTTCAATATTTTTAGTGTTTGGTTGAGTTCTTCCAAATCTTGCTTGTACACCAAACGAGACCCACACTTCTTCACCCTATTCAATTCTGCTTTTACATCTCTCCATCCAAAACCACCAAAGTAAGTTTCGAATGAAAACTGTTCTTGTCGACAATGATTACGATCCAAATAAAATACCCAAAAATGTTCTGACATAAGAGACCCTATTTTGTTGATCACACTCATATGGTGAATGGTTATAACTGAACAACGAATTTCGAAATAATCAGAAAGAGGATGGGCAGCTGGATTGGCAAAGTTTTGGTTAGGATCTTGAAAAACAACGCAAAAGGCAATCCCCAGCCAGTCGGTACATGATGGCAGAGGAAGATTCACATTTACTGAATGTCCCACACTTCGATTACTGAACCACTCTGGAATTTCACTTCCAGGGATTACAATTTCTTGGTTAGAAGGTGAGTATCTCTGTAGCAGAAGAAAGATCAATTATTTAGAGAGAGAGAGAGAGATAGAGAGAGAGAGAGAGAGAGTACCTGAGTGGCAAATTTTAGAATCGTTGAGAGTATTGTATTAATCCAATCTTCTCCTTGAGCCAATGCAATGTTATTCAGGCAAACGAAATCATAACAAAAATACTCTCTGCCACCGATACTGGTGAATCTACTCATCATCTTGGATGGATCTAACAACCTTTTTAAGGAAGTACAATTGCATACATCCACCCGCAAAGAGCCCTCTGATGGAAGAGGGGGCAATTCTTGAAGGCTTTTGCACCTCCCGAGATCAAGAAACCAAAGCTTAGAAAGGCATCTTATGCTTTCAGGTAGACTGACGAAATAATTTCCACTAAGATTCAATTCTTCCAAAAAGGGCAAGCAGTCAATATCATCGGGGATATCCCCTTCACAAAGTTCACAATCTCTTAGAGATAACGTTCTCAAAGAGCATAAACGATTTAGAGAAGACAACACCAAACCCCAGCGAGGAGGATCAGGACGAGTCTTTCCAATTCCTATACAGCGGAGAAGGCCATACCCGTTCCTTACTTTAGCATCCGATCCTTTATCCAATTTGTCAAACTGTAGAAGTTCAAGAGACTCTAAACTAAAAATAGCCATTGTGAGGCTCAAGAGATTATTGCAATTATCTAGATACAACTCCTTAAGGCCAACCAGATGTCCAATTGATGAAGGTATGTCCTCGATTGCAGTCCTGCTTAAGTCAATACACCACAAATTCTTCATATGCTCCCCAAATTCTGGAATCTTTTTCAGATTTGAGCAGTTTTTAAGATCGAAAATCTCAAGGGAATCCATTTCAACCTCACTTGGGAGGCTCTTAATGCTTTCACAGCCATAAAGACACAAAATTTTAAGTCTTTTGAGGACTACAATAGACGGGTGGATCTTGACTAAATTCTTACAATCCCAAAGATCCAACGTCTCAAGATTTGGAAGACCACTAAAATCCGGGGTACTAATCAATTTATTGGAGTGGCTAAGATCGATATATTTCAAGTTGGGCAAGTCCTGTACAACACCGATAAGGTTTAGATCATACATTTAGCTTCTAGAACCTTCAAGTTTATTCAAAACAATAAATAAATGATTATTTTGTAAATTAAAATAGCATTTACTCAATACTACTTCTTACCTTTTTTCCCTCCCATAGCCGAACAAGTTTGCTCCCACGCATCTCAAGTTGAGTGAGAAAACGCAGTTGGAAGCTGGTTGGAAGAAACTTGGACGGATAAAAACTCCAATTTATAAATCTCAATGAACTTGGAAGAAATTCGGGGCCTGAAGAAAAAATCAAATTACCGAATTCCAAAAACCTTAGTCCATGAATCTTAGAGAAGGCTTCCCAATTCCACTGGCGTACCTCATCTACTTGGGGCAGGCATACGGATATTGCTTCAATTGCTCCCGTTCCCTAACAATTAAGAAAAAAAGGACAAATTAATTTCACATTCAAGTCTACTACAATGTCAAAAAAAATCATATCTTCTTTCAAACTTGGTATTTAACTTCTTACCGTATTGGTCGTGAATACATGAATAATGTCCTCGTAAAACCACAACCTACTGCGTAGACCAAGCTCTTTAGACTCGTCACCAATAATGGTCCATGCCATTGCTTGTATCAAATCATGCATCCATATGCAATTTTGGCGATCTCGATAGAGGAGAGATCTCTCAATTAGTACATCTATCACAATACGGCTAGACATTCCAAAGGGATTCGAATTATCTAGTATTTCAATTACTTGCTTCGTGTACTTCCCTTTGTGGAAACATGCAACGTCGAGGAAAATGCTCTTCTCCCGCTCTTCTAGTCCATAATAACTTATTTTAAGTTTATCAAAAATTGTTGGATTTAGAATTTTTGACGGACTATACCGTTCACCATTCCAAACATCTAGTCCTCTCTTAAACAATGCCGACCCCAAAGTTTTAAGAGCTAATGGAAGACCTCTAGCATAATTAATGAAATACTTAGACAATTCCAAAAAATCTTCCACAGGTTGGTCTTTTTTAAAGGCATGCAGGCTAAAGAGCTCAAGTGCTTCGGCATCATTCAACCCCTGCACCTCATATGATGATTCTATATCATGTTGGACTAGCAAACGCTGATTCCTAGTTGTCACGATAATTCTGCTCCCCATACCAAACCAACCTTGATTTCCAGCCAACACTTCGAGTTGCTTTAATTCATCCACATCATCAAGTACGAGAAGAACCTTTTTATTGCGTAAGAACTTCTCAAAGAGAATGCTTACGCGCTCTTCATCCCAAATTTCTGGGTTCCTTTCCTTCAAGAGGCGGGAAAGAAGTTTTTTTGCAAGATCAACTATACCATATTTTGCACAATCCTCTCTAACATTGGCAAGAAAACAATGAACTTCAAAATCATGGCGGATTTTATCATAAACTAGCTTAGCAAGGGTTGTCTTGCCTATGCCACCAATCCCCGTTATCCCAATAAAGCGAACATCATTGACATCATGAGCTAATAGCAAATTTAGTTGCTTTAGTGCATAATCAGTTCCGACGAACTTCCATGAGGAATCTGTTGGCGTGAGTGTAGCTTGCACTTTCTTCCACACCCATTTGACGATGTCTTCAATCAGCTCTCTTTCACACCTGGAAAGAAGAAAAGTATAATAAGTTAACCAAACAGGGGCACGAAAGCAAGAACAAGAACGAAACATTCCAATCTGCATGCTTACTTCAAATTCTTCAAATGCTTCCCAGAAATTTTGGATACTTTTTTCAAATCTGCTCTCCACTGGGTCACCTTCTTTTTGTCTTCGGTACTAATGAACTTTTCTTCATGCTCAGCGAAGGCTTTGGCAAAAGATCCCCTCTGATTTCCTACGTCGGAGGGATCCACGTCATGAAAAATTGGCAAAAGTGCGTTCCTGATTTCCATGCATTGAACAATGTTGGTGAGTTCTTCCAAGCACCATTTGGAAGAAGCATAGTGTGGCGACAGAACAACGATTGCTGTATGATGCTTTGATTGCACTTAGGAGCTCCTGAGGAATACTTGTTCCTCCTTCAAGCTCCCGATCGTCAAAGAAAGTTGTAATCCCTTGTCGTTGCAATTCGTGGTATAAATGGGCGACAAAACCCTTGCGGGTGTCTACACCCCTGAAGCTCAAAAATGCGTCATACTCCCATGGAGGAGCTGGTTCAGCTGATCGAAGAGATACATAGGCTCTTTGGGTGCTCAATGCCATCAGAAAAAGCAGTTGCTGTAAATCGGCAACTGCAAACAGTAATTGAATGAACAAGTAAAAAGATTAAAGATCAATCTTATAAAATTTAAGAAAAAAATTGAAACTTTAAACATTGGCATCCAGTATCGAGCCAAAGATAAGTTGGAAGGATCCTTGCAAGCAACTCCATCAGCCTACATTTCTAATCACCACCATCACACAAGCTATCAGGTAACAAAACAAATTAAACTCTCAACAGGAAAGAAATAATGAATTACATGAAACAAGAACTTCAAGACAACGGTATAATCAACCTATTATGTATTATCACGTCACAAAGTTAAAATATCCTTGAAAGTAGCAACAAGGAAATCCCCATGCAAGAGCTGTCCACTTTCCAATACTTGGTCAAGAGGAAAAGCTGAAGGGAACACATTAAAATATGGACTCCTAAAGTGAAAGGACAAGTATTTGCCTGACTTCCAATACTCGTTCCAAAGGGAAGGAAACAACTATTTTTTTACAAAAATAAGTGGAAGATTGACTCTGAGAAATTTCTAGAAAGCTTCCCCATTTGGACGTTTTATCTTTCTTCACCTTTTCTATTCTAAAGGAAATCCCCATACACAGTGGCGGATCTAGGAAATAATGTTTGAGGGGTCAGTAAGAAAAGCGCGCGTAGCGCGCAAATTTTTTTTAACATAAATAGCATGCATATTGTCATTTCATCGAGTCTTAGTAGGCCTGAAGTCATTTAGAAATGCATATTGCACACCTGTTAATGGCTCATTTGCGTGGTAACTAACATGTTTCAAGATTGCTCCCATATGAATGCTTAACAAAGAAACACACTTATCAAAATAAATATGAATTGAATTTCAATTAAATCAAATATATTCTACATATACAAAATATTCAAAATAAATACTCACAATATAAACAAACCATCAATATAATCAAAATAAATATGAATTGAATTTCAATTAAATCAAATATATTCTACATATACAAAAAATGAAAACAAAAACTCACAATATAAACAAACCATCAATATAATCAAAATAAATATGAATTGAATTTCAATTAAATCAAATATATTCTAATATACAAAATATTCAAAATAAATACTCACAATATAAACAAACCATTAATATAATCAAAATAAATATGAATTGAATTTCAATTAAATTAAATATATTCTACATATACAAAATAATGAAAGTAAAAACTCACAAGGGAGGAGCTGGAGTTGAGGGTTTTGGGGGGGGGGGGATTGAGTTTGGAACTTAGGGTTGGAAGGAGGAGAAAAAATTGGGGGGATTTTGATTGGGAATTCTTGAATTTTAAAAAAATTTCCTGGGCCAAAACGACGTCGTTTTGCCCAGGTTGGTTTGAAAAAAAATTGGCGCGCGGCGCCTTCTTCTTCCGTGCGCAGCACAGGGAGAGGTCTTTCAGACCTTTCGTCAAACACATGGTGTGCAGCCCGAGGGGTCTTTCCATGGCGTCCAAGGGGTCTTTCCATGGCGTCTAAGGTTGTTTCCATGGCGTCCAAGGGGTCGTGCGACCCCATTGACCCCACTGTGGATCCGCCCCTGCCCATACATATATACTACCATTACCAAAGTGAAGGGACAAGGATTTTCCACAATAAAAGTGACTCAAACTATTTTCAATTTTAAGTTTTTAAACAAAACTTGTTTGACAATTACTTCTAGTTTTTAGTTTTCAAGAAATGAAAACTGAAAACTAGTTTCTTGAGCTTTCAAAATTTGTATTTTCAGTTTTTAATCAACGCCATGACACAAGCCATCAAGTAACAAAAACAATAAAATGTCAACTGAAAACGTTATATATGGAAAAGAACAATGAATTACATGAAACGAGAACACCAAAGCAGTCATGCCAAAAAATTAAAATACAATGCAACGTGTCGACAAATTTGAGCCACACCGTTAATGTAATGTTTCCGTGCCCTGAAAGAAGCAACAAGGAAATCCCCATGCAAGAGCTGTCCACTTTCCAATACTCATTCAAGAGGAAACGCTAAAAGGACAAGTATTTTCCACACAAAAAAAAAATTGGAAGAAAGGCTATGGGAAATTTCCAGGAAGCAAGATTTCTGAGTAAGTTCCAACTTTCTTCTGAAAAATGATATTCAGGTCTCTTTGTTTGTTCAGTGATGCCAAAGTCACCTACATATCTGATTTCTTCACCCACTTTCCAATACTTGTTCCAAAGTATTTTCCACAAAAAAAGTAGAAGACTGCCTATGAGAAAGTTTCCTTGCTGGGACATGTTATCTTTCTTTACCTTTTCTTTAAGAGGAAAATATTTGTCACCCACCATGAAACTTCTATATAGGTTTTTTCACACATCTATTAATCAGATCTAGAAAAAGCAGCAACGGTAGCAATTCTGCCTCCTCACGTACTTTAGGACAGGCCAAGCTAGAAAGATGGGCTACAAGTCCACTTGCAATGCTGAGTCTTTGTTGAATATGCTGCGACTTTTCCTGTCATTTAGACAACCCATCTCACAGTTACACCCTGCGCTAAATATATCACCCCCCAGCACTTAGCAATATCAAATCTGATTAAACCAGTCAACCAACTGAGAAGTCTTCAATGCAAGCTGCAATGTAAGAGTTGAATTGAAATGGTCCACACATCAAAGAAAATGAGCATTCATAAGAATCATGAAACCTAGGCTAAGTTCCATGGACTCTTAAGGTCTCCCATCCAAACATGGTATAAACACTGGATTTGGATGGTGGTATTTAGAGTTCCATGAAAACTAGGGTACAACTTTCAGAAATGCACTACACAAAAAAAAAAAAGGGAAAGATGGAAGGGCTTCAAAATGACTAGATGCAAAACATTTGAGAGAACTTTTAAATGACACCTTAAAAGTCCTTTGTTGCGTGTCTTTCTACTGCATTGTAGTGTTTTAGTAGAAACTTTGTAGTGCTTTCTTGTAGTGCATTTTTGACAATTAAGTCTAAAGTTTATCCCTGGTGCTCTAATTGATTCTTAGTTGTGAAATACTTCTCTCCATCATCAAGTCAGTTAGGTAATTATTTTTTCTTTTTTAACTATTGGATTTGAAGTGCTTTTCTTTAAAGATCAAGCACCATCATCTTCTAGGAGAATAAGTTTCGAAAAAGAACGAATTACTTTCAAAATGAAAGCGAAAATATGGTACAGCACGTACACACTGCAGATATGACATAGACTTATACACCAGTATCTACTTCTTTATACAGTCAAAATCAACAAAATTAACATAGTGAACCATTTATGAATGCCCTCGTCACTTAAACGCAGCATAACATATGTCAAATCTACTGCTTTCCTAGTAAAACCGACATCTTTATTGCCACAAAACTTAAAGGAGGAGACCAAACAACAAAGTTCAAAAAATAAAAGAGGACATCACCAAATTAAGCATGGCGAAATATGGACACTAATGGTAAAAAATGGTGATTCTCAAACACCTGTAAATATAATGCATGTTATGCAGTTTAACTGAAGAATGTACAACTATTAAGAATAGCCAAAAGTGATACATTAGGACCACTAAAGTATAGGCAGGTATATTGTAATCCGATTAACCATCATTATCCAGAATCTTCATTCTTCATGCATACCAATGCTTATAGAGACATTACATGATATACAAGTCTAAAACTCATGATTTTCTTCTATTTATTATTATTACCGAAGCTATAAAAATTTCAGTAGCGCAACAGCATGATTAAAAAAATGTATGAATCACTAAACACGAGAAACCCTGATGATACATCATTCATTATATTAGATAAATCCGATAAACCATCAATCTCTGAAATCTTCACTCTTATGGAGACATTAGATGATTTCTTCTATATATTACTGAACTTATAAATAAATTCAGTAGTGCAACAACATGATTTGAAAATCGTATGAATCACTAAACTTGAGAAACCACTGATGTTACATCTTTCATCATATTATATAATCCGCTCACAAAAGGTTGAAAACAGGATAAGTGAGAAAAGGAGTAGCTATCTTAATTTATAATTTATACTGGATGGCTTAGACAGCAAAAAAGAGCTAAAATATCTATATTTAAAATACAAGCATTATTTCCAATTGATTAACCCTCTCAGGCGAGATCCACATGAAAATAATGGACAGAGAAAACAAAAATCCAATTTATAATGTGCTCTAAAGCTGCTTAATAAATGTACGAACAGAGACAATACAATAGCATCATAATTTCTTTTGTTTTTTGATGACTTATAGCATCACCATATATTTAGGGAACAAAAAGACATAAATGAAAGTTACAAGTTTACTAAGTAAGAAAAACACATATTGGTTCACATTTGCCTACTGAGTACTATGGTTCTTCGCTTGTTCCAACATCGGGCTTGACTGGTTTCAACATTGTACTTTTTTTACTTTTTAAGTCTTTTGTTTCTCATTAAAAAACAGAGAGAGAATGAGAGAGAGTAAAAGTATTCTGATTCTGGTTGATAAGGATGGTAGGAGCAGGCATATGAAATATAAAATATGGATTAACAAACAGTAATGAAAATAATAGCCTACAATGGAAAGCAAGGCTCACAGAACAGTGATCTCTAAACACTCGAAACTCTGGAGGTATTACATGGGAGTTTTGATTATGGTGATTTGCAAAGAAATACCCTAATCCTGTGTTTGGGTAAGGACTTTCAAAGTACCAGGAAATTTGGACTTAACTTTTAAAAATGTACTACATAAACACCATCATGGAGCTACTCAACACTGCAAATCTACTTCTAAAGCACTAGAAATGCACTACAAAACACTAAACAAGGGATTTTCTAAATGACATTTGGAACATTTGAAAATTCTATCAAACGTATTGCATCTAGTCATTTTTAAGTCCCTATATTGTTGTTGTAAAGAACTCCTAACAAATAGGGTAAACACTGGACTTTTAACAGATAGAGGGTCTTCAAATTGACTAGATGCAAAATATTTGAAAGAACTTTCAAACGAAACCTTGAATGTCCTGTGTTGCATGTCTTTCTACTGCATTTGAAGTGTTTTAGTAGTAACTATGTAGTGCTTTAGTAGTTCATCAGTAGTGTTCTTGTAGTGCATGTTTAACAATTAAGTCTAAAGTTTTTCCCTCATTCAATCATAGAACAAAACACCCTGGCAGCACTAAGTTTTATGCAAAAACACTTCAAGAACTCAACAGAAGATAAAAAAAACCTCGTCTATTCACTTGTCATGCTCTAATTGATTCTTAGTTGTGAAATCCTTTCTCAATCATGAAGTCAATTGGATTTTTCTTTATCTTTTTCACTATTGGGCTTGAAATGTTTTTCTCTAAGGATCAAGTAAACTTCATCTTCCAGGAGAATATACTCACTGAATTCGTTATCTCTTATAAGTTTCGGATAAGAACGAATTAGTTTCAGAATGAAAGCAAAATATGGTACAACACAATTTACACAGTTTCTACTTTACACAGACTTATACACCATTTTCTACTTCTTTACATAGTCAAAATCAATCAAATTAACATAATAACTGATTTCCATGCAATTTCTTGGTTAGAAGGTGAGTATCTCTGTAGCAGAAGAAAGATCAATTATTTAGAGAGAGAGAGAGAGAGAGAGTACCTTAGTGGCAAATTTTAGAATCATTGAGAGTATTGTATTAATCCAGTCTTCTCCTTGAGCCAATGCAATGTTATTCAGGCAAACGAAATCATAACAAAAATACTCTCTACCACCGATACTGGTGAATCTACTCATCATCTTGGCTGGATCTAACAACCTTTTTAAGGAAGTACAATTGCATACGTCCACCCGCAAAGAGCCCTCTGTTGGAAGAAGGGGAAATTCTTGAAGGCTTTTGCACCTCCCGAGATCAAGAAACCAAAAAGCTTAGAAAGGCATCTAATGCTTTCAGGTAGACTGACGAAACAATTTCCACTAAGATTCAATTCTTCCAAAAAGGACAAGCAGTCAATATCATCGGGGGTATCCCCTTCACAAAGTTCACGATCTCTTAGAGATAACGTTATGTTGACTACAAAAATTACCTAGCATACGTGGCGCACAGGTCGAGTAATTAGTAAACTAACTACGTCTTTCAAATGTGTGCGCCAACTCGTCAGTCGAGCTCGACCGAGGAGTAAAATGTGTTGATGTTGCGTTGAGCGCGCTGCTGACTTCTACGTCTTGCGATTGCGGCCGAGGAAGGAACACGTCTCGACCTTTGGATTCTAAAGCCTGAAGATAAGGCTGCTATTTTTACGAAGTTCAATATTAAATTCGACTTTCAATGTGCCGAATGTAGTAACTTGGTAACACCTCACTTCGCCGAAAAGACTAATGAGATGACATCTGCCAATAAAGATTCGAAAACTTTCTTGACCGAGACTTGGATAGATAATCAGTCGGCCTCGACGCAGTGCTGTCTATCCAAACTGAAAGTGCTCCGAAGTCGGCTGATTCTACGGTGATAGTGCTGTTTATCCAAATTAAAGATATCACCGGTTGTCTTCACAATACTGTTTATCCAAACTGAAAATGTGTCGGCGAAAAAGAAAATATAAATTTGGAAAGAGTACCCAACACAAACATAAATCTCGAAAGAGTACTCAAAGTTAAGATTTTCTGGGATTAAGGTTTTCTTCGAATGTGCACCAGATTCGCGGTTTTTCAGTGACAAGACGTTGTTTCTTAGAGATCTGAGGAAAAATAGAGATGAAAAAAATACCCAGGAGAAGGAGCGGAGGATATGCAGGAGGAGGGAGGAGGGAGGAGCCTGGATGGGCAGAAGCTGTCGAACGGAGGAGGAGGAAGGGGGGAGGAGCCTGGATGGGGAGATGCTGTCGAAAGGATGAGGAATTGAGAGAAGTGACAAATAGCAAATAAATGAGATGGGCATACTGATACTGGTAGTGGAGGTGATGGGTACCACACGGTTCTGGGTCGATGGTAATGTCAGTTGAATTATTTGTTTGACGAAGAAAAGTAGTACGGTTCCTTACCCAAATCGGAGTAAAAAACTAAAGTTATATGGTGATCTATGGTGAAACTATGTAATGATTAAGTATTTGAAATATCTCATACTTTCCAGTGCCGTTAAAATTCCAAACAATTGATTACAACAGTACAAGTGGCTCATTGGGTTTAGTGGCTCAACACTCTCAGATCTCCCACTTGTACTGCTGCTCTGTCCTCATCCTCACCACAAACCACAACACACTCATCAATTGTTTTCAATTTTTTTAATCTCCGAATCCCTTTTGGGTTTAGTGGCTCATTCCGATTGGGTCGTTTATTTTGACTGAAGCCGATTGATTGGCTGTTTTAATATCTCTGTGAAACTCACGTGATGACTTTGTTAAAGGCAAGGAGCCAATATTAATTAAGTGAGAACATCGGCAATTAAACATTGACATCCAACATTGAGCTAAAGCTAAGTTGGAAGGAGTAGGATTCAATCCGTTTTTTTTCCTCCTTTATTTTTTTTTTCTATTTGAACGGTCACGATTAAGACATGTTAACATTTATATTAATTTTTTTTAATAAAAATAGAAAGACAAAGACAAAATAAAGAATATGAGAGGAAATGATCAAAGGAGATAGAAAGAGAAGGAAAAAAGAATCCTAGTCCAACAAAAAAAACCACAAAAACCAGTGTTAACAGCCAGCATTCTACATACTCCTACTCTTGCTCCTAAGTTGGATAAAAAATAATTATTCTTTCTACGGGGCCTCCATTCATTCACTCGTTCCTTCCTTTTCTTCTTATATTTTTTGAAACGTCAAGTATCTGGACGCTTTCCGACTATTTACTTGGTAAGACTAGAGATTTTTGACTTGTGGGATTGAATTAATCTAAAGTGAAAATGACATATGAAATAATAAAGAGAAATTGGTTGAGATTGAGGCATCGTCAAAGATTATCTTTCAAATGTTAATTAACACCGAATAATTAACCAAACTTTGAAGAGTGAAGACCATTTCCTCCACAAGAAACCCTAAGCTCTTTAATTCTCATTCATCTTACAAGTCTTAATTTAGGCATATGAGATACCGGTATGATAAAGCCTAACATTTTTATGCCTTTATTTTGTTGCAGTTGCAGATATTCGTTACAATTCTACGCTTTTGTGAAATTTTTTCCCAACTTCATTTTGGAGCAAAAAATAATCACAAGGCGACACGTGCATTTTTGGGTAAAAGATGACAAAAATACCCTTGAGGCATACCGAGATTCATACGCGTGAGCAGCAGACAATCATCCCTCAACCAAGTAAAAAATGCCCAAAATAGGTAACAATTCAAAACCTATTTCACCCATCCTCATCAAATCTTCCCCACAAGGTAAATCCCAAATTATTTCTTTTAAATTATGTTAATGAGTCAATTAATGGATTTATTACCTAATTAATCTATTAATAACTAATTAACTATAAATTACACCAAAAAAAACCACAAATGGCCGGTCCCTATTCTCTTAATAAGGCCGGCCATATCCCTATAAATAGCTCTCCATTCTCTCCAAAAACTACTTCCAAGTCTCTTGCAAAACTCTACAAAATTCTCCAAACACTCTTCCCTCAAAATTCTAACTTTAGCATCAGAGGTTCTTTGGCCAAAGCCCTCCCCCTCATTCATCGTGGGCGCGTGAGGTTTTTGGTCTTGACCAAAGGTGTGATTTGTTTTGTAGGTGCATTTTTGTCCAAAATCAAGAAGGAAGAAATTTGCATCCACATTCATCATTTATCTATATATTCTAAAACAAGTAACACTGAATAATTGACGGAGAAAGAACGACCATAAAATCATATGTATAGACTGTAGAGTACAAGTGCCAAAATGAACAAGATTTTACCAAAAAGTTAGGCTCGATGGCTTGCCTCTTCTCATAAGTAAGTCATCCAGTGTTATGTGTAACTCTCAACTCGAGTTTGTTCAGTCTACTTCTGTCTTTCGGTAGTACGAGCTAGACTTGTGTTATGTATATTGTTCTTTTTCCGCCTTTTTGGGCTTTAAATGTTTCGGGTAAATTTGAGTTGGAAAAGAAAGAGTAAACTATCGATTTTGTCTATGGATTAGAACTCGAGCGAAACTTAAGTATTTAGGCATTTTTTTGATACCATCTAGTACTACAATCTAGTGATATTCATCTTTTTATAAATGAGGAATTTCAAGTTTTTGACAAACATTTATAAACTTTTATGTCCACCATTTCGGGAATGATGGTAGTATTTTCTAATTTTGTATATACAAATTACAAAGTGATATTCGGGTATTGTTACAATTCAGGTTTATACTCTTCAGAAAACAATCCCAATAAATTAATCCGACTAACAACAAAATGTGCTTATTCATAACAATAAGGAGTTGACTAATATGTAAATAAGAATAAAATAAAGAAAAAAAGTGTGTCAGACCATCTCCAACCCAGAAATCTAAAAATTTTAGTGTAAAAAATTTAAGTTTTGACTCAAAAATAGTTTTTCTACTCCAATCTCTTTGAGTTAAATATCTACTATCAGATTATTAAAAAGAGGTGAGATATCCACACACCCTATTTTTCTACTCATACAACTTTTTAATTTTCGGCCTTCGGATCAGATGAATTGAAAAAGATCAATGAACAGAAATTATCAAGGGGTGTGTGAGAAATAAAATGGAGTTTGTGGATAGCACACTCCTATTAAAAAATGAATTTAGACTAATTTTTTTAAAGTAACTTAAACAAAATTATTTGGACTATTCTAATTTAATTTTATGAACATTTTAACCAAAAAATATTTAGATTCCAATAAATATTGAAAAATCACTAAACCGGCACCATGAAATTTATGAAACACTATGAAAGAATATAAAACACATGATAGAGAGTGGGACCCTGCCTCTTTAATTCCTCCGAGTGTTCATGCATGAGGCGCGTTTTGCGTGAGGCGCCAAGCAAAAGTTAAGTGCATACACGCACATTTGGGGGCCCTTCCACTAACCTTGCCTACTTTTCTAGCTAGTATTTAGCCAATTTTAGCTTCTAACTCATAACCCCAAATTGACGCAAGGGTTGGAAGGAAATTAGGGGCAATAGAGGACAAAATTTAAGGCCTACTCCGAGAGTTGGAGTTGGTCTAAAAACATCTCAAAGTTAAGCTATAAATATAAAATTTAAATTTGTTAAGATATATCATAATTTAATTTTTGAAATTTTGTTACCTAATTAAATTACTGTTTATTAAATTATTTATTTCCATAATTGTAAAGTAAACATAATAATAATGATTACCAATTAAAACTGGATTTGAAGCTGTCAAATTTAATTTGACAATCCAGCTATTCCGACGTAAAATATTTCACTTATAGATAAAATAAATATTATTGGATCGTATAATTAAATGAATAAACGAAAAAATGTGGACATGGTTGTGCTATTCACACACGTATTTCACTTTTAACGTACGTATTTTTTATTTTTACTTCTAACACACGTCTCTTAAATTTTGACATGAGAAATTTTATTTGAACCCACATAACTTCTTTCTATACCCAACTTACCCTCTACACCCATATTATTTTTAATGAAAGAATTAATATCTCTTTAAACCTAATTTTATACCTAAATTACCCTCACAAACTAAATTCAAAATATGAATTTATCTTTACACCCATTTAAAAAATAAAATTCCAATTGAATAATTTGGTGATCAATGTCCGAATTGAAAGAGAGATAAAATTCCAATGGAAGATTCAAAATGTGAACGAGACAGTGAATAATTGAATAATATGGAGTCCGAGCATCTGAGGTGGTTTTTTTTTCAAAGAGCTTTAGACTTGAACTCAATCAAACGCCTGTATTCAGTGAACCTAGAGTGACCACTGTCATGCCAGTTGTTGAACTCAACCACATGCCTGTATTTGCTGAATCCGCAAGAATTGTTGCCATGCCAATCATCGAAACTGAAGGTAAGGATAATCAAATTCAACCTCAGGCTCCAAGCTTGAACAAGACAGTTAATAAAACTCCAAATTCAATCATCTGTTCCAATATGAATCTTCCATATACTTTCTTGATATCCATCTTCTCAACTTTCAGTGTTGATGATTGTAAATTGAAACTCAAAAACTCAATCTTCTCAACATTTCACGGTTTATAAATACAAAATGAATTTTAAGTTTAAGTGAGAAATGCGTTTCTAAAAGCTGTTGAATATGATGCATATTTTTGCTCTCGATCTTGCACCTGATTGTAATCTGCATCTCCATAAACATTACATGATGGTAAGGTTTAATTTGGGTGTGGGTTTATTGATAAATTTGATTTTGTTATTAATTTCATTTTGTACTTAATGGTAATCATGCAATAAGGTAAAAAAGACAATTCACATTTAAAGTTTAAGTTGGGTGTAAAAAGAGGTTATATGAGTTCTAATAAAATTTCCTTTTGACATTTGTACCATAGAATTAAAGAAGAGTAATAAACAAAAATTAATGAAATGTGTGAGAGACGAAAATAATGTGGGAATAGTGTAACCCTATGTACCATCAGATTTTACTTAACGGAAACCATATTGCCATTGTAAGTGGTTGGTTTTCATTTTCCTGGATGAAATAATTGAAATTCCAATCATATGCATGTGATTTGTAGGTTTGTCTAGTAATGTTCATTCAGGTATTTCCGGAATACGTTTATTCAGGTATTCCAACTGTTAAAACTGATGTTTACAGCTTTGGTGTGGTGGTGTTAGAGGTGGCGATGGGGAGAAAGCTGGTAGAGGATGATGGAACAGTGGTGGTTGATTGGGTTTGAAGCATGTGGGAAAAGGGGAAAATGATCAAAGCTGCTGATCTGAGGTTGATGGGGAAGTTTGATACGGTAGAGATGGAGAGGATGCTGATGACTGGACTTGCTTGTGTGCAGCCAAACCATGGGAAGAGGCCAACAGTGTAGGAGGCTGCAAGGATTCCCGTTTCCTGATGACTCTGAAGAAATCCCGTTTTCTGTGGTGTTCGGCCAAGTATTAAACTTGACAATATACAATATTTGACTCGGAAGAGCCACTTTGGCAAGGATTAGTTGCTCATAATAGATCAAGTAACCTCAAATTTAAGAGTAGGATTTCAGTGCAGTTTGTAACAGAGAAATTAGGAGTTTTTTGTTGACTGGGGATCTTGAGGAATCCTTCAGTTACTTCAGTTAATTTGTAGATTTTGTAATCTGAAATTGTGTTTGATGTCATAGAGAAATGAAATGCTGAAATTGTGTTTGATGTCGTAGAGAAATGAAATGCTCAAGAGTGTTTAACGGACAACTTTTCCTTGTCTGTTTAATGATGATTGGCATTGTGTCAAGCATTTTGTTATTATAGCTAATGGACTTATTAATTCAAATTATATCATAGTATCTCTAATCTCTAATATTAGAAAGCCACAAGCACATTTTGGTGTCTCAAGGCTTCACCAAAAAAATTTGGACAAAAACACCCCTCAAACAAAAAAATTTAATAGAAAACTTCATTTTAGTCCTTTGCAAAGATTACTTTTTGATTAAAACCATGAGTAAGATCAAAATCTAATTTTAGTCCCTTGATACATTAATAACCTCATTTATTAATTATATTTTGATTTTTTTAATTATTTATCTTTTTCTTTTCTAATTTTTAATGTATTAATTTTATTTCATTATAATTTTTATTTTCATTTCATTCATTGTAATATATTTTTGTTGTGAACATTTAGATAAACTAATTTTTGTTATACAATATATTTTGATGTACTGTAACTTCTTCATTTAGGTATATTAAATTCATTATAATACATTTCGGTGCATACATTTAGGTATACACATTTTGGTACTAACATTTCGGTGCATACATTTCGGTACACACATTTCAGTGCATACATTTAGGTACATACATTTCGGTACTAACATTTCGGTGCATACATTTCGGTACACACATTTAGGTACATTAATTTAATATTAATAGATTTCAGTGCATATATTTAGGTACATACATTTCGGTGCATATATTTAGATACATACATTTCGGTGCATATATTTAGGTATATACATTTCGGTGCATACATTTCGGTATACACATTTAGATACATTAATTTAATATTAATACATTTCGGTACTAACATTTAAATATATTAGTTCAATATAATATATTTCGGTACACACATTTCGGTACTAACATTTAGGTACATTAATTGAGTCTTTCAAGTTTGAAGAATGTTAAATAAAATTAATAAATTAAAAAACTCTTTTTTGGTCAAAAAATAAATTAAAATTTGTGTATTAATAAATTTAAATATTTAATGGGAGATATTAAATAAAATACACATTAATTATTTTGAATTAAGGACACATTAGGGACTAAAAATCAATATTGAATCTAACACTAGGTTTTTTTTAAAATTTTAATCTTCTTGAAGGATTAAAATTCAAAAACTCCAAAATTTAACTCCACTTATTTACTGTTAGGAATATGGATTATCTCTAATATTAGAAAGCCACAAGCACACTTTGGTGTCTTAAGGCTTCACCAAAAAATTTTGAACAAAAAAACCCCTCAAACAAAAAAATTTAACTTTACTGATTTATTGTTAGGAATATGAATAAAGGATCAAATTAAAATAAGCAAAAAACCAGTAAATTAAAAAGAAAATACAGAAACACGAACGTGAACGTGAAGGAAACCCCTCAAACCCATATAACTGCTGCATACGCACTCATTTAACTGCAAATGAAATTAAAAACCTCTGATATTGTTGGAGAGAAGATGGATCACAACCAAGATGGATGATGATCTTATTCATTGACGATGGCTGGAGATGCAGGCAGGCTGTCGTCTGTTTCAAGGAGTTTCAAGTTCACACCTAAATATGATGTTGTTCAAAACAATTTCTTTGTGTTTATGCAAGTTTTTCTTATATATACACGAGGTTTTCGACTCACTTTATTTGTTGCAATCTTTCTTCGAACCAGTTGGTAAGCCATTTGATTCTCATGTTTGATTTTTTGGTTTATCTCTCTATTTTTCAAGTTTTCTCCGTCTATTTGTTCTCGATTATCCAAAGAGTCAATTCTTTACTCTCTCCTTCTTTAATATGGCAGACGGGCTTTCAATTTGATTCTCAACCCAAGATAGAGAGTTTGTGTGTAAAGAGAAAAGGCAAAGAGGGTCTGACATTTGGTCGACGACGATTGAGTTGCTGCTGCTACTACTGCTGCTGCTCTAAAAATGGATTGCAACAATGACAAGTACATATAAATACCCCTTCTTTCTATCGTTTTAGCGTCTAGATTCTTTCGGATGTGTGTTTTTTGCTTTCTGATTTACTTGGTGGTTCATTGTTTTGTCCTTTAAGCTTAATTTTTTGTACTGTATGGCTTAAAGCAAAATGCTCAAATGCGGATTATAATATTTTGCTAATTTACACCCACTTTTTTAACACCATCTTATTCCACATTTTTATAAATACTACAATAGAACTTTACGGGAATATTTTCTTGTATTGCTTCTTTAGAAAATATATACATGTACAATCAGTGTTCAACAAGGAAACAAAATAAAGCTTATAAACAAACCTACTTAATAAAGGACTCCTAATATTTACATTCCTTTTTTACCTAATATTGACTCATGACCAACACTCTCCCTCAAGTTGGTGCATAGATATCACACATGCCCAACTTGACAAGTGAGTCATCAAACTTTCGACTACATACTGCATGAGTTAGAACATCTGCAAGTTGCTCCTCCGAATTCACAAAAGGTATTGACACAATCTTCCTTTCAAGTTTCTCTTTAATAAAATGTCGATCAACCACTACAAAACGAAGTGTCAATAGCGAGGGTCAAATGTCATCGGAAAAGGCATTTTGCCGTCGCAAATACTTATTTATGACGGGAAAAAGCCCTCGCTGGGCGTCGCAAATTGATCCATTGGAAATACTTTTTTTCCAACTAGCCGTCGGAATTAATTTATTTTCGACGCACAGAACTTGTCGTTAGTAGTTAGATTTTTATCGGAAATGAATTTTCAAAATGGCAAACTTATTTTATTTTCAACATGGAAATGTGGTCATAAATAATTATAGTGTTGTCGAAATTACTTTTCAAACGATGACAAATATTTTTTACATTGACTTTTTTTCGACCAAACAATTATGTCAGAAAACCTTTTTCCAACAAAATAATTTTTATTTACGAGAGTGCACAATCATCGCAATTACAATTACCAACCATACGAGGTTGTCAGAAATACGTAATGGCTTGACAGAAATAGGCACAAAAACATATTTGCGATGATCAAGTGTCGTCGAAAATATGTACTTCCAACGGTGAAGCTTGGTCGGTAATACACATTTGCAATGGCAAGCGTCGTCGGAAATACATATATATTTTCGACAAAGAAGCCTCGTCGAAGATATATATTTGCAACGATGAAGTTTCGTCAGTAATATATATTTCTGACAGTGAATCTTCGTTGGAAATATATATATTATTGACCATATTTAGTCGTCACAAATTTTTTCATAATCAATATTTGGTTTAAAATGGGTATTTCCAATAGGAACGTTTTTGTTAGAAATGTGCACATTAACTAGAGAAATTTACAATCGAAAAAGTTATTATTCTATTTATAATTCAATTATATATTGAAATTAAAATATAATAAAAATAGGTATGTAATCATTACTAATAAAGTAACCAAACCGTTGTATTAAATTTCTCAACATCCAAACAAACTTATTCATAAAATTATTTAAAAAAAGAAAATAGACAATACTTAAATTGGAAAAAAAAAAAACAATACCCCACAAATAAAACATAACAAGTTTAGATATTTGGTAATATCAAAATGAAAGTATGATGCACTACTGATCTTCATGTTGAGCATCTGACCAACTTTCAACATTCTCCTGTCAAACAAACAATAAAGAGAGTACGTAAGTAAATAAATTTTTAAGTTATACACCTTTTTGCTCAACGGTTTAATTTTTAATTTTAAGGTCCAATCTTCTCCATATGTATTCTAAGTTATATGATTTATTTACTGTAGAATTTAAATTAAGCATCAAACTTATTTGAAGAATATTCCACGTAAATAATTGATTCCAACAAAATCATATGCCTTAAAAATTAATTCTGATAAAGAAAAAATTTCGTCAAAAAAATATAATTATTTCTGACAACAACTAATCACCCTCGAAAATATAAAAGCATTACCGAGAAGATTTTTTTCCAACAAAAACATAAAAACATTACCGAGAGGACTTTTTTCCCTCGAAAATACTAAATCAATTTCGTCAACATGAGCAAACCTTCGAAAATAACCATTCTATTTCCGATAAGAACTTTACTCGTCGTTAATACAACTGGCGCCAATTCTTCCCGCCAAACAAAAGTGCATTTCCGACGAAATTGATACTTTTTCCGAGGGCATTATGTGCGTCGGTAATAAAATTTTGTTCCGTGTCATGCTACCGACGACCCATATTTTATGGTCGTAAAATGTGCTTTTTACGACGGTTTTTTGGGGCCCTCGGAAAATCTTCGTCGGTAATGACTACTTTTTTTGTAGTGAACTTCCACATGTTTTGTCCTATCATGCTGTACCGGATTATCAGCTATATCTCTCGCTGACTTATTATCACAGTATAGTCTCATGGTCTCCTTTGGCTTGAACCCAAGCCCCTCAAGGAGTTTTCGAAGCCAGAGAATCTCACAAATGCCGTGAGCCATCCCTCGATACTCAGCCTCAGCTGAGGATCTTGATACTACCTTTTGTTTTTTACTTCTCCATATACCCAAATTTCCTCCTACAAACGTAAAATATCCATAAGTAGACCGTCGGTCACCCACACTTCCTGCCCAATCAGCATCTGTGAACCCTTCAACCCTCAAATGTCCATGCTTCCGATATAAAACTCCTTTCCCAGGTGCAGACTTCAAATATGCTAAGATACGCATAACAGCAGTCATATGATCTACGCTCGGTGAATGCATAAATTGACTTACTACACTCACTGCATAAGCAATATCAAGACGTGTATGAGCCAAATAAATTAGTCTCCCTACAAGTCTCTGATATCTCCCCTTATCAACTGATTTCTGATTCGGATCTAAACATAGATGGTGTTTCTCAATAATAGGAGTATCTGCTGGCTTACATCCCAGCATACTAGTTTCTTTTAACAAATCCAAAACATACTTACGTTGTGACACGAAAATACCTTTCGGAGATCGAGCAACTTCAACTCCAAGAAAATACTTTAAATCCCCTAGGTTCTTCATCTCAAACTCAGCCGCAAGACTTTTCTCCAACCTTGAAATCTCATCGAAATCATCTCTAGTAATAATCATGTCATCTACATAGATGATTAAAGCTGTCACTTTTTCCTGTCTCCGTTTAACAAACAATGTATGATCAGAATGACTCTGATAATACCCAATCTTTTTCATAACTTGAGTAAACCTATCAAACCATGCACGAGGCGATTGTTTAAGCCCATAAAGAGACTTACGCAACTGACATACTCCGGTATTTCTACCAGCACTATATCCAGGAGGAAAATCCATATATACTTCTTCCTCCAAGTTCCCATGGAGGAAAGCATTTTTCACATCGAACTGTTTTAATGGCCAGTCCATATTAGCAGCTAACGATATCAGAACACGTACCGTATTCATCTTGGCAACTGGAGAGAACGTTTCTTGATAATCTACACCATATGTTTGGGTGTATCCCTTAGCTACCAACCTCGCTTTGTACCTGTCTAATGATCCATCGGCTTTGTATTTGACAGTAAACACCCATCGACATCCAACTGTTTTCTTTCTTTCTGGTAAGGACGTCACCTCCCAGGTATTATTCTTCTGTAATGCCAACATTTCTTCATCCATTGCTTTTGCCCACTTTGGATCCTTTAGAGCCTCCTCCACACGGGTTGGTACTCGAATAGCCTCCATATTGTCCACCAAGGTCTTGCGTTCTAGTGCAAGACCATTGCAGGAGACATAGTTGGCTATTGGATACTTCACTTTGCCTTCCGGAGAAAACCTGTCAGGTGGCACACCCCGATTTTGTCTCGGTGGCAGCTTATATGCATTTACATCATTATTCGCATTAGTTACATAATCATCCACAATACTTACCTTAGGTATATCCAGAGAAGATTCATTGGGTAGCACTGTAGAGCTAGAGAGAGAGGGGGTTACGTCAACAGACTTGTCAACAATCTGCCCTGACTGCAGATCACTCTCGGCAGCAACCATTCCTGACTGCATGCTGCTCTCGGTAGCAATCATTTCTGACTCCATGCCGCTCTCGGCAACAATCTGCCATGGCATTCCAGCCCCATTATCACGCACGACATCTATGATCACTACCCCATTATGCACGGCATCAGCTACAGTATTCCCTCCCAAGTCCAACCATTTCAGATCACCACTAAAGCTCTCCCCCTGGTGATCTGAAGATGAAGATACGGGAGCATAAAAATACTCCGATTCAGAGAAGGTCACATCCATGGTAACATACATATGCCGAGTCTCAGGGTGATAACATTTATATCCTTTTTGGTGAGATGAGAAACCAACAAACACACATCGGAGAGCACATGGATCCAACTTAGTGCGATGAATTTTCTGAACATGCACATAAGCCACACACCCAAAAACCCGGGAGGTAAGAGTATGAGTAGACACTGCTGGAACATGATGAGTGAGGGCTTGAAGAGGAGTACGAAAATCAACCACTCGAGAGGGCATACGATTAATCACGTAGACGGCATAAGTAACTGCTTCAGGCCAAAAAATCTTAGGAACTGATGCGCCCAGAAGTAGAGCACGTGCCGTTTCTAAGATATGGCGATTTTTCCGTTCAGCCACCCCATTTTGCTGTGGAGTATACAGACAGCTTGTTTCATGGAGAATGCCTTGGTCACACAGAAACTCCGACAACTCACAATTAATATATTCACCACCATTATCAGAACGGAGAACTTTAATCACAGACAAGTATTGTGTCCGAATCATCTGAGAAAAAAAACGAAACACCATACCAACATCACTTTTATTTTTTAACACATACAGCCACGTCATACGAGTGCAATCATCTACAAACGTAACAAACCACTTAAGCCCAGAAGAAGTAACAACAGGGGAGGGTCCCCAAACATCCGAGTGCACAAGTTCAAATGGTAAAGCTCTTTTATTCATACTAGGAGGAAACGAAGCACGATGGATTTTAGCAAGAATACATACTTCACAATGTAAGTCTGATTCATTTATTCCACTAAATAGACTAGGTAACATATGCCGTAAATACCCAAAAGATGCATGCCCTAACCGACGATGCAACAACCACACTTCCTGTAAATTACTAGACTGGGACGCTCGAACTGCATTAGCTCTGCCAGAAACGACGTCGTCCACATAGTACAACCCCTCTCTCTTAGTGCCACGCCCAATTATCTCCTTGGTCTGAATATCCTGAAGTAGACAAAAGGACGGATACATTAAAACAACACAATCTAATTGTTCAGTAACTTGTGGTATGGACAACAAGTGATGGGATAAAGAAGGAACAAGCAAGCAATGATGCAAGGGAAGTGACGGGGTGAGATGCACAGTGTCGGCACCACACACGGGTGCCAAAGTACCATTGACAGTTGATATATTTTTCCTGTGAGATGTAGTCATGTATTGAAACATATTTTTATCATATGTCATATGATCCGTGGCCCCAGAGTCCAGAATCCAACCTGTATGGTGCTGAATTTCGGAGGCTAAGAGAACACGTCCCACGGTACCTGTGTCAGAAGACGAGTCACCTCGAATACGAGTCAACAAATTTTGACTAGAGTCACTGGGGCTAGGCACGGCTTCCTGGACTGTTGGTGTAGCCGCAGCAAGGGAGGCACGACCTCCACTGGACCCGGCTGCTCCACGCTCCTTGGCACGTAATTTTTTCTTTAACTCTAGAAACCAATCAGGCACCCCATGCTTAGCAAAGCATGTATCTTCAGTATGACGGGTTTGTCCACAGAAAGTACACTTCAAATCATCTTTATTTTCTCGGTTGAAGGGACGAGAATTTAAAGATTGATTAGAAGAATTACTAGGACGAGAAGCACCAACTGGCCGAGAGATCATGGCCATGGACGGCAACCCTCCATGGTTGTTATTTCCACCCATCATAGTAGCATGTCGTTGAGCTTCCCGCCGAACAACAGAAAACACCTCCTCAACAGAAGGTAGGGGCTGAGTACGTAAAATATCACTACGCACTTTATCAAACACATCATCCAAACCCGCCAAAAAAGCATACACACGATCAATCTGAATTTCTTCTCGAAGTGTCTTAAGATCCATAGCACATCCCATCTTGATTGGTCTCTATTGATCTAACTCCTGCCACACGGACTTGAGATCAGCATAATACACGCCAACTGGCCGACCCTCTTGACGGAGTCTGAACGATTTAACCTTTAATTCATAAATCTGAGAAATATCTGAACCATCATAATAGGTCCGAGCCACCTCTTCCCAAATTTCTTTAGCGGTACGCAGGTGAATAAAAAATCCCATGATAGCAGGTTCCATGGAATTGATCAACCACCATTTTACTATTGCATTCCCTGTCTCCCACGTCTCATACTCAGCACTATTCTCAGCAGGTTCCTTGGTACTCCCAGTTACAAAGCCCTTCCTACCGCGTCCAGTGATGTGCATCTCCAAAACTTTGGACCAAAGAGGATAATTTGATCCATTTAATTTTACGGTATTTGGTACAGCAGACGCATCACTCTGAATAACGACCGGATTCAATACTGGATTATTGGTTGACTTATTGCCCTCTAACTTCAACATGCCGCTGCCTTCTTCTTTTAGCGCCATTCGGGTTTTTCCAAAAGACCAAAACTAATACACACACACGGTAAAAAACTGGGCAGAAACGCCAACCACACACTGCTGCACACGCAGCCCACTCACGGCTCCTTGTTTTCTGCAGAAAATTTGCAGAAAAAACAAACAACCAAGCACAGCGGAAAAAACTAGGGTTTCGGCAACTCTTGCTCTTGATACCAAATAGAACTTTACGGGAATATTTTCTTGTATTGCTTCTTTAGAAAATATATACATGTACAATCAGTGTTCAACAAGGAAACAAAATAAAGTCTATAAACAAACCTACTTAATAAAGGACTCCTAATATTTACATTCCTTTTTTACCTAATATTGACTCATGACCAACAACTACAAGCTCAAGCATTCTACAATTCAAAGAATCAGAACAAATCATTCAACAAATGGAACATTGGGAAATTGTCAAAGATTGCCCTAGATACAAAAATTGTGGCAACCAGTCTAGAAGTTGTCATGCACGGCATGGGTCTACGTAATTCTCCAGAACCAGACATGGCCGAACAAGAAGCCGACACATTTGAAGACACGGAAGAGACGCCTGAACAAGTGCCCGAGACCTAACTGACTCGTCAATCCCTCAGGCCTCAAGGTAAAAAGGCATCAAAGAAAAAAGGTAATTCTTCCAAAAATGACTACACTAAATATATGGAGGAACTTGCTCGCCAAGATGAACTTACCATAGCGCGGGAAAAGGTTAGAGATGAGGAAAAAATTGCTGCAATGGCAGCACTAATAGCAGCTACTGAGGCCTGTGATGTGGCGGCTGAAAGACAAAGAGAAATAGTTAATTGAGAGAACGAGCTGGTTAGAGAAGCACTTCATCGAGAAAATAAAATGCTTAGAGAAGAAATGATGGCTCAAGAAAATTGTGACACTATGAGCAAGTCTCTAGTAGGACTGTCTCCGAATTCAAAATATTTTTGGACATCGGAAAAAAGAGATGTTGTGCGAAGGAGGCGTGCAAGAGATGCGAAAACAAGTCAAGCGGGTTCTAGCTACACAAATCATAGCAACCAAGATCCTAGCACCACATATCCTAGCTCCAGAGACTTTGTATAATTTTGTATTTATTTGTAGTGTAACAACCCGTCCCGGGATTTTATTTCGACGTTATGAAATGACTATTATGCCCTTGAGTTCGGGCGAACGTTGATGCATGAGATTAATAATTTTGGGCCAATTGTATAATTATCCTGGATATTGGGGGCCAATGAAAAGGTGAGAAAAATGATTGTGTGATTGGTGGTCTTAGTCCTCTCACCACCGACACCTCATCTCTCTCCTCACATCACTCTCAGACTTCTCTCTCTCTCATCATCTCACGATATATATATATCTCTCTCTCTCTCTCTCTCTCTCTCTCTCTCGACTTGCATAGGCACGACACTCACAACCCACACCAAAAACTTGTAGATCGACGAAACAAATTACATATTCAGACTCGTGAAGTCCATACGAACTCAACCATACCATTTTCAGGTAAGAACTACGACGATTTCACGTCCAAAACTCAAGGTTTATATTTGGCACTATTTATCAACTTTTTATGCGTTGCGTTTTAGGAGAATCTGAGATCACAAGAGTGTTTGTTGGGTCCTCTAGAGGCTCGGAGACGTTCGTTTGCTAAGCTTTGACGTCGGGATCGTCGAGAACAAGGGAGGCCGAAACTTTGCAAATTTTCCGACGAGATTCTCGTTGGTTTTTGAAGTTTTTGAAGGTATAGACTTGTTCTACTCTCAATTTAGAGCATTTTGGTGAAAATTTCATGAAGAATGGTTGAGAAACGAGTGAGAAATCACACACGGAAGTTTTCCGGTCACCGGAAAAACCAGTCCGGCGAGGGGTGTTGGGGACGACGCGTGAGGTGCAAGCGCCGCGCGTGGGGGGCGCGTAGCCCCGTGGCCTTCCTGACTCGTGGGGGCGCGTGCGGGCTCCTAATTTTTTTCTAAAAATATCACGACGTGCGTGACGTCGTGTAGGTCGCGTTGGTATATTCGTATGCCAAAATTGAGCTATGTATGAGAAGTTATTCCCGTATTTGCGTGTATGTGCTTAAATGACGTATTTTAGTAATTTCTCATATAGGTGAAACGTATTCTGAGGACGACCGTAGCCAGGCACGACGCGGGGGCTACGATCCAGTGACCTATCAGTGAGTGGGCAGTATTATTTTCCGTATAACCTATATATAATTAATGATTTTCCCAGAATCACATTTTAAATGAAAAATACATTTTATCGACTTGCATATTACTTGATTTTGATGCATGAGTATTTAATTATACATTTCATGCATATGTTGGTGCCGAGGACGCCAGGTAAGTACCAGGTAGGTACATGCATAGTTGAGAACGAATAGCGATGAGATATGATGTGAAATGATGAGATATCATGAATTGTTAGCTCATAGACCTGTACATACTGTTAGTGCTCACGCCCAGAGTTAGGGGTACAGTCTTTCACGTGTCGTTCACCTCCCGCATCGCATACTCCCCTTGGATCCAAGTAGGTGCACAGTCTTGTCGTATAGACCACTTTTGAGTGGGTACGACATGTAGGTAACCCGCGTTCATACGCACAGTCTTCACGTGATTGTAGCACTAGAGCATTTATTATTGATACAGTGATGATGATGGCATGATGAGATATTGATGTATGTGCAGCGTAGATATGATTATGAGATTGAGATGTTATGAGCTATATTTACAGCCGAGGGCTGAGATGACATATGTTAGCGTTATGATTATTGAAATGCATAGCACGGCATACATTGAGATACTTTGAAAACGTTTTATGCTGAGAAAGATTGAGATATATATGTACATATTATTTTCTGGGAACTATACAGGTTTTACGGAGAGGGGCTAGACTTTTGAGAAAAGATTGATTTTGAAAAGAATTGTTTTTGCTGACCCACTCCCTTTGTTTTTTCGCCCCTCCAGGTTCTAGATAGCTTGAGGTACGAGTTTGGCACTTCGAGGATTTCTGGCTTTTTGACAGATTTGACTTATGTAGGGCACCGATGGTGTAATTAAACTCTTTTATTCATGCTTGACTGCACTGACTTAGTACGCTCTGAATATGTATAAGTATTGTAATATCTCTAGCACACATTCGTATTTAGGTTGCTAGAATTTGGTTTGAACTTATTCGTACTTCGTTATCGATCTTTGCTTCCGCACAGCGCACATGGCTACGTCACACTCACGTGACGGCCAGCATACCCTACTTTCGGGTTCGGGTGTGTCATGTAGTACTTTATTTAATTTCTTATGTAATTATTATGTAATTTCTTTTTTTTTTCAGAATTTTATTTAATTTCTTATGTAATTTTTATGTTTTTTCTTTTTTTCTTTTGAACTTTATTTAATTTTTTATGTAATTTCTTATGTAATTTCTTATTTATTTTTAGAACTTTATTTATTTTTATTTAATTTATTATGCAATTTTAATGTAATTATTTATTTATTTTTGTACTTTATTTAAACACATGAAATAAGATTACATAAACTCACCAAATAAGATTACATAAACTCTCCAAATAAACTTAAAAACAAAACACATTACATAGAATTACATAAACTTTAAAAAAAATACACCTTATTCTTCAACCACAAGCCTCATTTTAATTATCTTCACTTTCTTGCAATCCCCACTGGTGCTTAATCAAGTCATTTTGGCGGGCTACGTGCTAGTATGGCTCTTGCAAGGCAATGTACCGTTGAACGATCAATTCATTGTAATGTCCATCTCGTTCCAACGGCTTGTGTCGCACGGGATCTTCGATATTGTCATGAGCACAGTAGATACGTATTTGTGAGTTGTTGATTGGATCCGGCTCGTATTCATTGACGGCATCATAATCATATTCATCTTCAACAATCATGTTGTGGAGAATAATACACGTCATCATGATGGATCAAAGAGCCTCGACATCAAACATTCTAGCTGCAGCCCTGACAATCACCCAACGAGCTTGCAGGATACCAAAACAACGCTCGACATCCTTCCTACACCCTTCTTGACATTTTGCGAAATGTTTTTCTTTTTCAGTTTGTGGATGCGGCATTGTTTTGACAAACGTTGACCACCTTAGGTAAATGCCATTTGCAAGGTAGTATGATCCCTCGTATTGGGTACCATTAACCCAATATGTGCATCTCGACGATTTTTCTTGCAGCAGTTCGTCGAACACTGGGGATTGGGTAAGGGCATTTAAGTCATTCTAAGCTCCAGGAACACCAAAAAAAGCATGCCAAATCCAAGTATCAAATGAAGCCACCGCTTCCAAAATGATGTTTTTGGCTCCTTTTCTGTCGCCATAAGCTCCTTGCCACGCACTATGACAGTTTTTCCAAGTCTAGTGCATGCGGTCGATGCTTCCAATCATGCCAGAGAAGCCTCGCATCTCACCGTTCCTCAGAAGCCTTCGCATGTCCCTTGGCGTGGGTGTCCGGAGGTACTCATTGGTGTAGATGGCTTCAATTGCAGAGCAAAACCGCATCAGAGACTCCAAAACAGTTGTTCTTCCCATCATCGCGATCTCATCCACTTGATCTGCAGATGCTCCATATGTAAGCATTCGCAAGGCAGCCGTAATTTTTTGCTCAGAAGAAGACCTAGAACATAAAAAACATCCTCTTTTTGCACGAAGTATGGACCATGGTTGCAAATAGCATTCATGATTTTGCCGAACAAACTTCGTTGCATTCTAAAATGACGTCTAAAACCATGATTAGGGAATATGCTGTTAGGAATAAAATAATCTTCTAACAGATCTTTACCTCATCTTTCTCTTTTTCTATTGAGGTTTGCAGCATGTCTGGGCTTGGCTATTTGCCCCACGGCTTTCATGACACGGCGAGAATGTGAGGCCCTATGCCTTCTATGGTGATCATCCTTATCCTCCTTCATGAAGAAAGCCTCATCTCCACCTCCACCGTCCTCGATATTGGCCAATTCTACATGTTGTGCCAACAACCTTTTCTGTTGCTCCTGCAACTATTTATACACTTTCCTTGAAGAAGACACTGTAATAAGAACTCAAGATTTGAAAACGATGAACAAGGATTCTGAGCTAAAAAGAAGGATTGAGCTTGGTGTGAGGATAGATGTAGGGATGTAGGGTTTATATGGACAAAAAAAGAAAGGATGAGGTTCTGGACATTGCCACGTGGCACTATGTGATTGGTTGAAAATTTTATCGAAATCTTGGCTAAATTATTGTAATCCGGAAATGACACGTGGCGAATCGGGATTTGTTGAAAATCTATCCACAAAATAGTACGTTCGGATAATGACACGTGTCATGACGAAATTGGTTAAAAATACTATCGAAATCTTGGCTAAATTATTGTAAACCGGAAGTGACACGTGACGCGTTGAGATTGGTTGAAAATCTTAGCGGAAATCTATTCACAAAATAGTACGTTTCGGATAATGATACGTGGCGTAACGAGATTGGTTAAAAATCCTATCCGAAATTAAAACTATTTTATTTTTTTAATTTTTTAGAAAAAATTTAAAAATATTTTAAATGGGTTGAGATTGGTTGAAAATCTTAGCGGAAATCTATTCACAAAATAGTACGTTTCGGATAATGATACGTGGCGTAACGAGATTGGTTAAAAATCATATCCGAAATTAAAACTATTTTATTTTTTTATTTTTTTAGAAAAAATTTAAAAATATTTTAAATAGACTGAGTGCCAGCGCATTTTGTAGGGGTGGAGATCGTTTGTGCCAGTGCATTTTTTTAAGGGTGGAGATGCATTAGCCTATTATTGTTCATTGGAGTCTGTTATTGTTCACTAGAGTGAATAAATTGATTAGGTGTTGGCTTAGGAGTGGACTTACTCTTAGTAGCCCTAGTGTTCTTTTGAAACTTTATTTGCGATAGACCCAGTGCTGTGTCGGTAGGACTATAGTATGATGTTAAATTTACCTAACTTTTCGATTTGGATTTAGTTCAGAATTTTTTGATTTTTTACTGTTCAATAGAGCATTAGTTAGAGTAGTGATGTTTCTGTCCATACAGTAGGTAGTGGGAAATGAAAATTGTCCTGTTAATTTGTGGTAGCCGCCATGTCCTCTAAAAGATGACACTCATGTAAGAGCAAGAGGCGATCGAGCTACTGACGAATTATAGTCACAATCTAGCTGAAATTGTAAGAATTGTGATTCAAATTTCAATGCTTTCGAATTGTTATAGTGCTAAGTCGTTTCCTTAGTTTCAAGGTTTATGCTGAAATTGTGTGTGATATTGTAATTTTCGCAGCGAAACCGCTTGGCTGAAATGGTTTTTGAGAGATGAGTTTTTCTCCGGCATCCTCTTCGTTCATCAAAGGACTTTCTTTTCGCAGACCCACTTCAAATCGAATAGATGGAAGCTACCAACCCATCTCTTGGAAGGTAATTTCTGGAGTTATTAACTTTTTTGGAATATTTTGTTAGGTTTTTTTTTATTAAGGGAAATTAGATACCCATTTTATTAATTTATGGAGTTTGCTGGGTTGGTAGCTTCCATCTATTCGATTTGAATTCCAGGACAAGAAAAAGAAGATATCAAAGGAAAAGCAAAGATTTTACACCCACTGCTGCGAAGGTACATACAATGTGATGTGAAATTTACCCAATTTTTCGATTTGGATTTAGTTCAGAGTTTTTGGGTTTTTGACTTAGTTAAAGAAGTGATCTTTGTGTCAGTACAGTTGTAGTGGGAAATGAAAATTGTCTTGTTAATTTGTTGCACAGCAAGACATTGCATATGCATGAAGGTTTATGGTATTTGTATGATTTAAACACACCCACATGGTTTGGTTATGTTGTGTTGTGTGTGCAATGCATAAACTCAGTTAGCTGATTAATTAAAACTGAAGAGTTATGAAATTTGAGATGCATAGCAGCCTAAGTCCTCAAATAAGTTGCCGCACTAATTCAATAAAGTTTCATAACACGGAACAAAGTTCCTTGACCACCACAAAGCCCTAACTTAAGGCTGATAATCCTTGAATCTCAAATGGTATGTCACCATGTATAGCCGATGAGTCATATTTGAAGATTACCACATAATCTATAACCTAAAAAGTTAGAAGAAAGTAATAGATTCTAAAAAAGGTATGATGAATTGCATCGTGTCTGTATTCTTCTTCCCATAAGCAGCTTTTTTGGAATTTCTTTCATTTTATACATTATTAATACTGGTTGTTATTTAATTTCACAACATACCCAAATGCAATTCAAAGTTTGGATTTAGTTCATCACCAGGCTGTTGTACAGTACATGGCAGATAATGAGGCCAAGAAAGAAATTACTTCGTTTCAAGCACTGAAGCAAAAGAATAAGAAGAAGGGATTTTGGTTATGGTTTTTCTTTATTAGTGTTAGATTTGTGTATATGATCCAACTGACTTTATAGTGAACTGAAATGAAAAACTATTGCAGTGAGAAGTAAGCAGATTGTTCTTTGTTAGTGCTAGATTTATGTATAATATTTTAGATTTTGTAAGGAAGAAGAATTGGGATAAATCAATGGTGAGCAGTAACAATGCCTTTTTGCAGATTTGTTTTGTGTCGTTGAAACTAGCACTTTCAGGTCCACTTGGAGCTGCCTCATCACGATTTTCAGGTGTTCATTTTAGGATTTTCAGTGTTTGGCGGAGTTCTTCCAAATTTTGCTTGTACACCAAATGAGCTCCACACTTCTTCACCACATTCAAGTCTGCTTTCACATCACTCTCTCCAAAACCACCAAAGTAAGTTTCGAATAAAAACTGTTCTTGTTGACAATCTTCATGATCCAAATAAAATACCCAAAGGTGTTCTGACATAAGAGACCCTATTTTGTAGGTCTTACCCTCACAGTAAGACCTTTTAACTGAACAACGAATCTTGAACTCATCACAATGAGGAAGGGCAGTTGGATTGGCCAAGTTTTGTTTAGGATCTTGAAAAACAACACAAAAGGCAATCCCTAGCCAGTCGGTACATGATGGCGGAGGAAGCTCCACATTTACTGAATGTCCCACACTTTGATTACTGAACCACCCTGGAATTTCACTTCCAGGGATTACATTTTCTTGGGGAAGAGGATTACTGAACCACTTTCCAGGGATTACAATTTCTTGGAGATGAGTTGAGAATCCCTATAGCAGAAGAAAGATCAATTATTTAGAGAGAGAGAGAGAGAGAGAGAGTACCTCTTGTTCAGTGGCAACTTTTAGAATCGTTGAGAGTATTGTATTAATCTAGCCTTCATCTTGAGCCAATGCAATGTTATTCAGGCAAAAGAACGTATAACAAAAAGACTCTCTACTTGTGTGCACCCAAACCATGGGAAGAGGCCAACAATGGAGGAGGCTGCAAGGATTCTTAAAGGCAAAACGCCTCTTCCTCTGCTGCCACCAAGAAAACCAAGGGTAAGCCTTCGCCCTGTTTTTCCTGATGACTCTTGAAGAAATCCCGTTTTGCTGTGGTGTTCAGCCAAGTATTAAACTTGACATTATACAATATTTGACTCCGAAGAGCCACTTGGCAAGGATTAGTTGCTCGTAATAGATCAATTAACCTCAAATTTAGGAGTAGGATTTCAGTACAGTTTGTAACAGAGAAATTAGGAGCCTTGTGTCTGGGGATCTTGAGGAATCCTTTAGTTACTTCAGTTAATTTGTAGATTTTGTAACCTGAAATTGTGTTTGATGTCATAGAGAAATGAAATGCTGAAATTGTGTTTGATGTCGTAGAGAATTGAAATGCTCGAGAGTGTTTAACAGACAACTTTTCCTTGTCTGATTAATGATGATTGGCATTGTGTCAAGCATTTTGTTATTATAGCTAATGGACTTATTAATTCAAATTATATGATATTATCTCTAATCTCTAATATTGGAAGGCCAAAAGAATGCTTTGGTGTCTCAAGGCTTCACCAAAAAAATTTGAACAAAAACACCCCTCAAACAAAAAAATTTAACTTCACTTATTTACTGTTAGGAATATGAATAAAGGATATAATTGTCCATATCAAAATAAGCAGAAAATACGAAACACGAGCGTGAACGTGAAGGAAACCCCTCAAAACCCATATAACTGTTGAATACGCACTCATTTAACTGCAGATGAAATAAAACCTCTGATATCGTCGGAGAGAAGAAGGATCACAACCATGATGGATGATGATCTTATTCATTGACGACGGCCGGAGATGCGGGCAAGTTGTCGTTAGTTTAGAGGAGTTTCAAGTTCGCCCTAAATCCGCCGTTGTTCAAAACAATTTCTTTGTGTTTATGTAAGTTTTTCTTATATATACACGAGGTTCGACTCACTTTATTTGTTGCAATCTTTCTTGGTAAGCCATTTGATTCTCGACCCAGTTGGTAAGCCATTTGATTCTCATGTTTTATTTTTTGGTTTATCTCTATTTTTCAAGTTTTCTTCGTCTATTTGTTCTTGATTATCCCAACAGTCAATTTCTTGCTCTCTCCTTCTTTAATATGGCAGATGGGTTTTTCAATTTGATTCTCAACCTAAGATAGAGAGTCCGTGTGTAAAGAGAAAAGGCAAAAAGTGTCTGGCATTTGGGTGACGACGATTGAGTTGTTGCTTGAGTATTCATTAAAGTAAGAAAAGTAGTGGTGCTATAGCGGAAGAAGAGGGAAGAGAAACAATTGAGTCTATCCTTTTTCTGTTTTAGGTAACATAGTTTCATCACTTTTCCTTTTTTCTCATCTCCATGATTTTGTTTTTAATTAATTTATTCTAAATGTTCATGTTTTGGATAATTATAGTGGATGGAAATGCAAGGCAAAATTACATCTTTTAGGATTTACACAACTTGGGGCTTGATCCCAAGCTCAAAATATGACTGCTTTGAGTTCTTACAGTGATGCACCTTGGATAGTCTCTTGCTATCAATTCCTTTATTCATAGAATAAAAGAAAAAATGTTAATGAGGCATAACACTTTGTCTAATCTCGTGCTAATCAGTCGGACTTTCTATTGCAGAGTCAGTCCCATGATAATAGAACGATACCTGTTGAATATACTTCATTTGTATGATTACACGAGTTCTAAATTCCTTGCTTATCTTATGCATCATTGACCTTCTCATTGTATGGATTTATACTTGACAGAATGTGGAGGACGGTTTTAGATCGAGGAACCAAAGTTGTTCTGCAATATCTCCAGGACAAATATAAATGACTAGAAGATCAGAGACGGATACATACATGAGGGAAATTGTAAAAAATTACAGGTACGTAGGTTCTTTTTGGTTAATACATGATCTCTTACCTTTGAGATTAATCAGTTTTAGATCATCTTACTTCCATTTCAAAATGGCAGTTACTAAACACAATAGGTTTCACTTTCACTACCTTTCATATGTAGTTTGCTGTTCAACTCTTATTTTCAGACTAAGGTCGTCTTTTACAAGTCGGTATGTGATAATCTCCAATACCTTATGTGCAATTCTTCGATTTGAATCTCGGATGGTCCCTTAGAGAGGGCAGATTTGTGGGTTTTTGGTTTTTTAGGGTTTTATGGGTTACATAGATCAAAACCCATTTCATTATTTTCTCATTATTTTGTTTTAATGCTGAAATCTAGGGAGAAATTCAAGATTATAGAAGCGGATGTTTAATTTGTTTGTGTTGGGTTCTGGTTGGTATGTAAATTTGCTAGCTCAATTGTACATCAGTCAAATTAAGTAGCTCAATTTGTATGGGTTTTCGATTTCTTGGCGGCCGCAAACAGATAGTCAACTTATTTCGATTGTTGAACTTGATTTTATGTGCCTGGGGTGTAACAATAAGATGCTTATGTCAATGTTGAATAGCATACAAGGGATATTGTGTTCTGAGTTTGTTTTTATTTATTTATTATGATTGAATAGAGTATTCTTTTAAGGCTGTTAAAGTTGCTTGGATCATCTCCCTCGGTGTCCGGGGAAAAGATTCAGTATGTGTTGTGACTCAGAAGAAAGTCCCGGTGAGTATTGTTGGTGATATAATTGAGTCTTTACTATAATGCTATCCTGTGAATTAGTGCGGGTTGTAAACATCGTGATATTAATGCAGGACAAGCTTTTGGATCAGACAAGTGTCACACATCTTTTCCCCATCACAAAGTTCATAGGGCTGCTGGCTACTGGAATGGTAGGTTTCATTTTTGCTTCTTCTTTGGATTTGCTTTGAATACTTGAATCTCAATTGGATTTTTTATCCTTTCAATTAGTTCGTAGGATTCTAAGTATTCTGCTGGGTTTGATTAAATGAAAGTCCACTATAGTAGCCCTCATGTTCTTCTAAAACTTTATTTGCAATAGACCCAGTGCTGCGACAGTACATTAGTATGATGTTAAATTTACCTAATTTTTCGATTTGGATTTAGTTCAGAATTTTTGGGTTTTTTACTGTTCAATAAAGCATTAGTTAAAGTAGTGATGTTTCTGTCCATACAGTTGGTAGTGGGAAATGAAAATTGTCCTGTTAATTTGTTGCAGCCGCCATGTCCTCTGAAAGACGACACTCATGTAAGAGCAAGAGGCGATCGAGCTACTGACGAATTATAGTCACAATCTAGCTGAAATTGTAAGAATTGTGATTCAAATTTCAATGCATTCGAATTGTTATAGTGTTAAGTCGTTTCCTTAGTTTCAAGGTTTATGCTGAAATTGTGTTTGATTTTGTAATTTTCGCAGCGAAACCACTTGGCTGAAAGGGTTTTTGAGAGATGAGTTTTTCTCCGTCTTCCTTTTCAGTCATCAAAGGACTTTCTTTTCGCAGACCCACTTCAAATCGAATAGATGTAAGCCACCAACCCATCTCTTGGAAGGCAATTTCTGGAGTTACTAACTTTTTTGGAATATTTTATTAGGTTTTTTTATTCAGGGAAATTAGATACCCAATTTATTAATTTATGGAGTTTGCTGGGTTGGTAGCTTCCATCTATTCGATTTGAATTCCAGGACAAGAAAAAAGCAGATTTCAAAGGAAAAGCGAAGGATTTACACCCACTGCTGCAAAGGTACATACAATGTGATGTTAAAGTTACCCAATTTTTCGATTTGGATTTAGTTCAGAGTTTTTGGGTTTTTGACTTGGTTAAAGTAGTGATCTTTGTGTCCGTACAGTTGTAGTGGGAAATGAAAAATGTCTTGTTAATTTATTGCACTGCAAGACATTGGCATATGCATGAAGGTTTTATGGTATTTGTATGATTTAAACACACCCACATGGTTTGGTTATGTTGTGTTGTGTGTGCAATGCATAAACTCAGTTAGTTGATTAAATTAAAACTGGAGTTATGAAATTTGAGATGCATAGCAGCCTAAGTCCACAAATAAGTTGCCGCACTAATTCAATAAAGTTTCATAACACGGAACAAAGTTCCTTGACCACCACACAGCCCTAACTTAAGGCTGATAATCCTTGAATCTCAGATAGTATATCACCATGTATAGCCGATAAGTCATATTTGAAGATTACCACATAATCTATAACCTAAAAAGTTAGAAGAAAGTAATATATTCTTCTTCCCATAAGCAGCTTTTTTGGAATTTCATTCATTTTATACATTATTAACAGCGGTCGTTATTTAATTTCACAACATACCCAAATGCAATTCAAAGTTTGGATTTGGTTCATCACCAGGCTGTTGTACAGTACATGGCAGATTATGAGGCCAAGAAAGAAATTACTTCGTTTCAAGCACTGAAGCAAAAGAATAAGAAGGGGGGATTTTGGTTATGGTTTTTCTTTGTTAGTGTTAGATTTATGTATATGATCCAACTGACTTTACAGTGAAGTGAAATGAAAAACTATTGCAGTGAGAAATAAGCAGATTTTTCTTTGTTAGTGTTAGATTTATGTATAATATTTTAGATTTTGTAAGGAAGAAGAATTGGAATTGAAACTTTGGCTTTTGGATTTTCTGGGAAGAGCAAAGAATATCGGATGAAATGATATATCTTCTTTCACACAATGATGGTTGGTCTGAGACCGGCTAGCAAGATATAACACATCCAAATAAGACAACTATAAAACTGAGAGTACAAGTAATCTGCAAAAGCGTGTATAGATCAACATTCGTATCCCCTCGCCTTTCAATAAACATAGTCGTCTTAATATAGCTCGTCAGATTGAGTACATTGATTAAGATGGTGAAGCAATAGAGACAATGAAGCTGATGAGATAAATCGATGGTGACTAGTAAGAATGCCTTTTGCAGATTTGTTCTGTATCGTTGAAACTAGGACTTACAGGTCCAATTGGAGCTGCCTCATCACGATATTCATGTGTTCATTTCAAGAGTTTCAGTGTTTGGTTGAGTTCTTCCAAATCTTGCTTGTATAGCAAACGAGCCCCACACTTCTGCACCGTATTCAAGTTTGCTTTTACTCCTGTCTTTCCAAAAGCATCAAAGTTTGTTTCAAATAAAAACTCTACCTGATAACAAACTTCACGGTCCAAATAAAATACCCAAAGGTGTTTTGACATGAGAGACCCTATTTTGTAGGTCTCAGTGTATTTGTCAAAACCTCTAACTCGAATATCGAACTCATCACATTGAGGAAGGGCAGCTGGATTGGCCGAGTTTTGCTTAGGATCTTGAAAAACAACACAAAAGGCAATTCCCAGCCAGTCGGTACATGATGGCGGAGGAAGATCCACGTTTACTGAATGTCCCACACTTTGATTATTGAACCACCCTGGAATTTCACTTCCAGGGATTACAATTTGTTCGGCACGCCAAATTCCAGGGATTACACGATCTTCGGAACGCCATACGAATTCCGGTTGCAGAAGTGTCTGTAGCAGAAGAAAGATCAATTATTGAGAGAGAGAGAGAGAGAGAGAGAGAGAGAGAGAGAGAGAGAGAGACGTACGGTGGCAAATCTTAGAATCGTTGAGAGTATCGTATTAATCCAGCCTTCATCTTGAGCCAATGCAATGCAGTTCAGGCAAAAGAACTTGTAACAAAATAACTCCTTACCATTAGTATGGATGTATCTACTCATCATCTTGGCTGGATCTAACAACCTTTTTAAGGAAGTACAATTGTCTATATTCACATACAAATGGCCCTTTGATGGAAGAGGGGGCAATTCGTGAAGGCTTTTGCACCTCTCAAGATCAAGAGACCAAAGCTTAGAAAGGCATCTAATGCTTTCAGGTAGACTGACGAAATTATTTCCACTAAGATACAATTCTTCCAGAGAGGACAAGCAGTCAATATCATCGGGGATATCTCCTTCACAGAGTTCACAATCTCTTAGAGATAACTTTCTCAAGGAGCATAAACGAGGAGGATCAAGACGAATCTTCAAACTATTTATCAAACAGCGGAGAAGGCCACACCCGTCTCTTGCTTTAGATCCTTCATCCGATTTGTCAAACACTAGGCGTTCAAGAGACTTCAAACTATAAATAGCCATTGGAAGGTTCAAGAGATTTTTGCAATTCTCTAGATCCAACTCCTTAAGGCCAACCAGATGTCCAATTGATGAAGGTATTTCCTCGATCCCAGTCCCACTTAACTTAATCCGCCACAAATTCTTCATCTGCTCCCCAAATTCTGGAATCTTTTTCAGATTTTTGCAATTATCTAGATGCAACTTCTGAAGGCCAACCAGATGTCCAATTGATGAAGGTATTTCCTCGATCGCACTACCACTTAAGTAAATATAGCATAAATTCATCATTTGCTCCCCAAATTCTGGAATCTTTTTCAGATTTTTGCAATTATCTAGATGCAACTGCCGAAGGCCAACCAGATGTCCAAGTGATAAAGGCATTTCCTCGATCCCAGCCCCACTTAAGTTAATCCACCACAAATTTTTCATCTGCTCCCCAAATTCTGGAATCTTTTTCAGATTTTTGCAATTAATTAGATGTAACTCCTTAAGGCTAACCAGATGTCCAATTGATGAAGGTATTTCCTCGATCGCAGTCCCACTTAACTTAATCTGGCACAAATTCTTCATCTGCTCCCCAAATTCTGGAATCTTTTTCAGATTTTTGCAATTATCTAGATGCAACTCCTTAAGGCCAACCAGATGTCCAATTGATGAAGGTATTTCCTCGATCGCACTACCACTTAAGCAAATATAGCACAAATTCATCATTTGCTCCCCAAATTCTGGAATCTTTTTCAGATTTTTGCAATTATCTAGATACAACTCCTTAAGGCCAACCAGATGTCCAATTGATGAAGGTATTTCCTCAATTGCTGTCCCACTTAACTGAATCCGCCACAAATTCTTCATCTGTTTCCCAAATTTTGGAATCTTTTTCAGATTTTTGCAATTAAGTAGATGCAACTCCTTAAGGCCAACCAGATGTCTAATTGATGAAGGTATTTCCTCGATCGCAGTCCAACGTAAGGTAATACACCGCAACTTCTTCATCTGCTCCCCAAATTCTGGAATCTTTTTCAGATTTTTGCAATTATCTAGATACAACTCCTTAAGGCCAACCAGATGTCCAATTGATGAAGGTATTTCCTCGATCGCAGTCCCACTTAATTGAATCCGCCACAAATTCTTCATCTGCTTCGCAAATTCTGGAATCTTTTTCAGATTTTTGCAATTAAGTAGATGCAACTCCTTAAGGCCAACCAGATGTCTAATTGATGAAGGTATTTCCTCGATCGCAGTCCAACGTAAGGTAATACACCGCAACTTCTTCATCTGCTCCCCAAATTCTGGAATCTTTTTCAAATTTTTGCAATTATCTAGATACAACTCCTTAAGGCCAACCAGATGTCCAATTGATGAAGGTATTTCCTCGATGGCAGTCCCACTTAATTCAATCTGCCACAACTTCTTCATCTGCTCACCAAATTCTGGAATCTTTTTCAGATTTTTGCAATTAAGTAGATGCAACTCCTTAAGGTCAACCATATGTCCAATTGATGAAGGTATTTCCTCGATCGCAGTAGTACGTAAGTGAATACGCCTCAAATTCTTCATCTGTTCCCCAAATTTTGGAATATTTTTCAGATTGTAGCAGCCATCAAGATACAAATATTTAAGTCTTTTGAGGACTGCAATGGATGGGTGGATCTCGACTAAATTCTCACAATAGTCAAGTTTCAACTTTCCAAGATTTGGAAGACCGCTGAAATCTGGAGTACTCATCAATTTATTGGAGCCACTAAGATCGATATATTTCAAGTTGGGCAAGTCCTGTACAACATCGATAAGGTTCAGATCATATATTTAACTTCTGCAACCTTAAAGTTTATTCAAAACAATAAATACATAAATGATTATTTTGTAAATTAAATAGCATTTATTCAGGGATGAATAATAATTAGGTACTAGTGGGTACTCTATATACTTAATTTTTGTTTTGTTCCCATAAAAAAAATTTCACGTGCATGTCATTTGATTTTAAAGCCCTAGAAAAATTAAATCATGTCCATTATTTTTTAAAATAATAAAATATGTTAAATTATCATTGCACAAAATAAAAAAGTGAGTCCTGACTAGTGAACACACAATCATTATCCTTTATTTAATACTACTCTTACCACTTTTCCCTCCCAAAGCCGAACAAGATTGCTAGAAAGCATCTTAAGTTGAGTAAGCAAGCGCAGGTGACAGCTAATTGGAAGAAACTTGGAAGGATATAAACGCCAATTTATAATTCTCAAGGAATGTGGAAGAAATTTGGGGCCTGAAAAAAAGACCAAATTATCAAATTCCAAAAACCTCAGTCGATGCATCTTAGAGAAGGCTTCCCAATTCCATTGGGGCACCTCTTCTACTTTGGGCAGGCATAAGGATATGGCTTCAATTGCTCCCGTTCCCTAACAATTAAGAAAAAATGACAAATTAACTTCACATTCAAGTCTAATATAGTGTCAAAAGAAATCATATCTTCTTTCAAACTTCGTATTTAACTTCTTACCGTATTGGTTGTGAATACACGATTTATGTCCTCGAAAAGCCACAACCTACTGCGTTGACCAGACTCTTCAGACTCTTCACGAACAATTGTCCATGCCATTTCTTGTATCAAATCATGCATCCATATCCTGTTTTCGTAACCATTGTATAGGAGAGATCTCTCAATTAGTTTATCTATCCTACTACTAGTAGAAATTCCAAATGAATTGTCCAGCATCCACACTACTTTCGTCGTGAGCTTCCCTTTGTGGAGACACGCAACATCGAGAAAAATTCTCTTCTCCATCTTTTCTAGTCCATCATAACTAACTTTTAGTGAATGAAAAACTGTTTGGTTAGGAATTTTCTTTAGATTATCTCGTTCGCTATTCCAAAAAGCTAGCCCTCTCTTAAACAATGCCGACCCCAACGTTTTAAGAGCTAATGGAAGGCCTCTAGCATGATTAACGAAATACTTGGACAATTCCAAAAATTCTTCCTTAGGTTGGTCTTTTTTAAAGGCATGCTGGCTAAAGAGCTTAAGTGCTTCGGCATCATTCAACCCCTGCACCTTATATGATGTTTCTATACCATGTTCGACTAGCAAGCGCTGATTTCTAGTTGTCACGATAATTCTACTTCCCATACCAAACCAACCTTGATTTCCAGCCAACACTTCGAGTTGCTTTAATTCATCCACGTCATCAAGTACGAGAATAACCTTTTTATTGCGTAAGAACTTCTCAATGAGAATGCTTACGCGCTCTTCAACCCAAATTCCTGGGTACCTTTCCTTCAAGAGGCGGGAAAGAAGTTTTTTTGCAAGATCAACTATACCATATTTTGCACATTCCTCTCTAACATTGGCAAGAAAACAATGAACATCAAAATCATGGAGGACTTTATCATAAACTAGGTTAGCAAGGGTTGTCTTGCCTATGCCACCCATACCCGTTATCCCAATAAAGCGAATATCATTGGCATCATGAGCTAACAGCATATTTAGGTGCTCTAGTGCATAATCAGTTCCAACTAACTTCCATGAGGAATCTGTTGGCGTGAGTGTAGCTTGCACTTTCTCCCACACCCATTTGACGATGTCTTCAATCAGCTCTCTATCACACCTGAAAAGAAAAAAAGTATAATAAGTCAACCAAACAGGTGCACCAAAGCAAGAAGAACGAAACATTCAAATATGCACGCTTACTTAAAATCCTTCCAATGCTTCCCAGAAATTTTAGATACACTTTTTAGATCAGCTTTCCATTGGACCACCTTATTTTTATCTTCGGAACTGATCAAGTTTCTTTTATGCTCCTCAAAGGCTTCGGCAAAAGACCCCCTCTGATTTCCTACGTCGGAGGGATCTGTCTCATAAAAGACCGGCAGAACCGACTTCCTGGCTTCCATACATTGAAGAATCTTTGTAAGTTCACTCAAGCACCATTTGGAAGAAGCATAGTTCGGCGAGAGAACAACAATTGCAGTATGCGATTTTTCGATCGCACTCGGGAGCTCATGACGAATACTTGTTCCTCCTTCAATCTCATGGTCGTCCAAGAAAGTCCTAATTCCTTGCCACTTGAACAATTCACCGTATAAATGAGATATAAAACGCTTGCGGGTGTCTGCACCCCTAAAACTCAAAAACACATCATACTCCCATGGAGGAGTTGATTCATTCGAAAGAAAAGATGCAGAGGCTCTTTGGGTGCTCAATGCCATGGGGAGAAACAGTTGCTGTAAATCGTGTACTGCAAACAGTAAATGAATGAACAAGTAAAAAGATAGAAAATCAATGTTTTAAAATGTAAAAAAATAATAATAATAACAAAAGAAACTTAATCGCTTTGAGAGAGAGGTAGGAAAGGAAATAAATGTGAGAGAGAGGGACAGCAGAGTACTCATACTGGTAGTGAAAGTGGTAGGAATCACACGGTTTAGTCTGTGATAGCGTGTGAATTGTTTCTTTGACAAAGAAGCAACAAGGAAACCTCCATGCACATGTAACACCATTACCAAAGTGAAAGGACAAGGATTTCCCACAATAAAAGTGGAAGACTGACCATGAGAAGTTTCGAGGAAGCTTCCTTGTTTGGGTGACTTGTCTTTCTTTACTCTTGGTTTCCAACTTTCTTATCAGAAAAGATATTCATGTCTCTTTGTTTTTTCTAAAAAGGAAAGGGTAATGCTTATGTCACCCACTAATCCATGTTTTTTTCATACGAGCATCCAAATGTCAGGTTCTCCTTTTGATGTATGGGTGTGATCAATCTGCCCAATGCCTCCCAGCAAACATGATTGGCTATAACCAGTCTCATTCCAAATGGGTTTTCTATTTGATTATATATTGAATACCCAAAGTTGTTCTTGATGACAATCTTCACGAGACAAATAAAATACCCAAAAAGTGTTACACTTACACGAGAGACTCTATTTTTCAGATTTTAGTTTTTAATTTTTAAAGAAAACTTGTTTGTCAACTACTTTCAATTTTTAGCTTTTAAAGAAATAAATATTAAAAATTAATTTCTTGAGCTTTCAAAATTGTATTTTCAGTTTTTAATTTTTTTTATCTAACCGTGTTATAGATGTGTAACTGAAAAAGGCAATAAAAGAAGCAAAAAAATCACACTGAAGCTCAGAAATACAAAGCACCCATAGCCAAAAAACAGTTCAAAAGCCAGGAATCGAAAACCCATTAAGGAAAAATGATAAAGAAAGCAATTGGGAATAAAAACTTGTTTCATTTGTAACTGATCAGACCTTACACATTTAGTGTATTAATACTATATAACTGAAAACACAATCGAAATTCATCAACAAAACAATCCTACAATTCAAACCGTTCAAACTTAAACAATCATAACCTCAAACAACCAAAGTCTAGGGAACAAAATCTGATACTCATACTACATAATTCATCTCTCTCCATGCGTAAAACATTTAAAAAAATCATATGCCATTTATTAGAATGGAAAGTTGAAGTACCTGGGCAAGTTTTCTTTTTATCCGAAGATCATCCGACTTTTTCTTAATTTCTTGAATTTCTTGAAGAAATCCAAGATGAAATCTCGATTCATCAGATGCGGAAAGTGGCCTATCAACTAGCTCTAAAGGCCGAGGAAAGGCTAAAGAGAAGGACCACAGACGAAGAAAGGGGTAGGGAAGCCAAGTCACCTGAAAAGAGAAGAGCAGGAAGTCATGATGCTGTTTCTTTCCCCGAAAGCTTCGCGGGGACTACTTTACGACGACGGACGACCGCCCGTAGGGGGTTTACTGCACAAGGCCCCTGCAGAGGAAAAGCTTTATCCCAGCGCATCCGACTTTTTCTTAAGTTCTTGAATTTCTTGACTATGTTTCCTTCTTGATTATATTTCTGTATCAATAGAAACATGAAAAACAAATAAACAGTTAGGGGTGCAGAAATTTAACATATATTACTGTAACTCAACTCTAAATAATTTAATTTACTTTTATGCAGGAAATCACAAAGCAAAATGAAAAATAAAAAAGGCTCATTTAGTAAATAGTAAATAGCTAATACCTCTCAGTAAGCTCCATAAATTCTCCTTAGACAAATTACGCAAGTTTAGGTAAAAGATAAAAAACAGTAAAGAAAATTAACCTTGGAAGGCTCGTTGCTTGTTCCGAAGCTGATGCCTGGAACATATTTCAACCATCAGAAAAATCCCTACAAACCACACAACGAGAAAATTGAAATACTTTTTATTTTCTAAGATTAGAATTTAGGAGAGAAAAAAAGGCTGATAGTGGAAAATCCTAAAAAATAAGAAAAATAAAAAGTAAAAATTATAAATTTGGAAAGAGTACCCAACACAAACATAAATCTCGAAAGAGTACCCAAAGATAAGATTTTCTGGGATTAAGATTTTCTTCGAATGTGCACCAGATTCGCGGTTTTTCAGTGACAGGACGTTGTTTCTTAGAGATCTGAGGAAAAATAGAGATGAAAAAAAATACCCAGGAGAAGGAGCGGAGGAGATGCAGGAGGGGGAAGGAGGGAGGAGCCTGGATGGGCAGATGCTGTCGAAAGGATGAGGAATTGAGAGAAGTGACAAATAGCAAATAGCAAGGCATCACAAACTTACAGGTAGAGAGAAGTGACAAATAAGTGAGATGGGCATACTTATACTCGTCACGATTACGGTTAAGAAATGTTAACATTTATATTAATATTTTTTATAAAAATAGAAAGAAAGACAAAATAGAAAATGTAAGAAGAAATGATCGAAGGGGATATAAAGAAAAGAAAAAAAGAATCCTAGTCCAACAAAAAAAAAACCACAAAAACCAGTGTGAACAGTCAACATTCTACATACTCCTACTCCTGCTCCTAAGTTGGACCAAAAATAATTATTCTTTCTACGGGGCCTCCATTCATTCACTCGTTCCTTCCTTTTCTTCTTATATTTTCTGGAACATCAAGTATTTTGATGCTTTCCGACTACTTGTTTGGTAAGACTCTAGAGATTTCTGACTTGTGGGATTGAATTAATCTAAAGTGAAAACGACATATGAAATAATGGAGAGAAATTGGTTGAGATTGAGGCATCGTCAAGGATTATCTTTCAAATGTTAATTAACACCGAATAATTAACCAAACTTTGAAGAGTGAAGACCATTTCCTCCACAAGAAACCCTAAGCTCTTTAATTCTCATTCATCTTACAAGTCTTAATTTAGGCATACGAGATACTGGTATGATAAAGCCTAACATCTTTATGCCTTTGTTTTGTTGCAGTTGCAGTTATTCGTTACAATTCTACGCTTTTGTGAAATTTTTTCCCAACTTCATTGTGGAGCAAAAAATAATCACAAGGCGACACGTGGATTTTTGGGTAAAAGAGGACAAAAATACCCTTGAGACATACCGGGATTCCTACGCGTGAGCAGCAGACAATCATCCCTCAACCAAGTCAAAAATGCCCAAAATAAGTAACAATTCAAAACCTATTTCATCCATCCTCATCAAATCTTCCCCACAAGGTAACTCCCAAATTATTTCTTTTAAATTATGTTAATGAGTCAATTAATGGATTTATTACCTAATTAATCTATTAATGGCTAATTAACTACAAATTACACCAAAAAAATACCACAAATGGCCGGTCCCTATTCTCCTAATAGGGCCGGCCATATCCCTATAAATAGTTCTCCATTCTCTCCAAAAACTACTTCCAAGTCTCTTGCAAAACTCTACAAAATTCTCCAAACACTCTTCCCTCAAAATTATAACTTTGGCATAAGAGGTTCTTAGACCAAAGCCCTCCCCCTCATTCATCGTGGGCGCGTGAAGCTTTTGACCTTGACCAAAGGTGTGATTTGTTTTGTAGGTGCATTTTTGTCCAAGATCAAGATAGAAGAAATTTGCATCCACATTCATCATTCTATCTATATATTCTAAAACAAGTAACACTAAATAATTGACGGAGAAAGAACGACCATAAAACCATATGTATAGACTGTAGAGTACAAGTGCCAAAATGAACAAGATTTTACCAAAAAGTTAGGCTCGATGGCTTGCCTCTTCTCATAAGTAAGTCATCCAGTGTTATGTGTCACTCTCAACTCGAGTTTGTTCAGTCTACTTCTGTCTTTCGGTAGTACGAGCTAGACTTGTGTTATGTATATTGTTCTTTTCTGCCTTTTTGGGCTTTAAATCTTTCGGGTAAATTTGAGTTGGAAAAGAAAGAGTAAACTATCGATTTTGTCTATGGATTAGAACTCGAGCGAAACTTCAGTTTTAGACATTTTTTTATCTAGTGATATTCATCTTTTTATAAATGAGGAATTTCAAGTTTTTGACAACATTTATAAACTTGTATGTCCACCATCTCGGGAATGATGGTAGTATTTTCTAATTTTTTATATATAAATTACAAAGTGATATTCGGGAGGGCATAATCAAACTTGAACTTTTAAATATAGACGTGAAGAAAATATAAAAACGAGCTTTGACTTGTGTATTATACAAATGTAATTTCGATATTGTTGCAATTCAGTTTTATACCCTTCAGAAAACAATCCCAATAAATTAATCCGACTAACAACAAAATATGCTTATTCATAACAATAACGAGTTGACTAAGGCGAGATGGAGTCGCCATCCCACACGGAGTTATCCATCATCTATTTGTACTTATCAAGAGATAACATGCCATACGGTGCGTTTCAGGATATCAGAACCTTTTCGAGGTAAGGCAGTTTTCCAAGCAAATGTTTTTGTTTTTTTCTCTTCCAAGCAAATGTTGATTGAATGCTTTATAAATTATATACGTTTTGTCTGAGGAAAGGCAATTTTCCAAGCTTTTCGAGGTAATTTCAATTTTTGAAGGCAAAATTTTCAAGATTGCTAGGTTTCTTTTTGCTTCTAATTTGTTAAATTACTAAACTAGAAGTTAATCTTGTTCAATTATTCTCGTAAGAAAGCATATAAGAACGTGGCACACTACATGTTCGATGAAATGCGTCTAAGAACTAGTACTGCTCTTTCTGTAAACATGCAAAGATGTGTAAGGGCAAAAATTTTGAGTCGAAAAATTAGAGACGGTTGGTGACCCTGGTTTGCCTTGCTATTTGATTATCTTTACGAATTGTTGGAAATTCAATTGAAGAAAGAGGTAGAATAATTGAACACCCTAGTTAATGGATTCTTTTATCCATTAGTCTTTGATTCACGAACATGCGCTTTTACGTAATTATTTAGTTATTTTCGCAACACATCAAGAGTGAGTTTCTTTGAAATTTCGCAAAACATCAAGAGTGAGCTTTCTTGAACTTTCGTAACGACTAAGTCAAGTCTCCTTTCACACGGTTTTGGTAGGTAAGTTTTGTCATTTCAGTTTGGAATTGGCCGGGTTCAGGTCTTTCTTGGGGATTCCTCTTTATTTCCCAATTCTCTGGTTTGGCTGGCAAATGTTGACCTCAGTAGTGAGGTCAGAGATAATATTGGTGCAAGCAATTTAATAGAGGTGCTTTCATTGCCAATGATCAAGTAATCAAATAATTAAGGAAAATATATTTATTTATTTTTGGTAAACATAATTAAGGAAAATATTATAAAAATCAAATTACCTATATGACACGTGAACAGTCCCTCTGGTAACGGTGAAATTGACTTATTCAATGGGGGAGAAAATTTAAATGTTTACAAAATGTGGAACTTTTGTTTACTTTCTTGGTTTGATTGATCATGCAATTTAACAATTAAATATTATTTGATCATCCAAAAAATTGAAAGACAAGTAATCGTACTAATCAACATTGATCACTCTTCCTCCCTACGCGCTTTGAGCAAAAAGATAAGATATTCATGTCACTTAAAAAAAAAAAAAAAAACTCGAAAACACATCGTACTTTCATTGAGGAGTTGATTCATTCGAAAGAAAGAGATGCAGAGGATCGCACACCAAATACATGTTGCATATGGTCTATCATTTATTCAAATCTAAACTCACTCTTATTCAAATAGACTTTTTTTCTCTCCATAGTGAGAGTGCATTCTCCTCTGTGAGATTCCGCCGATGTGCGTGCCTTGTCTTAAGTGCAAGTAGCTGATAGTTTGTCTCTCTGGGGTCTGGGGCCTCTGTTGGTTGCTTTAGTTTGTTTGGTTGCAAGCGATTTCTTCACCTCTCTGTTTGAAGGTTAGTGGGTCTTCTCTGTGGAAGTGTTTGGTGAATTTATTTCCTTTGATTTGGGTAGGTGTTGAAGGTGTATCTGCCTAGTGGGATCTGTGGGGTTCTCGATGAGGAGCGGGCCGGTCATTTACTCCTCCTACTCTATATTTTGGTGGTTAGGGTTGTACCTGTGTATTCAATTTGGGGGTTTTTGGCCCTGTTCACTATTTAATTTCTACAGAAGCAGGGATGACGCCCTTAAGGGGTGGCGGCAGTACTTGCGGAGCAAAGAAATAAAAGGAATTTTCAGTCCTAAAAGAATGAATTTGTGGCAGAACATTCATGGGTATCAGATGGGTCTGGTTGGCAGATTTAAAGGTACTCAACTTCTGCTGCCCTTCAGGATAAGAAATACTGTGGCAATTGACGTTTCTTCAAAGGCTCTTACTGCGATTCAGGCGAATTCTAAGGTACGCTGTGAGAAACAAACGTTTTATTACTGGAATATTATGGAGACCCGTGGTGTCGAAGAGCTTGTGGTCCACCTGGAAAAATCTATGGATTTATCTACCATGGAGCAGGGAGTAAAACTAGTGGGGAGGGCTTTGGCGAACAAAACACTCAACAGGTGGGGTATTCGAAATATTCTCAATGCGGCCTGGAAAGAGTATGGTGAAATGGAAATCAAGTGGGTCAGTGATAATCTGTTTATTATCTCGGTGTAGGACGAGAGTATGGCGGTCAAGATATTAGAGCAAGTACCGTGGGCAGTGATGAAGAAAAATTTCGTTGTAAAGAAATGGCCCCATGAACTTGCTTTGGAGGAAGTTGACTTGGTGACTGTTCCTTTCTGGGTTCAAATCAAAGGAGTTCCCTTGGGGTTGGCTACCCTAGAGAATGTTACTCGATTGGTCAAGGATGTTGGGGTCTTGTTGGAGTGGGAGGACCCAGTCAAAGCTAGAGGATTCTTAAGGGCTCGAGTGGTAGTTAACACTGCAAATCCGTTGGTCATTGGTTGTTGGCTGAAGAAGGAAGCTAACCGTGAAACGTGGGTGGAGTTCAGGTATGAGAGACTTCAAGATTTTTGCTATAGGTGTGGGGGTATTGGGCATGGTAATAATGAATGCTTGTTTGAGGTGATTTCTAATGGGTCGATGAGTTTTGGGGAATGGATGAAAGCACCCCCGAGTCATGATATAGTGGTGAAGGCAAGATCTTTGCCTTTGGGGCTAGGAGAGAGGAGAAAAGCTGGAATGGTCAGAGGCAGTGCTATAAATACATCCGCACCTCAAAGACAGGATCCACGCTTGATTGTGCAAGAAGGGGACGGCTCTGGGGTCCATGATTTGAGGGGGGAGGTGATTCCTGTGCCTCGTGAAACAAAAAAAAGGTGTTGCTTGCAGCGTGCGATGATTATTCCAAATCGACTCCAATGGTTGGTGCCGCAAGGTAACAGTCGGGCGGTAAGGGAGCTGGGAGGTGAGGATTCTCTTTTAATTTCAAATTTGGGATTGCATAAGGTAAGGGATGGAGACATTTCTCATTCCTCGGGTGGGGATGACATAAGTGGGCAACTCAGTGAGGAAGAGAGGCGGCAAGGGATGACAACTAGGTCTCTAAGTAGTGAGGATGGTGGGATGAAAAAGAGTGTGGAATCTCAAAGCATGTCAATTATATCATCTCCTCTGAAGAAGATGAAGGGTACTGATAATGAGAAGAATAGAAAATGCAAGATGGTTGAGCAGTGGACGGGTTTGGGTTTTCAGGAGAGATGTCTAATGGTGGAACGTGCTTTCTATACTGAAGGTGGGTCACACGGTGGACCCTGTGAAATAAGGGAACTGAAGGAAACTCATGATGAGGATCAAGATGACGACAGGAGACAGAGGTTGGTGAAAAGTGCGGGCCTTCAGGCTAGGGGCGGTGGCGGCTGGCCCTTAACAGCCGCACGTGAGCCATGAGTTATATTTTCTGGAACTGCCGTGGTCTTGGGTTGGATACGGCAGTTCGGGCCCTTCATGGGCTCATTAGAAACAAGAGACCCGCTATGATCTTTCTATCTTAAACTAAAATGAAAGATCATAGAATCGATGGAGTTCGAAGACGTATGGGTTACTTAAATGGGTTCAATGTTTCGCCGATTGGACGGGCTGGTGGTCTTAGCCTTTGGTGGGATGATGGAGTGGAGGTGCAGATTTTGTTTTCATCCAAGAATATTATTAATGCATTAATGTGACTTACTGGCGACAAGTGCTGGGTGCGGATAACCGGAGTCTACGGTACATCGTACAGAGATGAAAAAACTGATTTCTGGAATTGGATGAAGAGTTACTTTACTCCAACTGATATTCCTTGGTTGTGTGCTGGCGACTTCAATGAGTTTCTTTGGGATCATGAGAAATCAGGTGGGGTGGAGGTGCTGTATAACCGGCCCAGATATTTGGAGGAATTTATGCTCTCTTTTGAGTTGATGGATTTGGATCTTAATGGCCCTCACTTCACTTGGAGAAGAATGAGAAATGGGGTTCTGGTGGAAGAAATGATTGATCGGGCTCTGTTCAACGGGCCTTGGCAAGACAGGTGGCCTAACTCCGTTGTCACGCATGGGATGGTTTTGGGGTCTGACCACTGTCCTATTATTATTAGTTCTGACTTGGTGGGCTTGCGGGGTAAAAAGGTATTTAGGTTTGAGGCGTTCTGGGCCAAGAAGAATGAGTGTAAAGTGTTGGTCCGGTCTTGCTGGGAGTGCAGGGAAAGCGGGGAAATTTTGGCGAAGTGGGCAAAAAAGGTCAATGATTGTCGGTCCAATCTTATTAGGTGGAGTAGAAATAAATTTCGAAAGAGGGGTCATCAGATCCAGGAGCTTCTACAACAGTTAGATGTGCTCCAATTGGATTGGGGTAAGAATTTTGAATCTATAAAGGTAACTTCTAGCCTTGTTGATGACTTGTGTGCTCAAGAGGAAAGTTATTGGCTGCAGAGATCTCGAGTCAAATGGCTCCAAGAAGGGGATGCGAATACCAAGTTCTTCCATCAATCCACTTAGCATCGGAGGCGACGGAATAAGATTATCAAATTATTGGATGCAAATGGGAATTGGGTGGAGCACCCAAGTCGTGTTCGAATGATGGTGGAGGATCAATTCATTCAGACTTTCACTTCGATGGGGTCTCGAAATTGGGGTTCTCTTCTGAATTGTATTAACCCGAGTGTCTCCGTGGACATGAATGAGGCTCATCTGTTGTCGGTTTCTGACGATGAAATTAAGGATGCGGCGTTGAAGATGGGCGGCCTTAAAGCTCCTGGTCCGGATGGCTTTTAAGGGATATTTTATCAGTCTTTTTGGGAGAATGTTCACGAGGATGTTAATTCGTTAGTGGGTGCTCTTATGTCGGGGTCTTCCAGCCCGTGCTCGATCAATGCTACCCACATCGTTTTGATCCCAAAGGTTCCTAACTCGGAACTGGTTTCGCAGTTTAGGCCCATCAATCTGTGTAATTATTCCTATAAGATTCTGTCGAAGGTTTTAGCAAATCGATTGAAGGTGATTTTGCCAAATCTCATTTCTCCTTCTCAGAATGCTTTTGTTTCAGGGAGACAAATCCAAGATAATATTGGGATTGCTCATGAAATGTTTCACTTTTTGAAAGGGAGAACTGCGAAAAGAAAGTTTGAATTAGGCATAAAGCTTGACATGCAGAAAGCCTATGATCGTGTGGAATGAGATTTTCTTGATGCAATCATGGAGAAAATGAGTTTTAGCTGCATGTGGCGTAAGCTTATCATGGGTTGTGTCTCTACTGTCAAGTTTGATGTCATTGTTAATGGGCAGCCTGGGGATAAATTTGTTCCGTCTAGGGGTCTTAGACAGGGAGATCCCTTATCTCCTTGTCTCTTTATTTTGGTTGGGGAGGTACTCTCACGCTTGTTACAGGAGGCGGTTGATTCTAAAAGGCTTGTTGGGGTGTGATGTGGCTTCTCGGGGCCGATCGTATCTCACATGTTTTTTGCAGATGATACTCTTCTTTTCTTGAGAGCGGATGGCACAAATTGTAGAAAATTAATGGAGATTCTTGGGAGGTATTGTGATGCTTCTGGGCAGCAAGTTAATATGCAGAAATCCAGTGTGTATTTTGGTGCTAATGTTCCAAATGGATTGCTAGTGAATTAGGCAGCATTCTCGGCATGACAGTAGTGGACAATCCGGGCGCATATTTGGGTGTTCCTGCTATTTAGGGTCGGTCTAAGAAGCGTGGACTTGCTTATGTGAAGGGGCGCATCTTAGGAAAGTTACAAGGGTGGAAGCGGAGTTCGCTGTTTAAGGCAGGAAGGGAAGTTCTTATCAAGGCGGTGGTCCAGGCTATCCCTGCTTATACCATGAGCATTTTTAAATTCCCTGCAATCATTTGTCGAACTTGATTCCTTGGTTGCGAATTTCTGGTGGGGAAGCTTGGGGGATAAGAGAAAAATCCATTGGGTTTCTAAGGAGGTTTTAGGCCTTCCTAAGGAGCTGGGGGGCTTAGGCTTTCGGAACTTTCAAGATTTCAACGACGCATTACTTGCCAAACAGTGCTGGAGGTTAATTTTGGATCTGAACTCGTTGTGGGCTAGGGCCATCAAGGCCTGATACTTCCTGCATTGTTCTTTTTGGGAGGCTAAAAAAGGAAGCAGAGCTTCGTGGGCCTGGACCAGTCTCCTCACGGGCAGAGACTTGTTATGCAGCGGTTCACACTGGCAAATAATGGGGAGGTGCGGACGTGTGGGTCTGGGTGGATAAGTGGCTGCCTTCTCTCCCTTCGGGGCACCCCGTTCCAGGGGGTGAGGTTGTGGTGACCAAAAATCTGCGGGTTAGTTCTCTTATTGACCCTTCTTCCTGTGAGTGGGTGATTGATTTTTTGCTCCCGTTCCTTTCTTTGGAGGAAGTTGAGGCTATTTCTAGCACTCTGATCGGTGAACCTTCAAGGAAAGATCGTCTTGTGTGGGCTGCTAGCAGGAATGGGATATACTCGGTTAAGTCAGGCTACAAGTGGATTCAATCTAGAGCTCTTGATCTTAGGGATGTGCGCCTACCCACTGCCCGTTTGGTTCCGAAGGCTTTGTGGAATGTGGTTTGGAGCCTGAAGGTGCCTCCTAAAATTCGTCATTTCCTGTGGCTTTCTCTACATCATGGTCTGCCAACTCAGGATGCTCTCGCAAAAAAAAGGTTATCAATTTCCCCATCTTGTCCCATTTGTCTTTGTGATGATGAGTCACTTGAACACATGTTCCTCAGATGCCCTTGGGTGCAGGCTCTGTGGTTTGGGGGAGCTCTTAATTATAAGGTTGATGGAGATATTCCTTCTTGGGTTTCTTGGTTACAGGCTGTGCTTTTAAATCTGGGATCCTCGGATAACCGGGTGTGGATCCAATCTTATGTTGCGTTCACCTGTTGGTTCATTTGGAAAACCCGTTGCAATTTTGTGTTTAACCATGTCTCTATTATTCCTTCTAAGGTGCTTCTTGCTCTAACTAATGCGATTGGCTCCTTCTCACTTGCGGCGAAGCTTAAGGTGCCTGGCGGTATTGTGGCGGGTATTCAGGATGCAAGGCTCATTCGGTGGTGTCCTCCTTCCCCTTCTTTCATTAAAATAAATGTAGATGCTAGTTGGTCCAAAGTTTCCAGGGCCGGTTATGCTGGAGTGGTTGTTCGAAAGGAGGGCGGGACTTTTGCGGCTGCTGCTAGGTACCCTATCTCAGCCTCTTCTCCTGCGGTGGCTGAAGCTTTGGAGCTGCTCAGGGGCTGCGAGTTGGGTGCCTCATTGGGTGCTAGTTCTGTGATTTTGGAATCTGATTCTCAGGAGAACATTTCTTGTCTCAATGGGTCTTTAGATTCTGGCAGTTGGGAGGCTTTCCCTATCCTGGCTAAGCTTCATCGTTTGAGTAGGGTTTTCCAGTACTGTCGCTGGTCTTGGGTTCCAAGATCTGCAAATTGTGCAGCGAATGTCCTGGCATCGGCTTGTCTTACGGAGATGTGCAATTTTGTTTGGGTCGATAGACCCTTATCTTCGTTAGTTCATGTCTTGTGTAACAATGGTTTGCCTTGCCCTCCTTAGGTGATTTGGTGGTGTTTGGGGTGACATTTTTACTTGGTGAAAGTGTCTGCTTGTAGCCCTGAGCACTGCCTTCTTTGGTTGTTCTCCCTAGTGTTTTGCCTCTTGGTAGGCTCTCTATCTCTGTTTGGCTTCTGTGCCCTGGCTTTGTTTGCCTAGTCTTCAAAAAAAAAAAAAAACAGAGATGCAGAGGATCTCTGAGTGCTCAATGCCATAGGAAAGTAATGAAAGTTAATGAAAACCTCGATGAAAATACTCATAGAAAAGTTGAGTGGTAGACCAGAAGAGAGAGGTTTGGGAGCATTTTTGCTTACCACAATAAATTATGGTGTATTTTCACCACCATATTTATCATCATTAAATGAGTTTGAAATTTGAAATTCGTGTAGTGGATATATAAATCCAAAATTCAAATTCAGCTAACGGTGATAAATATAGTGGTGAATATTATCACAATTTGAAGGTGATGAGCAAAAATGCACTCCAGAGGTTTTGGTGAAAGGAAATAATGGAAGAAAGAGAGTGAAAGTTGTAGGGAAGCCGGCCAAGTGGGACAATGCGAATCGATCCAACAAAAAAAATCACAAGCGTAATACTAAGGAGACCAATATTTAACAAAATGATATAATTGTTGATGATTGAATTATCACTTATTTTTTTAGTGATACATTATTTTAATTGCACATTTATTTTAAAAGTAAGAATAGACCAAAAGATTTGATTTAAAAGTAAGAACAGACCAAAAGAGAAAGGTTTTAGTGAAAGGAAATAATGGCACAGAGAGAGAGAGAGAGTGAGTTGATGGGAGGCCGGCCAATTGGGACAATCCGAATCAATCCAACAAAAAAAAGCCACAAAATAAGCAAACTTAATTGGCAAGAAAATGATAGAAATAAATTGAAAAATCCAGCGTAAATAGCCAGCACTCAACCTACTCCAGCTCCTAAGTTGGACCAAAAATAATTATTCTTTTTGTGGGCCAACATTGCTGTATTCATTCCTTATTTTTCTTCTTATCTTTTTGGAACGTCAATTATCTAGACGATTTTCGACTACTTGCTTGGTAAGACTAGCGATTTCTAACTAGTGGGATTGAATTAATTTAAACCAAACGACCGATGAAATAATGGAGAGAAATTGGTTGAGACTGAGACATCATTCATTGAATGGTTTATATACGTTTTGTCTTTCGAGAAATTTCAATTCTTGAAGACAAGTTTTTCAAGATTTTTGGGTTTCTTTTTGCTTCTAATTTGTTAAATGACTAGACTGGAAGTTAATCTTGTTCAAATGTTCTCATAAGAAAGAATACGGGAACGTGACACATCACGTGTTCGATGAAATGTGTCTAAGTACTACTCTTTCTGCATAAATGTAGAGCTGTGAAGGGCAAATATTTTGAGTTAGAAAATTTAGAGGTGTCTGTAAGCTAGCACAAGTGGTTGACGCATTAAATGTCGGTTGAGAGGCCTCAAGAGGGGGAGGCCTATAGAAAGCGGTAGAGACCTCAAATATATGGGTCGGATGAATTAGAGAGAATAGAGTGAGTGTGAGTCATACATTATTAGCCTTGAAATCAATATTGAGAGCAACATAATGGATGTAGCTTAGTTTTTAGGCGTGAACCACTTACATTTTTGAGTCCATTTAATAATGTGGCACATATACATCAGTATTGTCACATCTTTTTAAGGGGACTTAAAAAAGAAAAACAAAAGTTTGACAAAAAAACAAAAAAAAACAAAACAAAAGTACAATTGAAACAAGTTATACTGATGAAGAGTGTAATTCTGGCACTCGTCACAGTAAAGCAAAGCATCTTCAATACCTTTGTCCCCACACGTTTCACAAAGAGTCACCTGCATAATCAACGTTAGCGTTTTTCTTCCCTATTTATTAATAAATGGCAGAAAATAACAACAATCGGAAGTCCCACAGACCAAACCAAATACATACTTGCAAAATACTAACTGCATATAAGCAACCAAACAGAAGAAGCTTAAAGTATAAAGTGATGTGGATGTAAAATATAAATTTCACCCATTCAACCCTTGATCATATGAACAATTCAAAGTTCCAAAATTAAAAAAACAAATGTTTCCGTTCGCCCTTTATCTTTGAGTCAGCCAAAAAGTTGTGGTTTCACAAACCTTGACATTTAGACAAAGATTACCGTTAAAAACATCAATTTAATACCCCTGAATCAAATAACAACTGCTACACCAATGAACCAATAAACCCATTTTTATTGTATACGAATTGGAACAGTGGAAGGTTACGAATTGCACACACATATAAATGCTAACATATATCACCCAGAGCAATTAGCAACACAAAATCTGATAAAACCAGTAACCAAATTAGAAGTCTTCTTTTTTCCCCCTTCCCCTATTGACTGATAAAAGAGAACATAACCACATCAAGCACCGCAAAATTTGGACACTAATGGTAAAAAACGGTGATTCTCAAACACCTGTTAGCCACAAACCTTTTTTTTACTTCTCACACACCCCTTATTAATTTCTGTCATTTGATCCTCTTTAATTCAGTCGATCTGATGCCCACAAATTAAGAGGGTGTGTATGAAGCGCACACCCGTAAATATAATGCATGTTATGCAGTTTAACTGGGGAATGTACGACTACTAGAAGTGATAAATTAGAACCACTAAAGTACAGGCAGGTATATTGTAATCTGATTAACCATCATTCTCCAAAAGTTTTGCTCTCCATGCACACAAGTACTCTTATGGAGACATTATATGATATACATGTCTACAATTCATGATTTTGTTCTTTATATTATTGAAGCTATAAAACTTTCAGTAGTGCAACAACATGATTAAAAAAAATGCATGAATCATTGAACACGAGAAACCACTAATGATACATCTTTCATCATAGTAGATAAATCTGATTAACCATCTTCGAAATCTTCATGTTCACGCACACCAGTGCTTATGGAGACATTATATGATATTTTTCTTCTATGTATTACTGAAGCTGTAAAAATTTCAATAGTGCAACAACATGATTAAAAAAATGTATGGATCACTAAACACAAGAAACCACTGATGATACATCTTTCATTAGATAAATCCGATTAACAATCATTTTGCAAAATCTTTACCCTTCATGCAAACTAGTGCTTATGGAGACATTATATGATATAAGAGTCTAAAACTCATGAATTTCTTTTATTTATTACTGAAGCTATAAAAATTTCAGTAGTGAAACAACATGGTTAAAAAAAATGAATGAATCCTTAAACACGAGAAAATAATGATGTTATATCTTTCATCATATCCGATAAATCCTCTCACAAATGGATGAAAACAGGAAAAGTGAAAAAGAATGGCTATCTTAATTTATTATTCATTCTTAAAAGAACTTAGGTTAGCAGATTTTGATATTTGATGGGTTAGACAGCAAAAAGAACTAAAATGTCTATATTTAAAATCAAAGCATTATTCCAATTGATCAACCATCTCAGCCAAGATTTGCATGAATATAATGGAGAGAGAAAAAAATTCCAATTTAAAATGTGCAATGTTTGTACCATACTTGACCAATCCAGAAACTACTGAGCACCGGTCAACGTTATACCGTTAGTGACCCACATGAGTTTCTCTCCAACTAGGAGACCAATCACAGCGCGACACGTGTTAATGTCAGGATAAAACTAGAAACTCTCTTATTCTATAAAAGGAGATCATTCTCCTACAATAATCCCTAATGTCATTTGTACTAAACTACTTATTAGAACTCATTTAAGAGGAGCTTGAACCTATGTATTTGTGTAAACCCTTCACTATTAATGAGAACTCATCTACTCCGTGGATGTAACCAAACTGGGTGAACCACGTACATACTATGTTGGCTTCCCTGTCTCTATCTCTTTACATACTTATCCACATTAGTGACCGGAGCAATCTAGTGAAGGTCACAAACTTGACACTTTCTGTTATACCAAAGTCCTCACCGATTTTGTGCATCAACATGCTCTAAAGCTGCTTAATAAATTCACAAACAGAGACATTCCTTTCATAAATTCGTTCGTACTTTGATGACCTATAGCATCGCCATATATTGGGCTGTTAGGGGAAAAAACCACTTAAATGAAAGTTACAAGTTTACTAAGTAAGAAAAACACAAAAGATTGGTTCACAGTTGCCTATTGAGTACTGAGAGAACTAGTAAAAGTACTGTGGTTCTTGGCTTTTTAAAACATTGGGCTTGACTGCTCTCAACATTGTACTTTTTTTCTCATTAAAAAAACAAAGGGAGAGAGCGTACAAGTATTATGATTCTGGTTGATAAACATGGTAGGAGCAGGCATGTGAAATATAAAATCTGGATTAACAAAACAGTAATGAAAATAATAGCTTAGAATGGAAAGCAAGGCTCACAGACAAGTGATCTCTAAACACTCGAAACTCTGGAGTTATTACATGAGGGAGTTTTGAATATAGTGGTTTGCATAGGTAATACACTAACCTTGTGTTTGGGTGAGGACTGTCAAAGTACCAAGAAAATTTGGACTTAGTTAAAAAAATGTACTACATAAATACCATCATTGACCTACTCAACACTACAAATCTATTTATAAAACTCTAGAAATGCACAACAAGACACCAAACAAAGGATTTTTAAAATGACATTTTGAACATTTGAAAATTTTATCAAACGTATTGCATCTAGTCATTTCTAAGTCACTATCTCATTGTTGTAAAGAACTCCTAACAAATTTAGCTTAAGTTCCATGGACTTTTAAGATCCCTCATCCAAACATAGGGTAAACACTGCATGTGGATGATGGTCTTCAAAGTTCCACGAAACCTAGGCTACCCCTTTCAAAAATGCACTACAAAAATGTAGACAGAGGGGCTTCAAAACGGATAGAAGCAAAACATTTGATAGAACTTCCAAATGACACCTTGAAAGTCTTTTGTTGCGTGTATTTAAGCTACATTTGTAGTGTTATAGTAGTAACTTTGTAGTGCTTTAGTAGTTTATCAGTAGTGTTCTTGTAGTGCATTTTTAACAATTAAATGTAAAGTTTGTCCCTCATTCAAACATAGAACAAAACACCTCTGACAACTAGCCAATAGTAGGAATAGTCTATTTTATTAAAATAAGTCCAATTTGTTATATTTAATTATTTAATTATCAATAGTTATCTGTTCAATGATAAAATTTATTATAAAAATCAAATTTATTCCCAATTATCTCTTTGCTTATTTCTTTTTATTTATCTTTTTGATATTTCTCGTTCTTCCTCCTGCTTTAAACCCCATTTATAGATTTTATTTTTATAATCAACCTATATCACAGATTCATAGGTTAACTATATTTATCTACATATATATATATATTTTATAATCAACCTATCACAGATTAATGTGTCTTGCTTGTAGGCATGTTATGTTTTTTTTCTACCTTTTAATTAGGTTTTGTATCTCATGTATAAGTATAATATAGATTCATATATTTGTTACTTGAGTTAGGGGTAGAATGTTTTGCAGATAAATTTATGTTAGTATATTAGTTTTTTTGTTATAAGATATTAAATATATTTTTTTGGAGTTGGAAAATGCATAATATTAGAAGATTTTAATTGATTTTTAATATTTTTAGAAAATATAAAATGAGTATAAAAGAAATAAAAATATATAATTAGATAATTGGACTCATTCCTAAAAACACTCTATGTTTTTGGACCTGAATCTAAAAGACCCTTTTAACTATTGGGTTTGAAATGTTTTTCTTTAAAAATCAAGTATCATCATCTTTCAGGATAATATACTCACTAAATTCGTTACTCTCTTATAAGTTTTGGAAAAGAACCAAATAGTCAAAATGAATGCGAAAATGTGGTACAGCACATGCACACTGCAGATATGACATAGTCAAAATATGTTACAACATACAGTCTCTACTTCTTTACAGAGTCAAAATCAATAAAATTAACATAATGAACCATCGTTGAATGCCATCGTCGCTACTACGCAGCATAACATATGTCAAATCTACTGCTTTCCCGGTAAAACCGACATCTTTATGGCCACAAAACTTAAAGGAGGAGACCAATCAACGAAGTTCAAAAGCTAGAAGGTTTTCGCTTTGCCAATGACACAAACCCAGATCACCCACGCCTTCACTCTTAAAAACTTTACTTCAAAAAACTTCGTTTTGCCCTAAAATTCCATAATTCTACTCCCTCAAACACCCCACCAGACAGTTCCTACTAACTTGACCTATGCCCATTCAAGTCTAATCAGCATATCCAAACTTGCAAAAAGCAAAATTCAAAAATCAAACAAAAATTACAAAATTCAATTGGAAAAATTGCAAGGAAATTGAACTGGGAATTGGGCAAAGAAACATACCATAGTTCGCCAGTAGCTCAGGAATCCAACATGCAAGTCGAAGCGCCTCAATTTTCAGAGAAATTGATTGCAATGCGAGAGTTTTAAGGGGAATTCAGAGTGAGAATGTGAGGGAATTAAGCGAATGGGCCATCTTTCTCTCGGGCAATCAATGAATCCAAAATTGTGAGGAGATCTTTATTTTTTTTGTCAACGGATTGTCAGGCTCAGAAGAGCAACTCAGAAGATATAGGGAAAATCTAAAAATGGTGAAACCATTAGAAAAACTTACTCGAAGTGCTTTCTATATTTAAATTCGGTAGAGGAAATAAGAGATACTACATTTTGTCACTGTTCTAAAAATCCCCACCTAGCTCTGCCTAGGCTCCGCCTAGGCGCTAGGCCCCTGGTCACCGCCCCGATTAATGCCTAGGCGTTTGAAAATTAAGAAAGGGCATCTAGGCGCCTGCCAAGACCGCCTAAGCACCCGCCTAGCCCGACTAGACCCGCCCAGGCACCCGCCTAGGTTGCGACTCACTTAGACAGAAAATAGATAACTTTTATTTTGGATTTTATTTTTTTAATAAATTGTAAGAAACTTGTTGAATACTTAAATGAGCACACATTATATGCTTGTTCCCCATGTTTTCATTAGGTTCAAATACTTCATAATATATATGTCATTTTGTTTTGTAGTTTATGATGAAATTATATATATTTTAAGTATAAACAAATACTTATTTATACGAAATATAACAAATTTAGTTAAATCCGCCTAGCCCGCCTAGACCCCGCCTAGCCGCCTAGGCGCTAGGCCCCAGCCCGCCGCCCGACTAGCGCCTAGCGTTTTTTAGAACCTTGCATTTTGTGAATATATATAAGGCCATCTCCAGCCAAGAAATCTAAAATTTTTAGTCTAAAAAATTTAAGTTTTAACTCAAAAACAGTTTTTCTACTCCAATCTCTTTTAAGTTAAATATTTACTCTCAGATTATTAAAAAAGGGTGTGATATCGACACACCCTATTTTTCTTCTCATACAACTTTTTAATTTTTGGCATTCGAATTAGATGAATTGAAAAAGATCAGTGGACATAAATTATCAAGGAGTGTGTAAGAAGTAAAATGGGGTTTGTGGATAGCACACTCCTATTAAAATAAATGACACACCCCGACTCGGGAGGGTTGAAGCATGCTGGCCATCACTGTGAAGTGACGTAACCATAGGGGTAAGTGATATAAAAAGTGCATAAATTTAAAACGAACTAGAACTAATTCAAATAAAGATAGTGATAGAGTGCACAAACGTGGGTGTGGTCCACTATATTTATTCAGAGCATAAAGATAGAATGACTACTGCAGAGTAGTCAAGCAACTAAACTACTGCAGAGTAGTCAAGCAACTAAACTACATTTATTACACACGGTGATAAGTTCATACATCAAAAGCCGAACTAAATGTCAGAAACTGCCAAGGTTCCTTGAATGCCACGAAAGAACAGCTATCTAGGTCCTGGAGGGGCGAAAAACAAAATTGAGTGGGTCAGCAAAACAAACTTATACGAAAACCTTTAGTTTTGAATATACTAACCCCTCGCCGTAAAAACAAGTATAGTTTCCTTTAAGAAGAAGTACAATATGAGCAAGTATATATATATCCACAATACTATAGCCAAGTATAAATGACGATGTGTATGCCAAATCATGATATAATCAATGCCGCAGAAGTATAATCATGTGACAATAATATAATGAAGTTCTCATCCATCTAATGCTGGCACACAAGTTCGAACAGACAAAATCTGACACGAACAAGACTAGGTGTAATCAATACGCTCAAGTACTACAATCACGTGAAGACTGGTGCAGAAGCACATCACATACAAGTCAAATTGCCTAATATAATCTACCCGACAGGACTGGCACCTAACTTGGATCCAAGACAAGTGAACGGTGCGATGTGAACATACAGGTGAAGGACTGGCCCTGGCCCTGGGGCGAGTACTAACACCGGTGCAGCAAGATGAGTATGTATATCCCAACCATATAGCAGCATTTATCACAATTATATCGCATTTATCAACTACTTGGCAATATATACGTAAAGCGAATTATTTATGCATTCTGGAAACTATAGATACATATAAGTATAAAAACAAACTGCCCACTCACTAGTACGTCGCTGGATCGTAACCCCCAAGCCTAGCTTGGCCTTGAAATTCCTCGGGATACGTTTCTCCTATATATAAAATAACTTATAACGAATTAATTAAAGCACATATACAAAAACTTAAATAAAAATCCCATCGTTTGCTCAAATCTAGGGTTTAAATATACGAAATTGATCTGCTCGACGTCACGAACACACACGTATTTTTTAAAATAATTTTTGGACTTGCCACGCGCCACGGGCTAGAACTTCCACGCGCGTCCCACGCGCCCGCGAGTATAGTGTACTTGCCTTCTTCGCGAGTTTCTGCCATTTTTACAGTTTTTTCATCCAACTTCCAGAGCTTCAAATGAGCTCATTTCTTAACCAAATTCCGTGATTCAAAAGCCAAAAAAAGTGGCCAAATGACCACGGTTTCACATTTCCAGAAATCTTATATTTTCTTCCCAACTTCCAAAGTTCGTTTCTCACTCGTTACTTAACCAAATTGGATGATTCAAAAGCCATTATGAAGTTAGGAATATAGAGAACAAGTTTGTACCAAATGAGAGTCAAGTTGTGGTTGAGGTTGACCGGAAAATGCGATGAAAGTGGCCAAACGACCACTGTCCTTTACGTTGGAAAACTACGCAACTCCTTCACCTCGAGTTTTCTGAGTTTGGGTCAATTGAGACAAGTATATGAGTTCAGAAACAACTTATAGAAATGAAATGTAGGTTCTTAGAGCTTCTTGAGGCTTACCTAAGCCGTGAATGGCTTGAAAGATAATTGTACGAACTCGCCGAGTCGAACCTTCCTAGACATCAAAAACTCAACCAACGCATGAACTACAGGTATGATTGTGCTCCTGGGATCGAGAGGATCATGATGGTGTAGTTTGTTCGTCGAGTTTGTAAGATTTGATGAGAGTTTAGAAACTTGCAGAGAAGGAAGGTGTATTCGGGAGAGAGAGAGATGTTTGATGAAGGAAGTTTATGATTGAGTGAAATTAAAAAGGAAATGAATGATTTGTTATGCATGGGGATTGAGTGTACGAGGGAGAGAGGTTATAGCTTCCTTCCTTTGTAGAAAGAATGCGAAAAAGAAGAGTAATGATGATAAAGAAAGGGAGGGGAAAAACATGTTTCCAGAATTTAAGAGGGTAAAGTAATAGTAATGAGGGATTTGTGGAAAAGTAATGTAATTTGTTTGTAAAAGATGAAACATGAAATGGATTGGTGAGAGTGAAATAATTGCACGGGTTGCATATAGGGAAAAGGGATAAGATTTCAGATTTTGTATAGTAAAAGGAAATCAAAATCTATCCGTAGCAGATATTTTACACTGCTAAAATCTTGTAATATCGAAATAACGTGCGTAATTTAATTTACAGAGCGAGAAAATAAATATGAAAGATTTTAAGCACGTCCACGTCATTCGCCATTAAGGGCATAATCGTCAATACTCATACGCGGGGAGGAATTACATAGGAAAATTAGGGACGGGTCGTCACAATAAATGAATTTAGACTAATTTTTTTAAAGTAACTTTAAAAAAAAATTATTTAGACTATCCTAATTTAATTTTATGAACATTTTAACCAAAAAATATTTAGATTCCGATAAATATTGAAAAATCACTAAACCGACACAATGAAATTTATGAAACACTATGAAAAAATATAAAACACATGATAGAGAGTGGGACCCTGCCTCTTTAATGCCTCAGAGTGTTCATGCGTGAGGCGCGTCTCGCGTGAGGTGCCAGACAAAAGTTAAGTGCGTCCACGTGTATTTGGGGGTCCCTCCACTAACCTTGCCTACTTTTCTAGCTAGTATTTAGCCAATTTTAGCTTCTAACTCATAATCCCAAATCGACGCAAGGGTTGGAAGGAAATTAGGGGCAATAGAGGACAAATTTTAAGACCTACTATGAGCGTTGGAGTTGGTCTAAAAACATCTCAAAGTTAAGCTATGAATATAAAATTTAAATTTGTTAGGATATATCAGACTTTAATTTTTGAAATTTTGTTACCTAATTAAATTACTGTTTATTAAATTACTTATTTCCATAATTGTAAAGTAAACATAATAATAATGATTAACTGTAACATCCCGTCCCGATTTTTATATTTTAGCGACGTGAAATGACGATTTTACCCTCGATTTACGTTCGAGCGGGATGTGACGGGGTTAGAATTGGGCTTAGGTGTTTTCAGTGGTAAGCCCATTGGTTTGGGCTGATGATTTTGGGCTTCCAATTATTAAACCATACACTCACACACGCACCATGCACACACGTGCACTGCTTCTGTTTAGTCCTTATTTCTCTCTCTCGAACACTCTCGTCCCTCCCTTCACCGTAGATAGTACGGACACCATACACACGAACGATCGAGGCACGGATCGGCTTCAAAGAGAGCATGTTTGGACTCCTGGGAACCTGGTAAGTCATATAGTAGCCTTAGTTTGGTCCGAGACGTATCAGAACTCTTTAAACCCGAGGCTAATTATTAGGGTACTGTTCATCAACTTTGTGTTGGCTTCGTTTTAGGTGAAAACAAGATCACCACTAGCCTTAGAATCTTCCCACGAGCCTCGAAGTACCTCGGTTGCTTGCGTTGGACGTCGGAGTAGGTGGTTTCGAGTGTGGCCGGTTTTGGAGAAATTCCCCGAGGAATTTCCAGGCGTTTTTCAAGATTTCTAAAGGTATAGCCTTATTCCTCACTAAAATTAGAGTATGTAGGAAGAAAAACAAGTGAAAAAGGTGAAGAAATGAGAGAGAAAGGTCGAATTGCAGGTTTTCCGGTGCCGGTGGGTTTTCCGGCGACGCGAGGTCGGGGATGACGCGCGTGGGGGCGCGTGCGACACCCCAAAATTATTTTAAAAATATCACGACGTTCGTGTAGGTCGTGTTGGTATATTCATTTACCAAAATTGACCTTCATATGAAAAGTTATATACGTAGTTCGTTTATGTGCTGTAAATGACGGTTTTACAGTTGTTTCACATATAGGTGAGACGTATCCAGAGGACGAGCGCATCCACGCTAGGCTCGGGGGATACGACCCGTCGACATACCAGTGAGTGGGCTTTTGTTTTCAATATATATATATAACTGTCGTTTTCCCAGAAACGTAAATTGAATGATTTGTGAATCTAATTTATTTTAGAGTTGAATTGCCATGTCATATGCCAATTATATTTTATAATTACGATTATGATTGCATTTATTACGCTTCGGCGCTGTGGACGGCCAGGTAAGTCAGGTAAGTATAATAAATGAGTTATAGCGATGAGCACATTTTATATTATTGCGTTCAACTTTGTTTGTATGTTTGGGTTTCACTTAAATACTTGGAGTTGGGTTTTAGTAGATTGGTATAGCTAACATAGTTAAGAAGTAGTTTAAGCTTATAGTCTTTGGGGCATTTCTTAACTAAACATTGTTTTAATTATAAGTTGTTTTCATAAGGTAGATAAACTATGAAGCCTTGCATCTATGCTAAGAATTGATTTTACACTGACACGTTGATGTGTTAACTGGTTAACGTAATTGTACTACAACAAAACCAGCGTTAAATACCTTTTTGCATGTTGCTTGTTTTGCAGTAGTCATGTGAAAGAACCTGCAGTGCCTTGGGGTTAGAATAGCTAAGAAATTCGACTGGAATATCTCTGTTATACAGAGTTTGTAAAAGTAATTTAGACATTCTTAGTTTATATAAGTCACTAACTTCGTGCATTGACTCTATTTACTATATGGTTTACCCACTTATTACTTTAGTCTAAAGAAGGAGGCGAAATCGCACTGTAGAAATGAACAGTGTTTGCGCCCAGATTTCAGTTTATATACAGGATTGCCATTTGGCTGTTTTAGACAACTTTATCGCACTGTAGTAATGAACAGTATTGCCCGCCCGGATTTCAGTTTATATACAAAATTGCCATTTGAGTGCTTTTAGCCAACTTTCACTTTGTTTCCATCGGGGAGAGAGAGGAGGGGGACATGAGGCCTGACAAATTGGAGAGAGACGATCGCTCCCGTTTTTCAGTCCGAGCCAGCTGGGTGTCGTTGTGGCGAGAGGAGATGAGGGGGACAGAGGGACTGACAGATTGGAGAGAGATTGGAGCTGTGGGTTTTGACTGAGTGAGAGAGAGTTCTTAGAGAGAGACATGGACAAGGAGAGAGATACAGAGAGCAAAAAAATGGCTGTGTGCATTGTCTGGGGTCAACCGGTTACGCACACAGTCAATGAGGAGGGATGGGTGAGGGAGGAATGGCAGCATGTGAGTTTTCTGCTTTCTCCCTTCATTAAACGGTAATGCATTTTCTTTATTCATTGTTAACTGTCTAAGTTACCATTTACTTTGTTAAAATTGTCATTCATATTTTGTTCTTTCATTTAAATTGTAATGCATGTTTCTAAATTCTTCGATTGGGTTCTGCGATTATGTCTCTGTTTTTATAAAGGGTGCACTGATTTCCTTCTTTTTTTCTTGATAAATTTTTGTGTAATTTATAAATTTTCTGTTTTAAAATTGTTACAGATTTTTTTCCTTCTTTAAAATTGTGATAGATCATTGTAGATTGTTTAGCTCACCTTAGGGTTAAACTTTTTCAGTTTATTGTTTTTAATTGTTGTTTACTGTTAGATTAGCCATTCCATTTATTCAAACTGTCATATATCTTTTTTCTATCATTAATGCCGTCATAGATATTTTATGCTTAGCTAACTATTAGGGTTTCCTCTTAGTCTTTTGTAGGTTGTTTAGTTCAACTCTAGGGCGATGACTAAGGGAGGAATGGCAGGGTGTGGTTTTTCAGTTTTCTCCCTTCATTCAAATGGTAATGCACTATTTTTTATTCATTGTTTAGTGTCTAATTTGCCATTTCCTTGGTTAAAATTGTCATTGAAATTTTTTTCTTTCATTCAAATTGTAATGGTTGTTTATAAGTTGTTTGGTTGGGTGCTAGGATTATTTCTCTGTTTTTGTAAATTAGAGCCCTGCACTACTTTTATTTTTTTCGTTTCTTGATAAATGTTTGTGTGATTGATCATTTTTCTGTTTTTAAATTGTTACAGCTTTTTGCTCCTTCTTTAAAGTTGTCATAGATCATTGTAGGTTGTTTAGTTCACCTTAGGCTTAACTTTATCAGTTTATTGTTTTAAATTGGTGTTAACTGTTTGATTGGCCATTCCATTTATTAAAATTGTCATAGATATTTTTTTCTATCATGTCTCACAGATATTTTTTTCTATCATGTCTCACAGATATTTTTTCTGTCTCATTTTTGGCTGTGAGATTGTGTTTGCAGGTGCTATAAAGCAGTGCTCAACACATACCCAAGCACGCAAACACTCAGACACCTCCACAACTCACCACCCCACCTCTATTTTAGCCTTCCAGATCAACCAGTTTTGCAACCTGTGAATGTCTTCAGGTAATTTTTTGTTTCTTTTGGTTTGCTTAAATTCATGTGATTAAAATTTGAAAAAAATAAAGTGAAAAGGATGCAATTTTATATGGTAAATGTGCTTAACGATTGGACATGTTGTTGAATATTAGCTATGTGGTTTGAATTGAATATGTGATTGATTATTAAGTATGTTGTTTGAATTGATTTGGATATGTGGTTTATTGAGTTGGAATTTGGATATATGCTAATTTGAATTGGTTGGGAGTTTGCTCTGAGAATTTTTTTGCCCTCTGCTATTTTATGTTAATTGTTAGGTAATTTGAAGGGAGGATTATATGAAAGGGTGTGTGAAAACAACACTGTGAATTTTTTTTCCCTCTGCTATTTTATGTTCATTGTTAGTTGATTTGAAGGGAGGATTATATGAAAGGGTGTGTGGAAACAAAATGATGAAGACTTACTGAGAGGTGTTTTATTTTTGTGATTTGGGTTTATAGTTCTTCTAAATGCTGTTTTAATTGAGTTTTCTGTGTTCGGTCGATTCGTTGTTGTGGATGCCTGGTACGTTTTTTTCTTTCAGTTAGGAAACAGTGCCTTTTAGAGTTTGTAATTTTTGGTTGGGGTTTTTTCAAGTTGCTGTGTTAAAGGTATATGACGTTTTTTTTCCCTTCATTTTGTTTGCTGTTGAGACATTTTTTTTCCGCTTTAATCTTGCTGATTTGGGATGGTTTTTGCGTTGTATTTTTGTTATGAGTTTGTTGTCCCAGCTCATGACTTTGCTCTTTTCCAAGCAGCCCACCACGCTGTATATCTGTATTTGAATTTGATTTGTTTATATAGTTATATTTCCTTTGTGAGGAGATTTATGTTTGCTGAATAAATGCACAAGAAATTGGATCTTGAGGCTTAATTTAATTTAAGAACCATATAAGATGAAGGTTGAAGAAAGGGTAGCATTCTCACATATAAGTCATTGACAATGTTACACTTCAAAGAAAAATAATTCAAACTAAATACTTTGTATTGAGAGAAGGGCACCAAAATCAATTAGAGCATAGCAAGTCGATGGACAAGACTCTTGAAGTGTTTTTGTATAAAAATTATAGTTGTCGTGGTTTTTGCTAATTTACTGGAAAGAGGGAGTCATTAGGTGAGTGAGCTTATGGTTTTATAGAGAAGAATGAAGCTTGCCTCCTTTCTTGCTTTGATAGTTTGTATGATTGTTATATGTAAGAAGGAACTAATGGAAGGAAGATTCATATTTGAGTTTGTGGGTGGATACGTACATTAAAAGTGGTATGATAATTGGATTGGGGTCTGGCCACGCTTCTGGTATGGCCATACAATATATAGGTCTGCAACTTGGTGCAGGTGCTTTGAAAGATATAGTCGGGATACTTATATTAAAAATAGTGTGTTTATGCTATTAACGGTGTCTTCGTTTGGTTGAACACTATTATGCGATATGCTCTCTGTTTGTAAAGCAAAATAAACTGGTTGGAGTACCTTCTAATGGGCCATATATAGAACTTTGCATTACCGCAGTTTGAAAAGCGGGTATTTAATCTTTGGCATGCCATTGTCTTTATTTAATAATTCTTTGAATGAAACTCTGATGGAGAATTGAAATAAAATGAACAACAAATTGGAGAATATAGGGATGGTTACATGAGGAATTTTTTTTTTGTGCATTTTGTCATTGGCATCTAATTGCAGGTTCTTCTCTCTCTCTGTTAAGTTATCAGTGGTAATGTTTTTCCTGCACTCTTAATCCTTGCAGTTCACAGAGTCCTTATTGATCCTGGAATTGTTCTTAATTATCTTTGTTGAATAGAGGATATGTTCTGTAGGTTTTAGGGTTTGGGGAAAATTTTGAGCTGCATTACTGTTTTAATGTTTTGGGAACATGTTGAAATTCTTTAATGGGATTTTTTTGGCTAACACTCTTTAGGTAAATTCCTAGCTATTTACTGGTTGGCATCCAGTGGATTGGCATCCATATCTTATAAATATGTTGGCCAAGACATATGTTAGATTTCATTTGTTTTTTCATTTTCATTTCTTATAATCAGTGTGTGTGAGTGCAGTGTCTATGAGTATAATGTGTGTGAATAATTAATTAGCTCACAGGTTTGTTGGGTCAGTTCAACTACAACCCTGATGAAGTTAGTTTTACATCACAAACACATATTTATAGAAGTTTAGCCACCTTGGCAAATACCACTTTTTAGTTATTTTCATGGTCTGTTTAGTTGGTTTTCATGCTCTAACCTCTACTTTTGTAAACTAGATTGTGCATTTCCAGTTGTTAGGCATGATGGTGTTACCTAAAGATGTAGATATTGCGTTGCTTTTGTGTCATGCAGTATTAACATTCTATCTTGCCTCTTAGATAATAATACAATGACATTACATAAAATTTTAGTTAGTTTTCATGAGACAATTTCAATTTCTTTGCTTTGTTTGAAAATTGGTGTGTTTATCTTCTGGACACTTAATCGATTTAGCTTGCAGTTTAACTATTGCGGTTTTTATGTATTTTGGTTTAACCTGGATTTCATTTCTAGAATGAGCATGTGTCTCTCATTGTATCTAGAAGTTATTTTGGTTGAAGTAGCATGCTTAACATTTGTACTCTGGAGTTGCGTAATTTTCCTTATTGTATTTTTTGGATCGGAAAATTTTAGATGAGAAATAGTGGATGATATATGTTTCTTCGGTAAAGTATATTACTATCTCAGATAAAGTATATAACTAACATGCTAAATTCTACAGATAATACTTGCAGAACTTGCAACTAATGCCTATACTATATTACTAATTGGTGTAGCTTTCCTACAATCCCTGTTGCAACAGTGTGTACTTACTGCTAATAGAATTTCGCTACTATCTCTGAGCTATTATTTTCATTGCTGTTCTGTGAGTTAATGCTAATCGATTTGCTTTGTTTCTGATTTTCAGAAAGTTGGATCGATCGCTGGAGCACTTGGCCCTTTGACTTTTGAGGTATATTAATTAACACTGGTTTCATAACTGTTCTTACATTTATTTTTTTCACATTAGGATTAGATTTAGCTATCTAATTATAGCATCCTTTTCGTATATATGACCGCGATAACAGTATAATTTGAATATATATGACCGCATTAACAGTAAAATGTGTTATTGTTACATCTTAAGTTATTGTAATGTAACAAATAGTCATGCCATCAAACCTAAAACTGAAACATAATTGTAAATAAAACGTAGTTGTTTGCAGTTGAACAACGTAGATAAACATACTGTGAGACGACCGATTCCAAAACACATTTTAACAACTTTATCCGGCTAATAATTCATAACATTATCAAGAATAAATGACTGGCCATCAGTTAAACCCGTCTGAGATTTACCCTTTCTTTGTTGCCCTTTCATGGATTCAATCCATTCCACCATCACAGTTTTTGTTATTTTTAGAGTCTCCCCATGCTTTCTGGAATGCGTTTTCAATCTTAATAATATCTGCTCTGTTGCTTGGAATTATCAGTGGTTTCAATTATTCATTTTCTTTTCTTCTTGAAGAGCATGACTGAAGTTTTATCACTGAGTTTCACAGACAAACATAGTAAACTTTTCAAATAGTCTTTAAATTTACCCTATATATTTTTCCTTTTCTTTTTCTGACACATGTTCCCATGCTGACAAACAAAGTATAATAATATGTATGATGCCTTAATATGGTGGATTACCTTAGCTGCTAACCTTCCGTCACTGCCTTGCTTTATGCATGATCGAACTAATTTACTTTTGAATACATGCTTTTTTAGATCTTCTTAGTTTTGTTACAATATTGTTACTGTGATCTCCACTGGTTCTTTAAATGGTTTGGTTTTTCAATCAGTTAAACACTTTTTCAAAATTGAAACAACATTATAGTTCTAAGCATAATCATCTGATTAGTCTCCCCTTTAGCATAATTTCTCGAAACCATTTTCTTTGGGCCATTTGTAGAAAGATGGAAACCTTTCAGATAAAATTTAGAACATTTGGTTTAGGAATTACAGAGAGAAATAGAGAATCTCCGACCAAATTGTGCAAGAATTTAGCCGGGATTTGAGGGTTTTAGTTCAGGGTTTGTTTTTTGCGATTTACACACACAGAGAGATAGAACAAAGGTGAACGAGAGAGGGAAGGATTTTATGCAAGGGTTGAAGCAAAGGGGTAAGCAAGGTATGGGTAAGGAAAGGGTACGGACGCATAATCAATTTGACTACACGTGTAATTCATAAATTTATATTGTCTGAATGAGTTTTGGCAAGTATATATACTTAATGACTAAGTGGTTCTAAATATTAAACTAATGGAATTTGGATCTCATCGTTTCTATTTATGATACATATAACTAAATGCATTGGTTTTGGTTCGAGTATCATGTAGAGAATTTCTTGCTAATTGAACATGTTTGGTTTTGAGTTTCTGGATATAAAATTTACTATAAAAGGCTCTGTCTCTTTGAAATTTTGACCATTATTTTTCTGATCAAAATAGAGGACTTTGATTGTTCTATTATACATGACCTATATTTTTCACATTGTTGAATTATTTATACTATTAGGATTATTAATATGATCATCATCAAAATTATGGTATTATTTCAACATACTTTTGCTTTCAAGCAATGCAAATTTATCATTTTTCAATTGGTTGTTTGGTTTTCTCAATTTATATCGTTTGTTTGCTCTGTGCTTTGTTTCTCATTTTTGGTTGTCTCTGTGTTCCTTTGATAGTTCATAAATTTATTAGCTTCTTTGTTTATGTTGGTTTTGATGTTGTCTATGACAACAAAAAAACAAAATTCCTAAAATACGTAATTATTAATGTTATATTACATTTATGATTCAGGGTAGATAAAATGGTGAAAGAGATTGATCGAAGAGAACAACAAATTCTAGGAGGTGTTTTTGTAAAAAATTTAAGGGATCTAATTATAGCTCGACACAATGAATTGAATCAAGGGACGATTAAGAGGTATTCAGATACTGCCCCGGGACCGAGTACAAAGCAAGAAGTTAAAATAGAAAAAACAAGGCTAGGTTTGCGTGTTTATGGTAAGGGTCCGAACCGACACAAGTTGGTGGTCCACACTATCTATTCACCTGAAAATCGAAGCAATCCACCAAAAGAGCAACTTCCGTTGGATGAAAATCTTTAGCAACCTTTTTTGGGGTTTTTTGATGGGATCTACAAGCTTTGTCGCAAGAAGAATGTTGGAATTTTGATGCTCTTGCTTGCCTCCACTGCAACAGCCTTTTGGGTTTTCAATGTCTAGAAACGAAATGTGTCTTCAATAAGATGATAGTAAAGTCAACCTCTTTTGTTTGCTCATAAGCACAATAATGTAAACAATTAATCATTTTACAGTTTTAAAGATATTTTAGTAGCTTTATCAACAAATATGTATTGCTTTCTATAAAAAATATTGTATCTCAATGTTTGTATTCTGCAAGTTCTTTGTTTACAACCATATCTAGATTAATAGAAACGCTGGTGGTTGTTGTGTGTGTTTTAGGTGTATTTTTTTAGTAAAGAAGATAGGGTGGGCAAGCGATTTATATTGTTATTTTCAATTCATACAGTTACTATTTAAATATGGAAGGCATTGATATCATGCAAGAAATCCAAGAACTAGAAATAGAAGGACTAAAATAATTTTTAAGCCACTTAGCACTACGTCATTCATTTAACACATGAAAATTAAACATTGAACACATTTAATCGACTGAATGCTTATATAAAGCTTGAGATAACTGAGCATGTATTTGTACCAAACCCTGTTCAAATTGAATGGTTGTTGTATTTGTTCCAAACACCATTTCAATTGGATGATTGGTTTATTTGTCCTAAACCCCATTAGAATTGTATTTGCTTGGATGGGTTGTTAGTATAGGGATAGTTAGATTCAGAATTTTGTTTTCGTATTTTGTGATTGGGATCTAATTACAGGTTTTGGTTTTGCATGTGTCCATATTTCAGTCTCTGTTCTCTCTGTGTAGTTAGTTTGGTTTGTTTTTAGATTCTTAAATAGTGCTGCTTAATATTGTTTGTAAGGCAATTTTTACGACTGGGGGAGCAGGGATACTGTAGCAAATTAACTTAAGAGTTGTGAACAAATACATGCTATTACATACTTTGTCTCATGAAACCACAATGCATGTTTGGTGCAGGGTGGAGTTATGACAAAATAAAGCATTACTACAAACAACTAAGGGGAAATATGAAAGATCATAGGAAATATTCTTAGCGGCTTTTTACAACAAACTTGAACATGCAGTGTTTCACTACACTAAAACCAAAACATATCTGCAAAAACGCCTCACATTCTGCATTGCTAATGGGGTTTAGTTTGAATATCTCTTTCTTGAGTTGCTCTACACAACCTCACAGTGCATGTTAACTTTGAGTTCTGCAGTTACAACTCTACTAACCTGAAGCAAAAATAAACCACCTTTATAAGTCCACTATTTTAACAAATGTAATTTTCTTTTCCGGTGCTTTCTGTTTCACACAATGCGACTTTATGAATTTTTTATTCATTGTTCAGTTTGATCGCCTTATATTATTCATTTGGTTTCTGCTTTGTTTCTTTTTTTTTTTATTCTCGCTGTGATCTTCTGATTATCTAAATGTTGTATGGTTTGTTTTTTTTCTTTTCAATTATGTCTCTGTGATTCTATTTTTTAACAGATTTTAAAACATCTTGCCCATTCCAATTAATTAAAGTTATAACATATCCTCATTCATTTAACACGTATGAAAAGTATGGATTAGGGGTTTACATTTTTACGGTCTTTAGCTGTGATAAAAAAGTTGTTCCTCACATTAAAGAGGAATTTCAAGTTGAATTAACACCATGACAAAATGTTTCATATGCTAACTTACCTTGGAGTCACTTCAATCCATTTTTTCCACCATCACAGGTTTTTCATGATTCTTTTAAAATTTCTTTTTCTTAAAAATAAAATTGTTCCAATCAACTTATCGATGTGTTGACATGTTTAAGTGGCGGTGCTTAAACTCAAAACATCTGAGAGTATTTCTATCATTAATAATTTGTATCAAACTCAACGTTTAATAAGAGTCCAACCTGCAAACTTTATTAAACAGAATGATTGAATTGCATCATAGATTTCTATGTTTCCCTAAACATATTTAATGAAAATGTTTTGCAACGTCTACGGGATCAGACATATAGTAAATGCAAGCTTTAAGCTTCGAACTCTCAAATGATGCATATCCTGTAGGATACATCACAAATGTTTTCTATGTATGTTGTTGATTAAGTACGTGAGGTGCAACTCTCTAAAGCGAATCAAACCTAAATAATTTGTTTGTTTCTGTCAAATTTATAAATGCATGTCTTCCAATATTTATGCCGTTAAGCTGTACATTAATTTTTATAGTTCAATGTTTGTCCTGTTTTTCGCTTCTCTCTAATTATATATGTCTTTATATTTTGTCTTCCTATTTCTCTAGGTTCTGTTTTGATCGTTGAAGTTCTGCATTCTTCTTTGGTGGCATTCATACGCAGGCACGCTTTCTTCTCTACAACGGTTAGATTTCTATCCCTTTAAAGAACCTTCACCTTTTTCAATTTTTTTCTCTTTTCTCGGTTTACACGTTCAATCGTCGGTGCATGCTTTTTTGAATCATAATAACATTGTTATTCGATATTTATGCTGGTTTCCTTTATCACAATTTTTTAGCAATCATCATTTCATATGGTTAACATAGTTGTTTCATCATCACATTGCTTCTGTTAGAAAGTAAACCACTGCCGTGTGGTTTTTTCCGTTTATGTAGATATATGTCTAGAAGAATAGGGCTATCTAGGAATGCCGCTAAAATTGAGCGTGCCGCTTCGCCTACTTCTATTGCGGTTGTTAATCTCGATGATATGGTGTTACAAGATGTTCCCACCACTTATGACGACGAATACAACAATACTTCAACTTCTTTACTATTTTTAAACAAAGAAAACAACCCTCCCCAAACATTTGCATCAAGTTTTGAACAACATACTCCCGTCAAAGGTTTTCTTACCTCACATTCAGCAGTTGGAACAAGTTCTCATCAAATTTCTGTACCCCTTTTTCTTGCTGACCATGCCACTGTGCACCGGTTGTTGACTAGAGATGCTCCAAGCATTCATTCTGTTACAAACCTGCCCATCACTGGGCAGGCCACCTATCAGAAAAAAAGAAAGAGTATGCTCTCTTTCAATATAACTTTGTTTATATTTTCTTGCTGATTTCAAAATTTGACTTATCTCCGTTAATTAATTTCTATCAATTGGTTTGATGTATGTTTCTATTATTCTTTGTTTTTATAGGGATTGATCCAGAATATGTTGATTTTGGATTAAGAAATTATCAATGTCAATATTGTAGTGCTCTATTTTGGTCTGCAGAGCAGAAAAAGAACCATCCTGAGCGTGCTTCTTCTGTTTCTACCCCGCAGTTTACTGCATGTTGCATGAGTCAAAAAGTTCAACTCCCACGTGCTAAACCCACACCCATTTTTTTAGATCAGTTGTTAAATCCCATAAATTCTCAAAGCTTTTTACAGTTTAAAAGAAATATTAGATCGTACAATTCAATGATGGCATTAACTTCAATGGGGGCAAAAGTTGATCAAACGATCAACAAGGGTCGAGGTCCATATGTTTTTAAAATTAATGGTCAAGTGCATCATTTGATGGGTTCTTTGTTGCCTCCGGAAGGAGATAGTCCTAAATTTGCACAACTCTACATTTATGACACTCAAAATGAAGTCAGTAATCGTATCGGTTGTTTGAACAGATCAGAAGCATCTGAAAAACTTGATCAACAAGTTGTTAGTGGCCTCATTAAAATGCTAGATGAGTGTAATGAGGTTGTTCAACTTTTTAGGCAAGCCAGGGATAGAATTGATCAAAGGTCCACAAGTAATTTACGTTTACGTTTGTACTGTGCACAAAGTAACCATGATGTGCAGTACAATCTACCGACGTGTGACGAGATAGGTGGCTTGATAGTTGGGGACATTGGCCAATTTCACACGGAAAGAGATATTGTTGTGGAGCATAGGACAACTGGCCTACAGAGAATCACAAAGTTACATCCTAAATACATGGCTCTTCAATATCCTCTTCTTTTCCCATACGGTGAAGATGGGTACAGGAAAGGTCTTCCTTGGAATCCAAATTTTAGGGGGAAAAAACCAAAAAATGGGGGGGTATCAATGAGAGCATTTTTGTGTTATCAAATTCAAGATAGACCTGGACATAGTAACACCCTGTTAAAAGGTGGCAGATTGTTTCAACAATACTTGGTTGATGCATATGCGACGCTTGAAGAAGATAGGTTAGATTTCATTAGAGCAAATCAAGATTCTTTTAGAATAGAAGGTCTTAAAGGAATTCATGAAGCGCTCAAAGCAGGAAATGCAACCAGTTCATCTGTTGGCAAAAGGGTGATTTTGCCAACTTCATTTACTGGCAGTGTTAGATACATGATAAATAATTATCAGGATGCCATGGCTATATGTCGCCACCTTGGAAATCCTGATTTATTTATCACTTTCACCTGCAATGCTAAATGGCCTGAAATTATTGAAGATCTGCGTGATAAACCTGGTTGTAAAGCTGAAGACAGGCCAGATTTAATTTCCAGAATTTTTAAAGCAAAACTTGACCATTTGATTAAATACCTCAAATCAGGAAAACCTTTTGGCGATATCGAATCTGGTTAGTTCATTACTCTTGACCAATTTTTTCCTCTTATTTGTTTCTATCTTATCATTGCAACTCCTAAGAGTCCATTCTTTTGATAGTTCTGCATATATTTTTTGAAAACAGTGATTTACACGGTGGAGTTCCAAAAAAGAGGTCTTCCTCATTGCCATATCTTACTATGGGTTAATCAACATTATAAATGTCATTCTCCTTATGATGTTGATTCTATCATTTCGGCTGAGATTCCTGATGAAAAATGTGACAAAGCTGGGTATGATGCAGTTTCGCAGTACATGATCCACGGCCCATGTGGTGTTGCGAATCAATTTTCGCCTTGCATGAAAGAAAACAAGTGTTCAAAAAAATTTCCTAAATCTTTCACAAGTGAAACCACTTTTTCCACAGAGGGTTTCGTTGCATATAAGCGTCGAGATATAGAAAATCTATTTGTTCTAAAAAATGGAATCAAGCTAGATAATACATTTGTTGTCCCTTACAACCGTGAGCTATTATTGAAGTATCAAGCACATATAAACGTTGAATCATGCTGTCAATCAACACTCATTAAGTATCTTTTTAAGTATATAACTAAAGGTGTTGATCGAACCAGAGCTGTTTTTGAGGATGACAAGTTTGATGAGGTTGTGGCTTATCTAAACTGTAGATACTTATGCCCATACGAAGCAGTGTGGAGATTGTTACAATTTCACATTCATTTTAGAGAACCATCGGTTGAGAGGTTGTCTGTACACCTTCCATCTGACCAAAATGTTCTTTTTAGAGAGATTGATGATCTAAACCATGTTGTTAACCACCATAATCTTGAAAACACTATGTTAACACAGTGGTTTCAAACCAATGTCCAAGACCCTGATGCACGTATGTTAGCTTACGTTGAGTTTCCTACCAAGTATGTTTGGAAAAATGATGAGAAACAATGGACCCGTAGAAAAAGAGGTAGATCTCTAGGAAGGGTTGCCTATATTCACCCTGCTGCAGGTGAATTATACTATTTGAGGTTGCTGCTAAATTACCAAAAAGGCTGCTTTAGTTTTGATGATTTAAGGACCGTCAAAGGCATTCTTGAGCCCACATTCCGAGCTGCATGCACCTCACTTGGCTTATTAGGGGATGATAAGGAATGGAATAGCGCTATGTTAGAAGCGGTTGTCACTGCATCGTCCTTTCAATTGAGGCAATTGTTTGTCACATTGGTTCTCTTTTGTGATGTTGCTGATCCATCAACTCTGTTTGAAACACATTGGAAAACGATGTGCGATGACATTTCGAAAAACATGATCGATGTTTTTGGCCTACGAGATGTCTCTAAATACCAAGATCAACTTAGAAATTCACTTTTGTACGAGTTAGAAAAATTGTTTGTTGCTTCAAATAGTTCTTTGTCAACGCATCACCTACCACAACCAAACAAGTTGATGATGGATAGAGTTACAAATAGGAGTTTGAGGGAAGAGTTAGATTACAATGTTGACTCACTAAAACAAGAGCACTCAAACCTATTCAGACAGTTAAATAGAGAGCAAAAATATGTTTATGACAGTGTCATCCAAACAATTCAGAACAACAAATCTGGCATGTTTTTTGTACATGGTCATGGTGGAACAGGCAAAACTTTTTTATGGACTACCATCATGGCTAGAATTAGATCCCAAAATCAAATTGTTTTAGCAGTAGCTTCATCTGGAATTGCCTCCCTCTTACTTCCTGGTGGAAGAACGGCTCACTCTAGATTTAAAATTCCTATCAACATCACAGATTGTTCGGTTTGTGAAATTAAAAAAGGGACTCATCTTGCAAAACTAATCATTGAAGCTGCTCTCATTATTTGGGATGAAGCCCCCATGAATCATAAACGATGTTTTGAAACCCTAGATAGGTCCCTTCGCGATGTTCTTAAAGGGTCAAAACCAGGTTTTGACCATTTGCCATTTGGAGGTAAGCCGATTCTTATTGGAGGTGATTTCAGGCAAATTCTTCCTGTTGTTCCAAACGGTAGTGTTGCTGACATTGTCGAAGCTTCATTGACGAGTTCATACCTTTGGCCATATTTAACAAAAAAAATTTTGAAGCAAAACATGAGGCTTTCGAAAACAAGTTTGGACGAAAGAGAAAAACAAGAACTCGCTCATTTTGCAAAGTGGATATTAGACATTGGAAACGGTACTGCTGCCAACTCTTTACCTTCAACTAATGAAGAAACCTCTTGGGTTCAAATTCCAGAACAATTCCTTATCCGTTTTGATGAAGATCCCATTAAAGCCATGGTTTCAGCTGTATATACGAATTTCAAAACTAATTTTCGAGATGTGCCATATTTGAAAGAAAGAGCTATTGTCACACCACTAAATGACACAACAACTGAAATAAACACTTTTATGTTGGGTATGGTTCCTGGTGAAAATCATACCTATCTCAGTTTTGATTCAGTGTCTTCTTCAACAGAAAATTTAGAAAATTTAGATGTGCTTTATCCAAATGAATTTCTAAACCAACTTGATTTACCTGGTTTACCACATCATAAGTTAGATTTGAAAGTTGGCACCCCAGTGATGTTGCTCAGAAATTTAAATCAAAGCGGTGGATTGTGTAATGGAACACGATTGGTTGTCATGCAATTGAACGACAGAATTATACAAGCAACAATCATAACAGGAAGCAACATCGGTGAAAAGGTTTATATCCCCAGGATAATTACTGAATCATCTCAACATAAATATCCCTTTACTTTGCGAAGGCGACAATTCCCTCTAAAAATTTGTTATGCGATGACAATCAACAAAAGCCAAGGACAATCCTTAACAATTGTTGGCCTATATCTATCGCAAACTGTTTTTTCACATGGACAACTATATGTTGCGCTATCCAGAGTCACCTCAAAAAAGGGTCTCAAAATTGTTATTGCTCACGATAGCGACATGCCCTACGGTTATACAAAAAACATCGTTTATAAAGATGTTTTAAGACATTTACATGAAGGTATAACTTTGCATTATTATTCTTTCCATTTGTATATTTTTGTAAACATGACTCCACCATTTCTTTGTTAAATCACCTTATTCAGTTTTGAATTTAATTTGCTTATAAATTGTTTATATATCTAGATTAATGGAGGAGCAACCAATTCGTTTTTTGACGCCATACCAGCCAGCAAACAAACTCCACATCAGGGTATGCAGAATATGGGTTACAAAAAGCATCGGAGATAATCCTCAACCTATAAGTCTTGATTGCGTCTTCGTTGATAAAGATGTAAGATTTTTACACTTTTTAACTTATCATTGAATGCTATCATTTTTACTTATCCAAATATGCACACCATGTTCTTAGTACAACAAACTTTGTAATCAAACATATACTAAATTTCACAAAAAAAAAAATTCCTTTATAAAGTTCGCTACCCAATTATGCATCGCTTACATAATTAACATGTATTTGGTTAATTGTTTTACTAGATATAATCTTGGGCCTTAATATTAATTTTTGTATTGGGTTAACAAATTCATGCAGATAGGCAACAAATGAAAAACCCATTTTCTCCATTTGATGGCATGGCTTTCAATAAATTTCATTCTTAAAAAAAAAAAATTCACAGTGAACCATGCACACTTTTCCTATCTTTGCATTTCACTACAAATATTATATTTTGTTTTCTTTGAGAAAACTTTTGTAACTATAGAAACAAAACTAAGTATGAACTATCAATTCTTCTTTTCCTTAACTTTTCTTCATTATTTTTTAACCTATACAAATCAAACTAAATGTGATTTTGCAAGGTTGTTTCAACTCCTACCGATTTGATTCTTGGAGTAATCTCCATTGTTATCTTGCATATGATCTTAAATGCTATCTAAGTAGCCACAACTATACTATACTGCCTGTTTACATGATTCTTAAATTATATGCGTTAAATGTTATCCCACTCATTTAGTATTACTTCTGATTTTAAATTTCTCCTTATAAAAGGGAGATGCAGTTCATGGAACCATGAATAATCGAGACATCCAATTTTTTTTGGACCATCTAAGTGTTGGCAATGCATACGAAATCAGCAAATTTCGTGTCGTTCACAACAGGAGATCAAGCAAGGTTGTCCCTCATGCAGCCATGATTGAATTGAATAGGAAAACCGCAATCATTCATGTTCACAAAACAAGTCAAGAGCTCCCCATGCACTGGTTCAATTTAATTGAGCTTAATCAACTTCATCGGAGAATCGACAACGATGTTGAGCTTACAGGTAACAAATTTAGTTTCAAGTGCCTCTCAAACATCTATGATGATCAATTATATTTTTTTGTTGGCCTCGGTGTGCACTCATTCCTACCATTAAATATTATATATAGATGTGTTTGGTTGCCTAATGGCTGTTCAACCAACTGAAGAGATCACTATCCAGAACACAAGAGTTGCAAAGAAAAGAAATATTAACCTGCAAAATATTAGGTAATTTCTATTTATGTTTAACTCTAAATATTATTTATATGGCACCCTATTTATGACATACACCAAACTCTCATCTTTTGTATTACTTACAGAGACGAAACAGTGAGAATAACCTTATGGGGAGAGGCTGCAACAGGTTTTGAGAACAATGGAATACAAGCGCTTTTGCCACCAGTATTTGTTGCTTTCACAAGCCTGAAAGTTAAACAATATCAAGGTTATACCATGCCATACTTTATCTAACTACTTCAAGTTTGAGTTTGTTGATTGTTATCTCATATTTACAGGAAAACCTGTTCTCGGAAGCACAGGATCAACGGTTTGTGTTTTCAATCCAGAGATTCCACAACTCTCTGAATACAAACACAAGTAAATCGATAACCCTTATTTAATAACTTATGCGTTTATATTTCTTCGATAAATCTTTCTCACCCTAAACATGCACAAAATAGGTTTAAGCATCTAAGATCACCTCTTCAAATCCTGCCCACCTCAGCTGAGATGTATACGGGCCGTGCAATCGGTGCTACTTTAGAGTCAAAAACAATTGACGAGTTGCTTTTACTTGATCCTGCCTTGCACAAGGTTAGTTTGTCATTACCAACCTGTTCACCGAAGTCACCTCTTTTTAATAATAGAATTTTCATGCTACATCTAACTTCACCATCTCTTGCTTTGTTTCTCTATTTGTTTATACTCCATGTTTGCAAAGTGAATTTGAAAACCCTGTGTTTTCATAACAGAATGCAAGTTTCGTATGCCAAGCAACTATTGTTGGATTTGATTTAACTAAGGGTTGGTGGTACAAATCATGCCCGTCTTGCCATAAAGTTGTCAAGAAAAACTCTGAATCGTTTCACTGCAATGAACATGGGTTCATAAACACATTACCTGAACCATGGTAATATACTTCTACACCTATTTTATATCTAATAGTTTAATTAAGTTGCTGAATCGTTTTTTATTATCTTGCGATTATGACAAATAAGAGTCGTATCCCCAATGATTACATTGTTACTACTGTTTCACCCTTGGGGGTATATTATTAGTATTATTATAAATGTCCCTACTATATTGTGTTACGATAACCTGCACCTATATTGTTTTCACCGCCTTTAAAGAAGAAACTAAAGAGTTTCCAAAACAACCATAACGATAATACATAAATGATTCTTCATGTATGCAAAGGATGCCCATATGGTGTGCATCCCAAGCCTTGCTTATCCTAATACCTTCAAATACATTGTGCTACCAAATTTGACAACGTCACCATTACCATACCACTAATTTAAAATGCTATTATCTTGGGAATGATTTCATACATTTATGTACTCATTTCATAGGGCTATAAAAAACTGTTTCAACAATCATTTCGAGAATTCCTCTTTGATTATTTCTTTCTACTTAAGACCTGTGATTCTAAATAGATTCATAGTGAAATATTCTTTTAAATTGCTTCCGATTAAGAATTGTACCCTACAACAATTTATTTTCTATGTCATTCGGTTCTACTCATTCTTATTTTATGTGTGTTAGTTGTGATTATTCATATTCACACATGTTTTTTAGTTAAGAATTAAACTTCCCGTGCACAACTTTAGAACATCATATTAATTGTTAAAGTATGCCTTGCAAAGTTTGGGAACCATTATTTCCATTTGTTCTTCTACTTTATACAGCCAGGGGCTAAAACAAGTTTATTATGTGGTTCCATGATTCGTTAACTCAAATTTTCAAACACACACTTTTCATTTTGCACAATATGTTGATGTCAGGTAAACTAATTCTAAATAATTTGTGTCTTTCTATCCATTTTATACATGCATACCCTGCATTACGGTAGTTCTACTGCATTTGCTACATTACTCACAAGATTGTTGTTAGCAGTGATGTTTGCTTAACAACCAAATATCCTCACCTTACCTAGGTTCAAAATAGATCTTATTGTGGAAGATAGCACAAATCAACACAACTTCCTCATGATAGGAAGGCATGCCGAAAAAATACTTCGTGTTTCTTGCCACACTTTGGTGATAGAGGATGGATATAAAGATCCTTTCATAGTTCCGCCAACTCTGAAAAATTTGGTCGGCGAGACAAAACAATTTCAGCTCTCTTTTGGAAATCAAAACACTGACTTCGGGAAGACAGACTTCATCGTTCATGGACTACTCCAAGACCAACTGCTCTCGAGCCCAACAATTGCCTTACTCACACCAAAAACACCTGCTGCCACTACAGGAAAACAGATTATGACTGAAGCGACCTCCAGCCCATTGATGCCTTCTCAGCGACTAGATCAACAACCCCAATCAATTGCACCCACAAAGACTTCAAAAAGAGTGTTGTTTCCCGATGAGGCGGACAAATCTGAAAGGTAAAGTTTCCTCTTGCTTTAAAATCTCATGTGTGAATCTTACAAACCATGCTTTTCTTAGGTATACGAATATGTATTGCTGCTCATGAAAAACCTTCACACCACTGTTTTGCATTCTTTCATCACTCTTGCATTTCTTTCTAACCTTATAAATTTGTGCCTTGATTCACAGCAAAAAACCTCGCGGCAACCAAGCAGAGACAACCAATTCTGCCAAAATTAATAGAGAATTCCATAATCTGGTTGTCCCCAAAATTGAACCAACGGACAAAGTGCCACTAGCCACACTTAGAACAAAATCACAAACCAGAAAAACCAAAGATAGGTAAATTACAATTTGTTTTTCCATCAAAGGCCTACATAACAAACATCATAGTTGCATTTTTTTAACTATGATTTATATTTTTTGTTATAGTGTGGAAGATGTCGACTCTCAGAAAAAGTAAACACCGCAATCTCCATGATCAACTGCAACAGAGCTTTCTACATGTTTTTCGCTTTTCAACATTTTAGCTTCAAGACTTACCTGCTTCGACAACAACGAAACACTCTTTTTTTGTTTTTTGTTAACTACTGAAACATATAACCAACCTGCAAGACATATATTTTGCCATCTTAACTATAATGGCAAAATTCGTGTGAACATGTTACTTATGTTTCTTCTGTTTATTAGGGAGCCAAAAAGTTTAGTTTTGTTATCTTAATTGTACAATATCTTTTCATATTAGCTAAGTTGAATGTATATAAAAACAAAGCTACATATCTTACTAACCCTGTTCACTCATCTATCCCTCTCTTCATTCATGATTATATTTAATTTATTCATGTAAAATGTATCTTAATCATACTGTTCAACGTTATGCATTCAAGTCCCGCAGCATCGCGCGGGCAAATTTTCTAGTTATTATCTATAATACCTACATCACATTGAAGGTCTCTTGCTATTTTGTTTTAAATGTCTACCGTTCTGTTTGTACTGCAAAGAGATTACTCCTGAAGGAAGATGTATAACCAAGCTTGATCAGATTTTACTTAACGGAAACAATATTGCCATTGTAAGTGGTTGGTTTTCATTTTCCTGGATGAAATAATTGAAATTCCAATCAATATGCATGTGATTTGTAGGCTTGTCAAGTAATGTTCATTCAGGTATTTCCAGAATACGTTTATTCAGGTATTCCAACTGTTAAAACTGATGTTTACAGATTTGGTGTGGTGGTGCCAGAGGTGGCGACGGGGAGAAAGCCGGTGGAGGATGATGGAACAGTGGTGGTTGATTGGGTTTGGAGCATGTGGGAAAAGGGGAAGCTGATCAAAGCTGCTGATCTGAGGTTGATGGGGAAGTTTGATACGGTAGAGATGGAGAGGATGCTGACGACTGGACTTGCTTGTGTGCACCCAAACCATGGGAAGAGGCCAACAGTGGAGGAGGCTGCAAGGATTCTTAAAGGCGAAACGCCTCTTCCTCTGCTGCCACCAAGAAAACAAGGGTAAGCCTTCGCCCTGTCCTGATGACTCTGAAGAAATCCCGTTTTGCTGTGGTGTTCGGCCAAGTATTAAACTTGACAATATACAATATTTGACTCCGAAGAGCCACTTTGGCAAGGATTAGTTGCTCGTAATAGATCAAGTAACCTCAAATTTAAGAGTAGGATTTCAGTGCAGTTTGTAACAGAGAAATTAGGAGCTTTTTGTTGACTGGGGATCTTGAGGAATCCTTCAGTTACTTCAGTTAATTTGTAGATTTTGTAATCTGAAATTGTGTTTGATGTCATAGAGAAATGAAATGCTGAAATTGTGTTTGATGTCGTAGAGAAATGAAATGCTCAAGAGTGTTTAACGGACAACTTTTCCTTGTCTGTTTAATGATGATTGGCATTGTATCAAGCATTTTGTTATTATAGCTAATGGACTTATTAATTCAAATTATATCATATTATCTCTAATCTCTAATCTCTAATATTAGAAAGTCAGAAGCACACTTTAGTGTCATAAGGCTTCACCAAAAAATTTTGGACAAAAACACCACTCAAACAAAAAACTTTTAACTCCACTGATTTACTGTTAGGAATATGGATAAAGGATAGAATTGTCCAAATCAAAATAAGCAGAAAACCAGTAAATTAAAAATAAATTAAAAAGAACATACGGAAACACGAACGTGAACGTGAAGGAAACCCCTCAAACCCATATAATTGCTGCATACGCACTCATTTAACTGCAGATGAAATTAAAAACCTCTGATATCGTTGGAGAGAAGAAGGATCACAACCAAGATGGATGATGCTCTTATTCATTGACGACCTCTGAAGACGCGGGCAGGCTGTCGTAAGTTTCAAGGAGTTTCAAGTTCGCCCAAAATCCGATGTTGTTCAACACAATTTCTTTGTGTTTATGCAAGTTTTTCTTATATATACACGAGGTTTTCAACTCACTTTATTTGTTGCAATCTTTCTTGGTAAGCTATTTGATTCTCGACCCAGTTGGTAAGCCATTTGATTCTTATGTTTGATTTTTGGTTTATCTCTCTATTTTTCAAGTTTTCTCCTTCTATTTGTTCTCGATTATCCAAAGAGTCAATTCCTTACTCTCTCCTTCTTTAATATGGCAGATGGGGTTTTCAATTTGATTCTCAACCCAAGATAGAGAGTCCGTGTGTAAAGAGAAAAGGCAAAGAGGGTCTGGCATTTGGGCAACGACAATTGAGTTGCTGCTACTGCTACTGCTCCAAAAATGGATTGCAACAATAACAAGTACATATAAATACCCCTTCTTTCTATCGTTTTAGCTTATGGATTCTTTCGGATGCGGGTTTTTTGCTTTCTAATTTACTTGGTGGTTCATTGTTTTGTACTTTAAGCTTAATTTTTTGTACGGCATGGCTTAAATCAAAATGTTGAAGTCTTTGTTGAATATGCTGAGACTTCCCCTGTCACTTAGCCAACCAATCTCACAGTTATACCCTGCACTAGATGTGCTTGTACACGTTCACCATAAACTCAAAAGAGTCGGAAATAGGCTGTGAAGCAACATAACAAATGATTTCCGAGATTTTTAAAGGGTCGTAAGTAGTAACTAGAGAGCTTTCTACAGATTTGGCAACATCATCGGAGGAATTGGATTGATCCTTACGAACCTCGCCGCACCGACTACCAAGCTTCTGATCATTGTCACAATCATTACTACCCTCGGCCTCATGTTCAGAGGTACTACCTTCACTTATCTGCACCTTCGTGTTTACCACTTGGTATATCTGCATCTTCATGTTAGGCCCTTCACATATCTGCACCTTCATGTTAGCCCCTTCACATTTCCGCACCTTCTTTTTAGCCCCGCATATAGGTAAAGTCTTTCTTATACTCTTCTTTTTCCTCCTCTTCTTGAACCTCCTTGTTAAGACAAATTTCCGTTGGATCACAATCCTCACAAAACCCAGTCAGATCTTCATTAAAAATATTTTGTGCGGGTACATTAAGGCAATAACTGGAAAACAGAAATAAAAGTGTAGATTCGTCATTTGACCATCAGCACATGCAAAATCAATTACAAAAATATTAAGGGTTCGAAGTAGGTCACTTTATGTGCTCTTATATTTGTACATATGATTTCAAGAACTAATCCAATTTCAACTTCAGCATCCCTAAACAACTCCAAGGACTGAACCCAAACGTCAATAACCAGGAACTAAGCATTTTTTAGAATAATGTGACACATATATAACAGTGTTGTCACATCTTTTTAAGGGGACTGGAAGAAGAAAACCAAAAGCATAATTGAAACAAGTTATACCAGTGAAGAGCGTAATTCTGGCACTGGTCACAGTAAAGCAAAGCATCTTCGATACCTTTGTCGCCACATGTTTGACAAACAGTCACCTGCATCTAGTACACCATAATCAAAGTTAGCGTTTTTCTTCCCTATTTATTAATAAATAGGCACAAAATAACAAGAATTGAAGTCCCACAGCCCAAATCGAATATGTACTTGCAAAATACTAACTGCATATAAGCAACCAAACTGAAGAAGCTTAAGCTTAAAGTATAAAGTGATGTGGATGTATAATATAAATTTCACCCATTCAACCCTTAATCATATGAACAATCCCAAGTTCCAAAATTAAAAAAACACATGTTTCCATTCGCCCTTAATCTTTGAGTCAGCCAAAAAAGAGTTATTTCGCAAACCTTGACATTTCGACAAAGATTACCATTAAAAACATCTATTTAATACCCCCGAATCCAATAACAACTGCTACACCAATGAACCAATAATCCCATTTTTATTGTATGAACTGTGGAAGGTTACGAATTCCACACACATATAAATGCTAAATATATCACCCCCAGCAATTAGCAATATAAAATCTGGTAAACCAGTCAACCAAATCAGAAGTCTTCTTTATTCCCCCTTCCCCTATTGACTGATAAAAGAGGACATAACCACATCAAGCACCGTGAAATTTGGACACTAAAAGGTAAAAGACGGTGATTCTCAAACACCTGTAAATATACAGCATGTTATGCAGTTTAACTGGGGAATGTACAACTACTAAAAGTGATAAATTAGAACCACTTACGTACAGGCAGGTATATTGTAATCCGATTAACCATCATTCTCCAAATTCTTCACTCTCCATGCATACAAGTGCTGCTTATGGAGACATTATATGATAATATGATATACACGTCTACAACTCATGATTTTGTTCTATATATTACTGAAGCTATAAAAATTTCAGTAGTGCAACAACATGATTAACAAAAAATGTATGAATCACCAAACACGAGAAACCGCTGATGATACATCTTTCATCATAGTAGATAAATCTAATTAACCATCTCCGAAATCTTCACTATTCACGCATACCAATGTTTGTGGAGACATTATATGATATACAAGTCTAAAACACATGATTTTCTTCTGTTATTACTGAAGCTGTAAAAGTTTCAATAGTGCAACAACATGATTAAAAAATATATATGATATACATCTTTCATTAGATATATCCGATTAACCATCATTTTGCTTGATTGAGTACAGAGATGCTGTCAAGATGATTCGGGTTTGGGGTCAGATACTTGTCAACTAGGCCTCCAACGCCTCTTCTTGTTGCTCAAATTGACCTGTCCAACCAGTTCAAGGAGTTCATGCGTGTCGGTTTCTCTGCCTCAAATGGGCAGGGCTTTTAAAGTTTGTCTCTTGCGGATATAAGATCAGCTACAATGGGGTTTAACCGAAACAGGGTATTGGGGAAGGGGCATCAGCTAAGGTTTATAAAGGGTCTCTGCACTCTTGTTGGAGAAGTGGCAATAAAAAGGTTTGAGAGGGCTGATGGGACTGGTAGTCTGCATCATCCTTTTACCACGGAGTTTGCAACTATGGCAGGTTGTTTGCGGCAGAAGAATCTGATTCAGCTTCATGGGTGGTGCTGTGAGGGTAATGAGTTAGTCCTGGTGTACGAGTACATTGCCCAACGGAAGCCTCAACAAAGTTCTCCACAAAAGCTTCAATTCAGCAGTTGTCCTATCCTGGAAGCAAAGACTTGATAGAGTTCTCGGAGTCGCTTTTGCTCTTGCATATCTTCATGAGGAGTGTGAGAGGCAAATAATTCACACAGATGTTAAAACTTGCAACATAATGCTCGATGCAGAATTTAACGCCAAACTAGGGGATTTTGGTCTAGCAGAAGTGTATTGAGCACAGTTCCATCATTGCAAGAGAAGCAACTATACCAGCTGGAACAATGGGATATCTTGCTCCGGAATACGTTTATTCAGGTGTTCCAACAGTAAAAACTGATGTTTACAGCTTTGGTGTGGTGGTGTTAGAGGGAGCAACGGGAAGAAAGCCGGTGGAGGATGATGGATGGAACAGTGGTTTCTGATTGGGTTTGAAGCATGAGGGAAAAGGGAAAACTAATTGAAGCTGCTGATCTGAGGTTGATGGGGAAGTTTGATATGGTAGAAATGGAGAGGATGCTGATGACTGGGCTTGCTTGTGTGCACCCAAACCATGTGAAGAGGGCAACGGTGAAGGAAGCTGCCACCAAGAAAACCAAGGGTAAGCCATCGCCCTGTTTTCCTGATGAATGTGAAGAAATCCCGTTTTGCTGTGGTGTTCGGCCAAGTCTCGAACTTGATGGTGTACAATATCTGACTCCGGAGAGCCACTTTGGCAAGGATTAGTTGCTCGTAACAGATCAAGTAACCTCACCATTAGTAGGAGCTGCTTGTTGACTGGGGAACTTGAGGAACCCCTCGGGTGCTTTAGTTAATTTGCAGATTTTGTAGTCTGAAATGTGTTTGATGTCTTACAGTAATGAAATGCTCAGTGTTTCCTCGTCTGTTTTATCATGATTGACATGTTCTCAAGCATTTTGTTATTAGCTGACAGACTTAATTATTCAAATGATGTTCGGAAGATTAAGTTTCGTGTTTCATCCAAATATTCCTTTTTGAATTTTGTACCTGGTACAGCAGCTACATAGGATTGGCATGTTCTCAAATTCACTGACTAGATGTATACTGATTTACGGGTTTGTCTGGTTTTTTGCGGAAGGGCCCTTCGGAAAATGAACAGAAAAAGTATTGCTGTTTCTGGACTGCACAACCAGTTTCCATTAGTTACAGAAACAAACTGAAACAAGTCAATTCTTCCTTCTATAAAAATTTGAAATACAAGTCCCTGGTGTCAACATTAAAGGTGTTCTCAGAAAAAATGAACCTCAAGATTAGCAATGACATCAGGCAAGTTAAATCACATTGGTGATCAGAAACTTGTGGTTCATTCTTGTACAAGGAAGAAACATAGAGGCCAACTGAACGGCGCTAGGATAGTACTCGTACTTTAAGTCCGGCTCCTCCAATTCTTTCCAAGCTTATGATGGGGACTGGTTTTACAGTGAACTGAAATGAAATTAAGAAATGAAAAGCTATTTGTTAGTGTTAGATGTCTGTGTTAGATTTCTGTATTATAATATTTTAGATTTTGTAAGGAAGAAGAATTTGGAATTGGATTTGTTATTGGCACATTACAACAAGCTCAATATCAAATACTAAATCAATCTTCTTAGGGAATTGTTATTGGAACTCTAAAAATCTCATTTTACACTCTAAACTTTCTATAAGTAGAAAGAAAAATATACTTATCAAGACTGTAAAATGAGATTTTTAGAGTTCCAATAACAGTTCCTTCTTCTTAATGCAATCTGCAAAAGTGTTTATACATAACATTCTTATCCACTCGCCTTTCAATAAATACGGCCATCTTAATATATATAGCTTGTGGGATTTGAGTCCATTGACTAAAATATTTTTAAAGACAACTAAGCTGATGGGATAAACCGACGGTCACTTACCTGCATTTATTATAAGATGGTGACTAATAATGCCATTTGCAGATTCGTTTTGTGTCCTTGAAGCTAGCACTTCCTGGTCCACTTGGAGCTGCCTCGTCACGATATTCACGTGTTCATTTCAGGATTTTGAGTTTGGTTGAGTTCTTCCAAATCTTGCTTGTACAGCAAACGAGCCCCACATTTTTTCACATTATTCACGTATGCTTTTGCTTCTTCCCTTATAATACTACTATCAAAGAATGTTAAGAAAAAAAAATTTTCATCAAGACAGTCTCGACGAAGCAAATAGAATACCCAAAGGTGTTCTGACTCGAGAGACCTTATTCTTTTGGTAAAAATCCTAGGGCTAGGATCAGGGAAACACTCAATTTCGAAATAATCACGATGACGCTTAAGATCTTGAAAAACAACACAAAAGGCAATCCCCAGCCAGTTGGTACATGATGGTGGAGGAAGCTCCACATTTAGTGAATGTCCCACACTCTGATTACTGAACCACTCTGGAATTTCACTTCCAGGGCATACCATACCGCTCGAAAATTTTGAGATTCCCTGTGGCTGAAGAAAGATCAATTATTTAGAGAGAGAGAGAGAGAGAGAGAGAGAGAGAGTACCTCTTGATCAGTGGCAAATTTTAGAATCCCTGAGAATATCCAGCCTTCATCTTGAACCAATGCAATGCAATTCAGGCAAGTGAAACTAAAATCATACAAATTGGTGAATCTGCTGTTCAACTTGGATGGATCTGACAAACTTCGCAAAGAAGTACAATTGTCTACATCTACATGTAATTTGCTATTAGATGGAAGAGGTGGCAATTTTTGAAGGCTTTTGCACCTCTCTAGATCAAGATACGAAAGCTTAGAAAGGCGTCTAACGCTTTCAGGTAGACTGACGAAATTATTTCCACTAAGATCCAATCTTTCCAGAAAGGACAAGCTGCCAATATCATCGGGGATATCTCCTTCACAGAGTTTACAATCTTTTAGAGATAACTCTGTTAACTCTGTCAAAGAGCATAAACTATTTAGAGAAGACAACACCAAACCCAAACAAGGAGGATCAGGACGACTCTTTCCAAGTCCTAGTAAGCGGAGAAGGCCCCACCCCTCCCTTGCTTTAGCATCCGATCCGTTACATAAGTGATCCATGTCTCCTGGGAGTTTGTCAATTTTTGAGCATCCTTGCATTCGGAGTCTTCTAAGAGACTTCAAATTACAAATAGCCCTTGGAAGGTTCAAGAGATATGAGCAACCAATTAGACACAACTCCTGAAGGCCAACCAGATGTCCAATTGACGAAGGTATTTTCTCTATCGGAGTCGCAGTTAAGTCAATCGAGGACACATTCTTCATCTGCACCCCAAATTCTGGAATCTTTTTCACATTTGAGTTGGAAAGACTTAAAGATTCCAGAGAATCCATTTTAAGCTCACTTGGGAGGCTCTCAAGGCTCGAGCAGCATTCAAAATTCAATAGTTTAAGTTTTTTGAGGACTGCAATAGACGGGTGTATCTCAACTAAATGGTAACAACCTCGAAGATTCAACTTCACAAGATTTGGAACACCACTAAAATCCGGAGCACTCTTCAATTTAACTGAGTTTCTAAGATCGATCCATCTCAAGTTGGGCAAGTCCTGTACAACACCGATAAGATTCAGATCATATAAATAAATGATTATTTTGTAAATTAAATAGCATTTATTCAAGGATGAATAATAATAATTAAGTACTCACTAGTGAGTACTCTATATACTCATTTTTGTTTTGGTACGTGTTCTTTGTTTTTAAAGCCCAAGAAAAATTAAATAGCATGTCCATTATTTTTTAAAATAATAAAATATATTTGTCCAAAAAGTGAGTACTGGTTAGTGAGTACTCAAGTAGTATCATTTTATTCAACACTACTCTCACCACTTTTTTATTTTTTGTGGTAAAAATACTACTCTTACCATTTCCCCCTCCCATAACCGAACAAGACTGCTACCATACATGTGAAGTTGAGTAAGGAATCGCATGTGAAAGTTGGTTGGAAGAAAATTAGAAGGATATTGCTCCCAGTATATATATCTCAATGAACACGGAAGAAATTTAGGGCCTGAAGAAAAGATAACGCCATCGATTGTCAAAATCCTCAATCTATCCATCTTAGAGAAGGCTTCCCAATTCCACTTGAGTTTCACATATGTTGAAGGCATGTGTAATGATATGACTTCAATAGCACTCAAACCCTGACAATTAAGAAAAAAGGACAAATTAATTTCACATTAAAGTATATTAGTGTCAAAAGTTCTTTTAAACTTGGTATTTAACTTCTTACCATATTGGTCGCCATATTGGTCGTAAATACATGAGAAATGTCATCGTAAAGCCATAACCTACTGCGTAGACCAGGCTCTTTAAACTTGTGACCAATAATTGTCCATGCCATTTCTTCTATCAAATCATGCATCCGTATGCGTTTTTGGTGATCTTGATAGAGGAGAGATCTCTCAATTAGTACATCTATCACAATATGGCTAGAGATTCCAAAAAAATTAGAAATATCTAGTTTTTCAATTACATACTCCGTGTAATTCCCTTTGTAGAAACATGCAACATCGAGAAAAATGCTCTTCTCCCACTCTTCTAGTCCATCATAACTTAGTTTAAGTTTATCAAAAATAGCTGGATTAGGAATTTTTGACAGATTATCCCGTACACTATGCCAAGCATCTAGCCCTCTCTTAAACAAAGCCGACCCCAAAGTTTGAAGAGCTAATGGAAGGCCTCCAGCATGACTAATGAAATACTTAGACAGTTCCAAAAAATCTTCCTCGGGTTGGTATTTTTTAAAGGCATGCAGGCTAAATAGCTTAAGTGCTTCGGCATCATTCAACCCCTGCACCTTATACGATGTTGCAATATCATGTTGGACTAGCAAACGCTGATTCCTAGTTGTAATGACAATTCTACTCCCCATACCAAACCAACCTTGATTTCCAGCCAATACTTGGAGCTGCTTTAACTCATCCACATCATCAAGTACGAGAAGAACCTTTTTATTGTGTAAGAACTTCTCAGTGAGAATGCTTACGCGCTCTTCATCCCAATTTCCTGCGATCCCTTCCTTCAAGAACGGGACAAGAAGTTTTTTTGCAAGATCAACTATACCATTTTTTGCATAAACCTCTCTAACATTGACAAGAAAACAATGAACTTCAAAATGATGGCAGATTTTATCATAAACTAGCTTAGCAAGGGTTGTCTTGCCTATGCCACCCATCCCCGTTATCCCAATAAAGCGAACATCATTGGCATCATGAGCTAATAGCAAACTAAGTTGCTCGAATGCATAATCAGTTCCGACTAACTTCCGTGAGGAATCTGATGGCATGAATGTAGCTTGCATTTTCTGCCAGACACTATTGACGATTTTTTCGATAAGCTCTCTTTCAGATCTACAAGGAAGAAAAGTAAAATAAGCAATCAATGGAAGATAAACAGAGCATTCGTACTTTTCATCTCCCTGCTGGGAGTGGAGCTTTTGCATTTGTGGCTCCTCTGTTTAACTCCTTGTTGTTAATGAAGTCCAGCTTTACCAAAAAAAAAAAAAAAGATATGGGAAATTAATTGTCCGTGCATGCTTACTTAAAATTCTTCAAATGCCACCCAGAAAATTTGGATATTTTTTTCAAATCAGCTCTCCACTGGGTCACCTTCCTTTTGTCTTCGGTAGTGATGAACTTTTCTTCATGATCCGCGAAGGCTTTGACAAAACATCCCCGTTGATTTCCAACGTCAGATGGATCTATCTCATAAAAGACCGGAAGAACTGAGTTCCTGCCTTCCATGCATTGAACAATGGTTGTGAGTTCGTCTAAGCACCATTTGGAAGAAGCATAGTTTGGCGAGAGAACAACGATTGCTATATGCGATTCTTTGATGGCACTTGGGAGCACAATAGGAATACTTGTTCCTTCTTCAAGCTCTCGATCGTCAAAGAAAGTTGTAAGTCCTTGGCACTTGCACAATTCATGGTATAGATGGGATACAAAACCCTTGCGGGTGTCTACACCCCTGAAACTCAAAAACACATCATACTTCCATCGAGGAGCTGATTCATTTGAATAAAAGGATGCAGAGGCTCTTTGGGTGCTCAAAGTCAATGCCATCGGAACACACAGTTGCAGTAAATCGGGTACTGCAAACAATCACTGAATGAACAAGTAAAATGACAGAAGATCAATGTTTTAAAATTTAAAAAAAAAATGAAGTGATATTAACCAATTAGCAAACTCACTCGCTCTAAAAATTCCATACTCTCGAGTACTCTAAAAGTGGAGTGATATTACTGTAAATCTCATACTCTCGAGTACTCTAAAAATTCCAAACAATTGGCAATGGTCCCAAAAAAAAAAACGGAGAAGCTGTAGATTAGAAACTATTAAACAATTAGCAATACTCACTCGCTCTCTCTTTTGTATAAAGTGATATTAAGAGAGGAACTGGTTTTGATTACTTTCACTTTCAAGTTTTGATCACACTAACCAACGGTTAAACGATCTTTGTTTGATCGCTTTGGTCAAGGATTACTACTAAAAAAAAGAGCAAAACCATTTAATCAAACTAAACTACAAGTTCATTGCATCATATTGGTTTCATTTGACTGATTTGAATGTTCATCACATAAGTAAAAAGACAAACTTCAATTAAAAAGGAAAAATAATGACTAATTTAGTGAGAAAATGGGTTCTGCAAACAAAAACAGTAGTCAATGAACAAGTGAAACAAAAATGAGCAGTTAAAAAGAAAATAGAAACTTTAAATCTTGTTTTCGTAATTGAAAATGTATGTTAAGGAAAAGAGATTAAGGACTCAGAGAATTACCAGAAAAACAAAATACAGGATCAACACAAGCTTGCACAGGCAGAGAAAAGTGACAAATGGCAAGGAAAGAAGCAGAAAAATCGCACTGAAAATTCTCACAACAAAGTTGTAGGAATAGAGGAAATTCAGAGAGGTAGGAAAGGAAATAAATGGGAGGGAGATGGACAATTGAGTGCTTATACTGGTAGTGGAGGTGGTGAGGAGGACCACACGGTTCAGCGTAGGTGATAGCGTCAGATGATGACCTATTTCTTTGATTAGTACGACTGTTTACGTAAATAGGAATAAAAGAACCAAAATTTTAAGGTGATTTAGGATAAATTATTTAACGGTTAAAATATTAGAATATCTCATATACTCTCGAGTACCGTTAAAATTCCAAACAATTACTAATGGACCCCAAAAACAAAAATAACTAAAAAAAAAAAAAAGGCTATCGCTTCCGCTAATGCTTACTGTTTGATTTAATGGCTCATCCCAATTGGGCCGTTTATTTTGGCTCAAGCCAATTGATTGGCTGTTTTAATAGCTTCATGTGAAAGCCACGTGACGACCAAGTTAAAGGCAGAAAGCAGCCAATATTAGAAGGCATTGGACGCTTTTCTTTTGGTTCCCATCACCAAAAAGAAAAAGAAAGGCAACCTATGCCTTTCGGTTCCTAAAAAACAGAGAGAGAGAAAAAAAGAAAAAAGAGCAGCATTATAAGGCATTGGATGCTTTTCTTTTGGTTCCCATCAGCAAAGAGAAAAAGAAAGGTTTTGGGCAATTATACATTCAAGATATTGGTGCTACATTTTAATGGTTTTTGGGAGAGATGTATTTTCATCTTCTCTATTTATTCTTTATTTGAGAGAACTATTAGGTGAATTTGGGATTTTGGGTTTGAAACTCAAAACTCTATTTGTAATTTTCATTGATTATTAGTGAAGTTTCCTGACCGTTTCTGCACTAAATGTAGGCTTATGCCAAATCAGTATAAATATTTGTGTTACTTTGAATTGTTTGTTTTGTCATTTTGTTTGTATTAATTTATTGATTTCATTTGTTTATGAAACTGCTCATATTGGTTTCATTTGACTGATTTGAATGTTTCATCACATACAAATAAACTTGGATTAAAAGGAAGAACAAATAATAATTTAGTGAGAACATCAGTAATCAAACATTGACATCCAGTATTGAGCCAAAAATAAGTTGGAAGGACCTAGCAAGCAGCTCCATCAGCTAACATTTCTAATCAACACCGTCACACAAGCCATCGAGTTACAAAACAAATTAAACTCTCAAGTCTCAACAGAAAACGTTATATGTGGGAAAGAATGAATGAGTTATATGAAACGAAAACATCAAGACAGCGGTGTAATCAACCTATTACGTGTTGTCACGCCACAAAGTTAAAAATCTCCCTCAAACAAGTATTTTCCACCAAAAAAAAATGATGGAAGACTGACTTTTGAGAAATTTTCCGGAAGCTTCCCCAGACTTGTTGTCTTTCTTCACCTTTTCTCTTCTCACCAAAGTGATTGGAAGCAAGATATGTGACTTCTCTGTAAGTTCCCAATTTTCCAATCTTTTCAAGAGGAAAATAAAAATGTCACCCACTATGACACTTTTTTCTAAAATTAGAAAAAATAAAAAACAATTTATCTATACTAAAGAGGTGAGATACTAGATTAAGCTTCACTATGAACTAAAAATAAAATGACTGGATGCAAGACTTTTGAGTAAGTTTCCAACTTCTTAGCAGAAAAAATATTCATGTTTTTTTTTTCTAAAAGGAAAATATTTATGGCACCACTAATCTAGGTTTTTTCACACGAGCATTCCAATGTCAGGTTCTCCTATCATTCCAATGTCAGGTTCTCCTTTTGATATATGGGTGTGATCAATCTGCCCAATGCCCCCCAGTCCCACTACTAAATATGATTGACATGTTCTCAGCGCGATTCACTAACATAATGCATAATGACAATGTTCATGTTCATAAGGCTTACAATCTTCACGAAGCAAATAAATTACTCAAAGGTGTTTTAACACAAGAGACTATTTTCAGTTTTTAATTTTCAAAGAAAACTTGTTTGACAATTGCTAATTTTTAGTTTTTAAAGAAACGAAAACTAAAAACTAGTTTCTTGAGCTTTCTAATGTTAGATTTTCAGTTTTTTATTTTAGTTTCTAATCAACACCATGACACAAGCCATCAAGTAACAAAACCAATAAAAAGTCAACTAAAAACGTTGTATGTCGAAAAGAACAATGAATTACATGAAACGAGAATGCCAAAGTAGTCGTGTAGTCAACCTATCGCGCGTTGTCACGCCACAAAATTAAAATATACAATGTGAGGTGGCAACAAATTTGAATGTTTCAGTGCAATGTAAATCCCCCTCAAAGAAGCAAAGGAAATCCCCATGCAAGAGCTCTCTACTTTCCAATACTCGTTCATGAGGAAAAGCTGAAAGGACAAGTATTTTCCACAAAACAAGTGGAAGACCGACTATGGGAAATTTCCAAAAAGCAAAGATTTCTGAGTAAGTTCCCAACTTTCTTCTAATAAAAAAAAAAGTTGGTCTTCCACTCATCTTATTTCTTCACTTACTTTCCAATACTCGTTCCAAAGTATTTTCCACAAAAAAAAAAAAAAAAAAAAAAAAAGTGGAAGACTGACAATGAGAAAGTTACCTTGCAGGGACACATTATCTTTCTTTGCCTTTTCTTTAAGAGGAAACTATTTATGGCACCCGCCATGAAACTTCTATATAGGTTTTTTCACACATCTTTTTGTTAGGTCCGCACTTCTCCAAAGCTTTGGGCCACACATCTGTTCTATTAATCAGATCTGGAAAAAGCAGCAACGGTAGCAACTCTGCCTCCTCACGTACTTTAAGGACAGGCTAATTAAACACGAGAAGCCCCGATGATACATCTTTCAATATATTAGATAAATCTGATAAACCATCAATCTCTGAAATCTTCACTCTTCATGCATACCAATGCTTATGGAGACATTATATGATTTCTTCTTTATATTGTTTGGCTATAACAATATTTCAGTAGTGCAACAACATGATTAGAAAAATGTGTGAATCACTAAACTTGAGAATCCTTTGATGTTACATCTTTCATCATATTATATAAATCCTCTCACCAAAGGATGAAAACATGAAAAGTGAGAAAAGGAGTAGCTATCTTAATTTATTATTTACACTTAAAAGAACTTAGGTTAGCAGATTTTGATACTGGATGGCTTGGACAGCAAAAAAGAGCTAAAATATCTATATTTAAAATACAAGCATTATTTCCAATTGATTAACCCTCCCAGGCGAGATCCACGTGAATATAATGGAGAGAGAAACAAAAATCCAATTTATAATGTGCTCTAAAGCTGCTTAATAAATGCACGAACAGAGACATTCCAATAGCATCATAATTTCTTTTGTTTTTTGATGACTTATAGCATCACCATATATTTAGGGAACAAAAAGACAAATGAATGTTACATGTTTACTAAGTTAGAAAAACACAAAATTTTGGTTCACAGTTGCCAACCGAGTACTATGGTTTTTTGCTTTTTACACCATTGGGCTTGACTGGTTCCAACATTGTACACTTTTAGTCTTTGTTGCTAATTAAAAAAACAAAGAGAGAATGAGAGAGAGAATGAGAGTACTCTGATTCTGGTCAATAAACATTGTAGGAGCAGGCATATGAAATATAAAGCATGGATTAACAAACAGTAATGAAAATTATAGCTTAGAATGGAAAGCAAGGCTCACAGAAAAGTAATCTCTAAACACTCAAAACTCTGGAGTTATTACATAGGAGTTTTGAGTATGGTGATTTGCATAGATACACACTAACCCTGTGTTCGGTTGCGGAATTTCAAAGTACCAGGAAACTTGGGCTTAGTTTTAAAAAATGTACCACATAACACCATCATTAATAGAAGGAAGTTTACCCTTTTGTATGTGAAGAAGAGTGTTCGAATGAGATGAGAGGAGAGATCAAGGAGTTGAGAAGGTTTGAGAGAAGAAACTGAGATTCAAGAGAGAGAGCTCATAGTTGGGGTGCGGTCCTGGATGGTTCGAGAAATGAGAGAGTCTAAGAAGTCACTAAGAACCCTATCTTACAATGGACGGATGAGATCCAATCAAAGTAATCCAACAGTCTAAATTAATACTAAACATTTTAAAAATATAATATATAAGGTTTCAGTTCGGTTTGGGATTACCGAACTCTTGAAATGGTGAGACCAATCCCCGTGCCAAATGGTTCAAGATGTGGTATCGAAACTTTTGGGATTTTCGGTTCGGGATTGGGAATTTTTTGGTATTGTTTGGGATTTTTTTTTCCAGCCTAATGATGGAGTAATTACAAGTGTATGTATTTATAGTGAACTAGTCACTCTAACAGACTTCTTAACAAACTACCTAATCTAACAAACCACCTAATTAGAAATGGCAAGATCTCAACCATACAACATTATATTCTAACATCCCCTCAAACTCAAGATTGGGGCACCTAATCATGAGGTTGAAGCAGTCAGGTTGTCAAAGAATCATTAGTGCACTATTCCTTGCAATTGGAAAGTGAGGTTGCTGCTGCACAAAGTCTTTGCATTAAGAAAACCCTCCTAGCATCTTGAGCTTGTATATTATTGCTATATCATGTGTACAATAGTAGCCAAATCAACGTAGACCTGGTGCCGTCACCCTTATCACAAATGCCCATATGGTATCTTACTAGAATATCAAATACACCTCCAACATTACATAAGTGAAATACATAAGGTCCTATGAAATCATGTGCAACAATTTGAATAGATTTCTCCCATATGGCCAAAACAACAAGTTGAACCGAAAATGAGTTTGGAAATAGTCATGCATTGTACTGAGCAAACTGATGTAACAGATGGAGCCTAGTCCAAAAATGCAGTTTAGATAGTCCTTGCACTTCTAGTAACTGAGTTAATTCACAAACAAGATGCTGGTAATTTAGCTAATCCGCTAGTTTGTGAACTTTCTGCACCAACATAACTAGCTGCCTACTCCTTGGCTTTCATTATAATTGTTTTATCACAATCGTTCTGCTTTGAAGCACTGATAGAAGCTCCCGTTGTGGAATTAAGTGGTAGGGAAAATTCAAGGTGATGGGAGAAAAAATTGGCCATAACAAAGTCCTTCTCAATTGATTCCATTGAATCAGAAACTTAAAACTGATCCTGCAAGTTTGGATCTCGAGTAATAGATGAGTTAGTAGTTTGTAACAATGGACAACAAGATGATCCTTATGTGAACAAATTTGACATGTAATAATTTCAGGTGATAAAGAACTTGGACATGGAGATGGAGGTGACCCAAGAATTCCATTATAATTATCAACATTATTACCCTAGCTTGACTGGCATGAACTAAAATTGGATTGAGCATGATAACCACCATTGAAACAAGCATGAAATTGAGAGCTAAAGAAAGGAAAGAAAGAACTTTTTGTCTCACATTCACTAAATTTAATTACCATAGCATATATAAGGAGTGTCATAGGAGCACAATCCATAATGGCTTCCTCAGCGAGCAATTGTGCACAAAAGTCCTTGAGTGAAATGATAGTCTCACGCCCTCTGATTACACATTTAAATGTGTTGTATTTTGGAGGGAGTCCATTCAACACAATGATCACAAAGTCTTCATCAGCAAATGTGACACCAAGAATAGAAAGTCCATCCCTTACTTATTTAATTCTTCGAAGATATTGGGAAAATTGAATTTGATCATTTCTTAATGTTGTAAAGATCAATCTATAATTTGATTATACTGGTTTTTGTACTTGAAAAAACAAAATTGGTTTTGAAGATGAACCCATATCTCTTGAGAACTCTTGCTACCAATCACACATGAAATAGCACGTGAAGAAAGTGTTGTAGCAAGTAACAACATCAAGTCATGGTCATGCGAAACCCGTAATTCCATATACTTCAAGCATCAATTGCATCTGAAAATGCCATTGTAGATAGTTGGTCTCATCTAGTTTCATAGTAACAGACGTGGAAACGAATGTAATCAATCCAATGATCGATGATTGCAAGATTTGAAGTTGATTCACATTTACCATTTTAGAAAATTGTAAAGAAATCTGTCTGAGGAACAGACTCAAACACTTGGTGCGCACAAACTTTCAAGGTGAAGAATGAAGAGCTGGGCAATCTTGATACACCCATAGAAGAAGAAAGAATTTCGTGTAGCAGAAGCAAAAGAAAGGATCGAAGAAGCTGATCAAGCTTTAATGACGATTGATACCATGTTAATATTAAAGAAATATAAACTAGAGTTTTGAGAGAGAGAGAGAGAGAGAGAGAGAGAAAGAGAGAGAGTAACAGAGAATGGAGAGAGAAGTACAAAGGTAAAACAGATTTCTATATTGTTTTCTTAATGATGGAGTAATTACAAGTGTAAGTATTTATAGTGAACTAGTCACTATAACAGACTTCTTAACAAACTACCTAATTTAACAAACCACCCAATCTAATTACAAAATGGCAAGATCTCACCCATACAACATTATATTCTAACAGAAAGATGCCTCTGTGGAGCCTTTGTTAGGCTCTCAAGCTTTCTAACAAGTTAAGGAAGATGTTGAGTGTGAAATCCTGTCTCCAGAAATTCATTATTTAATTACGTATTTCATACCTATTCGATCTCATGTGACTATATTTTTTTAGTATTAGAATATAATTATTTGGTTAAAAAAAATAGAGATTGGAAGTTGCCAGATGACAACCAGAGAGATGAGCAAAGAGAGTTGCGGGAGAGAATGGAGGGGATGGGAGAAGCCATGTGGGTGGCTGTGACTGGGGAAGGAGAAAATGACCAATAACATGATGAGAAAATGAGGGAAAGGACGAAGAGAGGAAAACAACAAATCGGGGAGATGATTTCCCCTAAAACCCGACACCTCACCACGACTCGACTCTAACCCGTTTTCTGGCGACTTTCCGTCTCCGTTTTTGTCAGATTTCTGACGAGTTGAAGTTATCCAACACCACCTCCACATATGTCTCCTCTTCAATTTCCACCCAAACTCAACTAGGTATAGCTTCAGATTTGTGAGGGACCAAGTTGGATGACCTGAGGCTTCACAGTGGCAATCCGTCGTTCTTGCAAGAATTCCTTTTGACCACCACCACTAAAAGACTTCCCTTGAGGCCAGGAACAAAGCCCAAATAGGTTTGGCGGCAGTGGAGATGCGGATTTGTCGAATTAGAGAACACCCATTTATAGGGTTTTCCACGGATCGAGGCGTTTTCAAGCTATTTCCCGGCCAAATTGGACTTCGACCCAGGTATGAAAATTACTCCTCTCATTGAGATCTATATGCCTATAAAATTTGGTAATTTTTGGAGTTAGGTAAAATTTCTGGCGAGTCGAGAAGGCGACTTGTGGCCCGAGGACTACTTGATCCTTCTAAGCTGTATTTGATACTCTGGTTCCATATTTGACACCCGATTAGTGAAATTATGTCATTTGAACCTAGTTTCATTAAGGATGATCACTTGACCATTGTAGCAAACGATGATCCAACCGTTAAATTGTTACCAAACTGTAATATATTATTTTACATAATATTTGAGGATATTAGGAACTGATGGATATGGAATTCGACGTACGGATCTTCCTAAATTGAATTTCTAAGTTATTAAAACCAAACGTCGGCCGCCACCTAATTTTAGCAATTGGTGCAGATTTGACCGTTGGATTATTCTGAAATTTTAAGATATTGTTCTATATGAATAATGAGACTCTTGGGAAGTTAAGGATCGAAAATTCGACATGCGGATCTTCCTGACTGAATTACTTGAGTTGTCTTTGATCAAAACGTTTTTAACCGTTCTTAAGTTCTAAAATTGGTACTACTAAAGACTAAGTAGAGTCTAGTGGGCCTATCTTGGTTAGTGAGTTATTCCAGTTAATGCTTACCTTGGTTGATGTGATTGGAACACCTTATTGTGAAATGCATATGTGTATTTAAATTCTTGATGATATGAATGATGTGTATGATTATCATTATGACGATGTGAACCTAGAATCTTATTAGAAGTATTATGTAGAACTTTTATCCTTGTCTGACAAGATAGTTATTAGTCAAGAGAAGTTGATAGTGCAAGTGCCCACCTTATAAATCATAGGGATTGAGGTATTGATGGATTGTGTGTTGAACTGATTGAACTAGATATCAGTGGTACTTGGACGATCCTACTTGGTATATCCGCGATAGGGACCATACGTATTTCATGGGTGATCATGCTTGGTATATCCGCGATAGGTGATCACCGCCTACACGATTAGACTATGCTTAAGGTCCTGCTTGGTTCATCTACAATTGGGGACCATAAGCATTCTAGGGGTGATCATGATTGGTATATCCGCGATAGGTGATCACTACCTAGAGTTAAGATGTAGTATCACTTGGTATATCCGCGATAGGGGACCACATGTTAGACTATGCTTATGGTTCTGCTTAGTTTATTCGCAATGGGGGACCATACACATTCTAGGGGTGATCATGCTTGGTATATCCACAATAGGTGATCACTATCTAGAGCTATAGGATACAATCCTGCTTAGTATATCCGCGATGAGTGAATACTGCCTGCGCATTTAGATTATGCCTATAGTTATGCTTGGTATATTCGCAATGGGGGACCATATGCATATTAGAGATGATGATGATTAGTTGTACTTGGTACATTTCGATAGGTGACCTTATTTTAGTTGGATTCCGTCGAGAATTCTGGAATCCCTACTCTTGCTCATTTCCATAAGGTTAGTTCGGCCTTAGATCGAGTGAATAGTAATTGCTCAAAGTAGGCATCGTGTTTATAAATTAGATTTACCATGTTATTATTTATAATCTAAGTGGGGAATTGTATAGACTTCTTTTATTAAATTTTGTGAGGTAATAGATGAACTTGTTGATTGATTAATGTAATTAAATGTTAATATCTTGCCTCCTTGATTCATCGAATTGATTAATTGGAGTGATTGTGAAATGATGTTGAATATGATTGTTATTAATATGATTACATTAGTTGATCAATGTGACTAGGGTAATGTGCTTTTTTTATTCTTTGATATGTCACATGCTATGAATTGTGATTTTATGTGGAAAACATAATGATTTATATGATGAATGGAATGGAAATCTTGTGTAAGATCCCACATCGCCCAGGGGTGAGGATCCTGTAAGCCTTATATGTACATGCCCGCCTCCAATTAGCACGAGGCCTTTTGGGAGCTCACTGGCTTCGGGTTCCATCGGAACTCTGAAGTTAAGTGAGTTCGTGCGAAAACAATCCCAAGATGGGTGACCCACTGGGAAGTTCTTGTGGGAGTTCCCAAAAACAAAACTGTTAGGGTGTGGTCGGGGCCCAAAGCGAACAATATCGTGCTATGGTGGAGTCGAGCCCGGGCCGAGACGTGACAATTTGGTATCAGAGCCACTCCCTGATCGAAAGTGTGTCGATGAGGACGTCGGGCCCCAAGGGGGTGGATTGTAAGATCTCACATCACCCAGGAGTGAGGATCCTGTAAGCCTTATATGTACATTCACACCTCCAATTAACACAAGGCCTTTTGGGAGCTCACTAGCTTTAGAGTTTGTTAGAATTCCGACGTTAAGCGAGTTCGCTCGAGAGCAATCCCAGGATGGGTGACCCACTGGGAAGTTCTCGTGTGAGTTCCCAAAAACAAAACTGTGAGGGTGTGGTCGGGGCCCAAAGTAGACATTATCATGCTATGGCAGAGTCGAGCCCTGGCCGGGATGTGACATCTTGAATATCATGTGGGTTGTGATGTAGTCTTGAATTTAGAAATTCATGCTTGTCGAGTTCCAATGCTTGATGGAGGAATGCTATGTTTTTCAGTTATAAGGTACGAAGTTAAGTGTCGAGTGTAGTGAATGGTGAACTACGAATGGCTTGATCCCTGTTTAGGGTACATAGGCAGTCTAACGAGGAGGTTAGATGCAGTCATAAAATATACAAAAAATTACTACACAATTCGAATCCTGAGTTGTGCTTTGCTTATATCCCGGAGGCGGGGTATGTTAGATGTACGAGTTTTTGGTGTCGTCACGTGTCGATCCTGGACGTATGTCGAGATCGAGGCATGACATTAAGTGTGCCATTGCTATCTAAAACCAGCAGACTAAAAGTTATTCGGGCATGAATAAACCGGTTACTTGCGCCCCAAGTTACCTGAACTTCTTCGATCAAGGGAAAATTTATAGAAGGGTTAAGTCCAAAAAAAATTCTTTTCTTTGCCTTGGGATCACAGACTTTTGGTTAGTGTAATATGCCTTTTTAAAATGAATTAAGAACAAGGGAAAAGATGGATTTGTTGAAGTTATTGAGCAGAAGCAAAGCAAAGTAAATGTAAAGAAAAGTTAAATGACAACTTTGAAAACTGAAATACTGGTAGGTAAATGCTGGAAATAACTTGTAATGAAAGTGCAAGGTATTTAAAGGTAGAAATTAACACAGCAATGCATAAATATTAAAGGTTCGGACATGTTTCAACATCTTCTGGCACTATTAGTTCCTTGCCAGGCACACCTTCTCCAGTTTACAAGGCAAAAGCTTCAAAACAATAACAATTGAAATCGATTTCACAAAATGAATGCAGCAGAGCTAAAACTAAAATGGAAAAATGACTTGGTCTACAAAAGGAATGTAAAGAAAGTGATAGAGCTTTTAGGAGCCTTTTTTAGGAGTTGATTTGAATGTCCTTCTCATCTGGTTCGACCGCCGCTTTTATAGAGTTTACTTCTCAGTGAATTAAGCTTTTAACTCCTTGATGCATCCCTTCTCTTGCCAAGTGGTTGATGAGATTGCTAGCAGAGGGTGAATTCCCACTTGATCCCCTTGAAATGATGAGTGTTTGCCCCTAAAAGTGCTTTCCCTTCTGAAACATCTTCTCTGCAACATCCCCTAGTTTGATTATTCTTATAGGTTTGTCGCTCATAGCTGCCACGTCATACTAATATTTGAATCTTGGGCCGAGCTACTGTCCACATCTCCTGAAATTAAAGACCCAATAAGTTCTCTAAGGTTTTACGTGGGTTTGGGCCGTTACACAAGCCCAATGTTCATTTTGGGTTCAAACAGAACAACTTAGAAGATATAGGGAAAACAATGAGAGGAAAAATCTAAATAAAAAAGGTGAAAAAGGAGTAAAATCCAGATCTCAAAGTGACACACCTCGACCCAGAAAGTCCACTAGGACACCGAAGTCGAGCTATGTTGGCTGACACCTAGAAGGTGACGAAGCCATAAAGTGTAGTAATGTGGAAAGTGTGAATAAATTTAAACCTAAAAGTGACCCGTGTACCACCTTACAACCGTAGAGAAGAAAAATAATCGTACGGGACAAAGACAATACACAATTCTAGATATTTCAGTAATCAAAACCTAAGTCTCATTCTACTTACGGCAAGAAGTAACCTTTTATAGTCCCTTTGAATCATCTGCCCTGCTTCAGTTCCCTTACCAAACAGGATAAAAGTCTTATCCAAGGCATTCCCTCCTAATCCTGTGTAACAAACGGGTCTGAAATACACCGTCCAAGTAACCCATCACGCAAACGAGCAGGCCCAGTTCGACATAGCATACTCTTAACTTGGACCTAAAATTGGGTTTTCATCGATCAATCAAATGGAGCAATTTTCCCTCTCAAATCGCTCCGTCTCCCTGTCCCTCCTCTCATTCATTCGACTGGTTGAAGCTTTCAAGTATCAAGATTGGCAGAAGCATCCGCAGAAATCCAGAGGGGAAGACAATCCTGGTACTACTTTATCACTGTTTCTCTGTAATTTTCCCGAGAAAGTTTACGCCTTTCGTTTTCCCGAGAAAGTTTCTGCATTTGGGTTTACAGCAATGCATTCATCTCGTCCATTTCTCTTCTGGGTCCTTTTCTTTTTCGTCTCCAACCTCAGTTTCCCTTCGCTTTCTGTCCCGTTCTTTCCTGCGACGAACAATAACCTCACCCTCTTCGGCGACGCTTCCATCACCAACAACGCGATTAGTCTCACTCAAGAACTCACCACCTGCCCCTCCTCCTTCCCTTCTGCTTCTTCTGGGGTTGGAAGAGCATTTTACGCCTACCCAATTCGGTTTCTTGACTCGAAAACCAACGCCACTGCCTCTTTCTTGTGCCGATTCTCTTTCTCAATCACCCCAAGTTCCCGATTGTGTTCTTCTGGAGATGGCATTGCGTTTGTGATCACCCCCGATGTTGATTCTCTGGAATCATCCAGAGGGGGGTATATGGGACTTCCGGAGCCATCCTCAGTGTCGAAAGAATCGTTCTTCGCTGTGGAATTCGATACTAGGTTTGATCCTATGGTTGGTGACATCAATGGGAACCACATTGGTATTGATGTGAACACAGTTGTGTCTGTTGCCTGTGTTGATGTTGTTTCAAGAGGGATTGATTTGACAAGTGGGAGGGAGATTACTGCTTGGATTGAGTACAGAGATGCTGTCAAGATGATTCGTGTTTGGGTCGGATACTCGTCAACTAGGCCTCCAACGCCTCTTCTTGTTGCTCAGATTGACCTCTCCAACCAGTTCAAGGAGTTCATGCGTGTCGGTTTCTCTGCCTCGAATGGGCAGGGCTCTTCAGTTCACGTTGTTGACAGGTGGAGATTCAAGACTTTCGGGTCTCTTCCACCTGGGATTCCTACGGATACTTTTGAAGAAGGGGACTGCTTCATGTGCTCTTCACCAGAAGATTCAGGTACCAAAAGCAGCCTGGAAAATCGTTCCCATGAAAGAAAAACAAAGATGGTGGAGATGGCTCTTGGGTTAGGAGGTTTAGCTGCATTTGTTGTCTCCATACTTGCATTTGTTTTTGTCATTTGTTTTGTGTGTGTGAAGAATAGAAAGGTCACTGCCAGAAGGAGCAGAGAGGGCAAAACTTGTAGAGTTGAGGCGAATAAAGTTCCGACAAGTTTGTCTCTTGCAGAGATAAGATCGGCGACAATGGGGTTTAACCGACACAGGGTTGTCGGGGAAGGGGCATCAGCTAAGGTTTATAAAGGGTCTCTACCCTCTGGTGGAGAAGTGGCAGTGAAAAGGTTTGAGAGGGCTGATGGGATCGGTAGTCTCCGTAATCCTTTTACCACAGAGTTTGCAACTATGGTGGGTTGTTTGCGGCACAAGAATCTGATTCAGCTTCATGGGTGGTGCTGTGAGGGTAATGAGTTGGTCCTGGTGTACGAGTACATGCCCAACGGAAGCCTCAACAAAGTTCTCCACAAAAGCTTCAATTCATCAATTGTTCTATCCTGGAAGCAAAGACTTAATATAGTTCTCGGAGTCGCTTCTGCTCTTGCATATCTTCACGAGGAGTGTGAGAGGCAAATAATTCACAGAGATGTTAAAACTTGCAACATAATGCTCGATGCAGATTTTAACGCCAAACTAGGGGATTTTGGTCTAGCAGAAGTGTATGAGCATAGTTCCATCAGCGCAAGAGAAGCAACTATACCAGCCGGAACAATGGGATATCTTGCTCCGGAATATGTTTATTCAGGTGTTCCAACTGTCAAAACTGATGTTTACAGCTTTGGAGTGGTGGTGTTAGAGGTGGTGACCGGGAGAAAGCCAGTGGAGGATGATGGAACAGTAGTGGTTGATTGGGTTTGGAGCATGTGGGAAAAGGGGAAACTGATCGAAGCTGCTGATCCGCGGTTGATGAGGAAGTTTGATACTGTAGAGATGGAGAGGATGCTGATGACTGGACTTGCTTGTGTGCACTCAAACCATGTGAAGAGGCCAACGGTGAAGGAAGCTGCAAGGATTCTTAAAGGAGAAACGCCTCTTCCTCTGCTGCCACCAAGAAAACCAAGGGTAAGCCTGCGCCCTTTTTTTCCTGAAGACTCTGAAGAAATCCCGTTTTTCTGTGGTGTTCGGCCAAGTCTTGAACTTGACGATGTACAATATTTGACTCCGCAGAGCCACTTTGGCAAGGATTAGTAGCTCGTACTAGATCAAGTAACCTCACAATTAGTAGGATTTCAGTGCAGTTTGCAACAGAGAAATTAGGTTTGTTGTTTTGGAATCTTGAGTTGTTTGATGTCGTATAGAAATGAAATGAAACGTTCAGTGTTTAACAGAACTTTTCCTTGTTTGTTTAATCATGATTGGCATTGTCTCAAGCATTTTGTTGTCATAGCTAATGGACTTATTAATTCAAATGATGTACGAAAGATTGAATTATGTTTCGTTTTTCCTCTAAAGCATTCGGTACAGCAGCTAGATAGGATTGGCACGTCCAGTTTCCATGAAGCTGAATAAGTCAAATTCTTCCTTCGTATAAAAAGTTGAATTCAACTCCCTGATCTTAATGTTTATGCTGCTTTCAGAAAATGAACCTCAACAACAACAATAACAACAACAAACAAATTTCCCAGTGGGTGGGGAAGATTATTACTGACATTAAGCAAGATAAATCACATTGATGTTCAGAAACTTGTGGTTCATTCTTGTACCAGGAAGAAACATAGAGGCCAACTCCACGCCACTCGGATAGCATTCGTTGTACTTCAAGTCCGCCTTTGCCAATTCTTCCCAAGTTTATGATCCAACTGACTTTACAGTGAACTGAAATGAAAAACTATTGCAGTTAGAAATTGAGCAGATTTTTCTTTGTTAGTGTCAGATTTATGTATAATATTTTAGATTTGGTGAGGAAGAATTTGGAATTGGAATTTTGGCTTTTGAATTTTCTGGGAAGGGCTGAGAATTACACAGAGAATTTCAGACGAAGTGATTTTTCTTCTTTCACACATGAGAAAGGGCAGCTGAATTGGCCAAGTTTTGCTGAGGATCTTGAAAAACAAGACAAAAGGTAATTCCTAGCCAGTTGGCACATGATGGTGGAGGAAGCTCCACATTTACTGAATATCCCACAATTTGATTACTGAACCACTCCGGAATTTCACTTCTAGGGATTACAAATCCCATCTTAGAAAGTCAGTAGTTCTGTAGCAGAAGAAAGATAAATTATTTTGAGAGAGAGAGAGAGAGTACCGAGTGGAAAATCTTAGAATCCTTGAGAGTTTTGTGTTAATTCAGCCTTCATCTGGAGCCAATGCAGTGCAATTCTTGCAAGTGAACTCAAAATCATACAAATTGGTGAATCTCCTGCTCAACTTGGATGGATCTGACAAACTTCATAAGGAAGTACAATCCTCTACATATACATATAATTCGCTATGTGATGGAAGAGGTGGCAATTTTTGAAGGCTTTTGCACCTCCGCAGATAAAGAGAACAAAGCTTAGAAAGGTCTAATGCTTTCAAGTAGACTGACGAAATTATTTCCACTAAGATCCAACCTTTCCAAAAAGGACAAGCAACCAATATCTTCGGGGATATCCCCCTCACAGAGTTCAGAGTCTCTTATCACAAAGTGTGTCAAAGAGCATAAATGATTTAGAGAAGATAACAGCAAACGCCAACAAGAAAGAGGATCATGATTACTCTTTACAATTTCTAGACGTTGAAGATTTTTCATACCCACAAGCGGCTCTCTCGCTGTGGTTCCACCTAATTCAAGCGTCTCTAAGTGATCCATGTCTCCTGGGAGTGTCAAATTTTGAGCATCCTTTCACATTGAGGCTTCTAAGTGACTTCAAATTACAAATAGCCTTTGGAAGGTTCAAGAAATTTTTGCAATTCCGTAGACTCAAATCTTTAAGGCTAACTAGATGTCCAATTGACGAAGGTATTTTCTCGATCGCAGTCCCACCTAAGTCTTTCCTGCACACATTTTTCATCTGCTCCCCAAATTCTGGAATCTTTTTTACATTTGAGCAGCAAGCAAGATTTAAAGATTCAAGAGAATCCATTTCAACCTCAATTGGGAGGCTCTTAATGCTTTCACAAGTAAAAAGTTCAGGACTTTAAGAGCCTGTTTGGTACTCTACTTGAATCCAACATTTTAAACTCAAAAACAATTTTTAAGTTTTAGGCCTTAAAAACTTATTTGGTAAGACTATTTTAAAAAAACTGAACTTAAAACTAACTAAAAAATATAGTATATTATCTAAACTTAAACTCACTCTTTTCTTTTCTCTCCCTCCTCCCCTCTCACTCCTAATCTATTTCTCTTTTCTTCTTTCTCTCTCCCCCTTCTCCATTTTTTTTATACATTTTTCATCTCTCCTTCAATCATCTTTCTTCATTATCTCGATTCTTTCTTTCACTCCTTTTCCTCTCTATCTCCTCTGATCCTCTCACTTCTTTTTCTTTCTTCCAATCATCTCACTTTCTTTCCTCCTCTCACCTCTTTCTCTCTTTATCCCCTCTTTTTGGATCTCTTTATCCAGTTTAAGTTGTAAGATTTAAAAATTTTAAATCGCATACCGAAAATTATTTCTAAGAAAAATTCTTAAGAAAATTTTTGAGAAATTATAAAAAAATTCAAATAGAATATCAAACAAGCCCTAAATCTTTTTAAGGACGACAACACAAGGGTGTATCTCTACTAAATTCTTGCAATACCGAATATGTGACATCCCGTTCCAAAATTTCCAAATCTTTGACGTGAAATGACGCTTTTACCCTCGAACACGCGGAAAAGGGTATGGTTTTGGATTTGGTTGTGGGCTTGGGTGCCCTAATCACTTAGGCCCAAAATTGGGCTGATATTTAACATACATACACACGTACCCACACATGCACACACGTACACATCTCTGTTTTCTCTCCTTCTCGAACACTCTCTCACTCTCTCCTCACTGTTTCGTACGGACAATCACACCGCACTTGAACAAGGCACGGATCGACTCCAAGGATCATGTAATCGTGTTCCCTGAGACGTGGTGAGTACCCTGCTGGTCTTGGTTTGGCTCGGGACATTGTAGAACTTAGGAAACCCGAGCACTTCTTAACAATACTGTTCATGTACTTTTATTCCAGGGCATTTTAGACGAAACTAAGATCACAGCGAGGCTTAGGATCTTCCCAGGAACCTCGGAGCACTTCGTTTGCTCGTGTTGGACGTCGGGATCGCCGGGTTCGTGACTGGCCGGTTTTGGAGAAATTCTTCGACGCATTTCTCGTCGTTTTTCGAGGTATCTAAGGTTATAGGAATGTTCTACGTTGAATTTTAAGCTTATAGGAAGAAAAATCGTGGAAAAAGGATGAAAAATGAGTGAGTTATGGAGTTTTGAAGTTTCACCGGAAAATGTCGCCGGAAAAACCAGTCTGGCGCCGGCGCCGGCGACGGTCGCCGGAGCTGGAGGTAGGGGGTGACGGAATATTCCGTCAAAGTTGACGGAATATTCCTCACGCCGTCAGTTATTTCTAACGGAATCCGTTAGAAGATAACGGAATATTCCCAACGGAATATTCCTGAGCCGTTAGGGTTCAGGCGCGCGTGCGAGGCACGTGCCGCGCGTGGCCGGCGCGTGGCGGCGCGTGCAGTGTCCAAAAATTATTTTAAAAATATCAAGACGCTCGTGACGTCGTGTAGGTCGCGTTGGTATATTCAAATACTAAAATTGACCTTCGTATGAAAAGTTAATTACGTAGTTCGGTTATGTGCTATTAATGACCGTTTTGCAGTTGTTTCACATATAGGTGAGACGTACCCAGAGGACGAGCGCATTCATTCTAGGCTCGGGGGATACGACCCGTCGACATACCAGTGAGTGGGCTTTTGTTTTCAGTATATATATATTATAATATTGGCGTTTTTCCCAGAAACGCAACTTGCATGATTTATAAACGGAAATGGTTTTATAATTATATCGCCATGTCGTATGCCAATTATATTTTTATAAATATGATTATGATTGCATTTGCTATGCTCCGATGCCGAGGACGGCCAGGTAAGTCAGGTAAGTTCGATAATAGTGTTGAGATGATGATAGATAGTGAGTTAGCTCATCACCTGCACCTCGGGTGTTAGTGCTCCGCCAGAGTAGGGCCTAGCCTTCACGTGATCGTTCACCTCACGCACCGTACGCTCACCTTGGATCCAAGGCAGGTGCCTAGCCTGTCGTACAGACCACTATAGGTGGTTCCGACTCGTAGGTGACCCGCGATTCGTCGCACAGCCTTCACGTGATCGTAGCACTGAGCGTAATATTATACACCTAGCCTGTCGTACAGACCACGATAGGTGGTTCCGACTCGTGTGCAGGATAATAATTGATAGTGATTGAGGATGATGGATGAGCTATAGGTTCAGCCGTACAAGTCACTAGAGGTGACTCCGGCTGATATTACATTAGGGATACTTCTGATTTTATTACCTGACTGATGATGATGATTTTGCTGAATTGGTATATCGACATGGCCTATCATTGAGATTTGATAATTGATTATGATTCTGAGACGAGTTTTCGTACATAAATTTATATACGTACTATTTTTCTGGGAAAATTATATTGTGTTACAGCGAAGGGTTATTTAAGGATTTTATGAAATGATTTTTGAAAGTATTTGTTTTTGCCCACTCACATTTTCTGTTTTGCGCCCCACCAGGTTCTAGGTAATCACGACGTGGACGGCTATCGAGGCACCGAGGCAGTTCTGACAGACCACCACTGAAGTAGGGTTTCTTTAGTAATTATGTTGTTTTGTTTAAACGACTGCACCTAGGATCGGCTCTGTAACCTTTCACTATCACACTTTCTTTCGATATCACTCCTTATCATATGTATATTATCAATCTAACTTCCACTACGGCATTTCATGCATAAATTACTTCTGCTGACGTTTTTGGCTACGTCACTCGCACGTGACGGCCAGCACGCTTCGACCCTGGGTCAGGGTGTGTCAAAATAACCAACACCACAAGATTTGGAAGACTGGGGTACTCTTGAATTTATAAGAGTAGCTAAGATCGATATATTTCAAATTAGGTAAGTCCTGGACAACACCGATAAGGTTCAAACCATATAAATAAATAAATGATTACTTTGTAAATTAAATAGCACTTACTCAAGGGTGGATAATATTAGGTAAGGGAAGCCTAATAAAAAAAAAGTCATGTGTTCCATATTTTTAAAGTTCTAAGAAAATTTTTTAAAAAGTTTTTCATTTTACCACCTTTAAATATTGTAAAATCCTAACTTTCATATTTAAAAGTTTTTTTCGTTCCGCTTTCATGCCAAATTTTTTTTTAATTGTTTTAGTACTTGCGTTAGTTTTTTTTGTCAAGAACTTAATTAACTAATGACGTGGCTCATTGGCTTTGCATCCACTTGGCATAGTAATGCTATGAGTGCACGTGGACAATTAAAAATTAAAAAAAAAATTGGCATTCAACACCATAGAGAATTTTCAATGTGATCGGTACACGGGAGTGGTATACTACGTGTCACATAAATGATGAAATATATGTGTTAAAAAGTTAATAACTTAAAAAATAAAATTTCTCACCACTTATATAAAAACATGTAGTTTACCCTCTGTGTTCCAGTCACAACTAAATTCTTCTTCATGTTGACTGTGCATCCACTTGTGAGTGCACGTGGACAATTAAAAATTTTAAAAAAAAGGCAATCACCACGAGAAAATTTTCAGTGTAACCAATACACAAGGTTGTACACCACGTGTCACTATATAAATTATAGAATATGTGTGCTAAAAAATAAAATTTATCACCACTTATATAAAAACACGTAGTATAACTTTCGTGTTTTTGTCACAACGAAATTCTTCTTCCTGTTGACTGTGCATCCACTTGGCACAGTGACACTGAGGGTGCGTTTGGTACGCGGGACAGGACAGGACGGGACGGGACGAGGCGTTCCGTCCCGCATTTGGTACGCCTAAAACGAGTGGAACGAGGCGTTCCACGGGACAAGTTTTGGATGATTTTTGGTTCCACCTCCCCCCCCATGGAACGGGGTTGTTCCACGTCTGTGGGACAGAAATTTTTAACATTTTAGGACAACAATGCCCCTTGTCTTTTTCAAAATTTACAACATCCGTCCCATCCTGTTCCGTCCCGTCCCGTCCCGTCCCGTCTACGTACCAAACGCACCCTGAGTGCACGTGGACAATTAAAATTTTTAAAAACTTTGGCAATCAGCACTAGGGGTGGTTCGGTATGGGATTCCATACCGAAACCCTTGTCCCGATTCCCAAACCAAAATTTTCGGGAATCCCAATTTGAATACCGATCCCAAACCAAATTTTCGGGAATCCCAATTTTCGGGAATCCCGAAATAGTTTCGGGATTTCGGGACAAATCGGGAATCCCGAAATGGTTTTGGGCTTTTGGACTAAAATTTGACATATTATGCTTATATAACTCATTGAATGAATTGTTAGATTGTGCAAACATATCAAGCAAGTCTCATTCACATTCTTGGAAGTGATAGATTCTGCAGGCTGGTTAGTCTGAGACTGAGAATCTATTGCATCTCTTGCTAGTTTAAATGCAAATATAATCTCATATCGGGGCACAAGCAGTGGATTGCAAACTGTAAACTTTGCTTGAAGGCTCTTAACCTGACTAACAAGCATTGCTACCTTGCGCTGCTTTGTTGTCCATTTACCAGTAATCTGCATATGTAAAATACATATTTACAATGCCAACAAGCTCCATTTATTGGTGTAAACAGTAAAGAGACTCAAGCATAGTAACTAGTTGATCCAACATTCTTGGTTTCGACATAAATGAAACAACATTGCTTATGTCATATCATAATTCATAACATATTCCATTCTCTGTAATAAGTTCAAACCATAAAGTCCATAATCAATTATAAAAGAATAATATATATGTATAAATATATATATATATATATATATATGTATATATATAATAATTAATAATATATATTTTCGGTTCGGTATGGGATTCCCGAAATATCGAAAAGCCAATCCCGAATCCCGTACCGAAATTTTGGGATCGGTTCGGGATAGCATCCCAAAAATTTCGGGAATTTCGGTTTGGGAAAGTTTTGGTTTGGGATCGGGATTTTTTCGGTTTGGTTCGGGATTTTCGGGAATTTTTTCCACCCCTAATCAGCACCACCGCTGATGCTCCACTCCCGAAATTCTTCTTCCTGCTCCAAGAACTCAGCGTCTCCCTTGATTTCAAAATTCTGTGTTATCCCGAAAACGACGTCATTGCGGTAGAGCGCCAAGGAGCTGAGCAGTAGGTGAGAGAAGTTTCGGGTGAAGTTTCACTCAATTCTCCGCCGAATCCGACATTGAAACCGCCCTCCAGGTCCCTCCCTCTCTCTCTCTCTCTCACTCACACACACGCAATTTCACTAAATTTGATCTCTGTTTGGTTTCTGAGAAAAAATCCGAAATTTTGGAGAAGCTAGTAGCTGATCCTGACGAGATTCCTGAGATTTTTACGGGGAAGTTAGGTTTTTTCTCCCTTTAGTGTGTTGAGTGAATTGGATTATTGTTTGATCTGCAGAAAACAAATATTGCTTCGAAATCCTCTCTTTCTCATCCGCCCTCCCCCGCCAGGCCGTCCAAGATGCCGCTGAAATCCTCTCCGATTCCGGCTATGTGAAGATAAGGTGCAGATCTTTCCATCTCCTTTTTTTACTTGCTTTGCCAACTCCCGAGCAGGTGCAAGCACCAAAACTTTTGGAAGATAACCAGTCCGCCTACAAAAACAGAAATTCATCACATGATTTTTAGGATAATGCTCAAAAGGGTTCCAACAAACACTAAGCACCAAATTTCAACGAAATAGATAAGAGAAGCAAAACCAGAGAGAGAAATGAAGCACCTGAATTGGGAAAAGGCTTGAGTTCCGCCTCTTCACTGATCACCGAGTTCGGAGTCGCAATTGCCGAACAGACGACAACGGACCCCTGCCTGATCAACCCACTCTTGCCTCTCAAAACACTGTTGAAGCGCGGCCTCTCCAGGAACATAAGCGTAAGAGTTAGGGGTGGAATTTTTTCCCGAAAATCCCGAACCGTCCAGAAATTTGACCGAAAAATGCCCGAACCGAATTTCCCAAAAAATTTGGTTCCCGAAACCGAACCCGTCCCAAAAGTTTCGATTTGGGATTTGGCCACATCTTTGAAAACTTTCGGTAATCCCGAACCGAACCGAAATTATACATATATATATATATATATATATTTTTAATTAGAAATTACTTGAACCGTTGGATTTGTTAAGATCAAATCCAACCATCCATTGAGTTAGGTTAGGTCATTTGTTAGGTTGATGTTATCTCTCTCTCTCAGACTCACTCAGTCACTCTTGCTCTCGCTCACTCTCTCGGTCTCTCCGCTCTCGCTCACAGTCCCTTTCTCACAGTTAGTCGGAGCAAACCCTCTCGCTGTCTCCTTCCTCTCCAGAAATAGTGTCCTCTCACACTCGGTCGTGGTCCTCTCCAGACGCTCTCCTTTCGCGCTTGCTCTCCCGGCTGAAGTCCAGGTTCGTCTTCGTCTTCTTCTTCGTTTGAATCCCACCAGTTTTCTTCTCTCTCTTTCACAGTCTCACTCACAGTCCCGCCGCCCGTGCTCCCATCGCTCGATGCCGACTCACACTCTCACTCACAGTCCCGCCGCCAGTGCTCCCGTTGCTCCACTCCTCCGTCGAATCCACGCAGCTCCTCATCCTTCACGACTCACGCAAACGCAGGACAAGAAGGAACCAATTGAGTCCTAAAATCCAGGTTAGGATTTTTTATTTTCACTGGGTTTTGTTCTTTAGCATTTTCGGATATTGAATGCCTCTTTAATGGAGTGTGAACATATTCGGAATTAGGGAATGCCTCTTTAATGGAGCAATTTCGGATATCGAATTCTGAACTATTTGCGTATTTTGTTGAGTTATTGCAAATTGGTTCAACTGATGAACCAAAAATTAACTTGATTATATTCTGAGATAAATATGTGTTTGACTTTGATATAATATATGTGTTTATGGAATGTGTGTGATATATTATGGAATGGATCAGTTTATGGATCAATTAACTTGCTTTAATCTTATATGAATATTATATATATGCTGAAGTGTGTTGTGATATATTATTGTTCATTATCAGGATGGACAGGTCTGTTAGTGGTAGTGGTAGCCAATCACAATCTACTAGTACACCTAGGACTCTGGATTCGAAACAACCATTGTTGTCACAAGGGGTGATGGGGGATCAAGTTGCCGCTCACACTTTCAATCAAAAAAGACTTGATATGAAATGTGTGAAGTGGATAATAAAAGCGGAGATGCCTTTTAGGGTGGTTGATCAAGAGGACTTTAGAGATTGGATCCATGACTTGAATCCAAAGTACAAGCTTCCAAATAGGCACAAGGTGGCGGCGGTGGTTTTAGAATTGTATTTTACAGAGAAGGAAAAAATCAGGAGTGTGGTTGATTCATCAACAAGGGAAAGGGGCCGAAGGGACAAAACGGAATGAACTTACTTAAGCTTCATTTTGGTTTCATGCACTTTCTTGCTTATAAACTATGTAACTTAATCTAAATTCATTCGGAAGTTTGGTTTGTAAAACTTAACTTATTTCATTTTGGTTGCATGCACTTTTAATCAACTAGTTTGGTAGACAATTGTGAACTTAAGCTTAACTTGTTAGTTGCTGCTTCCTTAGTATGAAAATTGAAACAGATAGTACTGTGAAACTAAAATTGTGATATTGTGAAACTGAAACAGGTAGGCTGCTTGCAATTGTTAACTTTTTTTTTTTTTTTTTTTGAAAAATGGGTGGGTTTACTTGTTCAAGAGCTTAAAATTGTAAAAAGTTTTAAAAGCCTAACATTTTGGGCTTCAATGCCCAATCCCGAAGTGACCCAAAAATTCCGAAACACTTACGAAATCTCGAATTTCGGGATCCCAAACGTTTCGGTTCAGTTTCGGGATATAAAATCCCATCCAGAAATGTTTTGGTTTGAAATTTGAGTTAGCGGTTTCGGTTCGGGATCCCGACCCAAACCACCCCTAGTAAGAGTAGCACTGCTCGTCGGATCCGCCGCTCTTCTGTACAGCTGGTTGCACGGAGTCTGGGGATATATAGAGGTAACTCCGATAATAATGGTTTAACAACGCTCTTCAATAATGGTTTAGCAACGCTCTTCGCTCCGCTCTGCTTCTTCCTTCTTTATTATCTTTGCACGAAAGGTGTTTGCTGAAATTCCTCAGAGAAGAAAACGAAGAGGAAGAAGATGGAGGAGCAAGGTGTTTAATTTTTATTTATCATTTTTATTTTTTTTGTTTTTAAGTTTATAATTTCCTAGAATAAAAATTCTACACAGTCATTATCCCCTTGGGACCACAGTTTCATATTAGAGTTAGGAAAGTAAAAATTATCCAAAATAAAATAACATGTTCATTATTTTTTAAAATAATAAAATATGTGTTAAAATGTTATTGGACAAAATCAAAAAGTGAATGATGACTAGTGAATACACAAGTATTTTTACCAAAAAAAAACCCAAGTATTATCTTTTATTTAATACTACTCTTACCTTTTTTTTCCCTTCCAATGCCGAACAAGATTGCTTTTCTGCATCTTAAGTTGAGTAAGCAAGCGAGTGTGAAAGTCGGTTGGAAGAAAATTAGAAGGATAGAAACTCCCGTTTATAATTCTCAAGGAACATGGAAGAGATTTGGGGCTTTAAGAAAAAGATCAAATCATCGAATTCCAAAAACTTCAGTCCACTCATTTTATAGAAAGGCTTTACAATTCCACTGGTGTACCTCTGCTACTTTAGGCAGGTGTAAGGATATGGTTTCAATTGCTCTGGACCTCCAACAATTGAGAAAAAAAGAACAAATTAATTTAACATTCAAGTATAATAAGTTGTCAAAAGAATCATATCTTCTTTCAAACTTGGTATTTAACTTCTTACCGTATTGGTCGTGAATACATGAAAAATGTCATTGTAAGGCCATAACTTATTGTGTAGATCATGCTCTTTAGACTCGTGACCAATAATTGTCCATGCCATTTCTTGTATCAAATCATGCATCCATATGAATTTTTGGTGATCTTAATAGAGGATAGAGCTCTCAATTAGTACATCTATAATAATACGACTAGAAATTCCAAATGAATTATCTAGTATTTCAATTACTCGCTTCATGTATTTACCCTTGTGGAGACATGCAACATTGAGAAAAATGCTCTTCTCCATCTCTTCTAGTCCATCATAACTTATTTTAAGTTTAGAAAACTAGATTTTAATCCTGAAATAAGATGATGTTTAGAAAAAATGTCTAATACAAGATTAAAAATTTATTTTAGTCCATATACTCTATTTAATGGCAGTATATGTATTTAATGTCTTTTTTTTATTTATAATTTTATGATGTTCAAAAATAAAATTTTAAGATTATATTATAAATTTTAATTCTCATTATAGTAAGTATCTCATATAAGAAAATATTTTCGTAAAGATTTTTCGGTACAATTATGTTTTTGCATATTGTCTTATGTGCCACTAATTCATTGTAACATATTTAGGTACGAACATTTCAGTACACTAGTGTAGTATAATATGTTTAGGTATGAACATTTTAGTACACTAATTTAGTATAATATATTTAGGTACAGACATTTCGGTACACTAGTTTAATATAATATATTTAGGTACGGGCATTTCGTTACACTAGTTTAGTATCATATATTTAGGTACATAATTTTCGGTACACTTATGTTTTTGCATATTTTCTTATGTGCCACTAATTCACTACAATGTATTTAGGTACTATAATATATTTAGGTGCAGATATTTTGGTACACTAGTTTAGTGAAATATATTATGAAACAAACGTTTGGGTATACTAATTAGAAGAAGTTAAATAAAATTAATAAATTAAAATGTGTATAATAATAAACTTAAAATTTAATGTAATGACATTAAATAAGATATATATTAAATATTAAATAAAAAATAAAAAATATAATATGAATTTGAATTAAGTACACATTAAAAGACTAAAATCAATATCCAATCTAACACCAAGTTTTTATTAAATTTTAATATTCTTCAAGGATTAAAGTTCAAAAACCCTTTTTAAGTTTATCAAAAATTGCTGGATTAAGAATTTTTGATAGATTATCCTATTCACTATTCCAAGCATCCAGCCCTCTCTTAAACAATGCCGGCCTAAACGTTTTAAGAGCTAATGGAAGACCTCCAGCATGATTAATAAAATACTTAGATAGTTCCAAAAAATATTCCTCAGGTTGACCTTTTTTAAAGGCACGCAGGCTAAAGAGCTCAAGTGCTTGGGTATAATTCAACCCTGCAACTTGTATGATGTTGCTATACCATGTTGGACTAGCAAATGTTGATTCCTAGTTGTAACGATAACTCTACTCATACCAAACCAACCTTGATTTCCATCCAATACTTCAAGTTGCTTTAATTTAGGGAATTTTAACGAAACAATCTAGGTAGTGTTCACTTTAATGAAAAAAGACATTTTTACTCTGAAAAGTCACTCTTAGTACTATTCACTTACAACACTTATTTGTCATTTTGATAAAAACTCAAAATTTTCAAGTCATTTTCATTAATTTTTTTTTAATTTATCCACGTCATCAAGTACGAGAAGAACCTTTTTATTGCGTAAAAACTTTCTCAGTGAGAATGCTGCTTACGCACTCTTCATCCCAAAATTCTGCGATCCTTTCCTTCAAGAGTGGGAAAACAAGTCTTTGCTAGATCAACTATACCACTTTTCGCACAAACCTCTCTAACATTGGCAAGAAAACAATGAACTTCAAAATGATGGCAGATTTTATCATAAACTAGCTTAGCGAGAGTTGTCTTGCCTACGCCACCCATCCCCGTTATCCCAATAAAGCGAACATCATTGACATAAGAGCTAATAGCAAACTTAGTTACTTGAGTGAATAATCGGTTCCAACTAACTTCTGTGAGGAATCAGATGGCTTGAATGTAGCTTGCACTTTTCTCCACACGCATTTGACGATGTCTTCAATCAGCTCACTTTCACACCTGGAAGGAAGAATAGTATAATAAGTTAACCAAACAGGGGCACCAAAGCAAGAACAAGAACAAGAACGAAACATTCAAATATGCATGCCTACCTAAAATTCTTCAAAAGCCACCCAGAAATTTTGGATGCTTTTTTAAAATCTGCTCTCCATTGGGTCACCTCCTTTTTGTCTTCGGTACTAATGAACTTTTCTTCATGCTTTGCGAAGGCTTGACAAAATATCCCCGCTGATTTCCTACGTCAGATGGATCTGTGTGTCATAAATTAAGGACCGGCATAATTGATTTCCTCACTTCCATGCGTTGAAGAATGTTTGTGAGTTCGTCCAAGCACCATTTGGAAGAAGCATTGTTTGGCGACAGAATACAATTGCAACATTCAATTCTTTGACTGCACTCGGGAGCTCAAGAGGAATACTAGTTCCTCTTTCAAGCTCTCCGTCGTCAACGTAAGTTGTAATTCCTTGGTACTTGCAGAATTCATGGTATAAATAGGATACAAAACCCTTGCGGGTGTCTCTCAAAAACACATCATACCTCCATCGAGCAAGTAAAAAGATAGAGGACCAATGTTTAAAAATTTAAAAAAAGAATTCAAAATTTAAATCTTATTTTGGTAATTACAAGATGCATTCGTAACAATAAGGACTCACTGCGGTCAAATATTTGACTTAGTGCCAACACATACTTGACAGTTAGATTTGATCTTAGAGTTGTTGATAACTCAGTTTAAGCCGTTGAATCATATTTAATTATCAGAATATGGGTTCTGCAAACAAAAACAATAGTCAATGAACAAGTAAAACAAAAATGAGCAAGGAAAAGAAAATAGAAACTTTAAATCTTGTTTTGGTAATTGAAAATGTATATTAAGTAAAAGAGATTAAGGACTCAGAAAATACCAGACAAATAAAATATAGGATCAACACAAACTTTCACAGGTAGAGAGAAGTGACAAATGGCAAGGAAAGAAGTAGATAAATCACACTGAAAATTCTCACACCAAAGTTGTAGCAAGAGAAGAAACTGAAAGAGAAGAAGGAAAGGAAGAAAATGGGAGAACAACCGAGTACTTCTACTAGTAGTTGTGGTGGTGGGGAACACACGGTTTAGCGTCTGTCATAGTATGAGATGGTGGATTACTTCTTTGACCAAGAAAAATTAGTATGATTGTTAAGCTAAGTAGGAGTAAAAGGACCAAAATTCTATGGTGATTTTTATTTAGTATGAGATATTCTGATGTTTTAATTGTTATATTTTGGTGCTTGTACTTTTAACAAAGATTTAACAGTTAAAATATTTGAAATATTTCATACTCTTTAGTTACCGCAAACATTTCAAACAATTGGTGATGTTCCCAAAAAAACAGAGAAGCGATAGATTATAAATGGTTAAACAATTATTATTACTCACTCGTTTTTTTATACGAGATTGAGAGGGGGACTGGTTTTGGTTAATTTCACTTTCAAGTTTTGGTCACACTAACCAATGATCAAACGATGTTTATTTGATCCGCTTTGACTCATTCCGGTTTGGCCGTTTATTTTGACTCAAGCCAATTGATTGGCTGTTTTAATATTGGTTTCATTTGACTGATTTGAATGTTTCATCATATAAGTATAAAGATAAACTTCGATTAAAAAAGAGCCTCTTTCCTTGGAGGAGCCGTCCATTTTTGGACACTTCTTACATGCTAATTCATAAAAATAGGGATCAAAACACTTTATATACTTACAAGAGTATAAGATTATCGTAGTATAGCAGTTCTAACAAAGTCATTCTCTTCAATAATTGAATGAATAATTTATGTTAAATCAAATCTTAATTAATTATTTAAAACAAAATTTGAGAAAAAGTTGATTTTGTGATTCAAAATAATAAAAACGAATTTTAAATTAAAAACAATTAAATAAATTGCAAAGTAGAGAAAACAAAAGAAAATAGTTTTGAAAATCAATTTATGCACTAGGGTTCCGTCGTTACCTTAACAATCTTACGTAGTTCTTCCAATTACTTATGACTTGCACATGCATATTTGAAAGTTAGTTTTTCTAATATATGCCTAATTGGACCCCCAACATAAAGTGTATATCAAACATGCAATCCATCTGTGGTATTCATATCAAATCTAAACATGCATGACTCATTAAGTTTATTGAAACCTTTTGAAAAATCATCCAACCTTTAAGATGTAGTATTCATCCTAAGTGAACTTGCACTTATTAACTAATAATTAGCTCTACAGAGGCTTTCAACAAAGGACCTTTCCTTTGACTTCTGTCTTACAAACAATAAAAATTTATAAGTAAATTGTAGTAATGATTCATCAACTAAAAAACTATTATCATTGGTCCCTCAACTCATCAAAATGTGTAGCTATGGTCTTTTTTGTCAATTTCGTTAGAATTTTGTAAAAATAAGTTGTGTTGGAAAGACCATTGCTACAGTTAGGGTCCCTCAACTCATCAAAAGGTGTAGATATGGTTCTTTTCATCAACTTCATCAAAACTTTGTGAAAATGAGTTATGTTGAAGGACCATTACTACAATTTGGTTAAAGTTGAGAGACCATTTCTCCAATTAAGTTAAAGTTGAGGGACCATTTCTCTAATTTGATTAAAGTTGAGGGACCAATGGTAATAAATATTTAGTTGAGGGACCATAGCTACATGTTTTAGTGAATTGAAGGATCAATGGTAATAAATATTTAGTTGAGGGATCATTGCTCTAATTGAATTAAAGTTAAGGAAGCATTGCTACAATTTACTTAAAATTTAATTATGGTTTCGGCACTTGATTTTTGACAAGTTCTTAAGCTATGTTACCCGGATGGTTTTGTTTTATAATTATTAAGTACTAGTAACTTGTTTGGATGACTAATCAGCTTAATAATCAAGGAAAATAATTCTCGCCGGATCATTTTTCTGGTAATCTCATGATCTTGATTATTTATCGTACATCATGTGGTCAAAAATTATTTTAAATTTAAAATTTAAAATTAAATATAAATAGTACTTAACAAAAACTAATCATGCGATGTACAATGAACGATTACTATCACGAAACTCCTAGAAAAAAAATCGAGTTCTAAGAAGCTTCGTTGTTTGGGGCGCGTTATCTTTTTTTCAACTTTCTTATCAAAAAAAGATATTCATGTCTCTTTATTTTTTTCTAAAAAGTAAAAGGTAATGATTCGTCTCCCACTAATCTGGGCTTTTTCACACGAGCATCCGAATGTCAATTTCTCCTTTTGATATATGGGTGTGATCAGTCTGCCCAATGCCTCCCACAAAACATGATTGGCCTTGCTACTGTCATTCCAAATGTTCCTAGTGTAGCCCTGACTCGAGGGCTCACCAAACGGGCTTTCGATTTCTGCATAAAATTAGAAGCCTAAGTAGTGTTTGATGGCATATTGAATCATCGAGAGCAGGATTCACATGTCCCCTTCCTTGTACAGAACCTAAATATGATTGACATGTTCTAACATAATGCATAATGATCTATGAGTTTGTTTTCCTTCCAAGTCTGCTTTTACTTCTCTCCCTCCAATACCACGATATAAGTTTCAAATAAAAACTATTCTTGATGACAATTTTCACGAGGCTAATCTTCATGAGGTAAATAAAGGGTAACATCTAAAAGTGTTCTGACACAAGAGACCTTATTTTTTGATTTTTTGATTCTTAATTTTTGGCTTTCGAAAAAAATTATTTTGGCAACTACTTTCAGTTTTTATTTTTTAAAATGAAAATTAAATCTAGTTTCTCGAGCTTTTTGTAATTTCAGTTTTTTTTAATTTTTTTAATCTAAAAGTGTTGTAGTTGTATAAATGACAAAAGGCAAGTAAAGAAGCAAAAAAAATCACAACGAAAATTCTCACAACAAATAGGAAATTAAGAGAGGTAAGAATGGAAGTAAATGGGAGAAAGATGGACAACAAAGTAATTCTAGTGGTAGTGGTAGTAGTAGTAGTGGGGACCACATGATATAGTCGAGATAGTGTCGGTGAATTATTTCATTGACAAATAAAAGTTTGATGTCTCCAAAAAAAAAAAAAAGTTACTATGACTATTTTACTTAAGTAGAAGCAAAAGGATCAAAATACCTTCGTGGTCTTTAGTATGGGATACCCCATTGTTTTAGCTGTTATATTTTGTTATTTGTAATTTTAACAAAAATTTAAATAATTAAAACATTCACTACTTAATAAGCGAGTACTATAAAGTTTCCAAACAATTGGTAATGGTTCCCCCCTTCCAAAACAAAAACCCATTCACCTGAAGTACATGCTACAGCTCCCCCTCCCCCCTCAAATAAAAAAGAAAAAGAAAAAAGGAGAAGCTAAAAAAAAGTTGAAAGACTGACTCTGATTTCCCCGAAGTGTAGGGACAACTATTTTCTACCAAAAAAATACTGACCGAGAAATTTCGAGGAAGCTTCCCTGGTGGGCCGTTGTTATCTTTCTTCACCTTTTCAGTTCTCACCAAAGTGATTGGATGCAAGGCTTCTGACTTCTCTGGAAGTTCCTAGCTTTCTAATCAGAAATTATATTCATGTCTCTGTTTTTTTTTTTTTTTTTTTTTTTTGAAGTGGAGAATAATTATGTCACTCCTTAGGGGTGCAACTTGGACAGGTTAGGAGGTCAGCCCAATTCTAACCTAATTTTTAAGATTCGCTTAGGTTCGGGTTGGATTTTATTCGGATTCATTTGGGCTCAGGTTCAATTGGGTTAGAGTTTACTTGGATTTGGTTTTAATTGGATTAGAGTTTACTTGGATTTGGTTTAGGTTGTTCAACTTTTTTAAATTTAATCTTGTAACAACTTAGTTTAATTCTAAAAAAAGTTAGCTAAGTAGCATCAAAACTAGCTAACTTTAATTTCATAAATTAATCTACTCTAAACCTTGAGGATTTAGAGACTACGAATATAGACTGACTAATCAAAGAAGATGAGGATCCTCTTTGTGGTGGGGATCCTAGAGATCCTCGCATCTTAGCCGTTCATCGTATATCGTGCGGTCAGTTTTCTTTAGGTACTATTTGTGTTTAGTTTACAAAAAAAAAAGTCTAATGATTTATGAACGCGCAATATACAATTAATGACTAAGATGTGAGGATTCGTAGGATTCTCACAATTTGGATTTGGATGGGATCCAAATCCAATCAAAGCGTTTATTCCCTAAAAGCTTAAGTAATTAGGGTAAAGGGTAATTTATTTATAAAAAAAATTAGAAAGGGCGTTGGTTTTTGGATTTGGTTCACTTGGGTGTAGTATGAGCATTAATTGATATAGGTTACAATCTGATTAGATTGGGCTTGGTTAGTCGGGTTGGGTTAGGGATGTAAATGATCAACCCAACCCAACCCAATTAATGAACGGGTTAAATTTGACTATAAAAAAAAACCCATTTGTTCGAGTTTAAAGTTGAATTGGACATGAACATGTTCAAATTGGCCTAACCCAAATTGTACCCTTATCACCCACTATGAAACTTCAATCTAGGTTTTATCACTCGAGCAGTAAAGGGGTAATCCAACGTATAAGGCCATCTGGGCATTTGCACAATATTATTAGCCCAAAAATTCAACAAATCAGCTGCCAACTAAAATGCGTTTTACAAATGGGCATATTTTGGGGGCTCAAAGCAGCGCCAGATGGGCTAAAAAGTGTCGGAGCCCAGGTACTGTATAACGCCCCGACCCGAGATGATCATTTTTTTTTTCCCTCAAGCTAATCACATCACAATTATAGAAGTAGAAACTCTATAAGAGCACTCTACTCCTAAAAAATGCATTGGCACTCAACTCATTTAATCTACTCAGTAAACAGCGATTGACCTCAATAAACAGTAATCGGCTAAATACATCTCCACCCCGAAAAAATATGCTGACATAAATGCATCTCCACCCCTATAAAATGTAATGGCACCGAACTCAATTAAAATATTATTAATTTTTTTTTATAAAATAATAAAAAAATAGTTTTAATTTCGGATATGATTTTTTACCATTCTTGTCATGTCATGTGTCATTATCCGGATGCACTATTTTATGGATAGATTCCCAATAAGATTTTTATTATTATTTCTATTTTTTTAACATTTTTTTAATAATTTTTATTAAGTTAATTAATCTCTGGGCCGTTGGATTTGAAAAAATTCAAATCCAACAGTCCAGATGTGGACATGTGGCAAACGGTCATAATTTTGACCGTTATGTTTTTTTTTTCCATTTTTGGGCGAAAATCGTGGACGGTTGATCTTGGGATCAGACGGCCCAGAACAAGCCACGTGGCCACTCACCCGGTACCAATTAATGAGTTGCAACAGCAGGCCCGCCTCATTTTTTTGGTCTGGAATGCGCACCCACTCCCGCGTGTTTCCCACGCGCTTGACACAAAATTTGTAGTGGGTTGTGACGTCATGCTGATGGCAGCATAACGTCACACAGCCCAACACATTACTCTGCACGTTTTGCCCCGGCCTATGGACTGGCTTAGGCTGAGTCCCAGCCTATTAGGCTCGGTTGGACCACTTTTTGTGCAGGCTGGCCTATTTTTTAGGCTTTGAGCCGACCTACCCCAATGGAGTGAAACTGCCCTAATCAAGATGCGATAAAATTAAATAAATAAAATAAAATTGAAATCAAAGCATTTGTTGAAAATTAAAATTTTGAAGCGGAAGCCTAGTGATACTAATAATTTACATAAGGATTTACAGTTCACAAGGTATACAACAAAGGTTCCTCACTCTTTTGGCTAGAACCTGACTATTACATACCTCGTTAATCCATACTCCAAAACACACAGAGGTCTCACACGTCCTATATTGGGCTTTGGACTCGAGTATCTTGTTACATGAATTATCACCCATGATATATATTCGTTCACTTTCCATTATTCTTTCAAATCACAATGTTCTTCTCTCAGTCACTAAAGTCCCTCACATAACGATCGTCTTTACCGTCGATCATTTGTGCTTACCGAAAACATTAGTCCCTATGAGAGTCGAATCCAATTTTCTAATACATCGTACCACTCCAAATTCATCACAACACCGACTCATGTCTCTCATCGTTGCAATGCATGTTATAAATTCCGTTTCATATATGCATGCCATAATTATTTGATCTATAAGAATAATATCAACATATTACTCCATATAATTTCAAGTATATTATCCAAGAAGAGTAATTGGCCGCACCAATCATTCTAATTACCAATTCTTACGTACTAACAAGAACAAGCTACAGTTCACATAGCTTAATAAGACCGAACATTCAGTCATTATAGAGGCTCCAGAGAACCCCCAACCTTGATTTCAGCTATAGCGTAGTTCCAGTTTACTTTCGTACATCCCTATTATTAAGTATAAACCGTTACTAGCATTCAAGAGTCACTGCCCCAAAACGAAGACCCTATAGAAGGTATAGTTCACTTCCTAGACTTAAATTCAAAAGATTGCAGTGCTTTAAAGTAGGCCTGGCAAACGTGTCGTTTTTGTCGTGTTCGTGTCGTTTTCGTGTAACACCTGTTATCTTAACGGGTCATGTCGTGTTACACCCGTTATCTTAACGGGTCCTTAACATGTCGTGTCACTTTACCCAACGGGTAAAGTGACCCGACCCGTTAAGAAAAATATATATTTTTTAAAAAATTTGCACATACCACATATATTATTATATATTACTTCAAAACATTAAAACATTTGTCGTTTAAGTACTATATCTACACTCGAAAATAAGAACCTAATAAAAAAATAATACATACACTACTAATTTATTACAAATATTAAATGTGCAAGCATATGCAAAATGAAAGAGTTTTTGTTTTCAAGGTTCTAAGTCTTTCTCAAAAGTTTAAACCTCAATTTACAAAATCTTCAATTTACAAAATCCTCAATTTACAAAATTGAACGAAATGGGAACGGAAGAGGAATAATACACGGCTGAGATTAAATCTCAGCCGATCCAAAGGTTATCAATTTTTTAAATTTAATATATATATATATATATATATATTTATGAAATGGATGGTTGAGATTAAATCTCAGCCGATCCAATGGTCATCAATTTTTAAAATTTAATTTAATATATATAATTATTATAGTTTTTTTAGAGGTTTAAAATTGTTAAATTAATATATATAATTATTATAGTTGATTCATACTTTTATTAAGTATATAACATAAGATTTTGTGATATCCACTGTCCACATCCACTAGTGTAAATATTTTAAATTGAAAATCGAATTCATTCATTGTATTCATATAGGGTCAAGGAGTGTAGCTGTAAAAAATCATCAAAATCAGATTTAAAATAACCGTTAAATCGCAATTTTTAGTTTATAACCGTCGAAAAACTTTGGCCCGTTACTTGATCTCTGAATGTTTGTTTTTTGTGATTTTTTGCTGATGTGATCTCGAAGCATATACATACAAGTTTGACGGTTGCGATCGTTGAAATTAGTTTTGGAGAATTCGTATCCCATTAAAACGATAGATTCACTAACACTTAGAGTTTATTTATACTTTCATTAAGTATAACATAAGATTTTGTAGTATCCACTTGTATAAATATTTTAAATTGAAGATCGAATTCATTCATTGTATTCACATAGGATCAAGGAGTGTATCTGTAAAAAATCATCAAAATCAGAGTTAAAATAACCGTTAAATCGTGATTTTTAGTTTATTACCGTCGAAAAACTTTGGCCCGTTACTTGATCTCTGAATGTTTGTTTTTTGTGATTTTTTGCTGATGTGATCTCGAAGCATATACATACAAGTTTGACGGTTGCGATCGTTGAAATTAGTTTTGGATAATTCGTATCCCATTAAAACGATAGATTCACTAACACTTAGAGTTTATTTATACTTTCATTAAGTATAACATAAGATTTTGTGGTATCCACTTGTATAAATATTTTAAATTGAAGATCGAATTCATTCATTGTATTCATATAGGATCAAGGAGTGTATTTGTAAAAAAATCATCAAAATCAGAGTTAAAATAACCGTTAAATCGTGATTTTTAGTTTATTACCATCGAAAAACTTTGGCCCGTTACTTGATCTCTGAATGTTTGTTTTTTGTGATTTTTTGCTGATGTGATCTCGAAGCATATACATACAAGTTTGACGGTTGCGATCGTTGATATTAGTTTTGGATAATTCGTATCACATTAAAACGATAGATTCACTAACACTTAGAGTTTATTTATACTTTCATTAAGTATAACATAAGATTTTGTGGTATCCACTTGTATAAATATTTTAAATTGAAGATCGAATTCATTCATTGTATTCATATAGGATCAAGGAGTGTATCTGTAAAAAAATCATCAAAATCAGAGTTAAAATAACCGTTAAATCGTGATTTTTAGTTTATTACCGTCGAAAAACTTTGGCCCGTTACTTGATCTCTGAATGTTTGTTTTTTGTGATTTTTTGCTGATGTGATCTCGAAGCATATACATACAAGTTTGACGGTTGCAATCGTTGAAATTAGTTTTGGATAATTCGTATCCCATTAAAACGATAAATTCACTAACACTTAGAGTTTATTTATACTTTCATTAAGTATAACATAAGATTTTGTGGTATCCACTTGTATAAATATTTTAAATTGAAGATCGAATTCATTCATTGTATTCATATAGGATCAAGGAGTGTATCTGTAAAAAATCATCAAAATCAAAGTTAAAATAACCGTTAAATCGTGATTTTTAGTTTATAACCGTCGAAAAACTTTGGCCCGTTACTTGATCTCTGAATGTTTGTTTTTTGTGATTTTTTGCTGATGTGATCTCGAAGCATATATATACAAGTTTGACGGTTGCGATCGTCGAAATTAGTTTTGGATAATTCGTATCCCATTAAAACGATAGATTCACTAACACTTAGAGTTTATTTATACTTTCATTAAGTATAACATAAGATTTTGTGGTATCCACTTGTATAAATATTTTAAATTGAAGATCAAATTCATTCATTGTATTCATATAGGATCAAGGAGTGTATCTGTACAAAATCATCAAAATCAGAGTTAAAATAACCGTTAAATCGTGTTTTTTAGTTTATAACCGTCGAAAAACTTTGGCCCGTTACTTGATCTCTGAATGTTTGTTTTTTGTGATTTTTTGCTGATGTGATCTCGAAGCATATACATACAAGCATACAAGTTTGACGGTTACGATCATTGAAATTAGTTTTGGAGAATTCGTATCCCATCAAGTTTCAATGAATCAATAGTGTGTATTATGTGTTAGTGATGTGTGTGTGTATATATATATATATATATATTTATTAAGTAGATTTAAATCCATTTATTTTGTACGTATAATTAAATTAACACGTGTTAATCATTATAAAAAATAGTGGGATATGATATATGTGTGATAAAAAGTTAATAACTTAAAAAAAAAAAAAAATTCTCACCACTTTTTTTTAATTTTCATTTTTCCCTTTCTTTTTTGTTTTCTTTTCAACTTTTCTTATAATTTTCACTTTTCCCTCCGGTAGCCTACCCATCTTTTCATAATTCACTCTCCTTTTTATTTCATTTTCAACTTGTTTTATCATTTTCATTTTCCCTCCCTTTTTCTTCAAAAAAGGCGGCACTTTAAAGTTTAAATGGAATCAAAATGAATGGATTGTCTGTCCGATGGTTGGACTTGGATTGGAATATTGGATGCATCATGCATTGCTCATCGATTCATGCATATTATTAATTAATAATTATTATAGTTTTATAAAATTTAATATATATATATATATATATAATTATAGATGATTAATATTTTGGGGTATAATTATTATAGTATATATAATTATTATAGTTAAAAATTTTTGATTTATTTATTATAGTTAATTAACTTAATTTAATATATATATATATTTATTTATTATAGTTTTTAGGAGTATAAAATTGTTAAATTAATATATATAATTATACTAGTATTTTTTTTAGGGTTATAAAATTATGAAATTAATATTCTGCTTATCGTGTTACCCACGTGTATATCCGAATTTACCCGTTATCTTAACAGATGCTATCGGGTTACCCGATAACGACCCGATTCGTTATCGTGTCGACCCGAACACCTGTTAATTTCGTGTCGTGTCGTGTTATCGAGTCGTGTCAGAAATTGCCAGCCCTACTTTAAAGTGGTGGAACTAGAATCAGGATTCAGGCATGTAGGAAAATAACTTTCCAAACATCAGGATATATTAAAAAAGGAAAACTAACAAAAAGTTTTTTTAAAAAAATTTAGTTTTAATTAAAAATGAAAAATAAAGATGTAGTGAACAGTATCAGAAAAATATAAAAATATGATTTTTCGTTAAAAGTGAACAGTACTGAGAGTGTTTCGTTAAAACTCCCATAGTCAGTCTTATGCTCATAGTGCACGGTCTGACAAGCTAAGCTATATGAGTTGATGTAAACATGCTAAAACGAAATCAGAAAAACAGAAGAGAGGTGACGAAAAGTCTCTGTTCCTACCTGACTTTCTGAAGATGTGGCGATCGGATTGACGTTAAATTTGGATATGTTACCATACTCGAACAGACGAACAAGATTCGTGAAGAACACTTTTCGATTTGAGTTACTTAAGATGAATATATTGAATCATCAAGAGCAGAAAAATAGGATAGACATGTTCTCAGTTTCATCAAGATCAGGATTCATGTCCCATTCCTTGTACGTAATCTAAATAGGCTTGACATGTTCTCAGCACGATTCCCTAACATGATGCTTATGATGTCTTCAGAAAATGAACCTTAAGATTAGGACTGACAAGGGCAGCCCCCACGGCGTTGCGAGTTTCCAGCATTAGGCAAGATGACCAGATTGTTGATCAGGACCTTGTAGCCCATTCTCATAAACATCAAGGCGCATGCAGAAAGTCTAGTTTATTTAAAATACTGAATATTCAATCAAGCACATCTGACAAGAATTCAGATATGGTCGCTGTCTCTACAAGTCAATGGGGAAAGCTCCTGTGGTTCGAATATGGTCAAGAGTCCTCCTTAGACCATGGTCCTGCACTGCTTGATAACCCGTCCTGAATCCTTGCCCATAAATTGTTGTATCTGTCTCAATTGAATGTTTGAAAAATTCACCAAGCTTCTTCTCTTCATTAGACAGTGTCGAACTAGACCCAGAAGACGTCTCAGATTCCAGCCACTTATGGGCCAACACTTGGCAGATACCAAATCCAACCTCTGGGCTCAGATTCGGATAACCATTAAGCCTTAGCCTTGCCTGCATCATCATTGCAGCTAGAATTGACCCTGAGAGCAACCTAGGAAGGCCATACAGCATCTGAATTGATGTTATTCTACGGTGTCCCTTCAGCATCCTTAGAATATTAGTAACGATAGGTTCTGCCCATGGGGAGAAAACTGCTCTAGTCTCTGACAGGTCGTGATGACCGAGCCTTTCTACCTCGGTGTCCTTGTTTAGTGTTCGTCTCCCGACCAAGATTACTTGGATTTGCTGCTCAAATTTCATATCTAAATCTTCAAAGAAGGCTTGTACTCGAAGAAAAAGGGAATTGCATTTGTGATCATCCATAATTTCCGAGTCATTACACTCCGAGCATTGCTTCCGACCATCAGGAAGTAAAAAATATTTGGTCGCCCATGGCTCCATTCTTTCACAGCTACAACACCTAGGAGTTCCGTCGCGCTCATGAGAGGGGCAGTATTTTTGTAGCCAGAAAGGATGTTGCCTATACTCAATAAGACCGTCTGATTTTCTAAAAGGGATAAAAGTCTCGCAAACATCACAGTTTGGATAGTGCTGCGCCTTATAGCAGGAGTTGTGGTAAGGGCTGTGACTGACATCTTCGGAAACAGAAAACTCATGATCAGTAATTGGAAGGTTACAAGTGGTGCAAACAAAACATTCAGGGTGCCAAAAAGCTCCGATGCATATTAAATACCGCCCACGCCCAATATTCCTGTTGCAGCCCGCACATACCCTGAATCCATCATTATTGACACATGGTGGACGAGAATCCAAGTTCAAACTTTCTGGAAGACCCTCCGCAAACTCATCATATAGTTCATGATCATGCTCCTCTAACAGACGTTCATCCCCTGTTGTAACGATGATTCTGCTACCCAGACCAAACCAGTTTTTATTTCCAGCCACTCTTGCTAGTTGGCCTAACTGATCCACACCATCAAGAACGAGAAGAACCTTTTTATTATTAAAACATTTCTTTGTCATTACGGTACCAGCATAATCGTCCACAATGTGCGTATTGGTTTTCAGAACAGAGGAAAGAAGCTGATTTTGCAGATGAAGGAGACCGTATATTGCAGAAACCTTTCCAACATCAGCAAGAAAACAACTGACTTCAAAATAATGGGAAAAATCGTCATAAAATTGTCTAGCAGCGAACGTCTTACCTATCCCAGCTTTCCCACATATGCCTATAAAACGAACATCATATGCTTCTAGATCCAAAAGCAAATGTAATTTTTTCAGTCTAAAATCAATTCCCGCCATCTTCTTTGCGGAACCTAACAATTTGAAAGTGGGATGCACTTCGTTACACACCATTTTGACAATCTGGTTGATAAGCTCAGTCTCATAACTGCAACACAGAAAATGAATTAATCGTCAAACACCCACTTTTTTTGATAATATGAATATCATATATAATTGAAGTACAACAAATTTCCATTCGTTTATTCGTACCTATAGTCATCTGACTTCATCCCTGCTATAACGCTCACTTTCTCTAAAGCACGTCTCCATTCTTGCACCTTTCTCATGTCCTCGCTAAAGTTTCTTTCATGCTCGTCAAAGGCCGCTTCGAAATTTCCTTTTTGCTCTCGAACAAGGGAGGGCATTCCTTACTTCCATGCATTTAAGTATATGTAAAAGTTCATTCAAGCACCAAGTAGAAGAAGCATAGTTTGGTGACAGAACAATGATGGAAAACTGTGATTCTTCGATAGCAGTCGAGAGAGTTGAAGAAATATTGGTGCCTCTTTCAATTCCCGAATTGTCCCTGAAAGTCCTAATTGCTTGGCGCACCAGATTGTTGTACAAATGATCTGTGAAAGTCTTACGGGTGTCTTTACCCCTAAAACTCAAGAACACATCATACTTCCATCGAGGAGGCGCAGGATCAGATACGGAGGCTCGTTCCTTGCTCAAAGCCATTGAAAAATGGTTGTTGAAATCTGCTCCAAGTTAACAACCAATTAAGAAAGCTAAGTGGAATAGTAATATAAGCTAGAGTTTTAATATGCTCTGAAGTTAAAAATACTGATCTGCGCGTTTTCTTGGTTGCATTTCTTTTTCAGCTCTCTGTAATTTAATTTTTTCTCTTTGGTTTTGGTCAACTTTTAGCTATTTCTTATTTGAATATGTTGGAAGAATTGGTCCCGCGAGTTGACGCCACACACGGCTTCTTTCAGCCCTAATCTTTTATTCATTATGTATACCTAATACCGAACATTCCAGGAAGTGCCATAGATTCAGACTTGTCGATTTCATCTGTTTGTTTTTTTCCCTGACGGTTCAAAAGCTATACAACATTTGATGAGTTTATATTATACTATATATTTTAGAAAACTTTAATAAAAATGATTTGGACTAATTTTAAATTTATAAAAAACCACACTATAATTTTTTTTTAAATTTTTAAAAAGCATGAATTATAATGAAAATGACAAAAACTAGAAGAAAACAAGCCTAAATAAAAGGCTCTCACGAGCTGGAAGCAAACCCAGCGTGCAAAACAAATTTTTTTCACTTCAATTGTAAATTTCTACGCTATTTGCTTAATTTGTCATCTTGTATTGCAATTGTTGTAGTTTCAAAAATAGTGTGGTTATTTTGTTGTAGTTTAAGAAATAGTGTTTATTTTTTTCCCTTCAAGAAATAGTGTTGGTTATTTTGGTTCAATTTTCATAAATAGTATAATTTATAGTAGTTCCAGAAGTAGTGTTAATTATTTTGCTGTAGTTTCATAAATAGTGTTTATTTTGTTCCTTTCCAAAAATAGGGTGAGTTATTTTGGTTTACTTTTATAAATGGTGAATTATTTTGCTGTAATTTAAGAAATAGTGTAATTTATTTTACTGTAGCTTCAGAAATAATGTGAGTTATTTTGCAGTAGTTCCAAAAATAGTGTGGGTTATTTTAATTCAATTTAAAAAATAGTGTGCTTATTAGTTTCAAAATATTTTGTTCCCTTCTAAAAAAAGTCTAGGTTATTTGGTTCAATTTTCAAAAGTAATGTGTAATTTTGTTGTAGTTCTAGAAATAGTGTTGATTATTTTGCTTTAATTTCAAAATTAATGTTTATTTTGTTCCCCTTCAAAAATAGTGTAGGATATTTTAATTTAGTTTAGAAAAATAGTGTGAATTATTTTGCTCTAGTTCAAGAAATAGTGTGGGTTATTTTACTATATTTTCTAAAATAGTTTGGATTTTGTTTATTCCAGAAATAGTGCATTTTATTGAGTCAGTTTCAAAAATAATTGAGTTATTTTGCTGTAATTTCAGAAATACTGTAGATTATTTCGATTCAGTTTCAAAAAATCATGTGGGCTATTTTACTGTAGCTCCCATACCGTGTCTAATTTATAAATTTTCGTGCATGTAATTTGAAATGGTGCATCTGAATTCCTATATCGAATTAATGTCAATGAACTTGAAAGAGTGAGTTTTTCACTGTTAAGTGTTATCCAAAGATACAAATATTTAATTGTGACAGTGATTTTGGTTCGTAATTGACAAGTCCAAACAAAGAAAACAGGAAAATACTTGGCAGCAGCCAAGCACCGTTCAAGAAAACACGTCAAAACTTTTTGTTCCAATTAATGCGAAAACCCAAAATGTTATCTATCATTAGACCATCTTCAAAACTTAGATTTTAGCTCAGAAACAATTAGGGCCTGTTTGGTATCTTATTTGAAATTTTTTATCATTTATCAAAACATTTCTTAAAAACAATTTTCTTTAAGACTCAAAAACTTGATTGGTTTGCGATTTAAATTTTTTAAATCTTACGACTTAAACTTGATTGGATTAGAGTAGAGACGAAAAAAGTAAAAAAAAAAAGGAGAAAGAAAGAAGAAAAGAGAGAGATATATTTGGAGTGAGAGGGGAGGAAGGAGAGAAAAGAAATGAGTGAGTTTAAGTTTAAAAACTCTAAAAACTCACTTTTTATGTTTTTAAGAAATATACTATATTTTTTAGTTAGTCTTGAGTTCAGTTTTTAAAAATAATTATACCAAACAAGTTTTTAAGACCTAAAACTTGAAAACTGTTTTTGAGTTTAAAAAGTTGGATTCAAGTACACTACCAAACAGACCCTTATGTTTCAACCATTTTTAGCTTGAAATTATTAAAGAATGAATTTAAACTAATTTTTTTTAAGGTAACCATTTATATAAAATAAATTAAGTAGAAAATCCTAATTTAATTTTATGAACCTTTTAATCTAAAAATATTTATATTCCGATAAATATTTAAAAATCATTAAACCGACCACATGAAACTCATTAAACACATTGAAAGAATATGGAATAATAATACCAATGGTTTTAGAAGATGGTAGAAAGAAAAATTGGAAGAATTGTAGGAGAATAATGAATTTTGTGTGGAGGTTTGAACAAATTTATAAGTAGTATTTATAGAGTTTTTTGGTGAATTCTTAGTAGTAGAGAACAAAAACTTTCCTACAGGCTTCAGTTTAAGCTTTACATCATGGGCATCCGGCAAGGCAATAGTTATGTATACCATATCAGACCTCTAGAACAAAAAACTTTTAAAAGAACTTAAAAATACTATCCATCCTGCTAGTCACTTCTTACAACACAACTACTTTCACATTTCTAATTTCATAGTTTTTCTTTTTTCTTTTTTTTTTCTTTTTCCATTACTGCAATCAGTATGGTCCAATCATTGAAACTTTCATTAAATTGCATGCTAAAGTGTAGAGCCAATAAATGTCAGGCAATAATGCCAGGAAGTTACCAAGCAATTCCAAGTGAATAACCCAACCACGACTATCTAACCAACTACCTATGAACTAATCAACAACCGAATGCTACAAAGATAGTAAGACCCAAAAGTTCCATCTTACCCGCCAATAGTTAAATGTTAAATTTCTTGAACAACACAACTTATATGCCAAATACCTGAACAACTAACTAACATTGGACATTCGTTGTACTCAATCAACATATATCCCAAGACCAAAAAGTTATAAAGAAACAAAATGAAACCGGAATTAAAAAAATGAAAACAAAAACTTAAGAGAAAAGAGAAATGCACAATCAAGTTATCCATGCTCAGCGACATTGGAATATGCAAACAGAATAATTGCCTTCATCATCCAAAAAAGTTAAGCTAGAGAAATGCAAATGTTTCAATACGAGCTAAAGCATAACAAAACAACTATACCAAGAGAAACAATAGTGTGATGTCTTATGTTTGATTAACCTAATTTGGCAGTGAAAGGCCTTCTAGTTAATGACATGACTTTAAAACTAAATCGAGAAGAGGAAACTCTTCTGCACTAACTCAATCAATTCATCCACTAAGGTTAGGCTTCAGGATATCACCATAGTAAGTCTATCCCTTGCAAGGTCTGGATCATGGGTGATTTTTTAATTTAGACTTTGACAGAAGGTAGGATTGATGTGGGTGCACCCACTGGGAAGGGAAGCCTAAAACTAAGACATAACTAAATAACATGCCAGTTACGCAGAATTCATACAAGAAAAAGGATTGTATCTACAGCTAAATGCTAGTGAGAGTCCTTGGACACAGATGAATGTGCTGACTCACGATTGGTGATCACTTCATTTCCACGGCATATGCAATAAGTTACAAGTTACAACTAGAAGAATGACTAAGGCAAAACTACATTATATAATATGTTCCAACGATATGAGGCTTCTAGAGCAAATTAGCCACATTCAAGTTTTTATTGTTTATAAGCATGAATACGTATGAAGACAGATAGAAACGTACAGTGAAAGAGGTGCTTGGAGAGAGTATGATTACGCACACCAACAGCCTCTCATTTCACTCAGCACAACACCCAATCAAATTCACCAATCTTTTGTGCCTAACCTTCGCAACTGTCGCCGTCTCCGCCTAGTTCCAGATACAATACAAATAACTCCATCAGCTCAGAAACTCACAATTTCCCCAAATTATAAAACTAACAAATTGAAATGAAAAGAAAGGGAAAAAAAAAGCAGAATACTTAGTACCCGCAAATCACAATTAATATAAAACCAAAATGCGCATCAATATTCTGATTTTCTTAGCAAAGATTGTGACCTTGACCAAAATTTCCAAGTTAACCTTACAAATGAATGTCAGCAAAATTAACAAAGCAATGGAGGTTCTCCATATTCTCTACTAATAACACCAACATCAATCCGTGATCCCTGCCCTGCAGAAGACAATAATATAAATGACAAACTAAATGCAAAATCGAAAGAGAAAAAAATATACAAAAATAAATATATTATATCTATACGTGTCAATTGATTTCTCAGTAAGTGAATTTACATATATGTATCTGTATATATTTGGACAGGAGCAAGCTGGTTTTCATCTTGTCAAAATATACATTGTTACATGTTAAAAAGTGATACATGATATTAGTTTGGCTTCTAATTGATTAGTTTCAAATGGAAGAAAGGATTAAGGAACAAACTACTTCACTTTTGATCAACATGTAGCTTGCATATATGGGTAAACATTCAAATTTCTTTACTCTTCTAATGACTGATTATAGGTTTCTATTTACAGAATTAATATGGTTTATGGTTCAGAAAAGTAGGAAGCAGAAATTTTATGCATCATTGTAAGTAGAGGTCAACATAATCAAGAAATGACTTTACAGGGACCCTCGTTCCATTCAAGATCAACCCATCATTCTTTGAGCTCACCCAAACGTCTGCATTAATTGAAATGAAATCTCAAAATTCTCTTATGTTGGCTTTCAATGCCATTTCCATGTTCATCATCTTCTTCCTCCTGCTTTTTAACTCTCTGCAAGTTGAGGCCTCAAGACCTCTTATAAGGTGCCCAAGATAAACATACTTTTAAGTCCATAAAATAATCACAAATTAGTCAAATATTGAAACCCTAATTCTGCAATTCCCCAATAAATCACAGATTACAAAACGAAATTACATCAAATTTCAAACGAACAATCACAAATAGAAGACCAAATCCTAATTCTGCAATTCCACCAAACAATGAAACCCTAAAATACGCAATTTTATACACACCAAATCCTAATTCCTAAATTCCACAATACACTAAAACCCTAATTACAAATTAAACATCACATAAATTAGAGAATCCACAATTTTATACCTGCTTATACTTCTTCTATCGCATGCTGTCCGCCGTCTCGATGATGAACTCGGTGGAGAAGATGTTCGTAAGCTTGGCACCGTAGCCTTTGCGTCCACCGGTAGTCTTCTTCACTGTATCATCATTGTTGCTACTGGTCAGGAGGAGTGCGAAAATCAACTCCGGGACATAGACCCTCTCCTCCTGGAGAATCTCGACGGGGAACTCTAGCGCTGTTGTCGTAGACGCTGATTGATGAGGATAATTTATAAGCGCTTGAAACTTTTCTTTAACGAAAAGTAACTTTTTTTTTTAATAGACAGTGAATAGTGATTGGTAAAAGTAAAAAAATGATTTTTCGTTAAAAGTAAATAGTACCAGAGGTATTTTATTAAACCTCTCTAATTTATACTATATATTTTACTATAATCTTTGTTACAATTTATTAGTTAACTTTGATTATATTTTCAATATAGGATATTCGACTTTTTGTTGAACAAAAATGATTAAATGAATGAATTTTAGAGTGATTCTAATTGGAAGATGTTCATAAGCCTTTCAAGATAATTGTATCAAAATTTTAAAAAATTTTATTAAGACGTTTGACCGCGATAATGAAATAAAAACCAAGTGCTTTTTTCAAATTGAAATTTCTGGATATTTTAGATATTTTGAAAGTCAAGATAATATATTTCTGTTCAAAAAAAAAAAAAAAAAAGAGTCTAATGCTTTGAAAATATAATTGTTATGCATGATGGCTTGCAGAAAAGATATCGGGAAAAAATTCCAAAGATATTTTCCCCCTTTTCACATTTTTCTGTGTTGAATAAGAATTTGATTGGCAGCTTTTGAGGTATACAAGCTGTTGAGTGAAAAAAAAAAACAAGAGGTCTGATGCATGAAAAAAATAATAGTCATGCATAATGGCTTAAGAAAGAGTAAATTGTACAAATGGTCCCTCAACTTTAATCAAATTGGAGCAATGGTCCCTCAACTAAAAATCCATTACCATTGGTCCCTCAACTTATTAAAATGTGTAGCTATAGTCCTTTTCATCAATTTTGTCAAAATTTTGTCAAAATAAGCTATGTTGGAATGACCATTTATACAATTAGGGTCTCTCAACTCATCAAAGTGTATAATTATGGTTCTTTTCGTCAATTATGTCAAAATGAGTTATATTGGAAGGACCATTGCTACAATTGAGTTAAAGTTAAGGGACCATTTCTCCAATTGAATTAAAGTTGAGGGACCAATGGTAATTGATTTTTAGTTGAGGGACCATAGCTACACGTTTTGATAAGTTGAGGGACCAATGGTAATGGATTTTTAATTGAGGGACCATTGCTCAAATTGAGTTAAAGTTAAGGGACCATAGCTACAATTTACTCGCTTAAGAAAAGTCAAGTCATGCATATGGCTTATGTAAAATTATACTTGCACCACATGGTCATATTCAAGTCATGCATGATGGCTTACGGAAAAGACAAGACCAAACAACATGGTCATATCCCCTGTCTCCCAGCTTGACAAATTAGGATACATGTGTTGAACAAAAAAATAATAAATAAATAAATAAATGAAGATGGAATAAAGCTGCACATCAAAACCAAAGGGATAAAAAAAATTCTGCTGTTTTGCACGAAGATTAGGCAAGCTTCCAAAAAAAAACAAAGGGCACCACCAAAAGACACTTGCAACAAATCAAGAACGAAAAAAAATGAAGTTGCAGAATATTCATTCAAATCAAAATCAAACAAAAAAATATATATGAATGAAGCCTTACTAACCGTTCTGTTCTTCTCTTCAAAAAAATAACGAACAGTAAAAGAAAGGTACGAAAGAAGTTTGTGCGGAAGAACTGATCAAAAGAAGTTCAAAAGGGTTTGGAAGAATGCTATTTATCTAAAGCCACTAAAATAGGGGAATTTGAATTCCCTTCTCTAACTAGCATGAGATAAACCCTTAAAATAAAATAAAATAAAATAAACAAAAGAAATTTGCATCAAACAAACTTCTCAGAAGAAAGTGTTGCCCCACGTAAAAATTTTAGTTAGACTTGGGAGTCCAAGCCTACAAGAAGAAACAAAAAAAAACAAAAAAAAAAGGAGGAAAAAAGGGAGAAATCAACGTGGAACAGGGGCTGCCTTGTTTCTGTACAAAACCGTGGAAGATTGCACAATGGTAAAAAGAATGTGGTGAAAGACATGGCCTCCATATGCCCCATGTAAAACAAAAAAAAAAAACACTCCTAGGATGTCTATAAATAGGCATCACAGCAGTAGAAAAAGGGGACAGAAAAAAAAAAAGAAAAAGAACGAGAGGAAGAGACTCTGCAGAAATTAAGTGAGAAATCAAAGAAGGAGTGAAGTGCTGCGGAAGTTCAAGGAGAGGTTGAGAGGAGAAGACAACGAAGGAAAAATAGAATAACAGAACAAAGAAAGCAACAAGCAGTCAAAGCACTCAAAGGTATAAAATCATTTGTTTTTTTATTTTTTATTTTTTGGTTATTTTTCTTGGTTGTTTCTCTCCACTTTGTAGAAAAAGGAAAAGCATTATGCTTCTTCAATTCTCTCCCATTCCCCAAAGCATTATGCTAGCCCAAATCCTTTCCTAATCTCCCACTCCCTTCCGGAGATTGCCGAACACACGAAGGCAAGGTTCCCAAAGGAGAAAAGCCCAGCCATGCCCGTCAATGGAGGTCTAATTCGTGCGGGGGAACAGCACCGGTCCATGCCCAGCAACAGTGCTTGAGGGTCGCCACCGGAGTAAAGGAAAGGAGTGAACATAACAGCAACTAAGATGATCCAAGTTCGTCCCTGCGATCTCTTAAAAGACAACCTCCAGTTTCCCGGCGACCTATCTTTCGACACCTCTATGTACATCAAGAAGCAGCAACAATCCTTGCCGCATCTCTTCCTCTATGCTCAACGAGAGCGCCACTAAGAATCGCTGCCCAACTTGCCGCTGCAACACCCAATGAAGATTTCAGCAAAAAGCAGTGATTGGATCCAACCAAAAGGAAGAAACAATGGCTTGGGTGCCCAAAGAAGTTTCGAAACCGGTTCTTTTGCCGTCATCAAACACCCTGCAACTTGGGATGCCCAACGGAGATCTCGCCAAAACATAGCAGTAAACCGTCTTCCCACAGTCTCTTGGGTGTCTAAAGAGTTTTTTCGACATATCTCTTGGGTGTCTAAAGAGGTTTTCGACATATCTCTTTCTCTCTTCATCTCTTCAAAGATGCAACGGAGAAGAAACCGTCGTCCTCCACGTTTGAACAAGTGGAGAAGAAGAACCCATTGTGCCCAGCTACGGTCTCGAAAGCTTCCTGACGAAACAAGGATGATTTCGAACAAAAGCTACAGGCAGCATGTCTCCGCTGCCAATTACAGGATAACGCAAGGTTCACCCAAAATGGTACCTCTCATCCGCAAAAAAGGACCATTGGTTATTGAAGTAGAAGAAGGCGCATTCGTGGTTCGAGATGTCGACGGAGAAGAAAATTGCATGCCAAAATTGCAGAAGGATCCTCGTTTGAACCAAAGTTTCCTGTTGGTGCCGCTGATGTCCATGTCTTCACGGTCGAAAATTCCCTGCCATGATGCCTTCTTGAAGTCCGAAGAGTAGTCTAGATCACTCAGATGAAACTCGAATCCAAAATCAATCCTACAATTCATTCGTACAAGAGGTGTTCTCTGCCGTCTCGCCGAGCCATTACTAACCAAGCCCAGAAGCAGTTGAAGACCATGTCATTGTAAACGAAACAGTCCAAAAATGGCAGCAGCCATATTATTTCCTTATGCCTAAATCTGAAAGGAACAAAACCACACAAGAACACCGCTTACCGACGTCGCCGTCTCGAATGCAAGAAGAAAATTTGCTGACTAGAAAAAGATGTCGCCAAGCACTGGAAAAGAAGACTGCACTAACATACAAAGTGTGTCATGTAACAGTTGCCTTCCAAATCGCTAATGGAAAGGAAGGTCATTTCCTTGCTGCCAATAAAGAAAGAAGAAAAGTGATAAGCTCTATTGCTCTAAGATCACCTCACGTGGAGAAGAAGGGAGTTTGTTGAAATTTGAAGAAGAAGTGGGGTTGTTGAAATTGGAAGTTAATCACGTAAGGTTGTTGAAATTGGAAGATAATCACGTAAGGTTGTTGAAATTGGAAATTAATCACGTAAGGTTGTTGAAATTCAAAGAAGTGGGTTTGTTGAAATTGGAAGCCAATTGAACCTTGCGTGGAGCCCTAAAGTCATATTAAAAATAGGTTCAAAGCCGTTTTTTGTCAGAAAGACTTGGGTCAAAGAAGGTTCAAAGTTTTTTTTTTAAGCGGAAGAAGGATAAATAAATAAAAAAAAGGGGTTGAAATTTCAAAAGAAGCATGGCGCCATGAAGACGGGATTTTACTTGCAGCAATACAATTCTTTCAAAAGAAAAAAAAAATAGCTCTTCCATATTACTCATGTGTGTTGTAATTGGCTCATATTTTGAGCTGGCAACAATGAAATATTGCTTTCGGTATTGGATGAAGTGTGGCATTTCTTTAATTGCTACAGAGAAAGGGCAGTAGCCATCTTGTGTTTTCTTTTTTTTGTGTATCATTAAATGGTGGCTGACATGTACTCTTGGGCAATGCATGCAAGTTGCAGATAAGGTGGCAGAATAAGTGCTAAAAACGCGGAAAATCAAAAGGTTTGCTTTTATGATTAAGTAGCACTTTGTCAAATACATGATGGCTAGGCCTTTATTTAAGGCAAAGGAAGGCTTGCATTAGGGATGCTTGCTGTGTGTGAGATGGCAGCCAGAAAAGCATCCAAGGGTAGAGGAGAGCATTCGGCTCTCTCCATGGGAAAGCATGGGCACGGGTTGAGAGAAAATCAAGAGAGCTAGAGTGGAAAATATTCTAGTGAAAGAACTCTTGGGATAAAGTGAGGCTTTTGGGAAAATTCTATGAGTGTGTGTACAAGGGATTCGGGATTGAGTTATGGCGATTTAACTCATGTATACTTGTACTGTTATTCTCATAATGAAGAGCAATATCTCTCTGAAGACGTAGGCAGGTTTTTGCCGAACCTCGTAAATTCTCTTGGTGTCTTTATTTCTTGTACTTTAAATTGTTCAACTGTGGGTAAGGAAGTTGGTGAGATAACAAGCCAAAGCACAACAATTGGTATCAGAGCTTTGTTGGAAGCTTTGGTTCATTGAAGGTCCAGATTTGTTATTCACCATGATGACTACAAACATGTCATTTTCAGTTGAGAAGTTTAATGGGAAAGGCAGTTTTACTCTCTGGCAGATGAGAGTAAATGATGTCTTGACTCAACAAGGCTTGGCTAGAGCTTTGAAGGGAAAAGATGGGAAGCCTCAAGAAATGACAGATGACCAGTGGGAGGAGCTGGAGGCTCATTGTGTTAGCACGATTCGACACTGTATAGCTGATAACATTATCAATAATGTTATGGATGAAGATTCTGCGCCTGCACTGTGGGAGAAGTTGGAAAAACTCTATATTGCTAAGAGTTTGACCAACAAGTTGCATTTGAAGCAGAAACTGTACAAGCTGAAGATGGATGAAGGCGAGAATCTCATGGACCACATGAATGTGTTCAACGGATACTTGGATCAATTGAGGAAAGTTGATGTCAAGGTTGAGGAAGAAGATAAAGCCATCTTACTTCTTACCTCACTTCCAGATTCGTATGAGAATCTTGTGACAACCTTACTGCATGGAAAAGATACAGTAAGTTTGGAGCAGGTGCAGGCTTCTTTTGTGTCTTATGATACACAAAAGAAGAAGACCATTGTTAATGGTGGGTACGAGACTGCATTAGCTGTTCAAGGTGGGAATGGTGGAAGAAAAATGAAAGGAGGATTTGAGAGAGACAGTAGGTCCAAATCGAGTTCCGGAGGCAAGGGTCTACAATGCTACGCCTGTAAAGAATTCGGGCATAAAAAGATAAATTGTCCTTTGAGAAAAAGAAAGGATGATCTTGGTCCGGTTGTAGCAATTTTGTGGCAGAAGACTTCGAGTATGCCCTCTAGGTACTCAAAGCAACACTTCTCTTGGTGATGTTTAGTCTCGAGTGTTGCAAGGGATTTGCAGCAGGTGGAGCTATAGGATTCACAGGTGATGAGATGGTCCTGAAGGAAGAGAAGTGTGGGGAATTTTGTCTGGCTCGATGGGTTGTTGCTGGAAACGGGTGCACTGATAAGTTTCCAGGTTGCAGACAATGAGGAGGAGGAAAACCTGCTGAAGGAAACGAGGATGTGTCGAGATCCTGTCTGAAGCTTAATGACGTTTTTAGCTTGCAGCAGCTGCACATGCATTGGCAGTGACTGAATCGGAACAGGACCAACGAGGTGGATTCAGAGTGTGCATGCTGGTACGTAAGGCCAATGGACTTTGGTGATGGGTGCAAGGATTTTTGCACAGTATATTCGCCAAGGTGGAGATTATTGTAATTGGCTCATATTTTGAGCTGGCAACAATGAAATATTGCTTTCGGTATTGGATGAAGTGTGGCATTTCTTTAATTGCTACAGAGAAAGGGCAGTAGCCATCTTGTGTTTTCTTTTTTTGTGTATCATTAAATAGTGGCTGACATGTACTCTTGGGTAATGCATGCAAGTTGCAGACAAGGTGGCAGAATAAGTGCTAAAAACGCGGAAAAGCAAAAGGTTTGCTTTTATGATTAAGTAGCACTTTGTCAAATACATGATGGCTAGGCCTTTATTTAAGGCAAAGGAAGGCTTGCATTAGGAATGCTTGCCGTGTGTGAGATGGCAACCAGAAAAGCATCCAAGGGTAGAGGAAATCATGGGCACGGGTTGAGAGGAAATCATGGCAACCAGAAAGCATTCGGCTCTTTCCATGGGAAAGCATGGGCACGGGTTGAGAGAAAATCAAGAGAGCTAGAGTGGAAAATATTCTAGTGAAAGAACTCTTGGGGTAAAGTGAGGCTTTTGGGAAAATTCTATGAGTGTGTGTACAAGGGATTCGGGATTGAGTTATGGCGATTTAACTCATGTATACTTGTACTGTTATTCTCATAGTGAAGAGCAATATCTCTCTGAGGACGTAGGCAGGTTTTTACCGAACCTCGTAAATTCTCTTGGTGTCTTTATTTCTTGTATTTTATTCCGTTCAACTGTGTGTGATTTGGTGATGTTGTAATCTGAATCTCGTTTCCGCACTAACGAACGGGCCAAGGCACAACAATGTGGACTTTATGAATATGGCATCCATCAAGGGTAAGAAAACCCATCTGGTAAAATGGGAGTTAATTACTAAAAATAAAGAGGAATGAGGTCTAGGGGTGGGGAATTTGAGGAATAAGAATGAAGCATTACTGACTAAGTGGTTGTGGAGATTCCCAAAGGAACATCATTCTTTATGGCACAAGGTGATAAGAAGCAAGTATGGGATACAAGATAATGGATGGAATGCATCTCCTCCAAGGAGAGGTTCAAGTCGTAGCCCATGGAAAGACATCTCAAGTGGTTCTCATCAGTTTCTTAGCTATAGCAAGTTTGAGGTGGGCAACGGAGAGATGGTGAGGTTTTGGGAGGATGGGTGGCTAGTAGGGGGACTGCTGAAAGTGCAATTTCTTAGGTTATTCCTACTATCGAGGATGCACAACCATAACATTTCAAGTTTCGTGGAATTTACGTCAAATTCTCTGAATTGAAACTTTGTCTTCAGGAGAAATCTGAATGAGATGGAGATAGAAGAGGCAACCAGATTATTACAGAAAGTGGAAGAGGTTCGCTTGTCTCTATCAAGAACGGACAACAGAAGGTGGATTCTGGAAGCATCAGGTTTGTTCACATACAAATCCTATCGCTCATTCCTGAGCAACAATGGGATTTTGCAATATTATCCACCCTATACTTAGATTTGGAAATCAAAAGTTCCTCCGAAGGTTAAAATTCTTGTCTGGCTTATGGCCAACGAGAACCTCAACACTTGCGACAAAATTCAAAGAAGAAACCCCTTTAGGTGTTTATCCCCACATTGGTGCAGTTTGTGTAAAGCTAAGGAGGATAGTGTAAATCACATTTTTCTTCATTGTTCTTACTCGATCCAACTGTGGTGAAAATTGCTTCAGGAGGTTAAAGTTAGTTGGGTCATTCCTAAAGGCTATTTTGAGCTACTAAGTACCAATTTTAAGGCACTTGGAAAAGGGAGAAAACCCAAAGCTTTATGGAGTTGCCTGGTCTCGGCAATTTTTTGGAACATATGGCTGGAGCGCAACAAAAGAATTTTTGAAGACTATACTGGAGTAGGGGTAGAAGTACTTTGGGGGAGAGTAAATTATTGGGCAGCTTTTTGGTCTTCGGTCACTAAAGAGTTTAATAACTACTCTCATTCTCAAATACTGTGGAATTTGTTAGCAGCAGTTAAGTAGGGGTGGGTTCGGTACGGTTACCGTACGGTATGCCGAAGTTCGGTTGGCATGGTATGGCAATGGTAATTGCCACTTTGTTTTGGGACAAAATTTGTTTTTGTTTTTTAACTCAATTCAAGGGTAATTTTTTTTTATTGTACCTTTATCTCATACATTGTAACCTAAATTCATCTATTATTCATCATTCACAATTCACACACACAATAATTCAAAAGATGCATCAAGATTCATGATGAAAATTAAGCTTACAATCCAAATAGAAGTTACAAACCAAAACAAATAGAAGTTTCCCCCATGGTAAAGATCTTCTCTATCCCCCATTGGTTCAAACACGCCTCTAGAATTTTCCTAATGTTTTCTCCCCTATGACCCATGATCTTTATGAAGTTTATAATTTGTGCAACTTTCATTCACTATTTATGAAGTGAGCGGTAACTACTATGTAGTTAATGTTTTGTACCGATGTCCAAGTATCAGTTGTGATACTTACCCTTTGATTATGCATTGCTTCAAATAACTTAGACTTCTCCAACACATATAAATCCCAAGCCACAATCTTCTTCCTATTTGGAATCTTGAACCGAGGTTGAGCCTCTTTCATCATATCAAATTATTAGAATATTATAAATATGTGTTATATAATTATATATTATATTATATGTTCGGTACGGTATGGTAATATCATGGTAATAGTATTCATTACCAATACCATACCATGAAATTTCGGTACGGTACAATCACAGTCTAAAATATCGAAATTATCGACGAAATATCGCCGATAATTTCATTTTTTCACATGACGATATTTTTACACATATACACATAATTATCGTCATAATATTGCAATATTATCGAAATGGCCGAGGCTCCGTCGTCGGAAAACTGCAGCCGAGGGTTTGCACTGCATGAGTTGAGCAATCTGCTCATCCAGATTCCCATAGGAGTTCGAAGGACTGAATCCATCATCTTCTGATTACAAAAAACGAAATTAGACAAAATTGGGATCAGAAAATGGAACTTTCACGATGACACGCCCGCCCTTCAATTATATTTAAAACCTAGAAATTTACCCCCAAAATCCTTTTCTATTACACCAATTTAATCCCTAAGCTTTCATAGACTCTCAATTTAATCCCTAAAGTTTTACAACTTTCAATTTAGTCCCTAAACCCTTTTTAATTTTATAATTGTTTATTTCTTAAATGGTGAGCCACTGGGCCCACCTGGTTTTTGGTCCCCCCGAGCCCTCTCCCTCACTTCTCTGTCCCTCTCTTCTCTGTCTCTCATCTCCCTCGAACTCCCTCTATCTCCCTCTGCACTCTCCCGTAACCCCCCCACTCACCTCTCCCTTGTGATCGCACGAACGAACGCACACCACGCCACCGTGGTCTCTCTCCCTCCTTAGTTTTCTTCTCTCTCTCCCGCTCGCTCTCGGTGACGTCGCGAAGGACGAAGAACCCAGAAAACCCATTTCGGGGTTTTCGTGTTTTCCCGACGAGGTAAGCTCGAGTGTTCCTCCATTTCCGTTTTAGATGTAGTATAGATGAATTCTAACGAGTTTTACCTCATTAATTTGAAGGATTAGGACGAAATTAGCTCGGGGTGTGTACACCCGTTTTCCGGCGAACCCCGTGAGTCTCGAGGAACTTTCCGAGCTCTCCGACCGTTTCTACGGCGAACCAAAGGTAGTAAGCCTCTCCTCTCTCTTTGTACATTCTTTTGGTACCTAAATCAGGGTCTAAGACCCATATTTTCCGTCGGCCGGAGCTTTAGAAGCTCCGGTGTTCTTCCCCGGCGCACCCAGGCCTTCGGGCCGGTTCTGAAACTCCTCGGGCCTTAGGCCTGCAAGCCCAAAACCCAGCCCGTTCCGTTTTTAATTTGGGTTTTATTTAAATTAAAAAGGCCTTGGGCCGAAGAAGATCTGGGCCTTTGGCCCGTGTCACCTAAACCCATAACCCTTTTGGGTTCTTTAAACCTGGGCCCTTGGGCCGGTTTTATTAAGGGCTTTAAGCCCAGACCCATTTAACCCCAAAAGCCCTTAGGGCCTTGGACCCAGAAGCCCTATTGGGCTAACCCTAAAACCCAATAACCCTTTGTGGGTTAAACCCTAAAGCCCAAGACCCTAATGGGTCAGACCCACCAAACCCAAACCCAAGCCCTAACCCAAGTCCGGGCCCAACCCGTGGACCCTGACCCGACCCGGTTGACCCGACCCGGTTGACCTGACCCGTTGACCCGACCCGGTTGACCCGTTGACCCGGTCAACGGTTGACTTTGACCGTTGACCGTTGACTTTGACTTTGACTAGTCAACGGTCAACGTTGACTTTCTCGGTTGACTTTTTCGGGTTCCGTTCGGGACCCCTCCTAGGCTAATTCGGACGTCCTGGACCCGTTTTTGAGGTCCGTTTTCCCAAATTAAATCGTTAGAATGGAGTTTGACTAAGTTGTACCCTTTATGTGCTTAGGGGCAACTTTTGGGATTGCTCTAGATTCGCTAGCAGTGCAGCGCTGGACGGCTAAGTACTGTGAGTGGACCCCTTCCAAAATACTTATTTTATTTAAAGAATTTACATGATTGCAGAGCTTGAGTATAGAATAGTGTGATATGATGTTTGAGTATTGAATACTGTGATATGGTGCTGAGTCTAAATAAATATATGTGGCATTGATCTGATATTACCTAGTGGTCCACTTCCGCTACGGGATGTAGGGATAAGGTTTCGGTCCATCCCGGGCGACGGTTATGGTGCTGGCATAGGGCCTGGAGTGTGTTACCTCTGACTTTCGAGTACAGGGACGGGAAGCTGGCATTGGGCCTGAAGTGTGGTTTCCTCTGACTGTATGCTCAGGGACGGGGAGCTGGCATGGGGCCTGAAGTGTTATATTGGACATTCACTAGCGATTATTCTGATATGTTTATGACTCTATACTTATGAGCTGTTATTTGGGTATTACCTTACGAGTTAAACTGAATTGGGATGTTGTGCGATAAGATATGATTATGATGATGAGTTGTGATTGAGATACTGTACTGTATGGTAGGTTTAGGAGAACTTACCTATATATCACGTTTTGTTTTCTAACTTGGGGGTTAGTATCTTGATAACTATTTTCTTATACGTATATCAAATTGGTCCACTCACCTTTGTTTTGCGCCCCCTTCAGGGCTTAGATTCGAGGCATACAATCCCGGCGTCGAGGCACTTCCGCACTGGCATCTTCGAGTCCTCTCGGTGTAGGAACTACTCTTTTTGTGTATTCAATTTTATATTCTTTCTTGTAGTACTTCAAATTAGATGTATGTTCTGAACACGTTCCTGAAATACTTATTAAATGTGTAATCTAAATTCATATTTCTCGTTTTTATACCTTCCAAATGGCTTTCGTCACCCCTCGGGTGTCGGCCAGCACGTGATCCGCCCGAGGTCTACAGGGCCTCGGGACCGGGGCGTGTCAGATTGGTATCAGAGCGTGGTTTGTTCAGAGCATACTTAGGATCTTCGGTCACCATAGTAGTGTGTCAGTTATGACGTCATTTGGATGTCGTAATTTCTGAAATTGGCGCCATTTGGCACAGTGGTACAAATCTTCCTCTGTTTGAATTATCATCTTCTGGTGGAAATATCAAAACTCGTGTCGGGATCATGCCTCATTTAAGACGTGTTTGGTGGGTGGACGACTTTCAGCATATGACGATACTTTACGACGTGCCTTCCAAGGGAATGGCAGGTAAAGTCGGTGTTACTGGGAATCGACGTGTTCTAGAAATCTCAGTTTAGGGAAATCTGGTCCAAACCAATTGTAGATCTGTAATGGCAATGCCACTCTGCAACATGCGTTCCCTAGGAATTGCGGGCAGAATCGGCTCTACATTGAAAATCTTGGGAAACGGATATCTTGGCAGTATGAGTTGGTTCAGACCAACTAGGAATCTGGAAACGGTGATCACTCTGCGACATGTGTTTTCCTGGATTGGCGAACAGTCATGCCTTAGTGATGATTACTTGAAAATTTTTGAATTTCGTGTTAGGGAAAGCGAGTAAGTACTAGTCGAGGCGATGACTAGTAAGTGGTAGTTGGTAGGAACAAATCGATGTTTCCGAACTCATTACCGCTGAAGGCAATCAGTGTAAATCTTTGGAACAAGTCATCAGTGATTGTTCTATCGATAACCTTCTTATTTGCTCCAACGATGAAGTCAAGTTTCTTAAGCTGTGACCGTCAGCTTTACACCGAATCCTTCGGGCGTTGACTTCGCTACATTAATTGTTTTTCTTGAGAAACTCCTCGGCAACAGTCAATGTTCTCACCAATTCCTAAACGGAGTTGTGATTCTTGCTGGTGCTGTAGTTGAAATCGGATGATGGAAATCCAGACTTGTTGGGATAAACAGACTCCTCGAATTTCACTTGGGTTTGGTACCCGGTGGTAGACCCTAGCTTCTCATCTACGTGCTTTTCGGTAAAGGCGAACCTAGCCTCTTGCTTGTAGCCCAATTGATCAGTGCTCTTACCCACCTACCGTTCAGCCTTGTAATTTTCAGTGTAATGGTTTGAGACTTCAACATATTCATCTTTGTACGAAGATCGAGCTTTGCTTTGAACTCCTCCGGACTCATTGAGCCTTGGTTTGCTCAAGAGCATCACTTTAAGGTAGCCAATCGTGTCACTGCATGCATACACAGACTGCTTTGTATCTTTCTTTATCATTCTGTTAATTCAGAGGTATTATGTTTAAATTTTGGACCTTGTGATAGTTCTCCCAAGGTTTGGTGAATTTCGAAATGTCTTTGGCCTCGTTAAACTTCGTGCACAGTTCTTAGCTATTCTTGAGCTTAGACCTATTTTCCTTTTTGGTCTGAGAAGCTAGTCAATTTCGGTACTAGCCTAACCGTGAAACGAAGTTTCTGATAACGACGTGTTGTCTCATCTGATCATAGTCCTTACACTTTCCAAATTCTGCGGTGGTGTATTAATTAAATGGTTGACTGCACGTTGACGCAGTAAGATTGAGTCACACTTGTGCCTCCTAACCATTGGAACGGCACGATGTGAATTCTCTTATCTTGGAGCTAGAAATGGTAACGACCTTCCTGGCTGAAAATGTGGTGATGTTTTCTCTACAGTGAGAAATGTTGCATCCTTGTTTACCCAAATACATAAATGCCTACGATTGCGCCATTGCATACCACCCTGATTATGCAAGCACAGTTGCGAAACTCCTTAGAAAAAGACTCACGCATATCTCGTCTTGAGCATCTGACCCTAATCGGACAACTACAACGAGATCGTTTCGGAATAGAAAAGCTGAAAAGCTAAATATACCGAGATCATATAAGCTTGTCAGGAGATTCAAAACGTCAGATCATTTCACGAGTTGTCGGACGAAGTTGATGACCGATGATGTTATCAGGTGTGTGACATCAGATCTTGAATTATTATTAATCCTTAACGATCAAATTAGGCCGTGAACTCGAGCATCGGAGTGGTTATTCAAATCCAGATATCTTGTACTCTAGATTTGATGGACTTGTTTTGACCCTCAAATTCTTGAGTGTTCTTTTAGCCTTCTCGACATGGTTTCTCGCTCAATCAGTGAGAAATTGACGATCGATTGGTTCGGCAGAAGTGTACGCCTAGTTCATATCGCGTTGAACAGGAACGTTGAGAACATAATCTTTTCGCAAGACCTGCCAGACGTAGCAGAAAGAATTCCACGTGGCTGTGAGATTTCAGCTGCCTTGAATACGAGTTGGATGAGGATTATAGTGCAGATGATCGGCGGATTGTGTCGCCATCTTACTATAATTTATAGGCATCACATCGTTTCCTTCTCCAATGATGTGTGTTCCTCCCGACGTATCCTCCCACTACCTCTCTCCAAGATCTTGTGGATGGTAGGTACGTTGACATCTAAATATCCCTAGCAAGTTTATTTCGTACACTCGGATGTGACGCTCCGGCGTGATCAAGAAGGGAATCTGAAGACCTTTTCGCTTCTCTCGAAAGGCGTGTGCTTTCATGGTGCTTTCAGGTTGATCTAGCAGGTCTTCTTCTTTCCACCAACATTAATCTTGTTTGACTATAAATCTGCAACTAAGCAAAAATGGAGAGGTGAATTGAGCACTGCAACAACTCCCAAGAGATACTGCTTGTTGGGAAAAAAATGAATTCTCGTTTTCTACTTGCTTGGTTCGAGCTTTTGGGTTTATTACTAACATGGTAGCAAGACAAAACGATGCTGAGAAAGTAAAAGAAGAGGAAGAGAATCACTAAATCAGTCAAATGGAAGTATTTAGCTTTGAGAAAAGGATTGGGAATTACAGCAACTATCAGACCGTGATTAGTGTGAGAATGAGACTTCTCTTTTGCCGTTTGCTTAGCCAGAGCTTTTGACTTCACTGTCAACATGGTGGCCACTTCCCTTGAATCCCAAGTTACTCTTCCAAGTGGATTCATGATTGGCAAAACACTGGAGTAGTTGGTCACATTTGGGAGAACCGATGAGGATAGAGCGCTTGGTTCGGGATAAAGTTTTACGACGATGGTTTCCGTTCTGTTCAGTCGAGTACGACACGATTTGCGTTACGATACGAGAGTTGCTACAGGCAACATAGGTTGGCAGAGTAGTATTACGGACGAGTAGTTAGAAGAACGAATTCGCAACGTGTGCAATCGTGCACCATCGAAAATTATTGCTTACTTATCAGGACAACGAATGAGTGGTTGATATCACGGGCGGCCGACTGTTGCATCGATAACTTGTTCGTTGGGTTGTTAAGCAAGTGAGTAGGTAGGCTCGTTTACAGTAGCCGTTATAGATTCCGCTATCGCTAGGACTTGACCCAAAAACAAATCTGTTCTCGAAGTACGTGTCGTTACGTACGCTTGGACAAGACCATTTCCGTTTTCAGTTTTGAATTTTCAATGCAAGTATTTTTATTCCCTTTATTTTAGTAATTATTTTGATGTTACAAATGTTTTGGGGGAAAGTATTTTCGTTTTCGGTTTTGATTTCAGCTTAAGTTTTCGGCTTATATGTTAGTACTTATCTATTTTGACGTTATCGTATTTTACGTATTTACTTTTGACCCTATGTTAATATATGTTTGAATTTTATATCGCTATAAATTACGTCTTTATTTTCACTAATGGGGAAGAAAGTAAGAGATTGGAGGCATGATGGAGGATTTTGTGAACCGCTCGCGACGGTGTGACATATTCTCTTTGATGCACCCCCTCTAATTTGATTTCTCATTATATACCTATATTCTTCATCCTATTTTCGAGTATTTTAACTTACTAGTGATTTTAAATTTCGGGGTCGAAATTTTTTTGTAAGGAGGGTAGAATTGACACGCCCGCCCCTCAATTATATTTAAAACCTAGAAATTTACCCCCAAAATCCTTTTCTATTACACCAATTTAATCCCTAAGCTTTCATAGACTCTCAATTTAATCCCTAAAGTTTTACAACTTTCAATTTAGTCCCTAAACCCTTTTTAATTTTATAATTGTTTATTTCTTAAATGGTGAGCCACTGGGCCCACCTGGTTTTTGGTCCCCCCGAGCCCTCTCCCTCACTTCTCTGTCCCTCTCTTCTCTGTCTCTCATCTCCCTCGAACTCCCTCTATCTCCCTCTGCACTCTCCCGTAACCCCCCCACTCACCTCTCCCTTGTGATCGCACGAACGAACGCACACCACGCCACCGTGGTCTCTCTCCCTCCTTAGTTTTCTTCTCTCTCTCCCGCTCGCTCTCGGTGACGTCGCGAAGGACGAAGAACCCAGAAAACCCATTTCGGGGTTTTCGTGTTTTCCCGACGAGGTAAGCTCGAGTGTTCCTCCATTTCCGTTTTAGATGTAGTATAGATGAATTCTAACGAGTTTTACCTCATTAATTTGAAGGATTAGGACGAAATTAGCTCGGGGTGTGTACACCCGTTTTCCGGCGAACACCGTGAGTCTCGAGGAACTTTCCGAGCTCTCCGACCGTTTCTACGGCGAACCAAAGGTAGTAAGCCTCTCCTCTCTCTTTGTACATTCTTTTGGTACCTAAATCAGGGTCTAAGACCCATATTTTCCGTCGGCCGGAGCTTTAGAAGCTCCGGTGTTCTTCCCCGGCGCACCCAGGCCTTCGGGCCGGTTCTGAAACTCCTCGGGCCTTAGGCCTGCAAGCCCAAAACCCAGCCCGTTCCGTTTTTAATTTGGGTTTTATTTAAATTAAAAAGGCCTTGGGCTGAAGAAGATCTGGGCCTTTGGCCCGTGTCACCTAAACCCATAACCCTTTTGGGTTCTTTAAACCTGGGCCCTTGGGCCGGTTTTATTAAGGGCTTTAAGCCCAGACCCATTTAACCCCAAAAGCCCTTAGGGCCTTGGACCCAGAAGCCCTACTGGGCTAACCCTAAAACCCAATAACCCTTTGTGGGTTAAACCCTAAAGCCCAAGACCCTAATGGGTCAGACCCACCAAACCCAAACCCAAGCCCTAACCCAAGTCCGGGCCCAACCCGTGGACCCTGACCCGACCCGGTTGACCCGACCCGGTTGACCTGACCCGTTGACCCGACCCGGTTGACCCGTTGACCCGGTCAACAGTTGACTTTGACCGTTGACCGTTGACTTTGACTTTGACTAGTCAACGGTCAACGTTGACTTTCTCGGTTGACTTTTTCGGGTTCCGTTCGGGACCCCTCCTAGGCTAATTCGGACGTCCTGGACCCGTTTTTGAGGTCCGTTTTCCCAAATTAAATCGTTAGAATGGAGTTTGACTAAGTTGTACCCTTTATGTGCTTAGGGGCAACTTTTGGGATTGCTCTAGATTCGCTAGCAGTGCAGCGCTGGACGGCTAAGTACTGTGAGTGGACCCCTTCCAAAATACTTATTTTATTTAAAGAATTTACATGATTGCAGAGCTTGAGTATAGAATAGTGTGATATGATGTTTGAGTATTGAATACTGTGATATGGTGCTGAGTCTAAATAAATATATGTGGCATTGATCTGATATTACCTAGTGGTCCACTTCCGCTACGGGATGTAGGGATAAGGTTTCGGTCCATCCCGGGCGACGGTTATGGTGCTGGCATAGGGCCTGGAGTGTGTTACCTCTGACTTTCGAGTACAGGGACGGGAAGCTGGCATTGGGCCTGAAGTGTGGTTTCCTCTGACTGTATGCTCAGGGACGGGGAGCTGGCATGGGGCCTGAAGTGTTATATTGGACATTCACTAGCGATTATTCTGATATGTTTATGACTCTATACTTATGAGCTGTTATTTGGGTATTACCTTACGAGTTAAACTGAATTGGGATGTTGTGCGATAAGATATGATTATGATGATGAGTTGTGATTGAGATACTGTACTGTATGGTAGGTTTAGGAGAACTTACCTATATATCACGTTTTGTTTTCTAACTTGGGGGTTAGTATCTTGATAACTATTTTCTTATACGTATATCAAATTGGTCCACTCACCTTTGTTTTGCGCCCCCTTCAGGGCTTAGATTCGAGGCATACAATCCCGGCGTCGAGGCACTTCCGCACTGGCATCTTCGAGTCCTCTCGGTGTAGGAACTACTCTTTTTGTGTATTCAATTTTATATTCTTTCTTGTAGTACTTCAAATTAGATGTATGTTCTGAACACGTTCCTGAAATACTTATTAAATGTGTAATCTAAATTCATATTTCTCGTTTTTATACCTTCCAAATGGCTTTCGTCACCCCTCGGGTGTCGGCCAGCACGTGATCCGCCCGAGGTCTACAGGGCCTCGGGACCGGGGCGTGTCACACGAGCATCATGATGAGGCTTGAAAGGGACCAAGCTGAGCGACGACGGCTCCGGCTTCATCCCAAAAGAGTCATCGCGAGCGATGCCGAAGTGAGCCCTAGAAGCTCCGACCACCGCCGCCTGCTAACGAGCCTCTCCCTGAACCGTGATCATCGTGGCAAAGGGGTTTTCTTTCTCCAAAGCAGGCTGCAGGTGCAATGATGGTGTGCATGTGTGTACGTGGGTCTCGAGAGAGAGACCGAAAAGAGAGAAGGAGAAGAGAGAGTTTTATGTGTGTGTCTCCCACACAGAAAACTGCAGCCGAGAGAGAGAGAGGGTAAAATAAATCTTTGAGAATCTGAAAGGGCAAAGAAGAAGAAAGAGGTAAGGACTAGACAGGCGCCTTGGGGGATGTGAATGATGTGAACAGGTAAGGTGGACAAGGGTGGGTCATCAGATGGTTTTAATTGAAATCACCCAGACCCACTTGCGTGGGTTTTTTATATATTTAAAAAGTTTGGGATATATATATATATATATATATATATATATATATATATATATATAATGTTACATAAATTATAAATTATATATTTAAAAAGTTTAGTCTTTTTTTTTATTAATTACTACATATTTTCTACACTCACAATGTATGCCAGCTCGCTGTATAATCAATTTAAATAAGTTAAATCCATCATGCAATGCATTTCCTTCCAATTTTTTGTGATAAACTAATAGATAATTGACTAAATAAACATCCTGCAAAGTTTCAATAAAAATTTCCAACTTTTTCTTACAATTTCCGTGGTTTCCATTAGATTTTTATCGATATCGATATTATCCCGATATTTCCGTGTTTCCGGATTACCGATATTTCCTATATCATCGATATTTTATACATTGGGTACAATACCGTACCATTACCGATTGGCACAAAATCGGTATGGCACGGTTGGTAATTTCGGTTGGCACGGCAATTTGGCAAAAAAATCCACCCCTACAGTTAAGTGAGTTAGGTCTTGAAATGGCTACTTTAGCCAAGTCCTATTGGGATTTTTCTTTCTAATGTAGCGGGTGGATCCATGTCTGTGTATTCCGCTCTTTTTTAATAAAATTGTTTATTCTAAAAAAAAACTTGGTGGTAGAGATTTCGATGGGTAATATCTCTACTCAAGAAATCTTAAAGAATTAGGAAGAACTTCAGAGCCAGGAGACAGGAACACAAGATTAAATAGGATCATCTTTAGATTATACATCTTAGAGAATGCTTCAAAATTACAGTGTGTTTCTTCACGCATCGGCAAGTGTAATACTATGCCTTCAATATCTTCTGTTCCCTGATGAAAAAAATAAAGAAGTTAGTTCCATGACCAATTCCTATATCGTTTTAGAAGAAATTATAGTGCTGTATTTCTAAGCTCGATATTTCTGCATAATTTCTTACCGTATTATTCTTCAATACATGAAAAATGTCCTCACGAAGCCACAACCGACTACGTCGTCCAGGCTCTTTAGACTTTCTACGAACAATTTTCCATGCCATTTCTTGTACCAAATCATGCATCTCCACATTCTTGCCTGAAATATATAAAAGAGATTTCTCAACGAGAACATCTATCCCGATACGTCCAGAAAAGTCACAGCTGTCAAGTATTTCAATTACTCGATCCTTGTCATTCCCCTTATGGAAGCATGCCACATCAAGAAAAACATTCTTCGTCATATCATCTAGTCCGTCATAAGTTACTAGAAGCATTTTAAAAGTCGTCTCTTCGGGATCTTTCTTTAGTTTATCCAATGTACTTATCCATGCACCTCGATCTCTTGCAAACAAAAAAAATCCCCAAAGTTTTCAGAGTTAAAGGAAGTTTGGCAGCATATTTAACAAAAGCTTTTGACAACTCCAGATATTTGCCATCCGGATGATTTTTATAGGCATGCCACCTAAAGAGCTGAAGAGCTTTATCTTCACTTAATCCCATAAGCTCAAATTGTTTGATCACAACGTCATGTGAGACCAGCAAACGTAGATCCCTAGTTGTAATGATGATTCTACTCCCCGCACCAAACCAGCGTTTGTCTCCAACCAATAATTCCAACTGCTCTAATTGATCCACATTATCAAGCACGAGAAGAACCTTTTTATTCCATAAACAATTCTTTATCATCATGCTCCCACCATAATACCCCCAAACCTGAGTAATTTTTTCCTTCAAAATCGGGTAAAGAAGTTGTTTTTGTAGATTGACAATACCATGTTTCGCCGACACCTCCCTAACATTGGAAAGGAAGGTGCAAACTTCAAATCTATGAGAAATTCTCTCGTAGACTAGCCTCGCAATGGTTGTCTTACCAATCCCACCCATCCCCCGTATCCCTACAGAAAGGACGTCATTGGCCTCAATGTCTAAAAGCAAATCTAGTTGCTCTAGTTTAGAATCAACTTCCACAAACTTCTCTCTAGAACTCAATGTGAATGTGGGACGAACTTTGTTACACACTGTTTCCACAATTTCATTTATAAGTTCCGTTTCATATCTACACGAAAGAAAAAGAAAACTGTAAAGAATGAAACCCTTAATGCGTTATTATGATAGGACCGATCGGTTAATTGGTTCAGGGTTGGTTACCTGTCCTTTGAAGCCCATCCAGCAAGATTCCCCAATTTTGTTAAAACAGCTCTCCAATGCCGCACCTTTGCTAAATCCTCCTGAAAGTTTTCTTCATGCTTGTCGAAGGCTTCCGCGAAAGTCCCCATTTGTTTTCGGACATGGGAGGGATCCTCATCATAAAACACTGGCAAAATTGTGTTTCTTGCTTCCATGCAATCAAAAATCTTTGAAAGTTCATCCAAGCACCAGGATGACGAAGCGTAGTTCGGAGAGAGAACCACCACGGCGAACCTCGATTCCTCAATTGCACGAAAGAGCTCCAGAGATATAGATGCGCCTCTTTCGAGTTCTGGGTCGTCCTAAAAAGTTTTGATGCCGCGCCACAGCAGTTTGTCGTATAAATGGCCTGTGAAATTCTTGCGTGTGTCTTCACCCCTGAAACTCAAGAATACGTCGTACAGGTACTTCCATTGCGGAGGTGAAGAGGAACCAGACCCGGAGGCTCTTGGATCGGTCATCGCCAGTAGCCGAAACAGGTTGCAGCAGAGATAAATGTGTAGCAATGATGAACGAGAAGGGAAAATGAATACCTGTCCGGAGAAGGAGAAATGGAGGATACGACTGAACTTGACTTGACTGGTAGTCCTTTCAGCTCTCCAGGTTGGAAAGTAGTAGCTACTAACTAGTGGTGCCACATGGTTTAAACTAGGAGAAGTGGAAGAGAAATTTTTAGTTGTGACGGGAACACGGATGATACACCACGTGTTTTTATGTAAGTGTTGGAAACTTTTAATTTTTAAGTTATTAATCTTTTAACACACATATTTCACTATTTATATGTGAATACATAGTATACTATCTTATGATGGTCACATTGAAAGATCTCTCCAAGTGGAGGGAAAAGGATGAATATATTGGGATCACCGGAGCAAGTAGTAGCAAGTGGGGGGATGGATATGCCTTGTTGCAAATAGTTGCTACTAAGTATATACAAGTTGTGTCAATGGCCCTTGATAAATTTTTCTATATTAGATTGTTTTGACATATATTAATATTTGTTGATATATGAATAATATAGTTTGGCTAATGACAACAAGCTTATCAAGTGTTCAACAAATGCCTCTGTAAATAAATTGACGTTTTGTTTCTTCTAAAAACTTGTATTTAACATTGGAATCCCAAAGTTCGAGTCTTGAATTTGCCACTTATTGGGGCCAAATGATTTAAACTAGTAGCAGCTAGAGCGCAGCAATACCAAAATCTGAGAATACTTTTGCTCACCCCTCACCACCCCCCTCCAAAAAAATTATGATACTCACCGTCTTATTTATCACATTGGATGATTTTAAATTTCTAGATCTGTAGTGGATAAACACAAATTTTAAAATTTAAACTCATTCAATGATAATCAGTAGGATGGGAAGCATTACCACCATTTGAGGGTCTTGACCAAAATGCACTCCCAAAACCACAATACCAATACCAATACCAATTACCGAACTTGAAAATTCCGAATTTGCCAAATATTATTTGAAAAATTGAAATGCATTTAGATATTTTAAGAATTTTAAATTTTTGATCCAAAATATTCTGAAGTATTCCCGAATCCCAACTTATTATGATAAAAAAAAAATGTTCCAAATTTTTTGATTTCTACAGTTATTTACTCAAATTATGTATCTTATAATTAACTTTTGTATATTATTGTTGGTTTTGGGTACCTTATGTTCATTGATATTATATTTAACATAGACTTATATATTAAAAAGGATAAGCTAGTATACCAAAAAAAAGCAATGAATTGTATGTTCCAAAATTTTTCAAAATTACTCCAAATATTTTGAAATTAAAAATTGTGATCTGAGCTGATTCAATTCCAAAGTTTTTGAATGAAAATTGAAAATATTATTTCCAATCCAGCCCGTCAAAAAATACCCTCTCTCCCTTCTCCGCAACCTTGTTAAGTGAAGCCAAATAGAGGCCGGAAATTCTACCGTCTACCGGACCGGGTGTTAGCCACCTCCAATTTGCAAGCCGGCAACATCTCAATCTCTACTTGTTTTTTATACAAGTGACATTTCAGAGGGAGTGAACGCTCTTAACCAATTAGAACAAACATCCCATTGCAGAAAATTGTGCTCAGTTCACTAAAATTCCTTACAACTCGATCACAATGTCAAGATGGTAAACTCACAACACACAGCTAGAAAAAGATAGCAAGACAGAGCAATAAAACAGGGGAAAAACAGAGGAGGCAAAGGGAAGCATCTCTCTCTAAGTACCAATCTATTCAATTTCATGCCCTAGATTGCAGTAGATAGACCGATAACTGATATCTAGTGTCTACAATGTTTCCCAACGCGAACAAAGAACGAAAAAGAGAAGAAACGGAAAACCCAACAATAAATTACAAGCACAACGTTAATTGGGAAAAATCAAGCATGGCAACGGAGACATTGTTGATGCCAAACAGAACCCATCGCCTTCACAGAGGGCTCATAATACTCCACCTTCCTGTTGCATGTAGCACAGAACAGGATCAAACTTTCTGGAACAAGCCTTTACAAGGAGCAGAACGGATGGCTCTGTCATGTTCCTGAACTACGTTTTCGCTTCTGCTTGTAATGGTGATTCTGCTACCTAACAACTGGTCTGATTGATCCACATCATCAAGAACGAGAAGAACCTTTCTATTATGTAAAAGCGTTCTCGCATCAGTTCCAGGAGGAAAAGAGAGGTTTATTTGCCCACAGATTTTGGAAAGGAGAAGCATTTCTACAAGAAACAAACCATTCGGCTGCGTTGCAGAAACCTCTCTATTAATATGAAGCAAGGATTTTAACTTCAAAATGACGGAGAAGATTTCCATAAAAATCTTGAGCAATTCTTGTCTTACCCTTCCCACTTACTCCGCATATTCCTATAAACCGAACATCATTGTTTTCCTCAGGAGCTAATACCAAATCTATTTCCTTTAGTTTAACATCAGTTCTAAAAGGAACTTTTGTGGAACCCAACAATATGAATGTAGGATGCACTTTCTTATGCACTGCTTCGACAAGTTCGCTAATAAGGTCATTGTCGGATCTGCAACCAATAAGAAACGTAATAAATTAGGTAGTTGGATGAGGGGGTCTTGAAAATGAAAATATGACTCATTTCATTGAGTCCTCAGGAAACTGACAATTTCTCTTCAAAAACTTTAAGGAACAACTCATTGAGGGTTGGAAGGACCAAAATATCCCCAACACTAAAGACCATATATCAAAACTTGCCCAAACATGAGGTATTTCAGTCATTTCAACCCAAAATAGGCCATTATTCACATTTCCAAAGACCCTAAAAAATGGTCAATTTATCAACATCCATTGTTCATTCATGCATACCTAAAGTCCTTTGATGCCTTCCCAGCGAGTGTACTCACTTCCTCCAAAGCATCTCTTCAGTCTTTCACCTTTGCTAAATCTTCCTTAAAAGTCCTTTTCATGCTTCCTGAAGGCCTCCGAAAACGTGTGTCTGTTCTCTGACATGAGAGGGTTCCACATTATAAAATAGGGCAAACATTAATGTTTTAGCAGCTTCCATGCATTTAACAATCTTTGAAAGTTCATCAAGGCACCAACGGGAAAAAGCATAGTTTGGTGATAGAACAATGATGGCAGACCGTGACTCTTCTATTGCACGCAAGAGCTCTCTTTGAATAGGTGTACCCATTTCAAGTTCTGGACTATCCCTAAAAGTTTTTAATTTTTTCGCTCAATAACTGTTCATATAAATTGTCTGTAAAACCCTTGAGGGTGTCTAGACCCCTGAAATTCAAAAACACATCGTACTTCCACCGACAAGCTGAAGAAGCAGAGGTGGAGGCTCTTCCTTGCTCAATGCCATTTACCACTAGTTGCAAGATCGAAATTATATATAACAATCAACTACGACAGTTGAAGCAATAGTGCTAGTATGTATCTGCCACATATGATATTAGTTTTGTCCAAAAGGTGAAATACATACATATGTATGTATGTATTGAAAAAAGTACGAGTTGAAGAGAACATATTTAAAATGAAATTACATACAAATGAAAAATCTTGATCTAAGGTGAGCAATATGTTGTAAAGGAGAAAAACAAGCTATTTTCAAAGAGAAGGTAGTCACCCAATGTGTGTGGGATAGAGAGGGAGAAGCTAGCCAAATGTGGGATTCCATGGCTAGTTGTATCCGAAAGGTAGCAAAAGGGGTACTAGGAGAGTCCAAGGGCTTTGCTTCACATCAAAAAGAATCTTGGTGGTGGAATGAGGAGGTACAATCAAAGGTTAAGGCTAAGAAGGAATGTTGTAAAGCCTTATACAAGGATAGGTCTGATGCAAACGGTGAAAGGTATAGAATAGCGAAGCAGGAGGCGAAAAAGGCTGTGAGAGAAGCTAAGCTAGCGGCTTTTGACGAGATGTATAAGCGACTAGATACCAAAGAAGGAGAGTTGGATATCTATAAACTAGCTAGAGCAAGGGAAAGGAAGACAAGAGACCTAAACCAAGTGAGGTGCATCAAGGATGAGGATGGAAAAGTTCTTGCTACGGAGAAGGCGGTCAAAGATAGATGGAGAGGTTATTTTCATAATCTTTTCAACGAAGGACATGAAAGGAGTACTTCTTTGGGAGAGTTGGGTAACTCAGAAGAGTGTAGAAACTACTCCTTTTACCGTCGAATTAGGAAGGAAGAAGTGGCTGTAGCCCTAAAGAAGATGAAGCAGAGAAAAGCAGTGGGCCCAGATGATATACCGATAGAAGTGTGGAAAGTCTTGGGAGAGACCGGTATTGCTTGGCTCACTGACCTTTTTAATAGGATTTTGAAAACGAAGAAGATGCCAAATGAGTGGCGAAAGAGCACTTTGGTGCCTATCTACAAGAATAAGGGCGACATACAAAATTGCATGAACTATAGGGGTATTAAGCTAATGAGTCACACAATGAAGCTCTGGGAGAGAGTCATTGAGCATAGACTAAGGCAAGAAACACGGATCTCGGACAACCAATTCGGGTTCATGCCAGGGCGCTCAACCATGGAAGCAATCTATCTCTTACGAAGATTGATGGAAAAATATAGAGATATGCAAAAGGATTTACACATGGTCTTTATAGATTTGGAAAAAGCATATGATAGGGTTCCAAGAGACATTCTTTGGAGGATTTTAGAGAAGAAAGGAGTACGAGTAGCATATATTCAAGCTATAAAGGATATGTATGATGGAGCAGAGACGGCCGTAAGAACCCATGAAGGACAAACCGAAAGCTTCCCCATAACCGTAGGGTTACATCAAGGCTCATCTTTAAGTCCTTACCTTTTTGCATTGGTAATGGATGAGTTAACGGGACATATTCAAGATGATATTCCTTGGTGTATGCTTTTCGCAGATGATATAGTGTTGATAGATGAAACTCAGGAAGGGGTAAATGCAAAACTTAACCTTTGGAGAGAAGTGTTGGAATCTAAGGGTCTTCGCCTAAGTCGGTCAAAGACAGAATATATGGAGTGCAAGTTCAATGCAACTGGAGGTCCAATCGAGTCAGGGGTGAGGATCGGCGACCAGGAAATACCAAAGAGCGACCGCTTTCGTTACCTAGGATCTATTCTGCAAAAGAACGGAGATTTAGATGGAGACCTTAACCATAGAATACAAGCTGGATGGATGAAGTGGAAGAGTGCATCTGGCGTGTTGTGTGATCGTCGTATGCCACTAAAGCTCAAGGGAAAATTTTATAGGACGGCAATAAGGCCAGCGTTGTTGTATGGTACGGAATGTTGGGCGGTGAAGCACCAACATGTACATAAAATGGGTGTAACAGAGATGAGAATGCTTCGTTGGATGTGTGGGCACACAAGAAGGGATAAGATTAGGAATGAGGAGATTCGAGGTAAAGTAGGAGTAGCCGAAATTGAAGGAAAGATGAGAGAAAATCGGTTACGGTGGTTTGGACATGTGCAACGAAGGCCTACTAACGCCCCGGTTAGAAGAGGCGACTACGGGACAGAAGCTCAGGGCCGAAGGGGTAGAGGGAGGCCTAGGAAGACTTGGGAAGAGACTCTAAGAAAAGACTTAGAGTATTTGGATTTAACGAACGACATGACACAGGACCGAGCACAATGGCGTTCTAGGATTCATATAGCCGACCCCACTTAGTGGGAAAAGGCTTTGTTGTTGTTGTTGTTGTAAGGTGAGCAATATGTTCCAATAAAAAGTATCTTCATATGCTAGGGAGATTAGATCTTGACTTACTGGTTATGTACAGACTCAATCTTCAAATCTTCATTCCCCTTCTTCCAGGAGCCAAAGCAACTCTCTGTCCTCCTTAATTGGAATTCAAATTCATTTAGTTAGAGAGTTGAAGAAGGAAAATTATAATAAATTAACATTGCTTGACTAATTCCAAGTAATACGTTTTTCTTCTTTTGAGTGGGTATTGCATCACCATCCCTTCAAAGAGTTGACTTAAAATTAAGTTTAAAAACCCAAATGCCTTGAAAATATAAATAGTACAAGATGTCTAGGTTTATTGCTAAAACAATAGTTGTAGAAGTTAACAGCCGGCCAAAGAAGTCAAGACACAACGATTGTAAAGTCAGGACCATGGTATAGTATGACTTTTCATGCAAAGGGAGACAAATTACAATGACATAATGGAAGAAATGTTTAGGTTGCTTGAGTTTAACTTGGTCACAGGTGAGATTCTGTTAGATCATCAAATCAGTCTTTCTATGTCTTGTACAGCTTCAACTATATGAACCCCAAAATAATGCTGATCTCAGAGTCAAGGCTTCATACCAGTCTACTGCATGACTCCATCTCAATCTACTCATATCTATAGCGTGCAGAGTTGAACCTATGAATGAAAGTCGGATGGCGATCCTTGGTACAACAGAAAGGTTGCTCCTTTGTGACCCAAAAGGTCATGGGTTCCAGACGTGGAAATAGGCTCTTTGAAAAGCAAGGGAAAGACTGCATACGACAGACGTTCCCCACCCCTCTGAGATTCTCGCAAAGCAGGGAGCCTTGTTGGCTTGGGGTCGGCCTTCATCCTGCAGAGTATAAACAGTAAAGCAATATAAACAGCCAATCATATGAATGAGAGCTGGAGTGCAGTTAGAGTGAAACAAAATTTACCTTTGGCAGATGGATCAAAACCCCATCCAGATTGGGTAAATTGAGCTTGTATATATATTCAAGCATAACTTCTATGAGATCCCGGCCAAAGAAGACTAAATTTCCGTTCAGGTTGGAGACTGGAGTAACACCAGCTGTATGGCATTTGCCCTAAAAAACAAACATCAGGAAATGATAAAACAATGTTGCATTCTTGACAACTGAGAATATTCATTTTTTTTTAGTTTGATGTTCGAACAAAATTTCAGCATCAATATCTAGTTCATTTTATACGTTGATCAAGATGGCAGAGTAAATGAGATACGCCCAGACTTATAAGCACATGAGAAAGAGAAGGAGTACCTCACAGAATTGCATTGACTTTAGAGCTGTCATATATTGCAGCCTGGATCGTAGAGACCAATCCAACACAGTTGACAATGTGAAAGTAAAATCATATCAAACCAAAACCAAAAGCTTCAGGACAATTTCTTCGAAAAAAAGGTCCCAGCAGGGAGCCAAGAATGCCATGATTTGCGTGAAACAGCCTTCAGAAATATTACAAAAAAAGTAGCAGGAAGGCAGGGAGGCGGTGGCTCTATATCCTCTCTTTTGATATACGCACTCCCTTAAATTTTCTGGGTCGGTGAGACCCTAGCTTCCCTCTGTTTTCTGGAAGTTGGCCAAGCCTTGAGCATCCAGACATATAGACCATATTGAGAGACTTCAAACTGAAAATAGCACTGGGAAGGGATAAGAGACTTTTGCAATCAGTCATGTCCAGAAAGGAAAGGCCAATCATGGGTTCATTTGATGAAGGGATTTTCTCAATGGCAGTACCGTCTAGATAAAGTTCTGTCAATCTTTTCGTCTCTCCCACAAATTCTGGAATTTTAAGTTTGTAACGGATAGGTAAACAAATATATTGCTCCAGTGAACATAGTAAAAAACCAGAATTTTTTTAAGAAGAGTAAAAAACCAGAATTTGAATGAATACACCAAGTAATTTATGTAACCATACATAAATAGGCATCAAAATTGTTAGGTAACTCATTTATTCAGGGTTCCTTCTCTTTATAGCTAGGGAAAAAAAATTTAGCAACAGAGATGGTCAGATACACATTCACCTGAGTAAATTACATGACGAGTTCGCACGAATAGATTGCTGTAAATAAAAGAGTAAACTAATACTACTTATGCAACATAAATCTGCATCATATGAATATACCAGACTAATTTATGTAATCATAAATTGATAGGCTTTACCATTTTCATTATTTTGGGAAAGAAGGAAAACTTATATTTGCATATTGATAAAGTATCCAACTGGAAATACAACTTGGGGTATTGAAATGTGAACTCTCCACCCTATTTATCATCGTATGATGAATTTAAATTTTGAGATTTGTGTCTATCCACTACATATATCTCGAAATTTTATACTCATCTTAAATAGGTGGTGAGCATCACCATCCCTTCTACTACTAGACAATGTCAAAACGAAACATAAATCGAAAAAAGGTATAAAGAGAAGATTTCACCTAATGACTATATGAAATCATCAAGTGGAAGGAACACCAACATCGACACCGAAATCTTGCATCTGCTGCAACTCCTTCCTCTTAATATACTGATTCAGAATGGCAAGCCTGGCAGTCTCGAAAGCAAAGTAACCCAATGCCGAAAAGCAAGCGCTGTGAAGAACTCTGGGCCCCATTCCTCTCGTAAACCCCACCCATCCTTCGTCCATTAAAATCTGCTTCACCGTCCCCGAAACCCCGACCTGCGCCGCACCGGTCATCAGCCTCGTCTTCACCACATCAAGCGGCGTCGTAATGGAGGCCGATATTGCTCCGGCCAATGCCCCGCACACCACGCTCTGTATCGGCTCCAAATTGGTCTGCTTTGTCTTGCTTAGCACCGCCAATTTCAGGTACTCGAACGACGAATAGCTCAGCACACCCGCAGGCAAGTTCCTCAGCAATGTGGCAGAGTACCCTGCGTACAGACCCAGAACGCCGTCTTTTTCGAGGATCTTGAGCAGCACCTGCCACGACCTCCCTTTGGCCCCGGCTTGCATCCGCTGCGTGATGAGCTCCTTGGGCACCATTATCGCGGAAGAGACTATGTTGCCCATGGCTCCGGCCGTGGGAGGGATGAGAACGGGAGGGTAATTGGGAAATTTGGAGAGAACCGACTTACCCAGTTCGCAGGTGCCGAAGTAGACGGCGGAGGAAGCGGTGGAGCCGACGATGACGGCGGAGATGCCGCTGTAAAACCCCAAAATGCCCTTGGTCTGGAAGGTCTTGAGGACTGCATCGAAGGTGTTTGCGTAAATGTCTGAGGCGCCTTTGGTCTGGAGCTTGGTCTTGATGGTGTCCAAAGGGTGGAGGCAGAAGTAGGTGAAGGCTCCGGCTATGCCTCCGCCGCCTGCGCCGATGAGGGCGCGCTCGAAGACAGTTAGGTTCTTGAGTAGGATTTGGGTCTTGGGGCGGGTACTGGAGGCCCAATTGGGGGTAGCGCAGGTGGTGTTGGTGGTGGTGGAGGCAAAGAATGGGATGTGGTTTTGGGTAGGGGTGAGGGTAGTTTGGGGATTTGGAGTGATGAAATGGGTGAAGAGGTTCTGGAAGTCATTGGAGGACTGAGTGTGGTGGTTTTGATTGGGTGCGGGGAGGCCCAGAGAGGCTGAGAGTCTGCCCTCCATGGCTGGCTCGCTCAATTCTCTCCCTTTCTCAGTGGAGGTGGAGGTGGAGGTGAGCTTTTATTATCGGTTAGTCACAGAGGAGTGAGCGCCACTGAAAATGAAAGAGTACGAAGTCGGTAGGTAGCTGTATCCTGTCCTTGGACATGAGAATTACAACTCGACTGTATTTTGGGGCCCGGAACACGGTCTGATTTTTATAAGTGGCTCGATCCCTAAAGACAAAAGTTTCAATCACTTTTATTATAACACCGAGTGTATCTGAGCGTGTTTTACTCACACTAAAAATTTTCTCGTATTTTAGACTAAATCCAAAGTACGTTATTATATTTTCGTTTTAGATTTTTTGTAAGCCATACAATAATTTATACAAGGGGTGTGCTTCCACACACTCCTGTTAATTTATGTCCATTAGATCTTCTTCAATTCATCTGATCCGACGGCCGAAATCCAAAAATGTGTGAGAGAAGTAAAAAATGGTGTGTGGATATCACACCCCTTTATACAAATCTAAACTATGATTCGAACTTGGTTAAAAAAGGAAAGTACATTATTCTAATTATCTTGATTAATATACAAATTTTCTTTCTATATTTATTATGGACCAATATGTTCGTTTTTCTTCTTCTTGGATCATACTTTTAATTTTGTGGTGTGACTTAGATTACAGTGATATATACGCAATTAAGTTATTCTTGAACTTCAATTAGTTGTGTCAGTTGATGGCTCGTGTCACCTTGGCACACGTACAACTCTTTCATGTAGAGGTGTGACTTTAGTAGTACGGTCGGGCCGGCCCGAGCACGGCACGAACAGTAAACCATATTGATTGCAGACATCTTAAAATGTGTGTGGAGGAAGTAGCTAGCTAAATATGCAGGTTTATTCACCTAATAATTTGATGAAAATACAAGTTAAACACTACAAATAACAGATCATACAGTTTGGTTTTTTCGCGTGTGCGGACTGAAACCATTCAAGTTCGAAAATTACCTTCCGATGATGTTTAACATGCTTCAGTTACGCAAGCAGTTAAAGCTTACTACATTAGCAAAACAATCGAAAACCGCTTTAACATTTCTTCCCCATTCGGCAAACAACAACATTATTTGAACACTCACCAAGAAGGGTTTGATGAGCTTACAGATCGATCTTCGTTTAACACTACGGCTAATTAATTACATACAATGTTCTCCGAAATCAACAGAATATCGGTTTAGCAATCATTGTTATCTGTTTATATCACTCTACAGGAGGAAAATTTCCTGTGGTTCGAATATGTTCAAGGGTATTCCCTAGACCGTGCTTGCGTACTGCTTTGATAGCTACTGTGGATGCTTCTCCATACTCCAATAACCGAATTGTCCGTTTCCTGTATTCAAGAAGCTTATTCTCAAATTCAGACAGTCGTTTAGATCCATCAAAACTAGAGGCAACATGATCAGTACTAAACCGAGAATGCATCTGCTGAGACTCCAGCCACATGCGCGAGAAGGCCAGACAGATACCTTCTTGTAGAGCTGGCATTTTGAACCCGACCCATTAACCCGACCCGACCCGACCCGTTAAAACTAGTATTTGGGTGGGTGCTTAACGGGTTGGGTTGTTAACGGGTCAACCCGTTAGTCACCCGTTAAGTAATGGATCATTTCAGGTCAACCCACGAAACCCATTAAGACCCATTAAGACCCATTAAGAAGGACTTTTGTAATTTCATGATTTTGGTGTAATCGCAGAAGAAAAAAAAAACTCCCACAAAAATGGTGGCGATTTCATTGTACAGAGGAAACCTCCACAGAGTTCCCGACGTACCGCGTCGATGGCTTATGCCAACCCCTAAAATTTCCCTCAAGGACTTCAAATCCCTTTTAACCCACCGCTCTGTAGCTCTCTCCCGCCTCCGCTCCGCCCTCCCCGCCGCCGTCGCCGCCTCTAACCCTGACCCTGATTTTGTCCTGGAGCAGCTCAACGAAGCTCCAAAGGCGGGAAATTTGTCTCACCCCACGATTAAATTTGAAGCGCCGGAGAATGTTGATGCTGATTGCGAAGCTGGGCTGTCCGGCGGGAAGAAGGATGGGAAGCAATCGGACGGTGCTGATTCTGCGGTGAAATCCGGCGGTGAGTTCGATTCGCCGCCTGCTCTTAAGCCCGATTTGATCGAGAAAGAGTTTGATGTTGCGGATGTTGGTGCGAGTTCACTGGCTGTGAAGGTTGATAAATTGGATGAAGTGGAAAACCCTTATTCTGAGGTATATCTATATCTATATGTGTATTTATATCTGGTTTTCAATTGGATTCTGAATTGGTTTGGAAGGTTTTGTTTTCGAATTGGGCATTTTTATGGGTTTGTGTTCTTAAATTGAAGTATGAAAACTGGATTTAAACTGTAATGTGTGGAGAAAGAACAACTTAAATCTATACAGCACAAGCATGCATTTTGATTTGCTGAACTGTTTAGTGTAGTTTCTATTCGTGTTTAGTAACTGCAATTGTTTGTTTATATGATAGAGATGCAACAAAGAGGAGGAGGAGGACTTTTGTGAGTATAATTGTGTTATAGTATTGGATGAGCTTCGCATGATTTTGGTTTCGGATAGGAATTTTTGTACTGGTTTAAGTTCTATTTAGTTGTAAGAATTTGATAGCAGTCATTTGAGTGAGAGAAATTATTTATATAATGTTTGTAATTTTGAGTAAAAATGTGTAATTTGTATTGGAATGCAAAATGTAAAAAAAAAAACAAAAAAATTTATTAACGGGTGTTAATAGGTGAAACGGGTGAAACGGGTGACTTATTAGGCTTAACGGGTTGGGTTTGGGTGACCCGTTAGCTTAACGGGTTGGGTTTGGGTGACCCGTTAACTTAACGGGTCGGGTTCAACCCGACCCAAACCCAATAAACCCGACCCGTTTACAGGTCTACCTTCTTGCACTTCCTGTCTTAGATTCGGATATCCGTTAATCCTTATCCATGCTTGCATCATCACTTTCGCTAACGATGATCCCATTACAAACCGAGGAAGGCCACGCCAGATGAGAACTGTTCGCCTGTCCACCAAGTCCACCGGAATTTGCAACCTCATGTTTAAATCGTGACAGAATTTTTCTACTTCATTGTAGAGGGATTGGCATTTGTAAGTACTCCTGATTGCCAACTTTTGACACTGTTGACATAGCAAATAATCACCAAGATACATATATTTGGCATCCTTTGGAGCAAATCTGCCACAACTATAGCACCAAACAGTGCCATCGCCCCAATGCAGAGGGCAATAAACTTCATGCCAAATACGATATTCCCAATGGTTCGTTACACCATCTAAATCTTCCGGGACAAAATTCTTGCAAACAACACAGGTAAGGTAGTGTTGATAAGGATGCACCTTACTGCTGGATTCGCCTTCTGCCAAATGAAGTTGTGCCGGTTGTTCATGACCATCCTCAGATTGAGATTCTTCATCGGGCAGCTGTTTCTCAGTAAGTGTCAAACAAAACTCTTCAGGTTCATCTCTTTTTAGGGCTTTCCAATGAAAGAGCTGTGAAGATTCGTTTTCGTGTAGCCCCAAGAGCTCATATGGTTTGTCTATAAGATATTCGACTAGCAAACGCTTGTTTCTGGTTATAATAATTATTCTACTCCCTGGACCATACCAGTTCTTTTTTCCAGCCAATGTTTCCATTTGATTTAATTCTTCCACCTCATCAATAACCAGAAGAACCTTTTTCTTACAAAAACATTTCTTTGCCATATTCGATACACTGGAAGCATCCCAAACTTGCGCGACTGTCTGCAACGCTGCTGAAACCTCCTTGACATTACCAATAAATCTGCAAATTTCAAAGTTGTGGGAAATTTCCTCGTAAACAAGTCTAGCTAGAGTTGTCTTACCTGTTCCTCCCTCCCCCCATATCCCTATAAAGCGAACATCATTTGCTTCAAGATCTAAAAGAAAATCCATCTTCTTTAATCTAAACTCAATTCCGACTAATTTCTTTCTTGAACCTAACAATGTGCATGTAGGATGCACTTTGTGACATATTGTGTCAACAATTTCTTTGATAAGATCATTCTCGTACCTACATCAACAGCAAATAAACATGTTTGAACTAAGAAAATCTTACGGAACAAATATGTATAAGATATACTACTATTTCATTTATGCATACCTATCTTTTGAAATCCACCCAAGCATATTACCCACTTTTGTCAACGCAGTTCTCCAACGTTGCACCTTTTCTGTGTCACTCATAAAGGTTTTCTCAAGCTTGTTGAACGCTTGCGCAAAAATCCCGGTTTGTTTTCTAACATGGGAGGGATCCACATGGTAGAAAATTGGTAGAATGGTCTTCCTATCTTCCATGCATTCAACAATATGTGAAAGCTCATCTAAGCACCAGGTGGAAGAAGCATAATTGGGTGAGAGGACAATGACAGCAAACCACGATTCTTCGATTGCATTCAAGAGCTTTAGAGAAATAGTGGTGCCTCTTTCAAGTTCATGATCGTCCCTGAAAGTTTTGATTGCTCGCTCCACCAATTTTTCGTATAAATCATCTGTAAAATTATCCCTTGTGTCCTCACCCCTGAAACTTATGAACACGTCGTATTCCCACGGAGCAGCAGCTGGAGACTTGGAGACTCTTTGCTTGCTCAACGCCATAGGAAAATGATGGAAGCACTTTGCATCAAATTCTCAAAAAGATGCACGCGATACTGTCAAACCCTTGGGAGACAACAGTTTGCGGGAAATATGAAGGCAGAACAATACACGCTATATTACCTCCAAAAAAAAAAAAAAAAACAATACACACTATATTTCCTGCGCTCATTTCATTTGAAATATTACATCACCTCTTATGGAAACAACACACAACTAGTTCTTAGATGTAATCAGAGAGAGAGAGAGAGAGAGAGAGAGAGAGAGAGAGAGAGAATGTGTGTGTGAACACAAAGAACATAGAAATTACTAGGTAGGCAAAGATTATCGAGGAATAATTAATACATTATTTTGGACTGGAAGGCTTTGGTGAAGAGCTTCTTTCCTTTCACCTAAAAACAAAGAGCTTCTTTCCTTGGAGGAGCCGTCCATTTTTGGACACTTCTTACATGCTATGTTTTTGAAACTGGAAGAGGAACAAACCCCTCGTAAAACCATTTTTTTTATTTAAATTATTTTGAAAATGTTTTTTGTTAGAAACACTCCAAACTTCCATTAAAGAATAATCATGTGATTCCTACAAAAGCGCTTGAAAGTATTTTTTGAAGAAGCTTGTGACAGGTGCCAAAATGCCTCTACAACCCAAAATCACTTTCTAGTTTTTCTGCAAAACATAGTAAAAAAACACTTTTAATTATTAGAATGGTAATGCTAGGAGACCAAATTTTTTACCAAATGATGTGGTTGTTGATGATTATATCACTTAAGCGTTGATTAACGTGCTTATTTCTTATTGATGACACATCATTTGGTTTTGAAACTTGATTTAAAATTTTGATCTTCTTAGCATTACCCTTATTATAAACGCTTCTAGTTCATGTAGAACTGTTAATTTCAAACAGGGCCTTAGTCAACTTGTTTTGTTTTTTCAAGTGAAGATATTCCACTTTGCTTAAAAAAAATGTACTCATGAAGCAAAATGCACTAACTGCTGAAAACCGCATTTCTCATAGAATACTCTGTTTTCGTTACTGCAATCAAGATTCACCTTATGACACCCAACCGAATGAGCATGATCCGTGCAGAAATTAATGATTTTCGTCCCTAACTGCATCCCACAGCCCACCGGCATCAGCCTCAACCACAATGTCGTCAATGTGACCAACATTGCCACAGTTCCGTATGAACTTCTTTTCGATGAACACACTTCGCGTTGCAATAATCTTCCCCGAGTGGTCATCTTCTATAACACAGATACTATGGTCATCTCCAAGGGAGCTAATCCGAATATCTATCTGCAAACTCCTTGGCTGATACAGAATCACAAAATGGTTCGCTGTTGCAATAGTTGTATGAAACCCTTTCTTTTGTCCCACGTCTCTAAATTTTCTGACTCAAAATGTTTGCCCTTCACAGCTCTGCATGTCTGCAGAAAGAGCAGTACTAATTCTCAGACGCATTTCATCGAACACGTAATGTGCCACGTTCTCATATGCTTTCTTACGAGAATAATTTAACAAATTAGAAGCAAAATGACACCCAGAAATCTTGAAAAATTTGTCTTCGAGAATTGAAATTACCTCGAAAAGGTTGGAAATTTCTGTTTCTCAGACAAAACGTATATAAAGCATCCAACCAACATTTAATTGGTCGATGTGGGAGTTTTTCCTGACTGCTATCCTGAAATGCAGCGTATGACATGTTATCTCTTGACATGTACAAATAGATGATGGACAAACTCCCTATGGGATGCTGACTCCAACTCGCCTTAGTCAACTTGTTACTGTCATGAATGAGCATATTTTTAATGTTTGTCGGATTAATTTATTTGCTTTTTGAAGGGTTGAAAAACGAATTGTAACAATATCAAAATTACTTTTGTATGACACACAAGTCCAAGTGCGTTTTTATATTTTATTTTGACTTTGTTAGGAACTTATAGCTCATCTAACAAAAAGTATTCATGTCTATACTTAAAAGTTCCCATTCGATTATACCCTCCAGAATATCACTTTGTAGTTTGTATATAAATAAATAAAAAATAGAAAATACTATCATCATTCACAAGATGGTGGACATAATAGTTTATAAATGTTGTCAAAAACTTGAAATGCCTCACTTAAAGAAGATGAATATCACCATATTGTAATACTAGATGGTACTAAAAAAAAGTCTAAATACTTAATTTTCACTCGAGTTATAATCCATAGACAAAATCGATAGTTTACTCTCTTTTTTACAACTCAAATTTTGCTGAAGGATATAAAGCCCAAAAAGGCGAAAAAACACAATATACACCAATCCAGCTCGTACTACCAAAAGACAGAAACAGACTAAACAAACTCGAGTTGAGAGTGACACAGAACACTAGATGACATACTTATGAGAAGAGGCAAACCACCGAGCCTGACTTTTTGGTAAAACCTTGTTAATTCATTTTGGCACTTGTACTCTATAGTCTATACATATGATTTTATTGTTGCTCTTTCTCCATTAAATTTTCGGTGTTATTGGATTTAGAATCTGTAGTTAAAATGATGAAGTTGGGAAAAAATTTCACACAAACGTAAGGTAGTGTTGATAAGGATGCAACTTACTGCTGGATTCGCCTTCTGATGACCATCCTCAGATTCAGATTCTTCATCGAGCAGCTGTTTCTCAGTAAGTGTCAAATAAAACTCTTCAGGTTCATCTCTTTTTAGGGCTTTCCAATGACAGAGCTGCGAAGATTCGCTCTCGTGTAGCCCCAAGAGCTCATATGGTTTGTCTATAAGATATTCGACTAGCAAACGCTCGTTTCTGGTTGTAATAATGATTCTACTCCCCCGGACCATACCAGTTCTTTTTTCCAGCCAATGTTTTCCATTTGATTTAATTCTTCCACCTCATCAATAACCAGAAGAACCTTTTTCTTACAAAAACATTTCTTTGCCATATTCGACACACTGTAAGCATCCCAACTGGCGGAGGCATATTAGGACTAGAGTAGTCTTAGGCCTACCCTCACTTGTAAAAATAAGATAGTATTACAACTTGCTTTGCAATCCTTCTCAACACGTGAAACAAATCCAATCATTATCTATTTTTAATCCAACAAATTCCATTCCAAAATTAAGTATAATATTTTGAATCGTCATTTATCACAATCAATAACATTCAAATTAAACTCATCATTCACTTTTAATTAACAAAAATTGTCTTTCACTTATGCACTGCCATAGCTATTTCCCTATTCTTCTTGAATTTCATATATTTAACATTCCAAATCCCAAATTTATTGAATAAAGAACAATAAGGTTTGTAAAATCTATTATCCTCTATAAAACATTTGTTTCTATTCTATCCTATCTCTTACTTGAGTTTTAGGGTTTGTAAATTTTTAGTAATTCTCTCTATTGAGTTTAATAATTCTTTCAATAGTATAGATGACATCATGCGCATGAAGGAAAATTTGTGAAAAACAAGTTCATTTGAGCAACATCAACAACATGCAATTAACATTTAAAGGCGGAATCATGTTTATATGCACTCAAAACAAAACTTAACCCATGAAATTCAAAGCCTAGTAGATTGGTGAACCAAGACTCAACTCAAAATAAAGTGAGTTGAGGAATTCTTATACCTTTGTTGATTCCTCTTTGCATAAGCAAAGGCTAATCACCCAAGGAGATGACCTTCATTCCTTGCTTCTAAGCTCCATGGATTTCTTGGAGGATGATGGTTGAAAGGATTCTCCAAGTTCCCAAAATAGAGAACCTCTAAGCATCCACACCAAGGAGAGCATTGATGAGGAGATGAGTGACCTAGGAAGATTTTGATGCTAGTAAAATCTTCCTAGGGTGGCCGGCCTCTTAGAGAGCAAAGAGAGGTTTGTGTTCTCATCTTTTCTCCAAAAGAAACCCTAAGGATGAAATGGCTATAAAGTTGTCTTTATACCACTTCACAATGGAGTGACAAACTTGTAATTAAGCCAAGTTCACTACCCTCCCTCTATATGGCCGGCCACATTGGGTTCATTGGGCTTTGAGGCCCTTTGTCATTCAAGTTGTCATACAACTTGAGTTATTGGGCTTGACATTCAAATCCCATTGGGCCTTGAGGCCCAAAACTAACCCGAGGTCTATAACGAACTTATTCGTTTGATTAATTAACATATTAATTAATCCTAGCCATAAATAATTAAACCATTTAATTATCCTTACTCATCTCCGTTGTTTCTTCAATCTCTACCTTACTCGGTGTACGATCCATTAGGTTCCTTTTAGCGAGGCAGAGGGTGATTAGAACTCTTTCAAATCGATTATGAATTGAAACTTACTTTCAATTCTCCCTTTAGTGATTACTCACTATTAGAGCTTCCACAAACCATGAGTGACACCTAGCAGTATGTCATGGCTACCCAAGCTAATCAGAAGAGGTGGAGAACCTATTCAGTTTAGGATTACAATGCAATACGGTCTTTCTCTAATACAACACTCTTGACCACATTGTTTGGTTTGATAGTTTATTCATGTCTACTATCCAATGTGATTCATTTACTTATATGATTACTTTGAATGTGATTTGGAACGACTTCCTTAATCTCATTCATACTCTGGCCAGAGATTCTAAATCATATCATAGAGTATTCTCCCTCAAACAGTTTAAAGGTTACAGATCCCTTGTTGCGCATTCACTTGCCTTTATGGCTAAGTGACTTAACCCTAACTATGCCGTGGACACCCTCTGATAGAGTGACATTGACATAGTCAAAGATCAAGGACCTAACCACAAGACAACTATGATGCCTCAGGTCAAAGGACTACTTTGCATTATCCCAACCATGAGTTCTCATGTGACATGAGTATGAGAACTCCTCGTTGATCGTATTCAGTGGACTCATTCTCTATTGAGCACCTACATGCTTGTCTTGGTGTCAGTCACACCAATGACTCGAGACCAATCACTCTCCCTAAGAGAAGACATAACACATACTGATCTTAACGGACTGTCAATGCCCAATTGGCAATCCTATGATCAGGAACGTTTAGGATATGTATACGAAAGAGAATGATCTCATGAATCTAACTTCTTTAGATTACATTCTCCTAATCACATATTCCTTGGACTTATCGTTTAAGCATATAACATTTATATGAGACAGCTTAAAACAATAACCTTTGCCCTTTATATTTAAACTAGATTAGTTTAACATGTGAAATGTCCGTAAAGTATCATCATATGATTGGTTTTAGGGCACATTTCCAACAGCACAACGGTCTCAAAATATGAATTCATATTATCCATGGATATGTTAATTTTGACTATGTAATTATTTGGATATATATTATGACGCTTTGTATTTGTAATTTTATAATCACTATTCATTTTTTATTCTTCTATGTTTGTGTGAGGCCCCTCCTCACAAGTAATCCTAGCTCTGCCACTGTCCCAAACTTGCTTGACTTTCTGCAACGCAGCTGAAACCTCCTTGACATTACCAATAAATCTGCAAATTTCAAAATTGTGGGAAATTCCCTCGTAAACAAGTCTAGCGAGAGTTGTCTTACCTGTTCCACCCTCCCCCCAGATCCCTATAAAGCGAACATCATTTGCTTCAAGATCTAAAAGCGAATCTATCTTCTTTAATCTAAACTCAATTCTGACTAATTTCTTTCTTGAACCTAACAATGTGCATGTAGGATGCACTTTGTGACATATTGTTTCAACAATTTCTTTGACAAGATCATTCTCATACCTACATCAACAGCAAAACAAAACAAATGAACATCTTTGAACTAAGAAAATTTTACGGAAAAAATGTGTGAGATATACTACTATTTCATTTATGCATACCTATCTTTTGAAATCCACCCAAGCATATTACCCACTTTTGTCAACGCAGTTCTCCAACGTTGCACCTTTTCTGTGTCATTCATAAATGTTTTCTTTTGCTTGTTGAACGCTTGCGCAAAAATTCCGGTTTGTTTTCTAACATGGGAGGGATCCACATGGTAGAAAATTGGTAGAATGGTCTGTACAAACTCAAGACCTAGAGAACACTCGACTGAGCAAATAGACATTCACGTTCACTCTTGCATCCTCTTCAAGCTTGGGCTTCATGTATTTATAATCAATTAAAGATTACACTCAGGGATTCAAATCCCTATTTACATGGAGACTTTGAAAATCAAATGTACACTCCTAAACCTATCCAACTGCTTACAAAACAGAAATACAAGATAAACACTATAGCAACAAATTCGGAACCATTCAAACAGACTCAATCCTAACAGACTGAGGACTAGGTCTAACATCCCCCCGCAAGCTGAGAGGACGAGAAACAACTAGAAGCTTGGAAACCAGAGTCTTGAACCTTGAGGACGACAAACCTTTGGTGAATATATCGGCCACTTGATCTTGTGAACAAATAAAATTGACAAGAAGCTCACCACGCACCACCTTTTCACGTACGAAATGATAATCAACCTCCAGGTGTTTCGTGCGGGAGTGGAAAACTGGATTATAAGCTAAAGCTATCGATGAAATGTTATCACACCATAGTTATGGACGAAGAAAGGGCAACTTTAAATCACGAAACAAAGAGCGCACCCAAGAAATTTCAGCTGCTGTATAGACCAGTTGCCTATACTCAGCCTTTGTGCTTGAGCGTGAGACCGTCTTTTGTTTCTTGGAACTCCAGGAGACCAAGTTCGAACCCAAATATATACCATATCCTCCCGTAGAGTGGCACGTATCAGGATCTCCTGCGTAGTCAGCATCTGAGAAGGCACTAAGCTGCATGCTGCCAGATTTGTACAAAAGACCTTGGTCGTAAGTAGACTTAACATATCGTAAGATTCGTTTCACAGCCGTCTAATGGGTTGTAGTTGGAGCATGCATAAACTGACACACTTGATTAACAACATAGGAAAGATCAGGGCGTGTGATCGTAAGGTACTGTAAGGCTCCCACGACACTTCTGTAAGTATAAGGATCATGGTGTGGGTTGCCATCATGAAGGCTTAGTTTCTGACCTGCATGGACTGGCGTTGAAATAGGCTTAGCATCAAGAAAATTGGTCCGTTTCAAGAGATCCAATGCATACTTGGTTTGACAAAGGTGCATCTGATTCTGCGAATGTGAAACTTCCACACCAAGAAAGTAGTGGAGAGGCCCCAAGTCTTTCATTGAAAACAAGGTGCGTAGCTGCTGGATCAACCGATGCATTTGCTGTGGATTATTTCCTGTGAGCAATATATCATCTACATAAATCAACAAAATTAAATATACACCATGTTGCTTGAACACAAACAACGAATAATCGCACTTAGATTCCTGAAACCCCAAATGAATTAGAAAATCTGAGAAACGCTGAAACCACGCTCGAGGTGCCTGTTTCAAACCGTACAAGCTCCGTTGTAACTTACATACATGATTTGGATATTGGGGATCAACAAAACCAACAGGCTGCCTCATATACACCTCATTCGTGAGGTAACCGTGTAAAAAGGCATTTTGAACGTCAAGTTGACGGACTGGCCATCGATTTGAGATTGCAAGACTGAGGACCAAACGAATGGTGCTGTGCTTGACTACTGGACTGAACGTTTCGCCATAATCCACACCTTGTTTCTGATGAAAACCATTAACAACCAGCCGTGCCTTATGTCGTTCTATGGATCCATCTGCATGTCGTTTAATCTTGTAAACCCACTTGTTCGGGAGCAAATTCATGTTAGGTTTGTACGGAACAAGATTCCACGTCCCAGAACGCTGCAACGCATTGAATTTGGGATTAGGTTTCTGGATGCCAGCTTTGGATCGTGTTTGCATGTGATGTACTGGATTATGTGCACACACCAGTTCATGTTGCTATTCAGGTTCATTCACGGACCCTTGCTCATTTGGTATTCCGAGAGACACGGTACTAGGGTTTTGAGGAGTGTGGGTATTAGGGTTTGGCAGAGTCACAGGCAAACTAGGGCTCTGAGGAGTTGGGTTTGGCAGAGTCGCAAGCAAACTAGGGTTTTGAGGAGTGGGGGTAGTAGTGGTATTAGAGTGTGACACTTGCGTAAGGATATTAGTGGATGAAGGTTCATGTGGAAGAGTTTGGGCAGTGCTATGAGACTCGATGGCAGCGAGTTGTGGTTGAGATAATGAAGGAAAAACAAATAAGAGGTCAAATTGAGGAGAACTACCTGTGGTATGGGCACATTCCTTGTGAAGTGTGGCTTCCTTGAATGGAAAAGAGTCTTCATCGAATAGGACATGGCGAGACAAATAAACTTGTCGTGTAGATAAATCCAAACATTTGTACCCCTAATGATCTAGCGAATAACCTAAGAAGACACGTGATTTGGACTTAGCTTCAAGTTTATTTTGTGTATACAGTGTTAGCCACGGAAAACACCTACACTCAAACACTTTAAATGAATCATATTTTGGTGTTCTTGTAAACAATTTTTCATAAGGTGACTTATTTGAAAGAACTCGATTAGGCAACCGATTTATGATATATGTGGTTGTTTGACACGCATCAGGCCAAAATTTTGAGGGGACACTAGCATGAGACAACAGGACTATGGCAGTTTCAACAATGTGACGATGTTTCCTTTCGGCAAGTCTGTTTTGTTTAGGATGTTTGGGACAAGAAAACCTTTGTGAAATGCCATGTTTCTCTAAAAAATCATGGAAAGCATTATTTTTATACTCTCCTCCTTCATCACATTGCAGAATTTTTATAGAACGCTGAAACATGTTTTCAACCTTGGTTTTGAATTTAAAAAATATTTGAAACACCTCAGACTTATTTTTCATAGGAAATATCCAAGAATACCTTGAGAAATCATCAACAAACAATACATAATAACGATATCCTTCATTTGAAACAACGGGTGAACACCAAACATCCGAATGCAAAAGTTCTAAAGGGAATTGCGAAACAGACTATGAAAATTGAAACGGCAATTTGGTACTCTTGCCTAATGGGCATGAATGACAGAAATGAACAGCAGAGGTGCCACTAATTGGCACTTGATTATTTGAAATTAAAAATTTTATTATTTAGACGCAGAATGGCCCAGACGAGCATGCCACTTTTGTGTAGATACTTGGACTCCTAAAAACGCTAGAAAAGGATGATTGGATGATCCACCGCCGTTAGGAAATGGGTATAACCCATTCTCACACTTCCCTCGGAAAAGCGTCATCCAGGTCTTGAGGTCCTTAATAAGAAAGAAATATGGGAAGATTAGTATATAACAGCTATTGTCGAGTGTAAAACGATGGGCATAGAGTATGTTTGTGGAGGCCGAAGGGCAGTGTAATATGTTGTTAAGGTTAAATGAGCAAGAGGCAATCATGATTTTATTAGAACCAGAATGTGCAATAGAGAGACCAGTATCATTACCTACGCCGTCAATATTTTCATTACCATGATACTCCTTAGGATTGACAAGATTCTGTATTTCATGAGTGATATGAGCGTTTGCCCCAGTATCAAGTAACCAGGATCCATTTTGCTGACGAGTCAGTGTGGTTGGAGAAGAAGCCATAGCTGTGAGACGTGTGGCTGGAATATGACCCTCGTAGGCTGCATTCATGCGATGATAGCAATCTAGGGCAGGATGCCCTTCTTTTCCACATATCTGACAAATTATACGACCACCACAAGAAACAGACCTTGCAGCAGGTTGTTGTCTTTGGCCATTGTTGTTGAGAGAAACAAACCCTCGCTGATTCACAGAAGAACCACGGTTGGACAGTCTAACGCCTCGTCCAATGCTTCAAGAATGTCCACCACGTCCTCTTGTAGCCACATATGCATTAACTGAAGCAGTTTTTGTCAACGGAACAGTTTACTCCGCCATCCTTCTCTCAGTGGTTAGAAGGAGAGACTCCAGAGTAGGATATGTGATAGGAAAATCATGTGCTTGTGTGGCATTCACAGTTATTTCAAAAGCAGGGCCAAGATTATTGAGAATAATCTGGACGAGCTCATCCTCATCAACGGGTTTTCTAGCGAAGGCTAGGTTGTCAGAAATCGAATTCATCTTATCAAGAAAATCAACAACTGAAAGATCACATTTTTTGGTTTGCAACAGTTTGTTGCGCAAGAAAAGAATTTGATTTTGATAGGATGACGCATAGCGCTGCTCCAAAGCTTCCCAGGTTGCTCGAGACGTGCGCTTGCTTGCCACTGTTGACAATACAGAATCTGTGAGAGAGCCATTGATCCAACTGCGGATCATTTGGTCATGTTGAATCCAGGTAGTGTACGCCGGATTGACTGTAGTGTTTCCAGGAAGAGACATAGAAAGACAAACACATGAGCCATCCACGTACCCCATTAGGTCACGACTTCTCAGGATGCGGATGATCTGAGCCAACCATAAAGGATAGTTGGTCCTATTGATAGGAGCATATTTATGCGACTTAGCTTGCTTGTTTTCTTGCATTTTGGTAATTATTTAGTATTTATTATAGTGTTTTAAGTTAAATTCGTGTGTTTGTAGGTTTTATGGGCTAAGGGTGCATTATGAGCCAATTTGGAGTAGTTTGGAGTGTTTTTGGGCCCAAGATGGATTGCTTATGATCCAAGCTAGATGGATGGACGAATTTGGAGATTAATTGGGTTGAAATCTACTATGAAGATGGATAAGTGAAGCCCAAGTTCTAGAAGATAAGAAAAGAGCAAGAAACAAGGAACTTTCCTTTCCTTTCCACTTCACCTACAACATCCACCCACTTCACCTACAACATCCACCACCTTCACCTACAACATCCACCACCTTCACCTACAACATCCACCTACTTCACCTACAACATCCACCTTCACCTACAACATCCACCACCTTCACCTACAACATCCACCTACTTCACCTACAACATCCACCTTCACCTACAACATCCACCACCTTCACCTACTACCTTCACCTACAACCCTTTCCACATTCCCTATAAATACCACCCTATGCCACAACATTCTTCATATTTCTCTTGGCCTTCATCATTCATACACACATCCACCCTTCACCATAACTCACCTATATCCATCCACCACCACAATTCACCACAAAAATCATCAAATCACACTTGTGCCGCATAAAAGCAAAGAAGAAGGAAAGGAAGGAGAGCCTTGGAGCCGTGCTTGCCATTCAAAGCTTGGATTGTTGGAGCGTTTCTAGGTGTAATCTATCTTTGTTTTAAATGTTTAAATTTGATTATCTTTGTTTAATTGCGACTATGAGGAAATAAATTCGCCTTGGCTAGAGGTTGATTCAATACCATGAATATGTTTGCAATATGAATTGATTACCTTCAGTTGTAATTTCATAAATTGTGAATTTAATTTGCTTAACTGCTTGATTAATAACTTATTTATGTTTGTCGATTAAGAATGCATACTTAATTTACACGCATGAATTTGATGCTAGAATATAAGTGAATTTCACCTAATTGTTATGAACTTATATTCATGAGTAGTGGAGGTTGCTAGTCACAATCGCGTTAAGTGAATTCTTGGCATGAGTTTCATGCAATTCATAGTAACAAGTGCCTCGTCAATGCTTATGGTTTTCATAGAACTTAATGATCTTTGCTTGTATCTCTATTATGCAATTCATGTAGGGAACTTGTGGGGAATACTTTGGGTTGTCGTATGCAATCATCTAATTCAATAACTTTAGGAAAATCTGAAGGTTAATTTAAGCGTACCTAATTAATTTGGGGTGTTGAGATTCCCAACTTATTGAAAGAACAACTGAAGGTCAATTTAGATTGCATATGTGTCTTGTGTGGAGAAAAACCCTCTAGCCAGTCCGTCGCCCTTCCGTTTACCTTTATTTTATGTTTTTGTCAATTCTGTAATTTATTTAAGTTTAATTTACATCTCGTCCAAACCAAACCCCCCCATTATTAAATTATATTATTTAGTTAGTTTTTATTATTTTTAATCTTTTAATTCGATTTTCGTCCATTTTAGTTCCTAGTGTTTATTTAATTTGTTTTCTTTGTTTTGAATCATTTCTAAGTGTGTTTCGAATTATTAGAGTTTTTAGCCTAATTTTGTGTCCTTGAGTCTTGTTTAATATTTTTAAATCAATTTAGAGTAGATTAGCAATCCCTCCTAATCCCCGGCCTAGAACGATACCCTACTTACACCTATACTACAATTGTCAAAAAGAGGGTTAAATTTGTGCGGTTTTAAAATCCCGTCACCTATCAAGTTTGATGTTGACAATAGTGGTCATGGCGGAGGAAAATGGGTTGGTTGCGGGTGGGGTGGTACGACTGATGGTGGTAGTGGTGGTGTTGTTGCTGGTGTCAGACGACATAATGAAAGGTAGTGGGTAGAGAAAAAAATTGGATCTGTGTTGTTGGACTTAGAGAGCTATGTGTACCATGTACAAACTAAAGACCTAGAGAACACGTGACTAAGCAAATAGATATTCACGTTCACTCTTGCATCCCCTTCAAGCTTGGGTTGTATGTATTTATAATCAATTAAAGATTACACTAAGGGATTCAAATCCCTATTTACATGGAGACTTTGAAAATCAAATGTACACTCCTAAACCTATCCAACTGCTTACAAAATAGAAATACAAGATAAACACTATAGCAACAGATTCGGAACCATTCAAACAGACTTAATCCTAACAGACTGAGGACTAGGTCTAACAATTCCTATCTTCCATGCATTCAACAATGTTAAAGCCCATCTAAGCACCAGGTGGAAGAAGCACAATTCAGTGAGAGGACAATGATAGCAAACCATGATTCTTCGAATGCATTCAAGAGCTTTAGAGAAATAGTGGTGCCTCATTCAAGTTCATGATCATCCCTGAAAGTTTTGATTGTGTGCTCCACCAATTTTCATAAAAAAACTTCCGTAAACTATCCCTTGTGTCCTCACCCCTAAAACTTATGAACACGTCGTATTCCCACGGAGCAGCAGCTAGAGACTTGGAGACTTGGAGACTCTTTGCTTGTTCAACACCATTGGAAAATGATGGAAGCACTTTGCATCAAATTCTCCAAAAGATGGACGCGATGTTACACCCGCCCTCTTATAAATGTACAATTCCAGATTTTCCCTAAAACTTAATGAAATTTTTCGTTTTGGTCCCTAAATCCTAAGCTGCCATGTGGCAGCACCCCAACTCTCCTCTCTTTTCTCTCTTTCTGTCCCCTACCCCAGTGACCCATATCTCTTCTTATCTCTCTCTGTTCTCTCTTTCTCCCTTCTCACTCTCTCGAACTTACTATCTCTCTCTCCCGTAACCCTTTCATCTCTCTCGTTCTCCCATAGACGCACGCACGCCAGCACACCCATCCTCATTCTTCTTGTCTCTCCCTCGTTCTCTTTCCCTTTCTCCCGTCGTAGCAAGGACGATACGAACCCAGAAATTCTCCAGCGAATTTCGTTGTTCTCCGGCAAGGTAAGCCTCAGATCTTCCTCCTTGAGAGTTGATTTGATGCTTAGATGAGTTTTTGAGAGTGTTTCTCGTGATTTTCCAAGGTTTTAGGGGGAAATCGACACGGAGGCAAGGTACACCCAGCTCCGGCGAACCCGTGAGCCTCGAGGATTTTTTCGAGCACATCCGGTCGTTTCACGTCAATCCAAAGGTACCAAAGTACTCCACTCTTCTCGTGCTTCAATTTGGTACTTAGATTAGAGCTTGGGTTTTTGGTTTGCAGTCGGCCAGAGCTGTAGAAGCTCCGGCGTTCTTCTTGTTTTCCCCGGCGCACCCAGGCCTTTCAGGCCGACCCAAACTCCCTCAAGCCTTAGGCCCGTTTCAAGCCTAGCCCAATAACCTAGCCCGTACCTTTTTTATTTTTAGTTATGTAAAAATCCAAAGGCCTTGGGTCTTTTTGTGCAGGGCCTTTGGCCCGTTTATCATCTAACCCAAAACCTATTCATTGCAGTTGGCTTTCGGGCCATAAGGGAGTGGGTCTTTGGGCCTGTGTAACTTGAACCCAACCCAGGGAAGGAACAAAGCCCTTGGGCTGTTTCAGATCAGGGCCCTAGGCCCGTGAGCCCAAACCCTAAAATCCATTAAACCTAAACCTTAAACCCAAACCCCTTGGGGCCCAACCCAGATCCAACCCAAACCTAGTTGACCCGGGTTGACCGACCCGATTTAACTCTGACCCGTTGACCCGTTGACCCGGTCAACGGTCTGCGTTGACTTTGACCGGTCAACCGTCAACATTGACTTTCTGAGTTGACTTTTTCAGGTTCCGTCCGAGACCCCTCCTAGGCTAATTTCGACGTTCTAGACCTGTTTTTGAGGTCCATTTTCTCAAATAAAATTATTTGAATAGAGTTTGACTGTGTTGAACCCTTTATGTGCTTAGGTGTGTATAGTGTGGCATTTGTTTCTTCGCTAGCGGCGTGGTTTTTGGGTAACGCATTACTGTGAGTGGACCCCTTCTAAAATACATGTTTTCTTAGTAGATTTGCACACATGACAAGTATGAGTTTATAAGAATGTTTATGAAGTTGCTTTTCATATAATATATGTTCAATGGTTTGGTATTATCTAGTGGTCCTAATTTCCGCTACGAGATGAAGGGATAGTTTCCGGTCCATCCCGGGTGACAGTTATGGAGTTGGCATAGGGCCTGGAGTGTGTTTCCTCTGGCTATTGAGCACAGGGACGGGGAGCTGGCATATGGCCTGAAGCGATATTTTCCTCTGACTGTATGCTCAAGGACGGGGAGATGGCATAGGGCTTGGAGGAATATGTGGACATTCGTCACTAGTGATTATTATATATATATACATAGACATATATATATGTATATGTATATATATGTATATATATATATATATATATACGAGTTATGATATGAGACATTGCACGGCATACTAGGTTTAGGAAAACCTATGTTTATCATGATATATATATTCGAGTTTTCATAAATCTGGGAGTTAGTATGTTGATAACTGTTTTATTATATGTATATTAAATTGGTCCATTCACCTTTGTTTTGCGCCCCCTTCAGGAGGTAGAAACGAGGATTACGATCTGAGCTACGAGGCGTTCCCCTACCACTGATTTCGTGTTATCTACTTCCTGTTTCGACACTTTGTGTAATAGCACTTCCCTACCTTAATTTCCGTTTGTAATCTGTATTAGACATATGCTCTGGACATGTTCTGTTGTATCTTGCTATTTCAGTGTTGGGGCGGTTGAATATTATTTTAGTGTGATTATGTTTCTGCTGCTTTATGTTTAATCATACTCTTGTTTTAGCTATGTTGTGCATGCTTGTGAGCATATTTTTGGGCTTTTGGTTTTAATTGAATGACTTACGTCACCCCTCAGGTGTCGGCCAGCACGTGTTCATCCTGATGTCCCGAGGACATCGGGATCGGGGCGTGTCACGCGATACTGTCAAACTGTTGGGAGACTACAATTTCTGGGAAATTTGAAAGCAAAACAATACACACCATATTTCCTGCGCTGATTTCATTTGAAATATTACATCACCTCTTTTGGAAACAACACACAACTAGTAGTACAAGCAACTTGGTCTTAGATGTGAATACAAAGAACACAGAAATTATTAGGTAGGCAAAGATTGTCGAGGAATAATTAAGGACATTATTTTGGACTGGAAGGCTTTGGTGAAGAGCTTCTTTCCCTTCACCTAAAAACAAAGAGCTTCTTTCCTTGGAGGAGCCGTCCATTTTTGGACACTTCTTACATGCTAATTCATAAAAATAGGGATGAAAACACTTTAAATACTTGCAAAAGTACAAGATTATCGTAGTATAATAGCTCTAGCAAGGTCGTTCTTTTTCAGGAATTGAATGAATAATCTATGTTAAATCAAATCTTAATTAATTATTTAAAACAAAATTTGAGAAAAAGTTGATTTTGTGATTCAAAATAATAAAAATGAATTTTAAATTAAAAACAATTAAATAAAGTGAAAAGTAGAGAAAACAAAAGAAAATAGTTTTGAAAATCAATTTAAGCACTAAGGTTCCGCCGTCACCTTAACAATCACACATAGTTCTTCCAATTACTTATGACTTGCACATGCATATTTGAAGGTTAAGTTTTACTAATATATGCCTACTTGGACCCCCAATATAGAGTGTATATCAAACCTGCAATCCGTCTGTGGTATTCACATCAAATCTAAACATGCACGACTCATTAAATTTTGTGAAACCTTTTGAAAAACCATACAACCCTTAAGATGTGGTATTCATCCTAAGTGAACTTACACATATGAACCACAAGAAGCCTTCATCAATTTCAGGAACCGACCTCCGACCAAAATTGCATCAAATTACTTTTCTAAATAACCTAATGGTGATTAATAATTGAAATTAACCTCCATGCATAATATCATAAGTAAATTGAAAAGAAACTACATATTCTTACTAAGGCTCATGGCCTCGTCCTAGCAAAAGAAATTAGTAACGAACAATCATAAAATAAAATATTATTAAAAAGATGGATAGAAAACATCTTGAAAATAAACTTGAATCGTCAAAGCCTAGCTAAGTTCTCCAAAATTGATGCATTGTTATCCCCTCCCTTTTTCTCAACCCTAATGCCTAAAAATCCTTATTCATACTACTACAAAATAAAACCCTACCTAGAGAAGGTCTTAGAATAAGACTAGGAAACCAAATAAATTAAAATAAATTAGAAAACATAATCTTAAATTGACTAGTAAAATTCGTCCAAAATACGCACAGCCGCAAAATAGCCACATTTTTTTTATCTTCAGGGCTCCAAAATAGGCCCCAAATGACTCAAATTAAATCTTGAGATGTTTCGAACATAATTGCAGAAGGCCTCAAACCCAAAAGACATCATCTTGGATGCCAAAAGCCCAAAGAAGCCCAAAATGTCACTTTAAAAAGCCCAAAGAAGCCCAAAATGTCACTGTAAACACGAAAATTTCCTGAAGGAACAAGAACACGTGTACAAAATATATTTGTATTAATGAATTTGTTTGGGTTACAATCTCTATTTGTTCCTCTGATTCTATCTTCGTAAGATATGGATTTTTGTTGATGGGCTGTTGATCTGAAGGGCCGTTGGGCTTGATCCTTGGATGAACAGTGATGTAGATTTGTTTGTGTTGATCCGAAGGGGCTGTTTGGCGCTTTGATTCTTGGGATGAACAGTGATGATCTTCAGAGGTTTGATGATGAATGTAGAACGATGGATGAGCTTCAAGGGGCTTTGAGCTTGATTCTTGAAGAATGGATGTATGGATTCCAAGGGCCGTCGGGGCTTGATCTTGGAGAGTGGATGAATGTTGCTTCAAGGGCCGTCGGGGCTTGATCTTGAAGAAGATGGATGAATGATGAACGAAGAACGATGGATGAACTTCAAGGGGCTTTTGGGCTTGGTTCTTGAAGAATGGATGTGCAGATCCAAGGGCCGTCGGGGCTTGATCTTGGAAGGTGGATGAATGTTGCTTCAAGGGACGTCGGGGCTTGATCTTGAAGGTGGATGAACGGATGAACGATGAATGGATCTTCAAGGGGCTTTGAGCTTGATCTCGAAGAACAGTTGTGTTGATCCAAGGGGCCGTCGGGGCTTGATCTTGGATTAAGAATCGGCACGTGACCAAGGTGCTTGTTGATTCCTCAAAGGTTTTGGCGAAGTTCCTTCAAGGGCCGTTGGGCTTGATTTCTTGAAGTTGGATGAACGATGAACGAAGAACGAAGAACGAAGAACGAACTTCCAGAGAATTCTCTTCCAATTTGGGAGTAGAGAAATGTATTTGTGAATTGGTGGATTGAAATGAATGAAATTGGCTTCTATTTATAGAATTTTCCAAGGCCTAATTTTGAATATAATATCCCAGATGAAATAAGCCGTCTCTGCCAGGTGTTGACACGTGTCCTGTTTGACAGCTTTTCGGACTCTTTTCGAATTTTCGTCGAATCACACACTATGTGTACAATTTATGTAATACATGAGCGTTAACATTTTGACCATCGGTCAACATTTTATTTATCGAAATTTCACTGTCTACAGTCACTTTGATAGCACTGCACGCTGGACCTTTATTTCATTGCCATAAATAAACCGTTTGGTAGAAAAATTTGAAACTTTGACACGAGCAAGTTGAGAGACACGAGCATCCTCCAATTAGAATTACTCTAAAATTCATCCATTTGATCACTTTTTGCTCAAGCAGAAGCGAATGTCCTACATTAGAAATATAAGTCAAAGTATCAAAATTCTCATAAACTAATCAATAAACTAATACTAAGATTAGGATCAAATATATAGTATAATATCGACTCATCACTAATATTTTGGAATTGGAAGAGGAACAAACCCCACGTAAAACCTTTTTTGTTTAAATTATTTTGAAAACAATTTTTATTAGAAATACTCCAAACTTCCATTAAAGAAAATCATGTGCTTCCTACAAAAGCGTTTGAAAATATTCCTTGAAGAAGCATGTGACAGGTGTCAAAATGCCTCTAGGACCCAAATCGCTTTCTAGTTTTTCTGCAAAATATAGTCAATAACACTTCTAATTATTAGAAACGCTTCTAGCTCTTCTAGAAACTGTTCATTTCAAACAGGGCCTTAGTCAACTCGTTTTGTTTTTTCAAGTGAAGATATTCCACTTTGCTAAAAAAATGTAGTCATGAAGAAAAATACACTAACAGCTTGAAGCTGCATTCCACATAGAATGCTCTATTTTCGTCACTGCAATCAAGATTCTCCTATAACACCCAACCGAATGAGAATGATCCGTGCAGAAATTAATGATTTTCAATCTGCAAACTCCTTGTCCAATACAGAATCACAAATGGTTAGATGTTGCAATAGTTGTATGAAACCCTTGCTTTTGTCCCACGTCTCTAAATTTTTTGACTCAAAATATTTACCCTTCACAGCTAGGGATGGCAACGGGGGCGGATTGGGGTCAGATGTGCCATCCCTATACCCCCCCCCAACCACGCCCTCACGGTTTTGTGTCTCAGAACTCACGAGCAACTTTCCAGTGGGTCACCCATCATGGGAGTGCTCTAGCCCCCTTCTCGCTTAACCTCGGAGTTCCAACGAAACCCGAAGCCAGTGAGCTCCCAAAAAGGCCTCGTGTTAGGTAGGGATGGGAATATACATTTAAGGATCACTCCCCTAGGCGATGTGGGATGTCACAATCCACCCCCCTTAGGGGCCCGACGTCCTCGTCGGCACACACGCGGCCAGGGTTTGGCTCTGATACCAATTGTCACATCCCGGCCCGGGTGCAGCCACCTTCCGGGCCTGCTCTACCACCGTAGCACGATATTGTCTGCTTTGGGCCCCAACCACGCCCTCACGGTTTTGTTTCTGGGAACTCACGAGCAACTTCCCAGTGGGTCACCCATCATGGGAGTGCTCTAGCCCCCTTCTCGCTTAACTTCGGAGTTCCAACGGAACCTGAAGCCAGTGAGCTCCCAAAAGGCCTCGTGCTAGGTAGGGATGGGAATATACATTTAAGGATCACTCCCCTGGGCGATGTGGGATATCACATTTTCCCCATAACCGAACCCGTCGGGTGACGGATTTTTTATCGGAGAACGGTTTTCCCCATTATGATATTTATATGTTTATTTATATTATTAACTAAATGAAGAATATTAAATAAATGATATTAAATAAATTACTATTATTAATACAATTGATACAATGCATCTAATAAGTAATATTAAAAATTTATATTACTAAGAAAACATATACACTCTTAAAAATTATAAGCATATAATTCCTATTATTAATGATATAAAAGTAAATAATTAATTTCATATTTAATAATGCATGATTATTAACAATTCCTTTTCATATAATAAATATTTATATTTTTTTATTCATAGATGAAATGGTTCAGTTTTGCGTATGGGTTTGGGGCGGATACCCCAATAACCATAACCGAACCCGAAACTGAAAAATTTATCCGATGGTTACCTATAACCGTAAAATACCCGAAATTTTATACCCGAAACCGAACCATTCGGATCGGTTATTTGCGAGGATCGGATTTAACGGGTTAAATTGCCATCCCTATTCACAGCTCTGCATGTCTGTAGAAAGAGCAGTACTAATTCTAACTCAAAATGTTGCCAAAACTTGAAATCCTTCACTTATAAGAAGATGAATGTTACTAGATTGTTGTACGAGATGGAAAAAAAAAAGAAGTTATGTCTAAATGCTTAATTTTCGCTCAAGTTCTAATCCATATAGACAAAATCGATAGTTTACTCTTTCTTTTCCAACTCAAATTTCCTTGAAAGATTTAAAACCCATAAAGGGTGGAAAAGCACAATATACACAAATCCAACTCGTACTATCGAAAGACTAAAGTAGACTGAACAAACTCGAGTTGAGAGTGACACAAACACTAGATGACTTACTTATGAGAAGAGGCAAGCCACCAAGCCTGAATTTTTGGTAAAATCTTGTTCGTTTTGGCACTTGTACTCTACAGTCTATACATTTGATTTTATAGTTGTTTTACTTGTTTTATAATCTATAGATAAAGTGATGAAGTTGGGAAAAAAATTCACACAAGCATAGAATTATAACGAATATATGCAATTGTCCAAAGCTTTTTTTTCTTTTTGTTAATAATGTTGATGCTTTTATGCTTTGATGCCTCAACTTTACTTATTAGAGCCCCCTTTTGCTTTTATGAAGCCAAACGAAAAGCTTCTTTTGCTTTTCTGTTTGCATATTATAATAATATTATTGTTAGTGATCTGGAATAATTTAGATTATAATATATTTATATATGCTTTTATGTTGCTTTATTGATCTCTGAGCATAAATTTGACTTGTGACATTTTATGCGACTATGTTAGATTGATTCTTTTGATTGACATGTTGATAATTTAGGAAAATGAATCATCCTGATAATCATGTGAATGCTAATGTTAATCTAGTTGAAAATGTTGAAAATGATCATGGTACACTATGGAAGTATGTCAAAAAGCTCGAAATAGTGGACAATGGAAGAGGAGTTATTGTGTTTCAATGCAACTATTGTCAAAAGATTTTCAGAGGATCCTACTTTAAGGTCAAGTTTCATTTGTTAAAAATGACTAGAAATTGGATCGTCTCTTGCAACAAGGTCACTGATGAAGCTCTTGCATAAATGAAAACGCTAGTTCGAGAATGAGAGACTCTTTCTTTTTATTTTTTAAGTCCTAGATTGAAGTATGATTGTCTAAATCCTAGATTAGGTTTAATTAGAAGTTGTTATCTTTATCCTATTGTATCTCTTATTCCTTGGAGAGCAAGGAATGCCTTTACCCTAATACTATAAATAGAGGTGCAAGGTAGGAGGAATATACAACACAATTCCCCTACAATTCTCTCATTTTCTTCTCTTTGTGCCGCCAGCCACCATCCCTCTCTCTCTCTCTAATTGTCAGATAAAATAGTCCACAAAACGTTATCAGCACGCTCCTACCGTTGCGCTTAGGAATCTGACGTTGGAGAAATTTTCTGCATCAAACCAGTTCATCCATATCATCACGCAATCAGGTTCTTTCAAAACAACGGTTTTTAACTCGATATTTTGCAAGCCTTGATAGCATGAACATTCACCATGATGCATGACCCAACTTTATGTTTAACGTATTTTAGATTCTACATAAATTGTGTATGCCTCATAACCTTAATTGTTTAAATTATGTGAATTTGATATTTGTCATGAATTGAATCTTACATATGTACATGCATTGAAAATTATATTTTTGCATCTGCATCAATTTACATATGTGATTCATTAAAATATATTGTTGCATTAAATTATTTTGAATTGAAAAGAAAAAAAAAATTTTGCGGCATGCCAGCCGCACCCCCAAGCAAAATTTTGGAGTTTCCAATCCCAAACCCTACTGGGCTCCAGGTTTTTTTTTGGCCCGTCCGATTTTTACAAAAAAAAAAAAAAAAAAAAAAAATTGCGGCTTGTCAGCCGCACCCCACAAAGCAATTTTTTTAAAAACCCTAATGGGCCTCATTTTTTTGGCCCGTGAAACAATACATCAAAAAAAAAAAAAAAAAAAAAAAAAAAAAAAAAAAAAAAAAAACTTTTTTTTTGGGCTCAGCAGCCCAGACCGAAAAAAAAGCATTTTTTGATTTTTTTTTTTTTGGGCCTGCCTCATACAGCCCGTACAAAAAAAAAATAAAATAAATAAAATTCGGCTGCAATGCAGCCCAGTTTTACCGAACCCAGCCCAATTCTTTGGGCTATGACTAATGATTTTTTTTAAAACCCACCCCCCCCGGTGGCTTAAGTTTTATTTATTTATTTCATTTTATTTTTTCTTTTGGGGTCCCAAGGAAATTTTATTTACCTAATTTTTATTTTTTTTACCCACACCCAAATTTGGCCCGAAGTCCAAATAATTAAATAAATTAATTCAATTATAATTGTACACCTAAAATTATATTATTGCATATACTTGTTGCATACTTGTTTGCATATATATATTTGTGTTTGCCTGCAGGAATATATGAACCTGAAGTTCATAATTAATCTGAAACCTGAAGTTTCTTATAAACATGCCTTTATTTGAAAACCTGAAGTTTTTCACTTAAACATATCACCCATGAAAACCCGAAGTTTTTCATGCAAAATTAAACCAATACATGTCTATTAGAACCTGTATGTTCTACTCCTATGTGAATGGATTGATTTTTCTCCATTACACTAACCACATCTTATCTATCTCTTGTGTGATAAGAACATGTCGAATTTGAACAAACTCGACTTCACCGCTTTAGAAGTTTCTTGAAGAAACTACCTCAAGTGGGTTCAAGATGTGAAGCTCCACCTCACTGCAAAGAACTTGCGTCCTGCTATTGAAGAAGCAACAGATGTACCTGTTGGCGAAGCTGAAAAAGCCACTGCTATGATCTTCATTCGAAGACATATCCATGACGCTCTGCAAACTGAGTACCTTGCTGAGGAGGATCCACGTGCATTATGGGTCGCTTTGGCTGATCGTTTTGATCACCAAAAGGACATCTTCTTGCCTGAAGCAAGACACGACTGGCAGCATTTGCGCTTCCAAGACTTTAAGTCTGTGAATGAATATAATTCTGAAGTTTGTCGAATCCGATCACTTCTCAAGTTTTGCAACGAAACTTTGACTGAAGAGGATCTCCTGGAGAAGACCTATTCGACCTTCTCTGCTTCTAATATTGTCCTGCAGCAACAATATAGAGCTCAGAAGTTCACTAAGTTCTCGGATTTGATCTCTGCTCTACTTCTCGCTGAAAAGCAGAACCAGCTGTTGATGAAGAATCATCAAGCTAGACCTACTGGGGCTACTGTTGTGCCTGAAGCACATTATAGCACTAACCAGCACCCAAGACGCCAAAAGAGGCGTGGTAAGGGTGGCCAGAAGCCATCCAACCAAGGTCAACAGAGCCAAGGCCCACCCAAGGGAGGAAATAAGGCCCAGCAGCGCCCAAACCTTGCTCCCAAGGTCCAAAACTTCAAGAATAAGGGCAAAACATCTAACACCATGGATAACGATATGTGCTATCGTTGTGGTGCTAAGGACCATTGGTCCCGTGTTTGCCGCGCTCCCAAGCAGGTTGTAGACGCATATCATTTACGTCGTCAGAAGTTTGAATCAAACTTCATGCAAGTGGACGAACCGGAGACTACAAAGATGGAGGTTTCTGACTTTCAGGAGGATACCACCCCTATGGAAGAATAGAATCTTAGACATAGACTTATTTTTTAGTTGAAATAAGACATTGGGGGCCGAATTCCACCTAGTGGCCGAACCCCTACTTTGCTTTTTGGTTAATTTTTGAACAATTTTCCTTTATGTTTTGGATTATTTGTTGGTGATTTGTTATTTTGGATATTAAGTTTTCATCCTTGAATAAATTAAATTATTTTGAATTGATAATTGTTTTATAAACCTTTATGCATGTGACCGATTCAAATTAATTTTTCATTCTAGGTATGACTTGTGGGAAAGTTAGTTGTCTGGCAGATAATGCAACCACGCACACAGTTTTGCGTGAACGCATCTATTTCACTAACTTCATACCTAAGAATGCACCTCTGACAACCCTCTCAGGTCCATCCAACCTGATAGAAGGATACGGTAAGGCACGTATAATGTTGTCCAATGGTACAATCTTGACCATTGATGAGGCACTCTATTCCCCACGTTCCGGAAGAACGTTACTAAGTTTCAAGGATATTAGAGATAATAATTTCCATGCTGAAACCCACGTAGAAAACGGAGTTGAATTTCTGTGCATAACTTCCTACGAATATGGCCAGAAGCGTATTCTAGAGAAGATGGAGCGTATCCCGAGTGGTCTGTATACTACAACCATACGCCCAATAGAAAGCCACTATGTGGCCGGCCCTACTACTGGGACCGCGCACGAAATTACACTTTGGCATGACCGTTTGGGACATCCTGGACGAATAGCGATGCGCCGTATCCTCAAATCATCACACGGGCATCCACTAACCCGAAGTTTAGGTTCGATCCAAGGAATCGCATGTCAAACATGTTCTATGGGAAAGCTTATTACTAAGCCTTCTTATGACAAGATTCGTTCGAATCCTCCCATTTTTCTACAACGGATTCATGGGGACATTTGTGGACCGATTCAACCTCCATGCGGACCATTTAGATATTTTATGGTTTTGGTTAACGCTTCCACACGTTGGTCACACATGTGCTTGTTGTCCACAAGGAACGCTGCATTCTCCAAACTGTTGGCTCAGGTTATCAAGCTCAGGGCTCACCACCCTGATTATCCAATCAAATCTATTCGATTGGATAATGCTGAAGAATTCACATCAAAAACTTTTGATGACTATTGCATGTCGGTTGGGGTTGAAGTTGAACATCCAGTACCCCATGTTCACACCCAGAACGGCCTGGCAGAGGCTTTCATTAAGCGCTTACAAATGATTGCTCGATCGTTGGTCATACGTACCAAGCTCCCGATCGCTGCTTGGGGCCATGCAATATTGCACGCAGCAAAGTTGGTCCGCCTGAGGCCTGTTGCGACACAACCATTCAGTGCCCTTCAGTTGGTCACCGGATACGAACCCGACATATCGCATCTGCGCGTTTTTGGTTGTGCGGTATATGTGCCGATCTCGCCGCCCTTACGTACAAAAATGGGGCCTCAGCGAAGGATGGGAATCTATGTCGGATATGATTCTCCTTTGATTATTCGTTACTTAGAACCTTTGACAGGCGATCTGTTTACCGCTCGTTTTGCGGATTGTCACTTCTATGAGACAGTCTTCCCGTCGTTAGGGGGAGATAAGAACGTCAACGTTCCTGAAGAACGACGCGAATTATCGTGGACGACTCCCACTTTGTCTCATTTAGATCCCCGCACCGCTCAGTCTGAAACTGAAGTGCAGCGCATATTAGATCTTCAGAGCATAGCTCAGAGCATGCCAGATGCTTTCACCGATCTAGCGCGAGTGACAAGATCACACATTCCAGCTGCGAATACGCCTGCAAAGATAGATGTACCAAATGTACGACGGACTGCCCTCCTGGAAGCCCGGGACGCCAATTCTGGTGATCCACGTACATTAGCGGCTAGCCAATCATCTGCCCCTACACAAAAGCGTGGCAGACCCCTTGGTTCAAAGGATTCACACCCCCGGAAGAGGAAAACTACGGCACAAGGTCCTGAAGAGCCTACCGTGAATCCGACTATCGCTTACTCATTCTACCCAACTCATGAGGAAATTCAAAATTATGGAAGCGTCCTTGAAGAGACGAATCCTCCTCCCGAGAATCGTGAGATTTCGGTCTATTATGCTAGCTTAGATGATGTATGGCGTAGAAATGAGATGATTGTCGACGATGCATTAGCATTTGCAGTAGCTACTGAGATCATGTTGAGCGATGACATTGAACCACGTTCCGTTGATGAATGTCGACGTAGAGCTGATTGGTCAAACTGGAAACAAGCAATCCAAGTCGAACTCGATTCACTTGCGAAACGTAAGGTGTTTGGACCTGTAGTTCCTACTCCTCCACATGTGAAGCCCGTTGGCTACAAGTGGGTTTTCGTTCGGAAGCGAAATGAGAAGAATGAAATTGTGCGTTACAAAGCTCGTCTTGTTGCGCAAGGCTTCTCACAACGCCCCGGGATTGACTATAACGAAACTTATTCACCCGTTATGGATGTGATTACTTTTCGCTACCTTATCAGTTTGGTAGTTTCCGAAAAACTGGATATGCAGCTGATGGACGTAGTAACCGCGTATCTCTATAGGGATCTTGATACGGAAATTTATATGAAAGTTCCCGAAGGACTTACATTGACTGGTTCAAATATTTCCAAACCCTGGAACACGCTCTCAATTCGGCTGAGGCGTTCACTCTACGGTTTGAAGCAATTCGGAAGAATGTGGTATAACCGTCTGAGTGAGTATTTGACTAGTCAGGGATATGTGAACAACGAATTATGCCCTTGTGTGTTCATTAAGAAGTCACATTCCGGATTTGCGATTATTGCAGTATATGTCGATGACATGAATCTCATTGGAACTCCTGAAGAGCTCGCGAGAACTGCTTCGCACCTGAAGTCGGAATTTGAGATGAAAGATCTAGGAAAGACTCGATACTGTCTCGGTCTCGAGATAGAGCATTGTTCGGATGGAATCTTAGTACATCAATCGAACTACACCCAGAAGGTGTTGCGCCGCTTTAATGAGGATAAAGCGAAGTCTTCGAGTACTCCTATGGTCGTTCGTACGCTAGATGCAAAACGAGATCCCTTCCGTCCGAAGGAGGATGATGAAGAGATTTTGGAACCTGAAGTTCTTTATCTAAGTGCGATAGGCGCTTTATTGTACTTAGCTCAATGCACTAGACCCGACATCTCCTTCGCTGTTAATCTTTTGGCAAGATACAGTAATGCACCTACACGCAGACACTGGACTGGCGTGAAAGACATCTTCCGCTACCTTAAGGGTACTACGGATCTGGGCTTGTTCTATCCCTACGAAGCCTCGAATGAGGCTACATCTTGTGCTCCTCGAGTTGATTCTCGCCTTGTTGGTTATGCCGACGCTGGATACTTATCTGATCCGCACAAGGCGCGTTCTCAAACGGGTTATGTCTTTACCGTTGGAGGCACCGCAATATCTTGGAGGTCAACGAAACAGACCTTAGTTGCCACTTCGTCTAACCATGCTGAAATTCTCGCCTTACATGAAGCAACTCGGGAATGCTTTTGGTTGAGATCAGTAGTGGGCCATATTCGAAGCTCCTGCGATCTTCATCCCGCCGTCGATGTCCCGACGACAATCTTTGAAGACAACGCAGCTTGCATCGAACAGCTCAAGAAGGGTTACATCAAAGGAGACAACACCAAGCACATTGCGCCGAAGTTCTTCTTTACACATCAACAACAAGAGCATCAGAAGATTGAAGTCAAGCAAATCCGTTCACAAGACAATCTGGCCGACCTCTTCACCAAATCACTGCCGAAGGCGACGTTCCAGAAGCTTGTTCATGGAATCGGTATGCGTAAACTTTCTGAGTTGTAACTTTGCTATTTCTCTTTGGAATTATGTCAAACTCAGGGGGAGTATCCTGTAGATACTTGCTTGATCTTAATGTACTCTTTTTCCCTACGATTAGGAGCATTTTTCCCACTGGGTTTTTGCTACCTAACTAGGTTTTAACGAGGCACCCACCTTGGGCTGGTCATATCCCTGAGGACGTCCTGTAGACGTTTCTTTTGACTTTGCATTTCTCACGCATTTTTCCTTAGACTATGGATTTTGTCCCTACTCGGGTTTTTGCCATAGCCTTAGGGTTTTAAGTGAGACTTACTTACTTATGCAAATTCCTACCTTATTGAGAATAAGCGTTGTTCCTTGGAATCAGCACTGACAAGTCGACTTCATCAACTTCTGCATGATGCTAGATCTACCTTGAGTATTTACACACTCAAGGGGGAGTGTTGTAAACAAATCCTAGTTGAAGTATGATTGTGTAAATCCTAGATTAGGTTTAATTAGAAGTTGTTATCTTTATCCTATTGTATCTCTTATTCCTTGGAGAGCAAGGAATGCCTTTACCCTAATACTATAAATAGAGGTGCAAGGTAGGAGGAATATACAACACAATTCCCCTACAATTCTCTCATTTTCTTCTCTTTGTGCCGCCAGCCACCATCCCTCTCTCTCTCTCTAATTGTCAGATAAAATAGTCCACAACAGTTTGGGTGTTTTTTTAATTTTTCAAGTTTGAAGACTAATTTAGTTGTTTAGTGAATTATCTTTTTAAATGTTTGAAGTTTATCGAAATAAATTTGAACTTGAATAGTATATTTGAATGCTTATTTTATAATATTTAGATATATTTATTTATTTATATTATTTTTAATTGCCGTGTCCTTGTCGTATCGTGTCTTCGTTTTTAGAAATTTAACATATCATCGTGTCGTGTCGTATCGTATCCGCATATCCGTGTCCGTGTCCATGCATCATAGTTTTCTTGCCACTTAAGTCCGGATTTTTTTGTTGGATTAATCGATTCGTATTGTCCCACTTGACCGGCTTCCTACAACTTTCACTCTTTCTCTCTCTCCCCCATTATTTCCTTTCACCAAAACCTCTCTTTTGGTCTGCTTCTAGTTTTGTGCGAGTATTTTCATCGTGGTTTTCATTAACTTTTCATTACTTTCCAATGGCATTGAGCACCCAAAGAGCCACTGCATCTTTTCTTTCGAATGAATCAGCTCCTCGATGGAAGTATGATGTGTTTTTGAGTTTTAGGGGTGTAGACACCCGTAAGGGTTTTGTATCCCATTTATACCATGAATTGTGGGAGTGCCAAGGAATTACTACTTTCTTTGACGATCGAGAGCTAGAAGGAGGAACCAGTATTCCTCTTGAGCTCCCGAGTGCGATCAAAGAATCGCATATTGCAATCATTGTTCTTTCACCAAACTATGCTTCTTCCAAATGGTGCTTGGATGAACTGACAACCATTCTTCAGTGCATGGGGAAGCCAGGAACTCAGTTCTGCCGGTCTTTTATGAGACAGATCCATCTGACGTTGGAAATCAGAGGGGGTCTTTTGCCAAAGCCTTTGCTGAGCATGAAGAAAAGAAGAGAAAAAGAAGGTGACCCAATGGAGAGAAGATCTAAAAAAAGTATCCAAAATTTCTGGGTGGCATTCGAAGGAATCTAAGTAAGCATGCATGAACAACTTTACTTTCCCATGTCTTAGTAGAGTCAAGCTTGAATGCTTCGTTTATGTTTTTTTTTATAATTGGTTACTTTATACCTTGTAGGTGTGAAAGGGAGCTTATTGAAAAAATTGTCCAAAGCGTGTGGAGGAAAGTGCAAGCGACATTCACGTTGTCAGACTCCTCAGAGAAATTTGTTGGGGTTACTTCTAGGCTTGAGCAATTAAGTCTGCTATTAGCTCATGATGCCAATGATGTTCGCTTTATAGGCATAACGGGGATGGGTGGCATAGGTAAGACAACCCTTGCTAAGCTGGTTTATGATAAAATCTTCCATCATTTTGAAGTTCATTGCTTTCTTGGCAACCTTAGAGAGGTTTCTAAAATAAACCGTACTCTAATTGGTGTTCAAAAAAGACTTCTTTTTCCAATGTTGAAGGGAAAGATTGAAGAAATATGGGATGAAGAGTGCGGAAGCATTTTCACTAAGTAGTGCTTATGCAACAAAAAGGTTCTTCTCATACTTGATGATGTGGATGATTTAAAACAACTAGAAGTACTGGCTGGAAATCAAAGTTGGTTTGGTATGGGAAGTAGAATTGTCATTACGACTAGAAATGAAGGTTTGCTAGTCCAACGTGGTATAGCAACATCATATAAGATGCAGGGGTTGAATTACTGCGAAGCACTTGAGCTTTTTTGTCTGAATGCCTTTATGAAAGAACAACCCGAGGAAGATTTTTTGGAACTCTCTCGACATTTCCTAAAATATGCCAGAGGCCTTCCACTAGTTCTTAAAACACTAGGGTCTTTTTTGTATACGAGAGGTCAGGATGCATGGAAGAGTATGTTGGATAATATTCATAGAATCCCTAATCCAACAACTTTCAATTCACTCAAAATCAGTTATGACGGACTAGAGGACATGGAGAAGAGAGTTTTTCTCGATGTTGCATGTTTCCATAAAGGGAAGTGCATGCAGCAACTTATTCGAATACTAGACAATTCATTTGAAATTTCTAGTAGTGTTGTGATCGATGTACTAATTGAGAAATCTCTCTTAACTATTGAAGAATGCTTCCAATATGATAATTCAGACCAGTACTGCATAGGTATGCATGATTTGATACAAGAAATGGCGTGGACTATTGTTGTTCAAGAGTCTAAAGAGTCTGGTCTACGCAGTAGATTGTGGCTTCCCGATGACATTTTCCATATACTCTCGACAAATACGGTAAGAAGTTATGTAATTTTCAAGTTCAAAAGAAGATATGATTTCTTTTAATGCAATATATTAGAATGTTAAATTTACGTTTCCTACATTCTTGGTTATTAGGGAACAAGAGCTATTGAAGGTATAGTCTTACAGTTACCCGAAATAGAAGAGGTAGTGCATTGGAATTGTGAAGCCTTCTCTACTATGCATGGACTGAGGTTTTTAGAATTCGACAATTTGATCATTTCTTCGAGTCCCAAATTTCTTCCATGTTCCTTGAGAGTTATGATTTGGAGTTGGTATCCTTCCAAGTCTCTTCCGCCAAACTTTCACCCACGTTTCCTTACCGAACTAAGAATGCCTCATAGCAAACTTGTTCGTTTATGGGATGGAAAAGAGGTAAGAGTATATATATATATATATTTTTAACAATCAATATCATCTACACTATGGGGAGGGGTGGGCTTAGTTTCACAATGAGCTAGCAATAATGTGGTTCAAGTTCACTTTTGGCGAGAATCAAACCTAAACCTTTCACTTACCAATGAAGATGAATACTACTAGATCGTAATACTAAGTGGCGGTAAGAGTATATTGAATGAATGCTACTTTACATATTTTTAAGGGTCATTTTGATTGCACTCTCTAGTCAACTCAACTGTTAGATTGAATCATTATTGTTTTTCAATATTTGATAAGATTCTTTGAGTTTGTACACCTCAACATTTTAGGATTTATTATACTTCCATGTCATTTTTTTATTTTTAAATTTAAAATTGTTGATTAAAGTCCAACATTTTAAAACACCCTGCCTGGTTTTCTTTTTCATTTTAAAATTGCTCTAATTAACAAGAAGGGATTTAAATCCAAGAATTAATGTAATTCAAAATTCTAATAATTATGAAATTCAGTCCATCATCAAATCTGAAAAAAAATTATGAAATTGTAAAAATCCCGAAATTTTTGGAGTAGTGTTAAGGGAAATAATGTACCCCATTATATATATTTATCATCAAATCGTGCACAAATTTCTGAAAATTTTATCTGTTAAGAGAAATAATGTACTATATTAAATTGATGTGGACAAAGTCAAAAGACTTTGATAAAAAAAATATTAATGTTTCAATAAAAGCAACATAAAAATTAGAGATGAAAGCCTAATTTTTTTTTTAAGTGAGAGATCTTAAGTTCGATACAAGTCAAAGGTGAATTTGAATCACATTATTGGTAGTTCATTGTGAGGCTAAGCTCACTTCCTCCACCTTACTATAGATAACATAGTTTGTTAAAAAAAAAGTAAAGTTTTTGGAAGCTTATATATTATTTCTTGTATTGTGCAGAAGTTCCCCAAGTTGAAATATATTGATCTGATTAAGTCAAATAAATTGATCGGTACCCCAGATTTCACTGGACTTCAAAATCTTGAGGAGTTGGTTTTTGAGGATTGTACGAAGTTAGTTGAGATTCACCCATCTATTGCAGTTCTTAAAAAACTTAAAGTTTTGAATCTTCGTGGCTGCAAAAGTATTAAGAGCCTTCCAAGTGAGGTAGAAATGGATTCTCTTGAAGAATTAGATCTTACCGAATGCTCCAAAGTGAAAAAGATTCCAGAATTTTCGAACCAGATGAAAAGTTTGTCCAAGCTTTTATTAGGTGGGACTGGGATTGAGAAATTACCTTCATCGATTGGACATCTGGTTGGACTTACTGTACTGGGTATCATTAAATGCAGAAATCTGTCGGATATTACTAGTGAGATTTGTAATTTGAAGTCACTTAAAAGGCTGTTAGTCGGCCGAAGTTTGAAAATCGAAAAACCCCCAGGGAAAAGCGGTATAAGAGAGCCCTTTTTTAATATGAAAAATCTCAAATCTCATTGGTTTGGTGGATCAATTGCTAAAACAAGAGATGATTGGGGCCTTCTCCGCCTACTTGGAATTAGAAAGAGTGATGAGCCTTGTTGGGGTTTGGTGTTGTCTTCTTTATATCATTTGCGTTGTTTGGAGGACTTACAACTACGTTATTGTGATCTTGGTGAAGGTGATATCCCTGATGATATTGGTTGCTTGTCCTCTTTACGAAAGTTAAATCTTAATGGAAACAATTTTGTTACCCTTCCAGCAAGCATCAAATGCCTTTCTCGACTTGAGTCTCTTTGCTTGGAGGCGTGCGAAAGACTTGAGCAACTGCCAGATCTTCCGTCAAATAGCAAATTACTCGTAAATGTAAATTATTGTACTTCATTGAAAAGGTTGTCGGATCCATCCAAGTTGGGCAGCAGATTCGCCAATTTGTATGATTTTAATTTCAGTTCTGTGAATTGCATTACATTGGTGGAAGATGAAGATTGGATTAATAGAATATATTCAAGGATCCTGAAATATGCCACTCAGGTACTCTCTCTCTCTCTCTCTCTCTCTCTCTCTCTCTCTCTCTCTCTCTCTCTCTCTCTCTCTCTCTCTCTCTCTCTCTATATATATTGTTGTGATTGGCTCATAAAAGCTGGGAACATGTTTCCTTGTTTTGTGGCTTGTTTTGCTCCTTGTTTTGTGGCTTGTTTTGCTCCTTGTTTTGTGGCTTGTCTTGTTCCTTGTTTTGTGGCTTTTTCAAAGCCATAATTATTTGGCTTTCGGGTGGAAGGAAGGAGGAGAAGAAAAGGGGCTGTTTTTATTTAAAGGCTTGCCAAGTGGAAAACAGAAGTGTGCATTCGGTGGAGAACACAAAGGGAAGAGAAAATAGAGTGAGAGTGAGAAACTCTTGGGGAGAGTGAGGCTCTTGAAAAATTCTGTGAGTGGGTGTACAAGGGATATTGGAGTTTGGGTTATGTCAATTTAACTCATGTATATTTTGTACTAGTTATTCTTATAGTGAAGAGCAATATCTCTCCGAGGACGTAGGCAGGTTTTTGCCGAACCTCGTAATTCTCTTGGTGTCTTTATTTTGTGTATTTTAATTTGTTCAACTGTGAGTTTGTAACTTGGTGAGATAACAGGCCAAAGCACAACAATTGGTATCAGAGCTTTGTTGGAAGCTTTGGTTCATTGAAGGTCCAGATTTGTTATTCACCATGATGACTACAAACATGTCATTTTCAGTTGAGAAGTTTAATGGGAAAGGCAGTTTTACTCTTTGGCAGATGAGAGTAAAGGATGTCTTGACTCAACAAGGCTTGGCTAGAGCTTTGAAGGGAAAAGATGGGAAGCCTCAAGAAATGACAGATGACCAGTGGGAGGAGCTGGAGGCTCGTTGTGTTAGCACGATTCGACACTGTATAGCTGATAACATTATCAATAATGTTATGGATGAAGATTCTGCGCCTGCACTGTGGGAGAAGTTGGAAAAACTCTATATTGCTAAGAGTTTGACCAACAAGTTGCATTTGAAGCGGAAACTGTACAAGCTGAAGATGGATGAAGGCGGGAATCTCATGGACCACATGAATGTGTTCAACGGATACTTGGATCAATTGAGGAAAGTTGATGTCAAGGTTGAGGAAGAAGATAAAGCTCTCTTACTTCTTACCTCACTTCCAGATTCGTATGAGAATCTTGTGACAACCTTACTGCATGGAAAAGATACAGTAAGTTTGGAGCAGGTGCAGGCTTCTTTGGTGTCTTATGATACACAAAAGAAGAAGACCATTGTTGATGATGGGTACGAGACTGCATTAGCTGTTCAAGGTGGGAATGGTGGAAGAAAAATGAAAGGAGGATTTGAGAGAGACAGTAGGTCCAAATCAAGTTCCGGAGGTAAGGGTCTACAATGCTACGACTGTAAAGAATTCGGGCATAAAAAGATAAATTGTCCTTTGAGAAAAAGAAAGGATGATCTTGGTCCGAGTAGTAGCAATTTTGTGGCAGAAGACTTCGAGTATGCCCTCTAGGTACTCGAAGCAACACTTCTCTTGGTGATGTTTAGTCTCGAGTGTTGCAAGGGATTTGCAGCAGGTGGAGCTATGGGATTCACAGGTGATGAGATGGTCCTGAAGGAAGAGAAGTGTGGGGAATTTAGTCTGGCTCGATGGGTTGTTGCTGGAAACGGGTGCACTGACGAGTTTCCAGGTTGCAGACAATAAAGAGGGGGAAATCCTACTGGAGGAGACGAGGATGTGTCGAGATCCTGTCTGAAGCTAAATTAAATTTTTTAGCTTGCTGCAGCAGCACATGCATTGGCAGTGACTGAATCGGAACAGGACCAATGAGGTGGATTCAGGGTGTGCATGCTGGTACGTAAGGCCAATGGACTTTGGTGATGGGTGCAAGGATTTTTGCATGGTATATTCGCCAAGGTGGAGATTGTTGTGATTGGCTCATAAAAGCTGGGAACATGTTTCCTTGTTTTGTGGCTTGTTTTGCTCCTTGTTTTGTGGCTTGTTTTGCTCCTTGTTTTGTGGCTTGTCTTGTTCCTTGTTTTGTGGCTTTTTCAAAGCCATAATTATTTGGCTTTCGGGTGGAAGGAAGGAGGAGAAGAAAAGGGGCTGTTTTTATTTAAAGGCTTGCCAAGTGGAAAACAGAAGTGTGCATTCGGTGGAGAACACAAAGGGAAGAGAAAATAGAGTGAGAGTGAGAAACTCTTGGGGAGAGTGAGGCTCTTGAAAAATTCTGTGAGTGGGTGTACAAGGGATATTGGAGTTTGGGTTATGTCAATTTAACTCATGTATATTTTGTACTAGTTATTCTCATAGTGAAGAGCAATATCTCTCCGAGGACGTAGGCAGGTTTTTGCCGAACCTCGTAATTCTCTTGGTGTCTTTATTTTGTGTATTTTAATTTGTTCAACTGTGAGTTTGTAACTTGGTGAGATAACAGGCCAAAGCACAACATATATATATATATATATATATATATATATATATATATATATATATATATATATAATGGTTCTTTGGCAGGGACTCTGTCTTGATTGGTACAATAATTATATTGTATGCCCCGGAAAGGTGATTCCGAAGTGGTTCAACAATCAAACTGTGGGACATTCGCTAAATGTTGAGCCACCTCCTCAATCATGTAGCAGCTGGATGGGGATTGCTTTTTGTGTTGTTTTTGCACAAGATACGGAAACCTTGGGAATTCCAGCTGGCCTTCTCTATTATCAATCCAGGATTCGGGATTCACCTTGGATTAGATGTATGCATTGGTTTCCTGATATAAGGCCTCTTGTGTCGGAACACCTTTGGGTATTTTATTTGCCTCTCGAAGAATGTCGTCAAGAACAGTTTCTATTTGAAACTTTTTATTGCGAACCCGGTACGACTGAACCCAAAGGATACTTGAATATGGTGAAGAAGTGTGGCACTCGTTTGGTGTACAAGAACGATTTGGAAGAACTCAACCGAACACTGAAAATCTTCAAACGAACACATGACTATTGTGAAGAGGCAGCTTCAAGTCATACTTCTGAAGAACATACCCGCAAAAGGCAGAAGGAAGACAAATAATTGTTTTATGTTTTTTTAACCATTCAATGCCTCAGAGTCAGAGCCGTACTTGAAAGCTTTTCTCAGAATCCATGTTAGTAAGTCACCGTCTCAATCCCAGCATAACTATTTGAGTATTATTTTTTTCCTCTTTTGAGCAATAAAATTTTAATTTCTTAGCCATGCAGATTGGAGAGCTTAAGAAAATTAATTATGCAAGACTATCAATGTTATAGAAATTAACTCAATCACTAATTGTTCAGTTGATCTCTTTCTCTCTTCTGCTTTTTCTGTCCTTAAATTCTGTCTGCCTCTTGTGTTTTGCCATCTTAGCCAATGCCATTCAAGTAGGAGGGGAGAAGAAAAGAGAGATCAAGAAGGGAGAGAATCCTCCTCCATGTATTATATGCACTTGAATAAAAATTGTTTGTTTAAATACAATCAAGTTAGATCCCGCAGTGAAGCCTAAATATGTATGTACGTTAAATAATGTGTCTCTCATTTGTGCCAGAGATGCAAAGTCGTAGTATGTAAATAAGATGTTCAATTAAAGATTGAGAAAAGTAAGCAATGTCATGGATGCATTCAGACAATTTTAAATTGACTGTATCATAATATTTCTGTTTGGGTGGTGCTATCCACACTCCTCTCCCAATTTTCGACTGTCAGATCGAATGAATTGAAGAAGATTAAAGGACAAAAATTAATAGGGTCTGTGTGGAAGGTAAAATAGAGTGTGTAGATAGCACCATCCTTCTGTTTTTGTTCTTCTATTTGGTAGGAGGTGGATAAGTCTCTTGTTACATTTTGTAACAATGTTGTGCCGATCATGATATCGTCTTTATATAAATGCACGATATTCGGTAACAATGTTGTGCTGTGAATCCTTTCTTTATTGCAGATACTGATAATTTTGAACTAAAACTGAAAGTAGATTCTTAGACGCAACTAAAACGTGTGTTTATTTCTGTGCAGGATGTGAAGATTTTATCATAGTGGGTTAATTTTGGCTTTTGATTATTTTCCGAATTAAACTTCAGCTGCAGATATTACTGAACTGAACCATTTTAAACATGGTTGGAACTTGGTAGGTGATTTTTTGTGCTTAAATAAATACTGTCTAAAAACTGCACTAAGAATATAATTTGGCTCGTGATAAGACCATGACTTCATGAATGCTTCGATTTATGATTTTTTTCATTCAATGAAAAAAATAAGCCTGCATGTCTAGCTACTTCAGCAAAAGTGTTAATGGATACTGATTATTTCTTACCTCCGTTCTTGTGCAAACAGAAAGTTGTGAGCTGGTTAATATTAGAAAATAAGTTTTGATTTTAAATGGTGTATTCACTTGTGTCAAAGAATACAAGTGTAAGGCTCTTAATGTAAGGCCATGTGTGCCATGTGTGAGAATCCTAGACTATAAGAAGACGTATGGCTGAGCTCTCTTGATGAATGTGTGAGCTCCACCTACGTAACAAAACCATTCTAACACAACTTGCCAAGAGAGCTGAGGCTTTCGTCGTCAATCTTTTACTACTCCTAAACATAACACTAAAAAACATAGTTGTAGTATATACTAGAAAAATTGCCCGCGCGCTCTTCTGCGGGGTTTCAAACTATAATCGACAACAGCCATGAATAATTGAAAAATTCACTCAAAAGACAGCAGCAACACAATCGCATTCCCAAATGTAGCAATTTAGACGACGCACATTTTACTTGAGTATTTCCACAAAATCACAAATTAACAGTCATCTCCAAATAATTGAAACATCAAGAGATAAGTGAATCGATACAGTAAAATAAGCAGTTCAATTTGTGTTTACATTCTATTAAGTTAACATCAAGAGCCAACATATTTATGGTTATGGTTTTCAATCAGTGTTTTATTGTCTTCGTTTTAAATTAGTGGTTGTTTTCAAATATTAAGTTTAGTCTTCTTAGCAAAGTTATTATTTTTTATAGTGGTTGGTTGAAATAAAGAGGTAGTATGAAATTGTGACCATTTGACAATAGATTGGCTGTGATCTAATAGTAAATGACCTTAATTTCACACATAGGTTTGGTTTCAAACTTACTACACTTTTTCACATGCTTTTTTTCTCTCAAAATTTATAGAAATATGAAAATGATCATCACAAATTTCAAATCCTGCATTAACCTAAATTAAAACAATTATTCAAATTTCTAAATTAAAACAGCATTTAGAAGCACTATAAACTCAAATCACAAAAAACATCAGCAACATGGTGAGAATGAAGCTTTATTTTATAGAAAATGATAAATCTTTCCCAACAAATATGTTAAAAATGTCCACCACCAGTATATAATAAAAAACAGAATGCTAACTTCATCACATAGCACCACCTTTAAACGCATTTCTTTCCGAAATTAAATTAAGAAAAAATTTGACATTCACATGCCACTCATTAAGAAACTGATACTAACTGAAGTTGTATATTGTAAAATGCAACTGCTTTAGAATTCCTAAATCATATCAGTTATCAAGAAACCCATACTAACTCAAGTTGTATAGTGTAATAACGCAACTGCAAAAAGACCAAGCTTCTGCTACTAAAAAGCTTTTACAATATCATAAAACTGTTAACAGTTTGAACCCTGCTGCAAAGTTTATATGAGTTGAAGAACAGTCGTACTTAAGTGCAGCAAGATCATAACCTCTTGCAGCTTCTCCTCCATGTCAGAACCACCTGCAGTCCAAATTAAGAAAGATTCAATGCTAGATCAAGAACAAATTAGTAATAATTTAAACTAAAATCCCTAATTATTGTTGCAAAGAGAATTCATATCAAGATTAATTACATTATTTAATTCGAATGGAATCCAAAAGCAGCACAAATATGAAAGGTAAAAAATTAATTGCAAAAGTCACATTTCAGCAGCAATTAATAGTTGAAATCAGAGTTCAGTGGCAGGAACCAAAATAATTTCAATAAAAAGGAAACAATTCCAAACAAATAGAAAGATCTGGAGAAAATTCACCCAAAAAAAAAAAAAAAACAGAACTGGAGAAACAATTCCAAACAAATCTTTGGAAAACAACCCCACCCCTCCCTCACTGTCTCACTCCCCAATTCCCGCTTCTCCCTACATCTATCTCTCTCAATAATAGACGTGGCGGGTGTTTATTTTTTGTTCTAGATGGTGCCGGTGGCGGCATGCTGTCGAAGCGATCGAAACGGTAATGTGCGCGAAAGGAAACCTCTTTCTCTACATGTGATCCTTCCTTTCACCGCCAAAATAAGGCATCAAAACACCTTGCTTGCTCCTGTTCAGAAGAGCCTTGCTTGCTCCTGTTCAGTGCCCCCACCCCTCCCTCTTTCTCTCCGCCTCTGCAACCCGCCTCTCTTTCTGTTTTTGCCTTACCGAATGTCAGACCATCCTCAGTCAATCAAGTCAGTGGAATCCTCACAAAATCCCTTACTCAATCGGGTCAGTGATAACCTCCCTCAATTTCCTCCCTCACCCTCTGCAACACTGGCACACCCCTAATCTACTTCCTCAATCCCATCGAACCCAGGCACACCACCGCTCTCCCAAATCAAGAATGACCAAAATACCCATGCAATTTCCAATCCGGTTAATCGGATTCAGAATGTAGATAGGGTAAAATAGGCATTTGATGTTCCGGATTTTAACCCATTCAATGGTCACCACCGAAGCCCACTTCGGGCCTAAAACCAATAGCCCTAAAAAACCCAAATTGTGGTCAGTGGCAGAGATGTAAATATTCAGCCCAAATCTGATGGCATTGTTGTAAATAGCATGAAATAGAGGGGCAACAATTTGAATGTAGCTAATCCTTCCTCAATTTTAGAATAGACTAGAAAATGTGGCTGCACATTGTTGCGGACGTTAAATGTATTAGTCACAACATGCATGAATTGTTTCCACAAAACAACTAAAAAAACATTGTAGTACCTAAGAACCAATGAAGTCAAACTTTGTTTGCTATATATGGATATGCATGTCATAAGAAACATTCATTTGTAGATTGTATTGTACCATCAATATCATAGTTTCAAGTAATGAGCCTACTACATGGAGGAAAAACAAAGAAAAAGGAAAGTAGAAAAGTAGAAAGCATAATACTTGAGCATCTAGCAGTAATAGTAAGTTTCTGAAAAAATTGCTAAAGCATCTTACAAATTCAATCGTTAAACGTTATAGTTTAACCCAAGACAAAGATAAAGTATATAGTTTGTTTACAAATCAAAACGAAGTGCTGCTATAATCCGCAACAGCTACGAATCATTTCCACATAAAGATACTCAAAATTTGACAGCAAATTGAATAACTAGCAAGCAAAGCAAAATACGTCATGCGCTAACACGAAACTAAAAAAAGAAGGTTTAAATATCAAAAATTTTCCATAAGGCATCAACTGACAAAATGCTTCTTATTGTGGTTTTCCAAGAAATGAATACAACTCCAAAACAACTCAGAAAACATCTTAGAAATCTTATCACCCAAATCTTACTAAATAGAAGCATAAATGGACATGATAACTCCCTAATTTTGTAACAAAAACTCTAACAAAGAATATCAGGCTCCAAAGACCCTGATTTTTCCTTGGCAGAAATCTATACATTGCAAGTTCAATTCCAACAAAATAAATATGAGTGTAGTAAAAGGCATCAACACTACATGTACTGCTTTACAATCATCTCAAGTTGTTGACACAACCAAAATTCAACGTCACCCCAAATTACTTTAGTCTGAAGTAGGAGGAGAAATTGCACTATTCATATGAACAGTGTTTTGTAAGACATTTTAATTTATTTACAAGAGTGCCACTCGGATGCTTTTACCCAATTTTCTCAATATTTACAAAAATACCACCCAACCTTAAAAATAAAACCTAATTTCCACTCTCTGCATCTCAAGGTTTGAGTCGGGGCAAGGTATAAAATATCGATAATATCGGAAATATCGGTTGTCCGGAAACACGGAAATATCGACGGAAATATCGGGATAATATCGATATCGATAAAAATCCAATGGAAACCACGAAAATTGTAAGAAAAAGTTGGAAATTTTTATTGAAACTTTGCAGGATGTTTATTTAGTCAATTATCTATTAGTTTATCACAAAAAAATTGGAAGGAAATGTATTGCATAATGGATTTAACTTATTTAAGTTGATTATATAGTGAGCTGGCAAACATTGTGAGTGTATAAAATATGTAGTAATTAATGAAAGAAGTTTAAACACACCATAATCATTTATATATAATGAAGTAGTACAATATTTTACACGTTATACATTGCATGGTAAGATACATGAGTGACTTAGTACCACATAGAGTTCCTATGAGGTTCAAAATTTTGACTATCTTCATCATCTCTATGTGTAGAGTGAGTGTATTGTGAAGAGTAATCATGAAATGATAAATCCCCAAAAAAGTTTTCCATATAATTGTTAACATGCCATCCATATGGATCCGAGCTTGGTTGACGTTGTCCAGAAGCAAAATCATTTGAAGATTGAGTCTCAGATTCTTTCCATGAGTTGCTCGATTCCATCCCAACAGGAATGGGATATGAAGGGTAGGGAAATGGTTGACCATAGTTACTACTTCCCACTCCAACAGAGTCTGAGGTTATAGATAACGAGTCATCTTGTTGACGTGACAAAGTCCCCTTGCCTCTTTCTCTACGAGTATAGTCTTTCCCTATGGCACCAATTCCTGGTCCTGCCCGCCTACTGCCATGGTCCTCATCCTGTGTTGCATGCGTGAAGTTTGCCTCACTAGTGAATGGGCTCATAAATCCGGGAGGTGGTCCATAATAATATCCACCTCCACCACTACCTCCAGCTCCACTATATCCTTCATCATTCCCACCTCCGGTGGTAGGTGAGTCTCCAGATCTTGTACTAGAGCTATCATTAGTATCAGCAGGATCTTGTGGTTGTGTAGGATTGGAATAAGGTGGAATTCCAGTGTTTCTTGGTCTTGGGCGCAAAAGTTCTTCGAAAGAGTCAGCGCTACTAGATCCCACCTCCTCCTCTAATACTCTTTCTACATTTACCCCTTCATTACGTGCTTCTTCAGCAACTCTTGGAGCTGGGTTGCCTTCATCATCATCTAAATGAAGAGGTCTAATCCATTGATAAAGTTGGTTACCCTCTGTATCATCATCTTCAGCAACAATATCAAACACATCTAGTGGGTCACCACGGTCGACATGATCTATTTCTGCTTCCTTATCTCGAATTTGAAGCTTCATATTGTAGTAGCAATAAACTAATTTTTCCAACCTACTATGAGCCAACCTATTTCTTTGCTTTGTGTGTATGAGTGCAAATGTGCTCCAATTTCTTTCACAAGCAGATGAGGAAGCTGTTTGGGATAATACTCTGATTGCTAACTTTCTCACAGTTGGTGCATCAGTCCCATACATAATCCACCATTCAGCTACAATGAAAAACAATGTTGATAAGCCTAATAACTCCAACAAATTCTATTTTAAACTGATACTGAAATATGTTTACACTCACTAGGAGACATTTTTGTTCGAGCAGCAACTGATGTTGGTTCTCCAAAAGTTCTTCTTGCATCTTTAAACCATGTTAGCTGAATTCAATAAATCGTGTTAGTTTAATCTAACAAAGTAATTATTATAATTTAAGTAATTGTGTACCTCATTTCCAAATTGGCCAACTGCTGGTGATGCAGGGTCTAATTTAGAGTATACATTATGTACAGCACGTATAAGGTTACCATCATCTCCAACACCGGGTCTGTATTGGTATCGAGGATTCAAATAATATGCTGTTCAAAGAAACACATACTCTAATAAGAGAAATAATACTTATGCAACTAAAGAAATGAATTACAAATTATGACATAATTTATACCTGCTGCATGCAAATCGTGGTATAATGTTTTATACCATCGGTCATCAATTATCTTTATGACCCACTTTGCACCGTGTTTTCTTTCCAACTCCTCCTTCACTACACGCATCAACTCATATATTGCCCCCATAGTAGGATACACTTCTGTGTCAACGATCCGTAAAACTTTGTAAAGAGGCTCAAACACTTGGCACACATGTTCTGATTGCGTCTAAAAAGCTTGATCAAGCACTATACTTTCCACCATACGACCTGTATTCGAGCGGCTGAAATTGTGGTTGGCCCAATCGTCACTAGTGAATAATTGCTTCAACCCTGCTTTCTTCTTAAGTAGGTTGTCCAATGCAATATAGTTGGTGGCGAATCGAGTGGTGGCTGGACGAATAATTTCTCCTTTGCAAAATTCACGCATCTTTGCCAACAACCAACCGTGATTGTAAATATAATTTGTGATCGTTCTTGCTCTTTTGACGACAGTAGCAACATTCTCTCTCTTCCCCATTGCCTCAAACATGAGATCAATACAATGTGCTGCACATGATGTCCAAAACACATTATGATGCTTCATTAACTTTTTTTCCAGCTTTGACAAATGTTGAACCGTTGTCGGTCACGACTTGGACAACATTATGCTCTCCCACCTCCATGATTACATCCCTTAATAATTTGTATATATACTTGTAGTTCTTTATATGGTCTGAAGCATCAACAGACTTCAAAAATATTGTCTTTCCCTTGGAGTATACCATGAAGTTTATGATTGACAATCTGGTCGGGCCAGTCCATCCGTCACACATGATTGTGCAACCATTAGTTTCCCACTTTGACCTCAACTTGTTGACATACTCGCCAATGTCTTTATACTCCATATCCAAATATTTGTTTCTTATCTCATAGGGAGTGGGAGGTTGTACTCCAACACCGGCCTGTTGACATCCCAATACCATATTTTTGAAATGATGTGATGATGCCTTCTCAGCAGGGACATTGTCATAGATAAAGAACTTGCTAATTAGACGCCCCATTCCCTCTTTCACATTACCTCCTTTTAAATAACTCTAAACACTCTTTTGACGTGCTTTGGATGACTTATATAAACTTGGGGCTATTGGTGGTGTTGGTTGTGATTCTCTAAGACTACCTCCCCGTCTCATTTGTGCACCACCACTTGACCCGGTACCTTGTGCTCTATTAGGAATTTTATGAAGGTGTTCATTTTCCCATGCTGACTGTTTGGAGGCACGTAATGCTTGTTTGAAAGTGCGTCGTTCTTCAGGTCCCATGTCATCATCACATTCGTCCTCATCATCTTCATCATCATCACTGTCAACCGCTTGGCCAATGACTTCTCCTCGTAGCCCAGCTCGAATATTTTCCATTCCCTGTGTTATCTTTTCCTGCTGCTGTTTTTTATTTTTTACTAATGTTCGGATGAATGCCTTCACTTCTGGGGGGGACACTATCGCATCGTTGGACATTTTTTGCTGGATCTAATCCACTAAGATGGTACTTAAGTCGTGTCACTCCGCCACTCTTCATTACCCGACCACAATATTTGCAAATTGTGCCATGCTTGTTTCCGTCTATTAGGTGTCCATGTTCCCAAGCCGGATCACGTTTAGTAACTCCACTGGACATCTTAAACGTACCTATATTAAACATAATGATGAATAATAATCCAATTTGATAATAATCCAATTTAATGAATAATCCAATTTGATAATAATCCAATTTAATAAAAAATAATCCTAATATTAAACATAGTGATCAATAATAATCTAAACATAGTGATGAATAATAATCCAATTTGATAATAATCTAATTTAATAATAATTCAATTTAATGAATAATCCAATTTGATAATAATCCAATTTAATGAATAATAATCCAAACATAGTGATAAAAAATAATCCTAATATTAAACATAGTGATCAATAATAATCCAAACATAGTGATGAATAATAATCCAATTTGATAATAATCTAATTTAATAATAATCCAATTTAATGAATAATCCAATTTGATAATAATCCAATTTAATGAATAATAATCCAAACATAGTGATAAAAAATAATCCTAATATTAAACATAGTGATCCATAATAATCCAAACATAGTGATGAATAATAATCCAATTTGATAATAATCTAATTTAATAATAATTCAATTTAATGAATAATCCAATTTGATAATAAAAAAAAACCTAATATTAATGAATAATAATCCAATTTGATAATAAAACCTAATATTAATAAAATAATAAATAACATTAAACATATTAAAATTGTTGTAGGGAATAATTAATTATACAACATTACTTAATTGGCTCAAAAAATGAACATGCAAGTATTTTTTGGTTCTTAGATCACATACATAGGTTCACACAAATTATTTGTTGTTGTATAAATTACAAATTACAATAATATAAAGAAAATGATTGTAAGAATTTAAGTAATTATAAAAATAATATAGAATAATAAAACCTAATATTAATGAATAATAATCCAATTTGATAATAAAATAATAAATAACATTAAACATATTAAAATTATTCGAGAGAATAAATAATTATACAACATTACTTAATTACTTCAAAAATTAAACATGCAAGTATTTTTAGTTCTTAGATCACATGCTTATTCACACAAATTTTTTTATTGATGTATAAATTACAAATTACAATAATATAAATATAAGTTTGTAAACTTACCTTAAATATGGAACTCTTTGTGTAATTTGTAAATGCCAAATAGAATCTGAGAGGAAAATGGCTCTGGATTGGCTCTGAAAAACTTAAGCGAAGAAGAAGAAACGATGAAAGACTTCAGGAAAGAATGGCTCTGGATACTTAATGTTTACTTTTTGTCTTCTAAAAATGATTAAACAGACACTTTTGAATTATTTATGTTTTTTATATTTTATTTTACATTATTTCGATTGGATCATTTGCATTGGATCCTCTTTTTTTTTTCACACCACCACACAACCACTCTGTCCTCACAGTCACAGTCACACTCTGACAGCTGAAATGGCCCCCCCCCCCTCAAAAACCGTTGCGCCCACAGACAAATCCCACCCCCCCCCAACGGACAAATCAAAATATAACCCCCCCACCCCCCCCCCCCCAAACAGACAAATCAAAATATTACCCCCCCCCCCCCCCACAAAACCGTTCTGACCAAAAGCCATACAACCCTCGAAACCCCCCCCCTTTTCCAAAAGCATACAACCCTCGAAACCCCCCCCCCTTTCCCCCTCGAAACTCCCTCTTTCTGAAAAACAACCCTCCCCCTCTAAACCCCCCCTTTCTGAAAAACAAAAACTACTCCTCTCCCTTCCGATCTCTCTTCTCTCCCACACTCCACTTCTCTGTCTCTCTTCTCTCCCTCCCTTCTCCAGTTCTCTCCCACACCACACCACACCACACTCCACTTCTCTGTCTCTCTCTTCTCTCCCTCCCTTCTCCAGTTCTCTCCCACACCACACTCCAGTTCTCTCCCACACCACACCACACGCCACTCTCCCTCCCTCCCTCACGCACAGACCTCCGTCGTCTCCTCCGGTCCTCTCCTCTCCGCCGCCTACCCCGTCGATTTTTCAAGAAAAAATCGATAATATCGCGATATTATCGATTTTTTCGATATTTCGTCGATAATATTTCGTCGATATTATCGATATTCCGTCGTCTCCTCCGGTCCTCTCCTCTCCGCCGCCCTCCCATATTTCGTCGATATGTGTTTAAATATCGATGTCTCTAAAAACCGATAATATCGGCGATATTTCGCCGATATTATCGGCATTTTAGTCCATGAGTCGGGGAGAAAGATGGGAGGGGAAAGACCGGCTGACAAATTGGAGAGAGACGGTGGCTCTCCATTTTCACTCGGAGACAGCTGGGTCTCACTGTGCGAAGAGGAGAGGAAGGGGACAGAGGGAGTGGAGGGGATGGGGACAGAGAGACTGACAAATTTGAGAGAGATGAGATTCGGGTTTCCACTGAGAGAGAAAGATTTAGCTGGGTCCTCTCTCCCACCTCGCCTCATCTTCCAAACCCCTCCTCGACCGCCTCTAATCGACTGTTGATGTTCTATCCACTTGCCCAGTAGTTGTCGTTCGCCACACCACCAGTCCATCCGCACCTCCAGTGACCAGCGTTTCTCCGCTTTACTGAAGGTAAGCAATTCTAGATTTTAAAATTTTCCTTACAAAAGAAATTCATCTTCTCAAACACTAGGAAATTGGCAAGTTATATGTCAAAAAAATTTATGATAAAACCCCATGCCCTCAATTTCATGGTACTTCACAAGTAGTCATTCGTATTGCACCATCTCGACTTAGGCTCTGGGTATTAGGGTTTTTTTTTTTTTTTTTTTTGGTTGCCTTTTTTCTGATTTTGGGGGTTTTGTGAGATAGTCGAAATTATGTGAGCGATTGGTTTTTTCTGGTGATGTGTGGAGATGATCAGTCAGAGGTGTTGAGAGGGAGAAGGGGCAGAAGGCTCTGGAACCCCAGAAGTTGGAAAATTCGATGGTGAGAGAATGAAGTTGTTGTCTAAGGAAGGCCTCCCCGACAAATGGATATTTGGAGATTTGTTTTTCATTGGTTGAATTTGTACCATTTTGTGGATTGTCTGGACTGAATGAAATGGACAAACCCATTTCTTTTGGTATCTATTTTTCTGGTTGCTTTGGTTATGCTCTATTTTGGGGTAATTAATCACACACCCATATAATGAATTAAACCCTGTCAATAATTGTACTTAGTTAATTAGCTAAGAATTGGTTTACATTTGCATAATATATATGATTTTGGATTTGTGTTGGTGTAGGTGAGGACAATTATATATGCACCGGTAGAGAAAGCAGGAGGCCTTTGACAAGTTGCAAGCCAAAATATGTCTTTTGAATTATATTCTTTTCTTTTTATAGATGAATACATTTTTCTTTTTTCTACGACTTGAATTTGGCTCTGAAAATTGCTACACAAGTTCTAGGTCAAAGGAATCCAAGATCAATTTTTTCAACTATTCAACCGGATAATTGATGACTGAAATTCCTTGAATTGAAGATGCAATCTTCTTCTGAAGGTATAAATTTTCAGACTTCATTTTTTGTTTACATTCCTTTGGCTAGGGAGAAAATATGGTATGTGCAATTTTGCAATATGGCGTGTTTCCACTGAAGGATATTAGTGTATTTCCACTGCAGTTTCACTTACTAAAGAAACCAATTGAGTGTTGTTCATCCCATTCGTTGGGGCAGGTAATTTTGCAACTACAACATATTGGTTACGATCACGCCGCACCACCATTCAATAGCGCTGCAATTTGCAAATAGAAGCAGCAATTGTCATTAAATGTGCGGTCAAGGTCTCTTGCTTATCTTGCAATCGCCGACCTCCACAGGTTTGCCCAAAAATTGATCATTTTTTATTTCGATTTGTGTCCTCTAATCATGCTGTGTTTCTTATTCCATTTTCCAATTGTCTTTAAACTAATCTAATTAAACTGCAGAGCTCGGGTTTTTTTTAATTAAATTGTTCGTTTATATTGTAGAATTTGATTGATTTTGTTTTCTTTTGTTGGGTCCTTGGATTTTGAAGGATTGAGGTTCAGCATGATAGTCACATAGGACTCCCTTCCTCCTGCGTTTTGGATGCCAAGTATAACTCTCTCTCTCTCTTGTGAGTTTCAAGGAATCACAATATGGTATCTAGAATTTTGTTTGGTATTCTCTCTTCCGCTCAACCTATCATCATATATTCTGACTTTGTATAAATGGCCTAAACTAAGAGAAATTATCAAATTTCTTTGAGTTTTTAATTTTTTTTAATAGGGCAGTACCTTTGCTGGATGGAGCCCATTTCATCCAAGTTCTAATTATAATTGTTGTAATACAGAGTTTAGTGCAGAGGAGTTTGATATATAACTATTAAAAATCACATAAAATTCGGTATCCATGTAAAGAGTTTACGTTTGCAGAAGAAGAGCCTAAAAAATAACTAACCTCGTCGACATCATTACATTGTAATCCTGAGGCGGCCCGCTAATCCTTACAGGCGGGTCTTGAAGTCTCTCGTCAGCCTCTTACTTGTAGGAGTTGACATCGCTAATTTGCTACCACCTATATATCATCAAACCAATTTAATAGAACGTATTTTAAAATTACTATGCATTGAGTGCAAATCAGTTTCATATGTTTTTTCCAATACCCACCAAAACATCAAAAACCACTTGTCTACACCAAATTGCATACAAAAGATATTGAGGCAACTCAGATTGCGCAATGAAAACACATAGTTACCAATACAAATACTTCAAACTACGGCATAGATAGCTTCAGCTTGGCTACATATAAACAAATTCAAAGCTCAAGCCTGAAATTGAGCTCAAAAATTGGAAATCTCACTTCAATTAAGCAGCTTTTTCAGATGTTTACAACTTAAATATGCATGATAACAAAAAGAACATCCTTTCTTCACTAATCGGACAGTAACAGAAAAATCCTAATTCTTATTATTCATATTACAAATACACAGGCGACCAAATAGCTAATGAAGTTGGACAATTTGACCCTAATCCAACACAAAAATTGTTCTGTTATACATGCGATACCCGCCTAAAATATCAACCAATTCCAAATTAAAAATGGAAAATGAAATGAAGCAACATAAATTGAAAACAATTTGGGGGAAATTTTCTCACCTGGAGCTCTGAATCTCCAAGGGGTCCCAATCCAAGCAGGCTCCAAATGGGCTGAAGCCATTATGTTTGGGGGGAGAGGAACGCAAAGCTACTGTGAGAGAGAGCATGCGTTGTCCTTTTCTTCTATCCAGCCACTAGATTGCAGTTCCCTCACAAAAAATTATATGCATGTGTTAGTTTTTCATGTTCTAGTCCTGCAATCGACTAAAGAACACCGTAATTGAAGAGTTCGAAGGGGTTTACCTTTGGATTCTTCCACTTTCAAATGGAGTTGCTTAACGTATCAGACTTCTGAGCTTCTTCTTCTATAAAAACATAAAACTGGATAAATTTCCATTCCCATTTAGTCCGATTCTAATGAATGTGCCTGAAACCATGGCCAAAAAGTTAAAAGCCAAGCTCCAATCCTTTATCTTCTAAGAGAACTTCTCAACCAATACAAAGAACTGAGTAGGTGGTGATGGATGAAATAATTCAGAACTTTTTTTACATTTTTATTATTTTCCAAGTTTGTCACGGAGCCAAACTAAACCGACTTGCTTAAAAAAATAGTTGATACATGTAAGGCTAGAGACTGCTTTCAAGGCCTCTTGCTTTTCTTTGTCCTCGTTTAAATCCAATTTCAGTACCACCTTCTGCAGAAAGAAAACAATTTTCAAATAACAAGTTGTTTTGGGAGAGAAAATGGAAATTCATTAATAAAAATGTCAATGTAAGAAATCTAAGCCACTGAGATTTGTTAATGTACTGATATCGTAACATAGCTACGCATAGCTGCATGAGAGTATGACTGCTCTCTATTACTTGCCAGTTTTAGTGAGACGTAAACAAAACAATTCTCTTCTCTATGCAGAAATCCCTACAAAATAAAGATAGTTAAAAAATTCGAACATTCAGATATAATAGCTTGTATAAACGATGTTCAAAACATGAAAACTGACGACTAATTAAAGATATTTTACTTGTAGTTTTCTGAAATCAAATTTAGTAAAAAACATAAAATTAATAACCACCTAGATATTAATCGACGATTTATACAAAACTTAGAAAAATTACTAAAATTCATATAAAATTACATTAAAAATCTCATAAATTAAATGATGATTTAGATAAAATGGAATCACATCAAAAGAAAATTTAACTGAACAATACTCCAAAGAAAAAAAATTGAAACGAAGAATTCTACAAAAACATGAAAAACTTAATAAAACCCAATTTAAACGAAGAACTCCATCTGAAGCAGATTTTCACATGCAATAGTTCTAGAAGATGCCTAAGATGATAAGGAGTCATTTGAGACCATCAACTCAACCCCATTCGAACGAGATCAAATCTTCTACACCCAAAATAGGTGTAGCCTCTCTGTGGCCTCAATAAGTATTTGACACATTAAATTCAAGACAAAAAAATTAAGAAAATTTAAGATATTGAATATGTATCGACACTTATTGGGGCCACAGAGAAGCCACACTCATTTTGGGTGCAAAAGATTTGATCTCCATTCGAATGCAATCACAAAATCAAAAAGGACAAAATGGGCAAACAAAAAAATGAGGAAGTACCTACCTTGAGCTTGAAAGAGAGAGGAGGAAGAAGAACGGTGCCCTTCTTCTGCAGAATTTTGCCGATGTTGTTTTCGGTCGTCGCTGCCAGCGTTAGGAAGATCGACTCTCACATCCCAAGAACCCTAATTTATAAACTCCCAATCAAATGCAAAAAGGATAGAGGAAACCCAAATAAGGGAAAATTAGAGAAATTCAACATACCATAAGACGCTTTCTGACAGCCAAATTCACCGAAAACGGAGGCGGTTGTCGACCGTCACTGTACCACCATTTCGCACCCGGCATGTTTGAGGCTTTCAACCGTCACTACTTGGTTTGTGGGTTTCACATCGAGAGATACAGGGAGCAGAGAGAAAGGAAGAGCAGAGGAAGATGAAAGATTGTGGGTTTTCCAGTAGAGAAGGAGAACGAGGAGGGTTGAGAGATGACAGGAAAGCGCACGCATAGGAGAGAAAAGAGGAAGAGAGGTGAAAGGAGAGATTGTCTAACCTGATTCCCAATCCGTCCCAAACCCTCCTGGACAAAATTGTGGCCATTTTGGTCAACAAACAAAATAGTGCAATTGAAAACCTTTCTTTTGACTAAAGTAATAATAATAATAATAATAATAATAATAATAATAATAATAATAATAATAATAATAATAATAATAATAGTATATCCTATGAGAAATTAGCCGTTCTAGTATGAATTCAAAAGCGCGGTGCCAAATAGAAAACATCGGCGACGTGCTAAACTCGACACTATTGACATCCACAATTTGGGTTTGTTTTCAGTCATTCTCTTCCCTCGCTCTAGCTTGTGGTTAGTAGATGTGACGAAATGTGACTGTTCTTCCAAAAGTGCTTTTCGAGCGGTTCTAGAGAGCTGCCAGTCTGTATTTTCTGTTGGTAGTTGTTTTGTTCATCACTTCTTAGGCTTCTTGTACTCTAGTAGGTTTCTTCAAAATTGACTCCTCAGTTTAGAATTTCTTCTCCCCTCTTTGAAATTCCGTATGATCATAAACGTCTTTGATTTTCATGTTCTTTCTTTATATTCATTGCATGACGTTTTTAAATATGAAACCCGATAACTTTCTTGTACGTTAATCCGATTATTGCTTCATATCCGGTGACGGTTTTCGTCAGTCCGCCCTAAGTACACATAATCAGTAGCTTAGAGAAGTCTGAAGTACTAGATTCTGTCAAGTGAACCTATAAGCTAACGTTGAGTCCTGCTGTGATTGTTGGTGCATCTATGCCTTATGGTATTTCTTTATTCTCTGTCTACCTCGCTTTTCCTGCAGTACGGCTTGCTGCCTTTTGGAACGAAGCTTATGTACTAGCTAGGTTAGTTTACCACCCATTGACCGGTTTTCTTCTTTTGCTGCAATTCAATGCTGTGTGGGACGTGAAAAAATGGTCATGGAATGAAGAAGACGGTTGAGCTTGAAATGAGTGTACAGTCCGAGACGCAAGTGGGCTATAAATACCAGATTTAACATTTGGAACACCGGCTTTCTACTTGTCAGCAACGCTGCATCAAGCATATATGAGGCTGCAAGTTTGAACATTTATGTTCCTATTGAACCGCATTGTATTTGTAGCATGTTTTAACCCTATTCTTAGTATATTTTGGTTAATATTTTGGAAGAATTTTGATACTGTGAATTATATTTCCAATATAGGACTTTCGACTTCCTCTGGAGCAAAACATGGTCAAATTGACGAATTTTGGAGTAATTCTAGTTGGAGGACGTTCATGAGTCACTTAGCTTGATTGTATCAAAATATCATAATTTTCTTCCAAGCGATAATTTTCTGGCGATAAAATAAAGGAGCGATGCGCAGTGCTAGAAAAGTGACGTTTTGGGCTTGAATTACATTTTTGGAGCCCAAGATGACCTCGGATGGGTTCGTGGCCTTCTGGAGATATGTTCAGAACGTTCCAATCTTCAAAACAAGCTATCTTGGGCCGGATTTGGAAGAGATCTAAGGCTAAAACGTGGACTTGACAGTTTCTAGCAAATTATCCTAATTTAATTAAGACTTTATTGTATTATTTATTTGACTATTATTAGTTTCCTAATTAGATAAGAAGACCCAGAAACTCTAGGGTTTTTGGGGGGCGTTGGACTTTTAGTTAGGTTATATAATGCTTTGCCGTGCCCAGTTAGAGAGGGAGCTAATTATTATTCAACTTTTGGAGAAAAGAACTTTGCTAGGGTTCTTGGAGATTTTCAACTTTAAGGTGTTTTCATTCCTTTTCTTTTTAATGATATTTTCTATGATTCTAATTATGAATATGCGTAACTAATTCCCGTTTGCTAGGGCGAAGCCTTAAGCCTTAGCATGACTATGTAATTTCTATTTAATTGCTTATGATTGATTGCATGCATACTTTGAATTAATGATCACTGTTTTAAATTATCTAATTGTCTTAATGACTGGCCACCATTAGGGTTTTTAGAAAAGTAATTTGATGCAATTTTGGTCGGAAGGTTCCCTGAAATTGATGTTGGCTTCTTGTGATTAATAGTTGTGATTTCATTTAAGATGAACACCACGTCTTAATGGTTGCATGGTATTTCAAAGGGTTTTCATAAAGCATAATGAGTCTTTCATGTTCAGATTTGATCCGAACGTCCGGACGAGTTGCATGTTAGATATACGTTCTATGTTGGAGGTTCCAAGTAGAATATATATTAGGAAAACCTAACCTTCAAAGTGGCATGTGTAGATCATAGGTAATTGGTAGAAATTCATAGGATTGCTAGGTGATGGTGGAACCCTAGTGTTTTTATAAATTGGTATTTTAAAACTCTTTCTTTTGTCATATTAGTTTTTAATTAAAATGCGTTTTTAATATTATCCAATTTCAAAATCATCTTTCTCAACCTTTAATCTCAAGTAATTGATTGGAAATTGTTTTTACATAAATTATTCAAATAGTCCTTGAGGAGAACGACCTTGCATAAGCATCTATACTACATCTACCTTGTATTCTTGCAAGTATTTCATGTTATTTTGCCTCTACTTTTGTAGATGGTAAAATTTCTATCAGAATCCATCTCTACCTCAACCCCACTTGGAAAAAAAAATTCTATGATGCAGTCTCTCCTGTACAAAGAATGTCCCAAAAAAACTTCTCTCCGAGTGTCGTGAGAGCTCTTCCTCCTAAGTGAGGTTCCACCTGTGTGCGAGTTTTGATTCCCGTTCGTTGTGTAGGGTGCTTATTTGCTCTTACTTCGGACTGGTGTGGATTGTTGTTGGTGCTTTGGAAGTTGGGTTCGAGACTGACACATCTATTGAAGGAGGATCTATACGGGGTGAGGTGGATCTGCTCGCAGGAGGACTGGATTACATATCCAGGTTCAATATATCTAATTTCTTATCTAGTTTGAGGATTTGGTTGGTGGGTATTTACTTCTTGACCAATTAGAGGTAGGTGGAGACGTTTTTTCCAGTTTACCCCAATTTGGGGGTTCCCATTCCCTGCGGGGACTGCCAGGGATCTGATTTCTCTCACTTTGGGTCAGGGATGTTGTCTCTGGCTCAGAGAGGAAGTGGAACATTTAATACAAACAGGCTTAAACAGCATATGGGGTTTAATTGGGCACAGTACTGGTGGGTGAAGGGTGTTAATTCTCTCAACTACCTCAGTGTGAATCGGTGGGAGCACAATTGGGGATATGTCTATATCCACAAACCTGAGGTCTGGACACTGTTGAGTCTTTTGGTCTTTGCAATTTACTTCATGCAGGCACGGAGAAGGGAAAAGTGGTTCAAACAATTGGGGTGGGGAACGATATCGGGACAACTACATGGCTGCGAGTCTGGAAGAGTTGCCTTGCTGTGCTGGGTCAAGAAGATGACTACGAGTGGGGTCTCGGAACTGGTGGTCCAGTTGGCGGAAGTGCTGGACCTTTCTGCGATGGAGAACGGCGTCAAACTGGTTGGCAAGGTTCTAACGAAAAAAATTCTAAATAAATGGGGAGTACGAAACATTCTCCGTTCGGCATGGAAAGACTATGGAGTGGAGGAGGTTAAGTGGGTGAAGGAAAACTTGTTTGTCATTACGGTTCCGGATGAAAGCAGGGCTATTAGAATCCTTGATCAGGTTCCATGGGGTGTTATGAAGAAGAATTTGGCTGTCAAGAGGTGGATTCCAAATAAGGCGCTGGAGGAGATTGAAATGGAAACGATTCCCTTCTGGATTCAAATTAGAGGGGTGCCACTGGGGATGAGTACTTTGGAGAATGTAAAAAAATTAATGCAAGCTGTGGGAGAAGTTATCGAAATGGAGGACACTGCTAAAGCTCGTGGGTTCTTGCGGGCTAGAATCATGATTAATACGGAGAACCCGCTGTGCGTAGGATGTTGGTTGCGCAGGGGAAGCAATCGGGATACGTGGGTGGAGTTTCGGTATGAAAGATTACAAGACTTCTGCTACAGGTGTGGCCGTGTAGATCATCTTAATACGGAATGTACACTTGAGATGCCGCCTAGCGGGGCTGCAGGATATGGGGAATGGATTAAGGCGATGCCTATAAGGGAGGAGCCTACCCCGGTGAGGCAGCCCACGGTGTGCATTAGAGAGAGAAGACTAGCAGGTGCAGTCCGGGATTGCAACCCAACTTCTGTACATCATCAAGTTAGTCAGATCAGGACAACTGCACAGGGAAGAAGATTGCAGAACGAAAGAACATACGAGGACAATCAGCAACAGAGGATGAAGCGCTGGAAAAGACGAGATCGGAGCCATGACACTAGTATTGTGAACTCTGAAGATGCTCTGGATGATGGGAATCAGAGAGTACATGAGGGTTCGCGGTATCGTCCGACTGATGATGAATCACCGGCGGTCTCCAGGGAACCAGCGGATTGGGATGGCATACCCTCAGGGGATATCATAAGGATAGGTGAAAGAAGGGATACGTGTGCAACAGAAAGGTATGGGCTGAAAAGGGGAGGACAATTCCAAAATTGGGAGTTTCTTCCTAATCCGTGGAAGAAAGTAAGAGGGGATGAATCCCGAAAGGAGATTGCTCAGATGTACGAAGCGGATTGGCCGGGAAAGACAATAACGGATCGCTGCTTAGTAATTGAACGGGCCGTCTTTATGGATGGACATAATATTGCTGGGGATTGTGATAGTCCAAGTAAGGGGATATTCATTGAAGAGGAGCCAGGACTACAAGAAGGGCGAGAGAAGTACAGGGATTCGGGCAAACAAGCTCGGGGTGGTGGCGGCTGGCCCTCAACAGCCGCACGTAACCCATGAGTTACATATTTTGGAATTGCCGTGGGCTTGGGTCGGACACGGCAGTTCGGGCTCTTCATGGGCTCATAAGAAGACAACGACCCTCTATGATTTTTCTCTCGGAAACCAAAATGAAAAATCATAGAATAAATGGTCTTAGAAGACGCATGAAATATTCACAAGGTTTTAATGTGGACCCTATTGGTGTGGCTGGGGGTTTAAGCTTGTGGTGGGATGACTTGCTTGAAGTTCAAATTCTTTTCTCCTCCAAACATGTAATTGATGCTCTTGTTTGTGATGTGAGTTCTCATCGATGGTTACGTTTCACTGGGGTTTATGGTACAGCTTACCGGGGAGAAAAAGCTATTTTTTGGGAATGGATGCAGTCTCATTTTTCTCCAACGGATGTTCCCTGGCTGTGTGGTGGTGATTTTAATGAATATATGTGGGCTCATGAGAAATCAGGAGGGGTGGCTACGAATTGTAATAGGCATAACTATCTTGCGGACTTTGTCAACTCAATGGAGCTGTTGGATATTGAAGTCCATGGGCCTGCCTTTACGTGGCGGGGATTTCGGAAAGGTGAATGGGTGGAAGAAAGAATTGATAGGGGTCTGGTTAATGGGCTCTGGCAGGAGACTTGGCCTTCCACCTTCGCAGAGCATGGGCCTGTTCTTGGATCGGATCATTGTCCGGTTATAATTAAATCTGCCCGGGGAGGGGCGGTGGGCCAAAAGCTTTTTCGGTTTGAGGCGTTTTGGGCGAAGGAAGAGGAATGCAAATTAATTGTGAATGACTGCTGGGCTCGGCAATGGACAGGTACAATACAGGAAAAATGGGGCAAAAAGATCCGAGATTGCCAATCTCGGCTTTCTAGATGGAGTCAGAATAAGTTCAAAAAGAGGGGCAAACAAATTGAGGAACTAACTACTCAGCTGGTGGAACTTCAAAAGAATTGGGGAGCAAATTTTCCGACCATTCAAGCGGTGAGCCAAACCCTCGATGATCTCCGTGCTCAAGAGGCTAGCTACTGGCATCAAAGATCGCGGGTGCAATGGTTGAGGGAAGGGGACGCAAACACAAAATTTTTCCATCAGACCACCTTACAAAGGAGGAGAAGAAACATGATTCTTAAGCTCAAAGATGACCAAGGGGAATGGATTGCACACCCTAGCAGGATAAGGCAGATGGTGGACGAGTACTACTCTCAGCTTTTTATGTCGGAGGGACCGCGGCAGTGGGGAGAAATGCTGAATTGTGTTCCTGTTGGCATTACTGAGGAGATGAATGAGGCCTTGATTGCTCCGGTGACTGTTGAGGAGACAAAGATTGCGGTAATGCAAATGGGAAGGCTCAAAGCTCCTGGACCTGATGGATTCCAGGGGATCTTTTACCAGACATTTTGGGAGGATCTCCGTGCTGATATCTCTTTCCTGGCACAATCCTTGATGCACGGCTCTCTCAATGCTGGTAATTTAAACACTACCAACGTGGTCCTGATCCCAAAGATCCCAAATCCTGATCAGGTCTCTCAATTTCGTCCGATAAGCTTATGCAATTACTCCTACAAAGTTCTGTCCAAAGTGCTTTCCAACAGATTGAAACAGGTTCTGCCTAACATAATTTCTACATCTCAGAATGCGTTTGTGGAGGGTAGACAAATTCACGACAACATTGGTATTGCCCATGAGATGTTTCACTTCCTCAAAGGTCGAAAAGCAAAATGTCACTATGAAATGGGGATTAAGCTGGATATGCAAAAGGCCTATGATCGTGTTGAATGGGATTTTCTTGATGCTATTATGGCTAGAATGGGCTTTGGCACCGGGTGGAGACAAATTGTCATGGGCTGTGTGACTTCTGTGCAACTTGCCATCATTATTAATGGTATACCGGGACAAAGCTTTGCTCCTACTCGCGGACTTAGGCAAGGTGACCCTTTATCGCCTTATCTATTTCTGTTGGTGGGAGAGGTGTTCTCGTGTCTTATACAGAAGGCGGTTAAGGAGAAGGTGTTGGATGGAGTGAAGGTGGGGACTACTGGGCCTACTATTTCCCATATTTTCTTTGCTGATGATACTCTACTTTTTCTTAAAGCTGATGATAAAAACTGCCGGAACCTGGTTGCCTTGATAACCTCCTACTGTGAGGCGTCTGGTCAAAAGGTGAATCTACAGAAATCAAGTGTATTTTTTGGTACGAATATTCCGGCGAGAGTTTCTGACGAGTTGGCGGCAATCCTTCAAATTAAGGTGGTGCACGATCCCGGTGATTATCTTGGAGTTCCTGCGATCTGGGGCCGATCGAAAAAAAAGGGGCTAGCCTATGTTAAAGAGAGAATAAGGGGCAAGCTTCAAGGATGGAAACAAAAATGCCTCTCTAAGGCGGGCCGTGAAGTTTTGATAAAGGCGGTTGTTCAGGCTATTCCTGCTTACCCAATGTATCTCTTTCTGTTCCCTGCCACCTTTTGTCAGGAACTGGATTCTCTGATTGCTGCATTTTGGTGGGGGAGTACCAATGTAAACCGTAAAACCCATTGGGTCTCGAAGGAGGTGCTTTGTCTACCGAAAGTGGTGGGTGGGCTTGGTTTTCGGAACTTCCGAGATTTTAACGAGGCTTTGATTGCTAAGCAATGTTGGAGACTGGTTTCTGACCCATCTTCCCTTTGGGCTAGGGTGATGAAAGCCCGATATTTCCCCTCTACCTCATTCTGGGAAGCTAGGATTGGTGGTCGCGCTTCTTGGGCGTGGAACAGTCTCCTGGTGGGTAGAGAAATTATTAGGAAGGGGTCTCATTGGCAAGTTATGGGAGGTCATGGTATTCGGGTTTGGCTTGACAGATGGCTCCCTTCTTTACCTATCGGTCATCCTGTGGCGAGGGGTGAAGTGGCTGTTACTCCCAGCCTGAGGGTAAACTCGTTGATCAACCAGGACGTGATGGATTGGGATTTAGACTTTCTAACTCCTTTTATCTCTGCGGAGGAGCTTAATGCTATTAAATGCTTACCCATTGGTAACATAGGGAATCAGGATAGACTTGTTTGGGAGGGAAGCAAGAATGGGGAGTACTCGGTCAAGTCGGGCTATATGTGGCTGACTAGGAAGTCTCTTGCCGATAGAGATAATAGGCTGCCAAGGATTCGTGCTATCTCTCCGCAGCTGTAGAAAGTTACCTGGAATCTGCCGGTGCCATAAAAAATCAGAAATTTCTTCTGGCTATCACTGCACAATGGTTTGGCTACTAGGGAGATCCTGTTTCGTAGACGGAGCGCCCAATCTCCTTTGTGTCCTATTTGTTCTGTTCAGGAGGAAAGCATTGAGCACCTCTTTTTCAAATGCCCTTGGGTATCTGTCGTTTGGTTTGGGGGAGCTCTCTCGTATAAAGTTGACAGAGGCCGATCTATCTCGTGGGTGGATTGGCTGATGGAGGTTATGATTCGGTCCCCAGGCTCCAAGGATGAGCGTAAATGGATCTCTTCATACATTGCCTTTACTTGCTGGGGAATATGGCGTTCCCGCTGTGAGTTTGTGTTTCACCAGGTGCCCATTTCCCCACACAAGACTCTTTTCGCTATCTCCTCGGTTCTCGAGTCTTTTTGGGGGGCTAAGGGATGGACGAGATCCCAGACGGTGGAGTCTACTGTCCCTGATCTTCCGGTTTCTAGGTGGCTGCCTCCTCCCTCTTCGTTCTTCAAGATCAATGTCGATGCGAGATGGAGGCGTGATTCGAACTCCGGTTTTGCTGGCGTGATAATTCGCAATGCTACTGGGGAATTTAAGGCTGCTGCGAGGTATGCCCTTTCTGCCCATTCTGTTGCCGCGGCAGAAGCTTTGGCTCTGCTGCGTGGTTGTGCTTTGGGAATTTCTTTGGGTATTTCTTCGGTTATTGTGGAATCCGATTCTCGTGAATCTATTGTTTGCCTCTCCGGTAAGCTGGATTCTGGCAGTTGGGAAGCTTATCTGATCATGTCTAGGGTGAAGGGTATCAGTGCTGCTTTTCAGTTCTGTCGCTGGGCTTGGGTTCCAAGATCCGCAAATGGGGTTGCTGACCACCTTGCGTCGCGTGGCTTTTCGGAGGTGGGCTCTCGGGTTTGGGTTGACAGGCCCCCATCCTCCCTGGTTCATGTTCTTAACAAGGATGGCCTTCCATGCCCACATTAATTTTTGCTAGGGAGTTGGGTGGGGTGGCGACATGCTTTGTTTGCCTGCTATATGTATCCCCACTCTTCTCTGCGTTGTGGTTTGTTTGCTTGGCTTCTGCCTCTTGGTAGGCTTTTTGGCTTGGAGTTTGTCAAAAAAAAAAAAAAAAATGTCCCAAAATTTGAAGAGCTAAGGGAAGCCCTCTGGCATAATTTATGAAGCACTTAGACAGTTCTAAGTAATTATCATCAGAGCGAACTTTCCTGAAGGCATTCCAACGAAGAGTTTGTAATTCCTCAACGTTATATGATCTCTCTATGCCATGCTCAACTAGAAAACGTTCATATCTTGTTATGATGATTCTACTTCCCACGCTAAACCAATCTCTATTTCCGGCCAATAGTTGTGGTTGGTGTATTCCATCTACATTATCAAGAACGAAAAGAACCTTTTCATTCCGTAAACAATTTTTTATTCTATTGCTTCCTCATTAACATACCAAATTTCTCTGTGTGTGTTTCTTCAAGGTCTGGGAAAGAAGTTTATTCTCTACGGCTTGCTTAAACTTCTCTTCATGCTTTGTGACGGCTTGTGCAAAACTCCCCCTTTGATTTCCTACACTGGACGGAAGAATTGTACCTTTGGCTTCCATGCATCGAAAAATCTTGGTAAGTTCATCCAAGCACCAAGAAGCATATATAGTTTGGTGAGAACAACGATGAAAAACCTTGATTGTTCGATTGCACTTGAAGGCTCTGGAGCTACAGCTGTCCCCCTTTCAAGCTCTTGCTCATCCATGAATTCCTCGCACATAATGTAATTCGTGCATTGAAAATCATGCATGTTTCCCCTGCAATTGGACTTGATTATATAATTTACTAATTTGTTTGAATTGGATAACTCACTATATTCAATGTCCGTTAACTGAAGAAATGTATGTCTAACTTCCAAGTTTTGTTTGTCCAAGCTGGGGGAAGAAGGTGGATTGATCATCAAGTAAACTTATCTCTTCCAATCCCACAAAAATGGTAAGATCATGAGGGATAAGTTTTCTTTGTGACTAATTCATCTTCTACCTTGTAACTTGGACAAAATATAGAAATTGCATTGATTTCTTCCTTCAATATACATTAAATCTAATGAGTTAACATACGGTGCAAGTGACTGATAGTGTCAACGAGCGAGTGATGATTAATATGAATGACTCGAACAAGTTTTGTTCATCTTTAATGACGTCAACAATCTTGAATTTTGGATGGTTTCTTTTCTAGAATATTTGAAAGCAATTTAATGTCATAATGTAACAGTTAAATTGAAGGGGGTGAAGTAGGGGTGGGCACAGGCTGGGCCGGGCCCAAATTTGGAGGAACCTGGCCCTACCCGTTTTAAAATGTAACGAGCCAAGGTGGGCCAGGTAGAAGCATTTTGAGTTTTGGAACCAGACCTAACCCGACCCGTTTCAAACGGGTCGGTTCGGGATGGGTTGAATTGGGTCAAAGAAACTTCTATAACAACACAACAATAATTACACAATATGAGACCTAATTACAAACAACAAAAATGGACCCCAAAAGCAAACGGCAAAGAAGCCCAAAACAAAGTTTTGAGTGCAACCCAGAAGAAACCCAAAACAAACCCTAACTGCCTGCATACACTGCCATCGCCAAAAGCGCTACATACCGAGCCTCCAACAGCCGCCAGAATTCAAGTTGATCACAGCCCCATAAGTGGATGAAAAGAAGACTAGATCATCCTCCAAAGAGCACCCTCGAGATTGCAACCACCAGTGGATCATCCTCATGGTGGAATGTTTCCATCAAATCGAAAAATATAACAGTAGAATGAAAACGATACGAAAAACAAATGAAAAGGATATTCAATTTCAATTTCGATCCTATTGCACCAAACAGTGAAACCAAAATTAAAGAACAGACACATATATCAAATGAATACAATTCCATCCCCACAACCTTCATTGTGACAGCTACAAATCTTGTATTCCCCAACCAAAAATTTAGAACCCATAACAAAATCTATACCATTCCTAATTCAAAAACCCTAAATCCCTAAACCAAAAATTCACATAAATAACAAATGCCTAATTCAAAAATTACCAAAATTATAGTAGGTGACAGCGGTGATGGGGTCATGATGATTGCAGGCGGTGCTGTCGTCTAAGAATAGAGATGGGTGGTGCCGACGAGGATGAGAGAATCGAGATGGTTTGTTCCGTCGTGGTTCTAGGACCTGGGTGCTTTGGGATATCATCAGGGAGGAGAGAAGGATGGGTGATGTCGTTGAGGAGGAGAAAATAGAAGAGGAGAAGGATGGGGAGAGAATCAAGATGGGTGATGTCGTTGAGGAGGAGAAGATAGAAGGTGGTATGGACTTTGGAGAAAGGATGGAGCCTCCAGATAAACTAGAGTAAGGAGAATTAACGGGCCAATTTGGGGCCCCGTTATGCTTAATGTTAGGACTCGGCCCGCCCTTAAGATACAAAGGCCCCGCCCTGCTTATCCTTAAAAAAAATTGGACCCACCCCATACCCGATCCAAACCCGATCTACTTGTCCCGACCCGCGGATCCTCTACCTGTCTACCCACCCCTAGGGTGAAGAGGTTGAGGTTATATATACTATGTAGCATACACATAATGTGTGTGAAAATTAAAAAATTAAAAAAGACCAAAATATATAGAAAAGAGATAAGTTGGAGAGAAATATGAGAGGGAGAAAGGGAGAGAGGGAGAGAGAGAACACGACTTTTTTTATTTTTTATTTTTGAAAATTAGAGATGTTATGATAATATGTGAGTGAGGTATGAAAAATGAAAATTTTAGTTTGTGTGAAATTACATTATTGGTTATGATTTTATTTTGTAATAGAGAAGATTAAATTGTATTTTCATTATATTTTGGTTGTTAAAGAAAGTTTTGTTTCAGACTAGGCTGTGAAGAAGGTAGGTGGAAGTCAAACTTGGGCTTAAACCCAATTACCATATTTTGTTTAGATTGTTTTGCTGGACTTGTATTCGTAATGTATTGGGCTTTTTTTTGTTTGTTGGGCTATAAGTCATAATCATGAAGTAAGTTTTGGTTGGGTAATTCGTACGCATAATTTGAACTTGAAATCGCTTCAAACATAAACACGTAAATATTTTCTTTTGATTCTAGTTTAGGTCTTGGAATATATGTTTATACATAAAATTGAATAGAGGAACTACCCGGACATTTGGCGATCTCAGATGTGTCGATATCAATGGTGAATCATTATTTCAATGAATAATTTCTTTGAACAGAAGTAGATTATATATAATATCAAAAGAAAGTGTGAACACGGGAAATTCCCGAAAGACGAGGAACAACGCGTCTACAAAATAATATTTGTGTTTGATGAGTTTGGGTTACAATCTCTATGTGATTTGATCCTTTGATTCGATCTCCGTAAGAAGTTGATTTGTGGATTTGATCTGAGGGTCGTCGATGCTTGATCTTGGATGAATAGGGGGAGTTTCTTCAAGGGCCATTGGGTTTGATCTTGAAGTTTGGCAGAAGTTTCTTCAAGGGCCTTTTGGGCTTAATCTTGAAGTTGGGCGAGTTCTCTTCAAGGGCCATTGGTGGCTTGATCTTGAAGGTGGATGAACATTTCTTCAGGGGCCGTTGGGGCTTGATCCTGAAGTTGGATGAACGTTGAAAGACGAACGATCTTCAAGGGCTTTTGGGCTTGATCTTGAAGATGGATGAACGATGAACGACGAACGAAGAACAATGAATGATGGATGAACGTTGCTTCAAGGGCCGTCGGGGCTTGATCTTGAAGAACAGATGAACAGATCTTCAAGGGTCGTCGGGGCTTGATCTTGAAGGTGGATGAACGTTGCTTCAAGAGCCGTCGGGGCTTGATCTTGAAGGTGGATGATTTGTTGATCCAGCGGTCGTTGGGGCTTGATCTTGGAAGAACGATGAACCAAGAACGAATTACGAAAAGAACCTCCTCGATTCTTCGGGAACCTGGGCGTTTGAGAGCTTCGAAGTTTCAGAGTTTCAAGCGTTTTGCCTCTTGATTTTGGTTCTTCAAAATGAATGAATTAGCCTCTATATATAGAATTTTTCAAGGCCTAATTTTGAATATAATATTTCAAATGAAATAAGTCGTCTCTGTCAGGTGTTGACACGTGTCATATTTGACAGCTTTTCTGACTCATTTCAATTTCATTGAGTCACACGCTACGTGTAAAATTTATATAATACATGAGCGTTGAAACTTTGACTATCGGTTAATATTTTATTTACCGAAATTTCGATGTCTACAGAAAGACCAACACTTTTTTCTAATAAAAAAAACTTGTAGGAAATTTCCTTATTATTAAGGACACACCAAATACAAATAAAAGAGTAATACTTTTGTACAATTTTACTTGGCATTAACGTTTGGGTTGGAAGTGGGATTGTACGTGGGTTTATTTTTCGTGTTCTTAATAATAAAGAAAGTTTGCTCTAAGTTTTTGGGAGTGGAAGCTCTTTCATCCTTATACATGAAGACATGGTGGTAGGGGATCTGAGGACTTCCTTGGAGATGTCCTAAAGAGATATGGTACCACTTCAGAAAAATCTTAATAATTATTCTCATACAAAGAAGTTAATTGCTTTTTCCTTTTAATCAAACTCGTTTAGAATCTATGATTTACTGAAAAAATGCATTTTTAAATTGAGTTTTGTTTTGGGAGCCATTCATGTATTTTATTTAGCTGCTACGAAGTGCCTTATAATTTGAAATGTTATAGTTTCAGTATACTTCCTTTGTGTTGCCTTATTAGATTTCTTGGTAATTTTGTTTGGATTGTGGATCTTTATATTTAACAAACAAATTTTGTTTTAGAAATAAACAAAAAAGTTTGTGGTTGTCTTCGCACATGCTTTTAAGTTAAATCCATCTCTAAGCCCACTCAGTATTACGGTTCAGTGATATTCTTTTTAACTTTGAACTTGGAAGTGAGAGGTTTTATGTTCGAATCTCGTGGATGACGAATTTGATATAAAATTAGATTGTTCATCGTGTGGCTTAGCCGAACTTTGCCTTCTATAATATAAAAAATATTGATGTGCTAAAAAAAAATTCCATCTCTAAGAGTCTTGAGTATCATTAGTAGGTCATAATGCAACTCAAACCTAGTAAGTTTGACTTTAGGGACCAATGTCGATCCAAAGTACAGCAACAACCCAAATGATAAAAGCAAAATGTAACTTACGCAAAAACTTGCATTTTTTTTGTCCGCAACCCTCAAACTTGTAGAAAAGAAAAGCAAAAATTAAGATGTAAAGATGTCCTCAAACATACCATGCGGATGCAAAGCGTAGAGGTTTGTGAAGCAAACCTCGACATGAGCTGTAGCCACGTGAACAAGTTAGAGGTACTTTAGCCTCTGTTCCTCATCCAAAGTCTAAAAATTACAAAAACATTTTAATAAATACATTAACATTTCAAAAAAAAAAAATCTTTGTTTATATATTTTTGTTCATACTATTCCTATGAAAGCAACCACTTTCTCTTCATTCTCCGAGCACGAGTCACTTTCAGTATCACTCCATGTGGCTGCCATGGCCTTTTGTCTTCCACCTCTTTGCTTTTTCAGAGCAACTCAACCAGGACAATTAGCCCGATGGACCGGCGACTTTGAAGACGCAATAGCCAGAGCAAGGGGGGGCCCGAGTGAGAGGCCCGACTCGAATTGTTGGCCCGAGAGTCCAAGGGCCAACTGATGCAACGCTGACGTTAGGGTGGCGTCAGCCATTATTTTATTATTTTTGCATCAGGCGCGTGCACAAGAAGCGCGGATGGGGCACGTCCCCGACAACATTTCAGGTGCTGGGGCCCGCGGTTCAGACGGCAGAAATGTTACCGTTGGTGGCCACATGTCACGTTCTCGTCTGTTGGATTTCAACGGTTACCTTTCCTGGACCGTTGGATTTCCAACGGTAAAAAAAATTTGAAACCTTCCGCAATATCAGCTGTTGGATTTGAGATCAACGGTCCACGTTATTCGCTTTTATAAATTAAAAAAAAAAGAATTAACATTAAAAAAATCTAAAATGTTACTATTGTGCCACGTGGCACATTCTAGATGGTTGGATTTCAATTTTTTTTTAATCCAACGGCATAAATTAATTAAGGTAATAAAAAAATGTTAAAAATTAATAAAAAAATTTACTTTTCTATAAATACCTTATCATTATCTTCTACCTTACACCAGAATTTCATATTTTCTCAAATACTTTCAACCACATTCCAATCTTTCTCTCAAAGTTTCAATCCAATTGGTTTCCAACAAAATGACTAATGATGCAGGTACGAATTGGACACTTATTGAAAATGTTACGTTGTGTTCTAGCTGGGTTGAAATTACTTATGATCCAATTACGAGTAATGAGATGCAGTTGTGAGAAATGTGGAGTCTTATTCATACTAATTATCTTGAGAAAATTGGTGGGAAAAGAACCAAAGAATCGATGTCCAGTCGTTAGAGAATACTCAACCAATGTTTAGTCTTTGGAGAGACACCTTGGCACAAGCTAGTGCTAATCTTCGAAGTGGGGAAAATTGAGCGGATCAAGTAACAATATATTATTTATTTGTTTGTACTATACCCAAATTTACATTAGCTACTTTGATTATAATTATTTCTTCTCCTGCATTGTGTAGATACTTCAAGCACAAGCTTGATATAATGCCAAAACCAAAAACAAAAACAAATCATTCACCCAGTGGGAATGTTGTAATATTGTCAAAGATTGTCCTAAATTCAGAGTTGTGTCTGTTGGTCCAGAAGTTGTCATGAACAACACCCCTCTACACTCGACGCCCGATCATGCCTTGCATGTTCATGAAACCGACCCAGAAGAAGTGCCAGAAACGCCCCCTGAACAAGTGTCGGGGTCGACCCGTTATCCAATTAGGCCACAAGGTAAGAAGGCTTCAAAGAGAAAAGGGAGTGCTTCCAAGAATGATTATGCAAAATATATGGAAGAACTTGCTCGCCAAGGTGAATTGACTTTGGAGCGGGAAATGGCTAAATGTGAGGCTGATAAGGCTAGAGATGAGGCAAAAGCTGCAGCTGCTGAGAGATTATTTCAAGCTAGAGAGAGAGAAAGAGAGCTACTTAGGCAAGAAAAGGAAGAGCTTAGAGAAGAAAGAATGGCTCAACAAGATCGTGGCATTATGAAGCAGCCTGTAGAGGCGATGTCTCTAAATTTTAATTTTTTTTTGAATTCGGAAGAAGCGTACGTGGTGCGAAGGAGGCGTGTAAGAGAAGCGAGAGCAAGAGGAAATGGTCCTAGCACCACAAGAGGAGATGATCCTAGCACCACAAGAAGAGATTATCTTAGCACCACAAATTGGTTAGGTGATGATTTTCCATTCATGAGGGATTAGGAAATTTGTTTTTAATCAGAGCCCATAATTTTTCAATCACTTTGGGTTCTAATTCCTTATTTATTAAATAGAGTACTTTATGTTGTTTCCAATTTATTGAATTTAGTACTTTATTTAAATTAAGAGTATATTTATTTAATTTGGTAATTTATTTAAACTAAGAGAATCTTTATTAAAGGGACATAAACACACCAAATTTAAAAAACTCACTAAATGACACGTGGCACAACGACATTGGATAAATATCTTATCGAAATCTATCACAAAAAATTATCTTTTCGGATAATGACACGTGGCGCAACGAGAACGATTAAAAATTTTATCCGAAATTACAAAAAAAATTATTTTGTATTATTTTATAAAATAAAAAATACTAATATTTTATTGCATAATGCCATGGCTATTCAGTTTAGGAGTGGAGATGCAAAAGACAGTTACTGTTTATTAAAGGCAGTTACTAGTCACTGAAGGCTATTCAATAGTGACTTGCCCTAGAGGCCCTTTACAACGCTGGAGTTGCTCTCAATGTAGCGCACATTCGACACAGGCCTAGGTCTACCCTCACTAGCCTTTCTAAATAATTTAATATTATATATACACACACACACACACATACATATTATATATACTTTATAAACTTAATATTATACTTCGTTTACACACAACTCTTAAATAAAATAAATTTAACATCTTATTTTATAAACAAATCAATAACTCTTAAAATTAAAATCTAAATTCTAGTTTAATTTATCAAAAAATATTCTTTACATTGCCAACTGAAGAATAAGAAACATTGAGTTTTTCCTCCTCCGCTTCTTGAAATTTCATATATTTTGTCTCCGTTCTCTTTAACTTTTTACTAATTTTTGTTTTTAAATTTCATATATTTCATTCTCCAAATTTCCAATCCATTCTTCTGATTTTTTGTCCAAAATTCCCAATCTATTCTGTATGGACTTGAGCTGATGCTAGAGAAACCATCTACTTAAGCCATATTTTGAGACCACATGATTATATAGCAGTTAATGGTTGGACTACTTCTTTAAATCATTAAGGAATGAATCCAATCATCAACAGTCACATTAGGTGGTCTCCAAAATATGGTTTAAAAACATGGTATTCTTAACATTTTTCATAGACTTGATATTGGAAGGTAAGCTTCTCTTAATCCTCTTTAATTGTTGATTAATTACTCTTTATATTGACTTGATAAGTGAATGTTAACTCCAACATAGAAAAAAAACATTTAAAGCCTCAAAAAATTTAATTTGCTCACAACTCCAAACATGTATTATACTCTCTTGTAAATACTATCTATTTATTTATTTTTTGACATTTATGTGAGGACCCTCCTCACTTAAAATCCTGTGTCCAAATCCTTGACACTCAAAGCATGGTTGATTCTTTGAACATTTTCGTCAAATTGCACGATACTTAGAAGATGTATCATTAAAAGATTCACAAGGGCAAAAACTTCTAGAATTTGAATCAATCTTACCTTTTTGTTCACTTCCCCTTGAGCTTATATAGGCTTAAAAGCTACCCTTTTGCTTTTATTTGCTTCTGGCAGCGTCATTTCATAAAGTTGTGATTAAACTCGGTAAGCTTATAAGTGTTCACATTCCTTGTTCCTCAATGGCTGTTGTATTTTGGCTTGAGCCCAAAGAAACGATTGTATTTTGGCTTTCCATGCACCATAGTGCTAGTTATCATCTGAAAACGGAGGGTGGGTCACAGAGCCGGTGGAACGAACGATTCTATAGCATCTTTGTAGATATCACTAATCTAGCAACCTGCTATCGACGCCAATTGAAAGTACTAGAATGGGACACACGTTTGTATTCATCAGTTCGTAGGATATAAATAGACATGTAATCCTATTTGCAGCAGCGGAATATAGGATCAACTAGCAACGCACAGAACACAATGTAGATGTTAATGCTCAAAATTGTAAGGTTAACAAACTTAATTAAATGACTTTAGATGGGTTGAAATTAAATGGACTCAAAATTTAAGTATTTCACACTTCAAAATTGAGCTACATTTACTGCGTTGCTCTCAATATTGATTTCAAGGCTAACTAGTGCCCGACTCATACATTCGCTCTATTCTATCTAATTCATCTGACCCCTATATTGTAGGTCTCTACCCCTTTCTATAAGCCTCCCCTCTTGGAGCCTCTCAAATCGGCATTTAATGTGCCAACCACTTGTTCTAGCTTACTGACACCTCTAAATTTTTTGACTCAAAATATTTGCCTTTCACAGCTCTGGAGAAAGAGCAGTACTAATTCTCAGACGCATTTCATCAAACAAGTGATGTGCCACTTTGTCTTATGCTTTCTCATGAGAACAGTTGAACAAGATTAACTTCCAGTTTAGTAATTTAACAAATTAGAAGTAAAAAGAAACCCAAAAATCTTGAAAAACTTGCCTTCAAGAATTGAAATTTCCTCGAAAAGGTTGGAACATTTCTCAGGCAAAATGTATATAAACCGTTCAATGAATGATGCCTTAGTCTCAACCAATTTCTCTCCATTATTTCATCGGTCGTTTGTTTTAAATTAATTCAATCCCACTAGTAAAAAATCATTATAGTCTTACCAAGCAAGTAGTCGGAAACCGTCTAGATAATTAACGTTTCAAAAAGATAAAGAAGAAAAATAAGGAATGAGTCAGCAATGTTGGCCCCATAAAAATAATTATTTTTGGTCCAACCTAGGAGCAGGAGTGAGAGTAGGTCGAATGCTGGCTGTTCACACTGGTTTTTCAATCTGTCATTTTCTTGCCAATTAAAATCTGCTTATTTTGTGGCTTCTTTTTGTTGGATTGATTTGTATTGTACCAATTGGCCGGCCTCCCAACAAATCTCTCTCTGTCTCTCTCTCTCTTCCATTATTTCCCTTCACCAAAACCTCTCTCTTTTGGTCTATTCTTACTTTTAAATCAAATGTGCAAATAAAATAATGATCATAAAAAAAAATGATAATTCAATCATTAACAACTATATTATTTTGTTAAAAATTGGTCCCTTAGTTTTACACTTGTTGTTTTTTTTTTGTTGGATTGATTCGCATTGTCCCACTTGGCCAATTTCCTACAACTCTCTCTCTCTCTCTCTCTCTCTCTCTCTCTCTCTCTCTTCCATTATTTCCTTTAACTAAAACCTCTCGACTGCATTTTGCTCATCACCCTCAAATGTGGTAATGCTCACCACTATGTTTATTGTCATTAGATGAGTTTGAATTTTGAATTTATGTACCCACTACACGAATTTCAAATTTCGAACTCATCTAATGATGATAAATATTATAGTGAGAATACACTATAGTTTACGGTGATAAACAAAAATGCTCCCAAACCTCTCTTCTGATCTACTTCTACTTTTGTGTGAGTATTTTCATCGAGGTTTTCATTAACTTTTCATTACTTTCCTATGGCATTGAGCACTCAGAGATCCTCTGCATCTTTTCTTTCGAATGAATCAACTCCTCAATGGAAGTACGATGTGTTTTTGAGTTAAAAAAACAAAAACAAAAACAAAACGACATGAATATCTTCTCTTTTTGGTCAAAGCGCGTAGAGAGGAATTCCGTTCATTGTTGATTAGTACGATGACATGTCTTTTAATATTTTGGATGATCAAATAATATTTAATTGTTAAATTGCATTATCAATCAATCCAAGAAAGTAAACAAAAGTTACATATTTGGTAAACATTTAAATTTTCTCCCCCATTGAATAATTTAATTTCACCGTTACTATAGAGACTGTTTATGTGTAATATAGGTAATTTGATTTTTCTAATATTTTCCTTACTATGTTTACCAAAAAAAAAATTTCCTTAATTATTTGATTATTTAATCATTGGCAACGAAAACACCTCTATTAAATTGTTTGCACCAATATTGTCTCTGACCTCACTGCGGAGGTTAACATTTGCCCAAGCTCATCCCCTCTGAATAAATAAATAAACATAGAGACAAACCAGAGAACTGGGAAATAAGGAAACCCCAAGAAAGAGCTCAACCCGGCCAATTCCAAACTGAAAGGACAAAATTTAACTACCAAAACCGCGTGAAAGGAGACTTGACTTAGTCGTTACGAAAGTTCAAGAAAGCTCACTCCTAATGTTTTGCGAAATTTCAAAGAAGCTCACTCTTGATGTGTTGCGAAAATAACTAAATAATTACGTAACAACGCATGTTTGTGAATCAAAGACTTTCGTTAATGGATAGAAGAATCCATTAACTAGGGTATTCAATGATTCTACCTCTTTCTTCATTTGAATTTCCAACAATTCGTAAAGATAATCAAATAGCAAGGCAAACCAGGGTCACCAATCATCTCTAATTTTTCCGACTCAAAATTTTTGCTCTTACACAGCTTTGCATGCTTGCAGAAAGAGCAGTACTAGTTCTCAGACGCATTTCATCGAACATGTAGTGTGCCATGTTCTCATATGCTTTTTTACGAGATTAATTGAACAAGATTCACTTCTAGTTTCGTAATTAAACAAATTAGAAGCAAAAAGAAACCCAGCAATCTTGAAAAATTTGCCTTCAAGAAATTACCTCGAAAAGGTTGGAACACTTGCATTTCTCAGACAAGACGTATATAAAGCATTCAATCAACATTTACTTGGACGATGTGGGAGTATTTCCTCACTGCTATCCTGAAACGCACCGCATGACGTTATCTCTTGATAAGTACAACTAGATGATGGACAAACTCCCTATGGGATGGCAACTCCAACTCGCCTTAGTCAACTTGTTATTGTTATGAATGAGCATATTTTGTTGTTTGTCGGACTAATTTATTGGGATTGTTTTCTGAAGGGTATAAAACCGAATTGTAACAATATCGAAATTACTTTTGTATAACACCCAAGTCGAAGCGCGTTTTTATATGTTGTTAAGAACTTGTAGCCGGTTAAAAGTATTTACGTCTACACTTAAAAGTTCAAGTTCGATTATGCCCTCCTGAGTATAACTTTGTAATTTATATATATAAAAAATAGAAAATACTACCATCATTCCTGAGATGGTGGACATAACAGTTTATAAATGTTGTAAAAAACTTGAAATTTCTCACATATAAGAATATGAATATCACTAGATTGTAGTACTAGATGATATCAAAAAAAAAATCTAGATACTTAATTTTTGCTCGACTTCTAATCCATAGACAACACCGATAGTTTACTCCAACTCAAAATTCCCTAAAAGATTTAAAGCCCAAAAAGGCGGAAAAACACAATATACATAACACAAGTCCAGCTCGTACTACTGAAAGACAAAAGTAGACTGAACAAACTCGAGTTGAGAATGACACAGAACACTAGATGACTTACTTATGAAAAGAGGCAAGCCACCGATCTTGACTTTTTGGTAAAATCTTGTTCATTTTGGCACTTGTACTCTACAGTCTATACATATTATTTTATTGTTCTTTCTCCGTTAATTATTCGGTGTTACTTGTTTTAGATTATATAGATAAAATGATGAAGTTGGGAAAAAATTTCACGTAAGCGTAGAATTGTAACGAATATCTGCAACTGCAGCAAAACAATGGCATAAAGATGTTAGACTTTGTCATACCGGTGTCTCATATGCCTAAATTAAGACTTGGAAGATGAATGAGAATTAAAGACCCTAGGGTTTCTTGTAGAGGAAATGGTCTTCACTCTTCAAAGTTTGGTTAATTATTCAGTTTTAATTAACATTTGAAAGATAATCCTTGATGATGCCTCAATCTCAACCAATTTCTCTCCATTATTTCATACGTCGTTTTCACTTTAGATTAATTCATTCCCGCTAGAGTCTTACCAAATAAGTAGTAGGAAACGATCAAATACTTGACGTTCCGAAAAAAGATAAGAAGAAAAGGAAGTAAGAGTGAATAAATGGAGGCCCCATAGAAACAATAATTATTTTTGGTCTAACTCAGGAGCAGGAGCAGGAGCAGGAGCAGGTAGAATGCTGCCTGTTCACGCCAGTTTTTGTGGTTTTTTTTTTTGTTGGATTGATTGGTACTATCCCACTTGGCCGGCTTCCCTACAACTTTCATTCTCTCTCTCCTCCATTATTTCCTTTCACCAAAACCTCTCTTTTGGTTTGGTCTGCTACTACTTTTGTGTGAGTGTTTTCATCTTTTCATTAACTTTTCATTACTTTCCAAAGAGCCTCTGTATAAAAATTTCTTTCGAATCTCGATGGAAGTGTGATATATTTTGAGTTAAAACAAATTTTCCTTCAAATCTCGATGGAAGTGTGATGTTTTTTAGTTTTGAAAAAAAAAAAAAAAAAAAAAAGAGGGTCATGAATATCCTCTCTGTTAAGAAAGTTGGAAACTTACTCAACTCAAAATTCTCGCATCCAATCACTTTGGTGAGAAGAGAAAAGGTAGAGAAAAATGACACGTCCCAACAAGGAAGCTTCCTCAAAATTTCTCATAGTCGGTCTTCCACTTTTTTTTTTTGTGGAAAACCCACACGAAACCGTGTACGTATATGTTAACGTTTTCCCTTCAGCTTTTCACTATGACCCACACTAAACCGTGTGGTTACCACCAACACCAGCACTACCAGTAGAAGTAGTTGATTGTCCATCTCTCTCCCATTTATTTCCATTCCTACCTCTCTCTCAACTTCCTCTCTTCCTACAACTTTGCCGTGAGAATTTTGAGTGTGATTTTCCTGCTTATTTTCTTTTCATTTCTCACTCCTCTCTGCCTGTGTAAGTTTGCGTTGATTCAGTATTTTGTTTTTGTGATATTTGCTTTGAGTCCTTAAATCTCTTTTTCTTTATATACATTTTCAATTACCAAAACAAGATTTAAAGTTTCTATTTTCCTTTTCACTGCTCATTTTTGTTTTACTTGTTAGTTTTTGTTTCTCTTTTTTGTTTGCAGAATCCATTTTCCAGTAGTAACTGAATTTAATTCAACGGCTGAAACTGAGTTATCGAGGACTGTAAGATCAAATCGAATTATCAAATATGTGTTGGTACTGAGTTACATATCTGACCACAGTGAGTCCCCTTAGTCACGAATAAAATTGCATTTTGAAAATTACCAAAAGAAGATTTGAAGTTTCAAATTTTCAAATTTTTTTTTTAAATTTTAAAACATTAATCTTCTATCTATTTACTTGTTCATTCAGTTAGTGTTCGGAGTACTCGATTGATAGCAACAGTTTTTTTCTTCCCCATGGCATTGAGCACCCAAAGAGCCTCTGCATCCTTTGTTTCGAATGAATCCGATCATCGATGGAAGTATGATGTGTTTTTGAGTTTTAGGGGTCTAGACACCCGCAAGGGTTTTGTGTCTCATTTATACCATGAATTGTGCAAGTGCCAAGGAATTACGACTTTCTTTGACGATCGAGAGCTTGAAGGAGGAACAAGTATTCATCTTGAGCTCCTGAGTGCGATCAAGGAATCGCATATTGCAATCGTTGTTCTCTCACCAAACTATGCTTCTTCCAAATGGTGCTTGAATGAACTCACAACCATTCTTCAATGCATGGAAGCCAGAAACTCAGTTCTGCTGGTCTTTTATGAGACAGATCCGTCTGACGTTGGAAATCAGAGGGGGTCTTTTGCTGAAGCCTTCGCTAAGCATGAACAAAAGTTCGTTGGCACCGAAGACAAAAAGAAGGTGATCCAGTGGAGAGAAGCTCTGAAAAAAGTATCCAAAATTTCTGGGTGGCATTCGAAGGAATCTAAGTAAGCATGCATGAACAACCTTAATTTCCCATGTCTTAGTAGAGGTAAACTTGAATGCTTCGTTTATGTTTTTTTTATTGGTTATTTTATACATTGTAGGTGTGAAAGTGAGCTTATTGAAAAAATCGTCCAAAGCGTGTGGAGGAAAGTGCAAGCTACATTCACGTTGTTAGATTCTTCACAGAAAGTTGTTGGGGTTAATTTTAGGCTTGAGCAACTAAGTTCGCTATTAGCTCATGATGCCAATGATGTTCGCTTTATAGGGATAACGGGGATGGGTGGCATAGGTAAGACAACCCTTGCTAAGCTAGTTTATGATAATATATTCCATCATTTTGAAGTTCATTGCTTTCTTGGCAACGTTAGAGAGGTTTCTAAAATAAACCATACTCTAATTGGCCTTCAAAAAAGACTTCTTTTTCCGATGTTGAAGGAAAAGATTGAAGAAATTTGGGATGAAGAGTGGGGAAGCATTTTCATTAAGAAGTGCTTAAGCAATAAAAAGGTTCTTCTCGTACTTGATGATGTGGATGATTTAAAACAACTTGAAGTACTGGCTGGAAACCAAAGCTGGTTTGGTATGGGAAGTAGAATTGTGATTACGACTAGAAATGAAGGGTTGCTAGTCCAACATGGTATAGCAACATCATATAAGATGCGGGGGTTGAATTACTGCGAAGCACTTGAGCTCTTTAGTCTGAATGCCTTTAGGAAAGAACAACCCGAGAAAGACTTTTTGGAACTCTCAAAGCATTTCCTAAAATATGCTAGAGGCCTTCCACTAGTTCTTAAAACATTAGGGTCTTTTTTGCATACGAGAGGTCAGGATGCATGGAAGAGTGTGTTGGATAATATTCATACAGTTCCTAATCCAACAATTTTCAATACACTCAAAATCAGTTATGACGGACTGGAGGACATAGAGAAGAGAGTTTTTCTCGATGTTGCATGTTTCCACAAAGGGAAGTGCATGAAGCAAGTTATTCGAATGCTAGACAATTCTTTTGGAATTTCTAGTAGTATTATGATAGATCTACTAATTGAGAAATCTCTCTTAGCTATTGAAAAACGCGTCCAATACGATAATTCGGCCAAGTACTTCATAGGGATGCATGATTTGATACAGGAAATGGCATGGACAATTGTTGGTCAAGAGTCCAAAGAGCCCGGTCTACGAAGTAGGTTGTGGCTTCCTGATGACATTTTCCATATATTCACGACCAATACGGTAAGAAGTTATGTAAATACCAAGTTCAAAAGAAGATGTGATTTCTTTTAATGCAATATACTTAAATGTTAAATTAACGTTTCTCACATTCTTGGTTATTAGGGAACGAGAGCTATTGAAGGTATAGTCTTACAGTTACCTGAAATAGAAGAGGTGCACTGGAGTTGTGAAGCCTTCTCTAATATGCATGGATTGAGGTTTCTAGAATTGGACAATTTGATCATTTCTTCACGTCCCAAATTTCTTCCATGTTCCTTGAGAATTATGGTTTGGAGTTGGTATCCTTCCAAGTCTCTTCCACCAAGCTTTCACTCGTGTTTCCTTACCGAACTAAGAATGCGACATAGCAAACTTGTTCGTTTATGGGATGGAAAAGAGGTAAGAGTATATTGAATGAATGCTACTTAACGTATTTTTTTATACACCCCACATTTTGTTGATCACGCCCCGCGTACTTAATACACCACACATCCATTTTTTAAATTACGATTTATCTTAACACACCTCGCTTTCCAATATTACCCTCACACCCCATACTCTGTCAATTAAGGATTTTTCAGTTTCGTTTATATATATATATATATATATATATATATATATTGGGGTTCTTGTCAATTAGGGATCATTTTCCTTTCTTGCAGCGTATACTATCTTGAATGTTTCTTATATTTTCAATTACGTGGTCAGCAAAGTAGTTGGGAAATAGGATGATTGCATTAGTTCCTTCGTCTTTCGATCGGTTGGTTTGAGAGTCTATTGGGATGATTGCTGAATTGTCATTAGGTTCAGAACATTAGGTTTCTCATTCACCATATTGGCTTCCTTTAGTTCCATCTACCTGTTATTGATTGCATCGTGATAATATTATTTTTCTTAATGTTGCAGATTTTTTTTTCTTTTAAAATCTTATTATTAGGCCCTAAATAGTCATTTTATAAAACTGTATGTAAATTGTTTAATAAATAAATTTTTGTGGAGTGTATTCAATCATATGTGGGGTGCTAATAAATTTTTTTTCTTTTTTTTATAACAAAAATGCTACTCTTATTACCTATTTGTACCATGTTTCTAATAAAAATAAGATTCACATACGTTGACAGGCCTTACCTCTATTAAAATGATGGTATAAATAATTGTATAAATAAGTGGTAAATATGTCATTACTCTTTTTTTTTAATGTCAAATAGAATTGTAAGGTTTTTCGGAAGCTTATATATTAATTCATGAATTGTACAGAACCTTCCCAAGTTGAAATGTATTGATCTGAGCTACTCAAATAAATTGATCGGTACCCCAAATTTCACTGGACTTCAAAATCTTGAGGAGTTGATTCTTCGGTGGTGTAAGAATTTAGTTGAGATTCACCCATCTATTGCAGTTCTTAAAAAGCTTAAACTTTTGAATCTTCGTGGCTGTGAAAGTATTAAGAGCCTCCCAAGTGAAGTAGAAATGGATGCTCTTGAGTCTTTAATTCTTTCCGGATGCTCCAAAGTGAAAAAGATCCCAAAATTTTCAAACCAGATGAAAAGTTTATCCACGCTTAGGTTACGTGGGACTGCGATTGAGAAATTACCGATTGAACATCTGGTTGGCCTTACTAAACTGAGTATCAATAAGTGCAGAAGGGATGATTGGGGCCTTCTCGACTTATTTGGAATTAGAAAGAGCGATGAGCCTTGTTGGGGTTTGGTGTTCTCTTCTTTACATCATTTTCGTTGTTTGAAGCGCTTATACCTAAGTTATTGTGATCTTGGTGAAGGTGATATCCCCGATGATATTGGTTGCTTGTCCTCTTTAAAAAAGTTACATCTTAGTGGAAACAATTTTGTTACCCTTCCAGCAAGCATCAAATGCCTTTCTCGACTTGAGTATCTTTACTTGAAAAAGTGTCACAGACTTGAGCAACTGCCAGATCTTCCGCCAAATAGGAAATTACACGTATATGTAAGTGATTGTACTTCATTGAAAAGGTTGTCGGATCCATCCAATTTGCATGATTTTTCTTTCAGTTCTCTGAATTGCATTACATTGGTGAAATATGAAGACTGGATCAAAACAATATATTCCAGGATCGTGAAATACGCCACTGAGGTACTCTCTCTGTCTCTGTCTCTGTCTCTGTCTCTGTCTCTCTCTCTCTCTCTCTCTCTCTCTCTCTCATATAATGGTTCTTGCGGTGCAGAAAATCTATCGTAAAACTATTGTGTGCCCCGGAAAGGGGATTCCCGAGTGGTTCAACAATCGAACCGTGGGACATTCGATAAATGTGGAGCTACCTCCGCAATCATGTAGCAGCTGGATGGGGATTGCTTTTTGTGTTGTTTTTGCACAACCTAAGGAAAACTTGGGAAATCCTGCTACCCTTCAAAAGGATAGATTCACGATTCAGTGTTTACCTTGGACTAACCGTGAACGGGGAAGGTGGATTAAAAGGCCTCTTGTGTCTGAACACCTTTGGATATTCTATTTGCCTTGCGAACAATGTCTTCAAAAACAGTTTCTATTTGAAACTTATTATAGACTCGGAATGAATAAACCCAAAGTAGGCTTGAATGTGGTGAAGAAGTGCGGGGCTCGTTTGGTGTACAAGAAAGATTTGGAAGAACTCCAACGAACACTGAAAATCATGAAGTGAACACATGAATATTGTGAAGAGGCAGCTTCAAGTCAAAGTTGTAGTTTTGACGACAAAGAACATACCCGCAAGAGGCAGAAGGAAGACAAATAATTGTTTCATGCCTTTTTCAACCATTCAATGCCTCAGAGTTTACTCAGAACCCATGTTAGTAAGTCACCATCTGAATCGCAACACAACCTGCATAAATTTGAGTATTACTTTTTTACTCTTTTGAGCTATAGAATTTTAACTAGCAACGGTGCCGCGCAATGCTGCGGGTTTTAAAAATGTATAAAACATGCAGAAAGTTCTAAATACCTACGATATGCAACAGTATTTACATTCATGTTGAAATCTATTTACAACCATATTTACAATAACTAACGTATAGGTATTCAAGTGTCCATATCAGTCATTAGTTTCTGGTGCGGAGTTTACAATTCCTATGGGGTTGAGATGAAGAGTTTGATGACTCGCTCTAAACTCCAATGAATTACACGGCTGCTTATCTGTCGGCAATTCATCATCAAGCTAAATACACTTTTGACCTCAACTCTCCATTTATAACTCAACCTTTCACAGAAACCCAATAACTATCTACTCCTGCATGACCAGAGCATAATTTAGTTCTAAAACTGAATTCAACCCATAAATCCAAAAAGACTGATATAAAATCCTGCACGATATAAAATCTTCAAACAGACAAAAAGCACGATATAAAATCTTGCACCGATAGATCGAAACCTGAAAACAGATGATCATCAAAATGCACCCAGATGATCAGAGCAAAACGCTGGAAGCAAAAAGTATCTTACTTGTGCAAAGGCTTGCATTTTTTTTATACACAACCCTCAAACTTGCAGAAATTAAGATGTAGAGTTGTCCTCAAACATACTGTGTGGAAGCAAAGTGTAGATGTTTGTGAAGCAAACAGCGACATCAAAACAATTTGGAGGTACGTTAACCTCTGTTCCTCCTCCTCAGTCCAAAAAATTACAAAAACATTTCAATAAGTACATTAACATTTCAAAAAAATATATTTTTGTAAAAATATTTTGGTTCATACTATGTGAAAGGAGGCATTATCATGTGTATTCTACAAAATTATATGGCATGTAAAAAAGGATGTATCACCCTCCATCTAAATGCTCCTTGAATATCCAGTCAAATGCCCGGCAAAAATTGAATATTCACAAAAGGTAATAGAACATTAGAAGTTAAAAATTCAAAAAGGATCTAAACTATTTACCATTTCAGAATAACTCAAATCATGAAGATCCTCATCGTGTGTCCAGTCATCCATGCTAAATTCCGGAAATCAACGACATCCATTAGAATAAAGCCATTGACCTTTCTTGATTTCCCGCCAATTAGGGCATTGCATTGCCCCTTTACATTGAATGTTGAACCAATGTAATCTGAAAGGATGTCAACAAAAAATATCAAGAAACATGAAAGCTCGGTACCATCTTTACTGAAAACAGTGAAAAGGCATAACTAAACTTATGCCTCGTCAAACATGCAACTCTGCTTACTAATATGAGATGATTTGAGCTACCAAAAGAAAATGCAAGTCCAAATGTCATCTTTAAGATCAAAATAATTCTATATTCAAAATAAATCTTCTAATGACAAAGTCTATCAAAGTTATCTGAAGAATGAGCTACTGATACTGTGACTAAATTATGACACTGTATGCTCTCAATGCCATACAAATTCAGATTGTCAACACCGCACTTTCGAAAGAGTTTATTTCTTACTTGCATTTTCCTTTTCTTCTCCATTCTTACGAAATGGGTCCTACCATCAGGTATCCAGAGCCCAGGTGTGCTTCCATGGGCAAGCGGCCGACATCGATGCCCGTGGCCAACATTTCGAAGGTGGTACACAATCGGCAGTTTCCGTAGCAACAAATCATCACTTAAATTCAGAACTTCCATGACAAGGTCACGATGATGAACCACCAACTCGCCGATTTACAACTCTCTCGCATATCTAGCCATCATCAGTGCTCGGCAGGAGCAATTCCAAAAGACTTGTCTTGAGGAGCTCCGTTCTCTAAACACCCAACCCCACACCCTTCCTCAGCCCACCCGAGGACCCATTTCGCCGCTTGTCCTTCGTCCCTCTATCCCACCACGTCGCCATTCCACTCATCTTCCCACCTCGTTGCTCACTTACCCATCCTTAGCTATTTACCCCAGTCACATGCCATTTCTCCCTCTTCTCACCCGCCCCCTCCACCAACCTTATTTTCCCCCAGCACACCCTCACCGCTGTTTGGCACAACTTCTTCGTCCCAACCGTCATCCTCTATCGCTCCAACCACCCAACCGTTCCAATGCTTCTCCACTTCCTCTTCAGCCTTCACATTACCAACATCATCCCTTCTTTTGAAACCCACAACCCCCATTCCCACCACCGCTGCTCCTCCATCAACATCCGCTTCCAGCTTCTCCTCCTTCGGAACGTCGGCTTCCTCCCCACCTCCCTCCACTCCATTTCTTTATACTCTCACATTAGGTTCAGAACAATAGGTTTCTTATTCACCATATTGGCTTCCTTTAGTTTCATCTAGATGATATTGGATTGCCTTGTGATAAAATCATTTTTCATAATGTTTGCAGATTTTTTTCTCTTAAAATCATATTACTAGGCCCTAAATTGTCATTTTATAAAAAAAAATGTAAGTTATTTAATAAATAAATGTTTGTCGAGTGTATTTAGCAATATGTGGGGTGCTAATAAAAAACTAATATTTAAAAAAAAAATTTGTTACTCTTATCACATATTTGTATGATCTCTCTAATAGAGATGAGACCCACAAGTGTTAGTGGGCCCTACCTATATTAGAGAGACAATATAATTAATTGTATAAATAAGTTTTAAATATAGTAGGGTAAAGTACAAAAAACTACCTCAACTATTGGCCTCACGACACTTTCATACCTCATCTTTTAAAATTGACAATGTCATACCTCATCTTATGAATTTGTGCCAATGTCATACATCCGTCAGTTTTTTTATTAATTTCTCAGTTAAATGCTGACGTGTCTTGATTCAGGACGCACTTTCTATTAAAAAATTAATAAAATATTATTAAAAACTAAAAAAATCATTTAATATTTTTTAAATATTAAAATAATAAAGAAAAGTTATAAAAAACAAAAAAAATTTAAAAAAAATACAAACAAAACTCCCCCCCCCCCGGGCCCTTTCTCTTCTCCCCCATTTCATCTCTCTTCCTTCTTCCTACCTACTGCAACCCAGAAAAAAGACAAAAAAAAAAAAAAAAAACCTTTGTCCCTTCCCCCCCGTGCCCTCTCTCTTCTCCCCCATTTCATTTTTCTTCCTCTTCTTCCTACCCACTGCAAACCAGAAAAAAGACAACAAAAAAAAAAAAAAAAAAAAACCTTTGTCCCTTCCCCCCGTGCCCTCTCTCTTCTCCCCCATTTCATCTCTTGGTGTGATAACCAAACTCCTAACTTCAAAAATGTCATCCAACTTCTTAAGATCCTTGAAAAGCTTGGGGTTCTTAAGCAACCAATCTCGGACAACTTTCAGTCTGTTACAGGCGTCAAATTCTGGGTGCTTGTAAGTGCACAAGTGCTTCAATGCAGCCACATTGACCTCCTTTGGTTGGCTCCTCAGTAAATCAAAGAAACTATCTGACAACTGGTGCTGATTATAAATGACTTTTTTTTTTTTTTGTCTGTTTTCTGGTTTGCAGTAGGTAGGAAGAAGAGGAAGAGAGATGAAATGGGGAAGAAGACAGAGGGCACGGGGGGGAAGGGACAAAGGTTTTTTTTTTTTTTGTTGTCTTTCTTCTGGGTTGCAATAGGTAGGAAGAAGAGGAAGAGAGATGAAATGGGGGAGAAGAGAGAGGGCACCGCGGGGGGGGGGGGGGGAAGGGACAAAGGTTTTTTTTTTGTCTTTTTTTCTGAGTTGCAGTAGGAAGAAGAGGAAGAGAGATGAAATGGGGGAGAAAAGAGAGAGGGCACGGGGCGGGGGGGGGGGGGGGGGGAAGGGACAAAGGTTTTTTTTTTTTTTTGTCTTTTTTCTGGGTTGCAGTAGATAGGATAGGAAGAAGAGGAAGAGAGATGAAATGGGGGAGAAGAGAAAGGGCGCGCGGGGGGGGGGGGGGGAGTTTTGTTTGTATAACTTTTTTTTATTATTTTAATATTTAAAAAATATTAAATGATTATTTTTAGTTTTTAATAATATTTTATTAATTTTTTAATAGAAAGTGGGTCCTGAATCAAGTCACGTCAGTATTTAACTGAGAAATTAACAGAAAAACTAACGAAGGTATGATATTGGCACAAATTCGTAAGATGAGGTATGACATTGTCAATTTTAAAAGATAAGGTATGCAAGTGTCGTGAGACCGATAGTTGAGGTAGTTTTTTGTACTTTACCCAATATAGTATTACTCTTTTTTCAATGTCAAATAGAGTTGTAAGGATTTTGGAAGCTTATATATTATTTCATGTATTGTACAGAACTTTCCCAAGTTGAAAAGTATTGATCTGAGCTGCTCAAATAAATTGGTCAGTACCCCAGATTTCATTGGTCTTCAGAACCTTGAGGAGTTGGATCTTGGGGATTGTACAAAGTTAGTGGAGATTCACCCATCTATTGCAGTTCTTCAAAAACTTAAAGTTTTGAATCATTGTGGCTGTGAAAGTATTAAGAGTCTCCCAAGTGAAGTAGAAATGGATGCTCTTGAGTATTTAAATCTTTTCAGTTGCTCCAAAGTGAAAAAGATCCCAAAATTTTCGAACCAGATGGAAAGTTTGTCCACGCTTTTAATACGTGGGATTGGGATTGAGAAATGACCTTCGTCGATTGAACATCTGGTTGGTCTTACTCAACTGAGTATGAATAAGTGCAGAAGAGAGCTATTTGGTGATATGAAAAATCTCAAATCTCTTTCGCTTTCTGGACCACTTGCTAAACGAAGGGATGATGAGCCTTGTTGGGGTTTGGTGTTGTCTTCTTTATATCATTTGCGTTGTTTGGAGGACTTACGACTACGTTATTGTGATCTTGGTGAAGGTGATATCCCCGATGATATTGGTTGCTTGTCCTCTTTAAAAATGTTTAGTCTTAGTGGAAACAATTTTGTTACCCTTCCAGCAAGCATCAAATGCCTTTCTCGACTTGAGTCACTTTGGTTGGTTGGGTGCCAAAGACTTGAGCAACTGCTAGATCTTCCATCAAATAGTAAATTACACGTATATTTAAGTGAGTGTACTTCATTGAAAAGGTTGTCGGATCCATCCAATTTGTATGATTTCCATTTCAGTTCTACGAATTGCATTACATTGGTGGAAGATGAAAACTGGATCAAAACAATATATTCAAGGATCGTGAAATACGCAACTGAGGTACTCTCTCTCTCTCTCTTTCTCTCTCTGTCTCATATAATGGTTCTTTCGGTGCAGAAAATCTGTCGTTATCCTTTTGTATGCTCCAGAAAGGGGATTCCTGAGTGGTTCAACAATCAAACTTTGGGACACGCGCTCGATTGGGATTTACATCAGAGAGAAGGCAGCGGCTAGTGGGATTTTAGAGAGAGAAGCCAGAGAGCATCGAGCGAGAAGGAACTGAGAAAGGGAGATTGGAACGATCTGGATGAATTTTGCTTTCGGGATTCTAGGATTGATTTGGATGAACGCAGGTTAGTTTTGTTTTCTTTTTTGTTACATTTATGGAGAGATGAAGCAGATGAAAGCAAATGGAAGCATATAGAAATGGTCACGCGTATAAGAGGTCAAAATCAGAATTAGGATAAATATTTGAGGGCAAATTTGGTAGTGCACTGTTTATTTAGTTGAAAATGAGTTTTCTTACCAAGTGCTTTTAAACAACTGAAAACATTTTTAGATAAAATATTTTTGAATTCAAAAAGCATTTAAAATGCTTCGTGCAAGAAGAACTATTTATGTAAGATTATTGATGTTAAAGAAATTAACCCAATCACTACTTCTTAAATTGATCTCTTTCTTTCTCTTCTGCTTTTTTGTCCTTAAGTTCTATATGCCTCTTGTGTTTTGCCATCTTAGTCAATACCATGAGATATATATTATATGCACTTGAATAAAACATGTTGTTTAAATACAATCAATGAGTACTTTTTTTTCCCCTTAGACCACTGAAGTCTAACTGTGTATATACATTAAATAATGTGCTTCTCTCATCTATGCCAGAGATTCAACCAAAAGAGATGCAAAGTCGCAGTATGTGGATAGCACCATCCTTCTATTTTTGTTCTTCTATTAGGTAGGAGGATGATAAGTCTCTCGTTGCATTTTGTTTATTTTTAGTTTGCAGAAAATGCTGTAATATCATTATAAAGTAGTTTCAGAGATAAAGTAAGTGCTTGAGCAGTGCCGATCATGATATCTGAAAACCCCCAAGGAAGCTGTCATGGTTCTTTTACATAAATGCATGATATTCTGTAACAATGTTGTGCTTGTGAATATTTTCTATATTGTGGATACTGATAATTTTGAACTCAAACTGAAAGTAGATTCTTAATGGTGAGGATAAGACGCAATAAAAAAGTGAATATCTGTTTCTGTGCAGGATAAGAAGAAATTTATCATATCAGGTTAATTTTGGCTTGATCATTTTCAGAATGAAACTTCAGCTGCAGATGTTGGAATTTGGTAAGTATCTTTTTGTGCTTAAATGTTTTCTGTTATAGGTTCAATCAAGTCCAGATATTGTATATTACGTTTGACACAGTCAACAGGTCAATTGGCGAGGGTCATATCCACAAACTGTCTAAAACTGGGCTAAGAATACAATTTAGCTGTAATAAAACCATGATCTCATGAATGCTTCTATTTATATTTTCAAAGAAAAAAATAAGCCTGCCTGTCTAGCGACTTCAACCAAAGTGTTATTGGATATTGATTGTTTCTTACCCCCGATCTTGTGCAAGCCAAAAGAAGTAGAATAAATTGAAAACTATATGTTTTAATTTTCCAAAAGAAGTTTCTTCTCTGCCTCCAGAACATAATCGTACAACCCAAAACAACTTGCCATGAGAGCTGAGACTTTAGTTGTCCTATCTGTTACTACTCCAGAACATAACCCAAAAACCAGAGTTGAAGTAGTATATATAGTATATCCTATGAGAAATTGTCCGTTCAAGTATGAATTCAAACACGCTGTGCCAAAATAGAATAGCATCTGCCTCATGCTAAACTCGACACTATCGACAGCCACAATTTAGGTTTGTTTTCGGACATTTTCTCCCTCCCTCTCTCACTCGTGGTTAGTGGATGTGACGGGAAGTGACTGTTCTTCCAACAGCATTTTTCGAGCAGTTCTGGGGATCCAGTCTGTATTTTCTGATGACAGCTGTTTTGTTCATCACTTCTTTGGCTCCTTGTACTCTATCAAGTTAGATTTCTCCTTTGTTCTTTGTAGTGGGGGCAAGCATGATTAAGGAGGTAGTGGAGGATTAGCATAGATTTGCAGGTAAAACAAATAGATGCTGTAGAATTTTTCTTGTTAATTAATTTCAATTTGTATGCTCTTCTATCATATGTTATCTTCAATTTATATACTCCCCAGTTTATAATTTCTTCTCCCCTCTTTGAAATTCCGTATGATCACAAACCCCTTAAATCAAGAAAAAGAACAAAGAATGGTTCGAAAAAAAGAAACGAAATGTAAGAAAAGAACAAAAGTCGTGCAGATTCACAAAAACTCCGTGGGTAGGAACTCAAAAAGACAAATCAAAGTCGTGAGTTTTCTGTTCTATCTTTATATTCATTGCATTATAGATATGAAACCCGATAGTTTCTTGTACGTTGATCCGATGATTGCTTCATATCTGGTGACGGTTTTCGTCAGTCCTCCCTAAGTGCACATAATCAGTAGCTTAGAGGAGTCTGAAGAACTAACTTCTGTCAAGTAAACCTACAAATTAACGTTGAGTCCTGCTGTGATTGTTGGTGCATCTATGCCTTACGGTATTTCTTTACTCTGTCTACTTCTCTTCTCTGCAGTGCAGCTTGCTGCCTTTTGGTATGAAGCTTACGTACTAGCCAGATCAGTTTCACCACCCATTGACCGGTTCTTCTTTGCCGCAATTCAATGCTTGTGTTGGGAGGTGGAAGCATTTCAACGCTTGTGTTGGAACGTGGAAGAATGGTCAGGGAATGAAGAAGACGGTTGAGCTTCGGGTGAGTGTAGAGTCAGAGATGCAAGTGGGCCATAAAGCATATATGCGGCTGCAAGTGACAACTAGAATGACAACTAGAATCTTAGATATTATTTTTTAGCATTGATTCGGATATGGTTACTTGAATTCTGAGAGGAGAATCACCATCACCTTTCATAGTTTACGTCATTGTGGAGCATTAAATCCTTCAGTAAAGCACCAAACCATTCGTCTTCCTTCAGTCTTGCAGAGTGGTTCTTTGTCATCAGTGCTAACACTCCACTTGGACCTACCTCGTCACAATATTCATGTGTTTGCCTTAGGATAATAGGATGTTCATCGTTCCATTGAGCTCTTACAAGTCTTGCTCGAACACCCTAAAATCACAGGATGCCCTGTTGTTCCTAAAACTCTATCTGGACAGAAAACTTGTTTGGATAATAAACATCGAATCTGGAAATAATCATCTTCGGGAAGGGCAGAGATTTTTCTCATCTCCTAAAGCAACACAAAAACAAATCCCCGTCCACTTGCTGCATGAATGTGAGAAAGTGAGTGAGCGAGAGAGTAATCAATCGCCTTGACATCGATATTATTGAACTCTTCCAGCCTCATCGCCAACCAATCTACAGCTATTGACAGAACGGAATGCAAAAGTTTGTAAACTGATGAATCTACTCAACTCTGATGGATCAGACAGATAGAGTGATATAAGAGACTTCAAGCTACAAATTTCACTCGGGAGGCATAAGAGATTTTTGCAATGACTCAGATTCAATATAACAAGGTCAACCACAAAATTCTGAAATCTATTTCACTTTTCCGCAGCTAGATAGACTGAAACATACACCTCACTTGGGAGACTCCGTATTTTTACGGCCAGAAAGTTTCAAAACTTTAAGCCTCTTGTGAACTGCAACAGAGAGGTGAATCTCCACTAAATTTGTACAATTTGTAAGAAGCAAGCTCTCAAGATTCGGAATACCAATGAAATCCGCTGTATTCATCAAGTTATTCGATTGACTAAGATCCATGTCTTTCAAGTTGTGCAAGTACTACACAAGACGCAAATAATGGTAGAAAATTGGTAGAATGGTCTTCCTATCTTTCCTGCATTCAACAATATGTGAAAGCTCATCTAAGCACCAGGTGGAAGAAGCATAATTCGGTGAGAGGACAATGATAGCAAACCACGATTCTTCGATTCTTTCCTTTCACCTAAAAACAAATCAAACCAAGAAAGTAAACAAAAGACCCACATTTTGTAAACATTTAAATTTTCTTTCTAATAGAGATATAGCCCATTGAATAAGTCAATTTCACCGCTACTAGAGAGATTGTTCACACGTATTATACATAATGAGATTTTCCTAATAACTTCCTTAATTATTTGACATTGACAACGAAAGCACCTCTATTAAATTGCTTCCACCAATATTGTCTCCAACCTCACTGCTGAGGTCAACATTTGCCCAAGCTCATCCGACCTGAATAAAATAAATAAACAGTTGTAGGTAGAGGCAAAATAGAGAACTGCAAACGAACGAGGAATCCCAAAGAAAGAGCTGAACCCGGCCAATACCAAACTGAAAGGACAGAACTTAACTACCAAAAACGCGTGAAAGAAGACTTGACTTAGTCGTTATGAAATTTCAAGGAAGCTCACCCTTGATGTGTTGCGAAAATAACTAAATAATTACGTAATAGCACATGTTCGTGAATCAAAGATAATGGATAGAAGAATCCATTAATTAGGGTGTTCAATGATTCTACATCTTTCTTCAATTGAATTTCCAACAATTCGTCAAGATTAATCAAATAGCAAGGCAAACCAGGGTCACCAACCGTCTCTAATTTTTCCGACTCAAAATTTTTGCCCTTACACAGCTTTGCAATGTTTGCAGAGCAGTACTAATTCTGAGACACATTTCATCGAACATGCCGTGTGCCACGTTCTCGTAATGCTTTCTTACGAGAATAATTGGACAAGATTAACTTCCAGTTTAGTAATTTAACAAATTAGAAGCAAAAAGAAACCCAGAAATCTTGAAAAGTTTGTCTTCAAGAATTGAAATTACCTCGAAAAGGCTGGAACATGTCTCAGACAAAACGTATATAAACCATTCAATCAATATTTGCTTGGTCGACGTGGGAGTATTTTCTCACTGCTATCCTGAAACGCACCGTATGGCATGTTATCTCTTGATAAGTACGAATAGATGATGGACGAACTCCCTCTGGGATGGCGACTCCAAGTCTCCAACTCGCCTTAGTCAACTTGTTATTGTTATGAATGAGCATAATATTTTATCAGCATAAATTTATGGAAAACTTGATATAATTCCAATTTTTTTAGTCAATAGTAGGAATAGTCTAATTTATTAAAATAAGTCTAATTTCATAAATTTAATTATCAATAATTATCTCTTCAATTATAAGAATTATTATAAAAATCAATTTCTTTGTAATTATCTCTTTGATTATTTCTTTTTATTTACTTTTTGTTATTTCTTTGTTCTTCCTCCTGCTTTAAACCTTATTTATAGATTTTATTTTTAATTTTTATAATCAACATATATCACAGGTTAATTGTATTTTATCTACCTATATGACAGATTCTTTTTTATAACCATCCTGTCATAGATTAATGTGTCTTGTTTGTAGGTATATTATTATTTTTCTACCTTTTAGTTAGGTTTCATATCTCAGTTATAGGTATAATATACATTCATATATTTGTTACTTGAATGAGGTCATTTGTTTTGCAAATAGATTTATGTTTGTATATTAGTTTTTTTGTTATAAGATATTGATTAGATTTTTTAGAGTTGGAAAATGCATAATATTAGAAGATTTTAATTGATTTTTAATATTTTTAGAAAATATAAAATGAGTATAAAAGAAATAAAAACATATAATTAGATAATTGGACTCACTCCTAAAAACACTTTATGTTTTTTGAGCTGGATCTAAAAGCCCCTAAATTTATTGGGATTGTTTTTTGAAGGGTTTAAAAATGAATGTAACAATATCAAAATTACTTTTGTATGACACAAAGTCGAAGTGAGATTTTATATTTTCTTAGAACGATGTCAAGAATTTATAGCTTTGTTGATTAAAAGTATTCACACCTACACTTAAAAGTTTCGAGTTCGATTATGCCCTCTTGAATATCATTTCGTAATGGTTACTTAAAAAGTTTGTGTTTGTCTTTGCACATGCTTTTAGTTAGATCCTTCTCTTAGAGTCTTGAGTATCATTAGTAGGCCATAATACAACTCAAACCAAGTAAGCTTGACTTTAGGGACTAATGTCGATCCAAAGTACAGCAACAACCCAGATGATTAGAGCAAAAACCTGAAAGCAAAATGTAAATTATGCAAAAGATTGCATTTTTTTTTTTTACCCAACCCTCAAACTTTGAGAAAGAAAAGCAGAAACTAAGATGTAGAGATGTCCTCAAACATACCGTGTGAAAGCAAAGCATAGAGGTTTGTGAAGCAAACCGCAACATGAGTTGTAGCCACTTGAACAAATTGGAGGTACTTTAGCCTCTGTTCCTCCTCCTCGGTCTAAAAATTACAAAAAAAATTTCAATAAATACATTAACATTTCAAAAAAATAAATCTTTGTTTATATATTTTGGTTCATACTATTCCCGTGAAAGCAACCACTTTCTCTTCACTCTTCGAGCACGAGTCACTTTCGGTATCGCTCCATGTAGCTGCCATGGCCTTTTGTTTTCCACCTCTTTGCTTTCTCAATGTATTGGCACATTCGAAAGATTGGTGTCCAAATCCTTGACACTCAAAGCATGGTTGATTCTTTAAACTTTTTCGTCCATTTGCACAAAACTTAGAAGATGTATCATTAAAAGACTCACGGACGAGGGCAAAAACTTCTAGAATTTGAATCAAACCTTCCATTTTGTTCACTTCCCTTTGAGATTTTATAGCCTTAAAAGCTACACTTTTGCTTTTATTTGCTTCTGGCAGCGTCATTTCATAAACTTGTGAGTAAACTCGGTAAGCTTATAAGTGTTCACATTCCTGTGTTCCTCAATGGCAGTTGTATTTTGGCTTGAGCCCAAAGAAACGATTGTATTTTGGCTTTCCATGCACCATAGTGTTAGTTATCATCTAAAAACGGAGGGTGGGTCACAGAGCCGGTGGAACAAACGATTCTATAGCATCTTTGTAGATATCACTAATCTAGCAACTTGCTCTCGATGCCGATTGAAGTAGTATACTAGAATGGTACACGCGTTTGTATACATCAGATCGTAGGATAGAAACAGACATGTAATCCTATTAGCAGCAGCGGAACATAGAATCAACTAGCAACGCATAATACATAACGATGCAAGTGCTAAAGCTCAAAATTGTAAGGTTAACAAACTTAATTAAATGACTTTAGATGGGCTCATGAGATGGGTTGAAATTAAATGAACTCAAAAATGTAAGTTGGTTCACGCCTCAAAACTGAGCTACATCCCTTGTGTTGCTCTCAATATTGATTTCAAGGTAAATAGTGTCCAGCGCATACATTCACTCTATTCTCTCTAATTTATCCGACCCCTATATTGGAGGTCTCTACCCCTTTCTATAGGCCTCCCCTCTGGGGCCTCTCAAACCAGCCTTTAATGTGCCAACCACTTGTTCTAGCTTACTGACACCTCTAAATTTTTTGACTCAAAATATTTGCCCTTCACAGCTATGCATATCTGCAGAAAGAGCAGTACTAATTGATGAGTCAATTTCATATTATATATTTTACCCTATTCTTAGTATGTTTTGGTAATTATTTTGGTAAAATTTTGATACTTTGATTTATATTTTCAATATAGGACATTCGACTTCCTCTAGAGCAAAACATGGTCAAACGGACGAATTTTGGAGTGATTCAAGTTGGAGGACGTTCATGTGTCAAAATTTGGGATTTTTCTACCAAGCGGTTATTTTCTGGCGATGGAATAAAGAAGCAGTGTGCAATGATGGAAAATGACGTGTCTGAGCTGAAATGGCGTTTTTGGAGCCCAAGACGACTTCTGATGGGTTCAGGGCCTTCTGGAAAAGTGTTCAGAATATTTCAAACCTGGCTGTTTAGATTTGGCTGTTCAGAACGTGGCTGGGGCAGTTTAGGAGTCCAAAACGTGGCTGTTCAGATTTTAGGCGAATTTTACCATTTAATTTAGGGTTTTGTTTCCTATTTTATTTTAGTTATTTAGTTTCCTATTTGGATTGGAAGACCTTGGTTTTAGGAGGGTTTTAATTAGGTTAAAGGGGCCAGTTGTAGGTTCTTCTAGAATTTTTTTTTACATCTTCTTCTTCCCAGTATGTTGTTGAGGAGGAAAAAAAATTGGCCAAGCGTAGAGATTTTCAGAATTTTCCATTCACGGTGTTTTCGATCTTTTATTAATTTAATGAAGAATTTTATGATTTTTATTATGAATATGCGTAACTAATTCTTTCTCGCTAGGGTGAGGCCACGAGCCTTAGCAAGAATATGTAGTTTCTCTACAATTTGCTTATGATTATATGCATGCAGGTTTTCGAATTATTAATCACTAGGTTAAACTATCTAATTGTCTTGATGCTTGATCACCATTAAGATGTTTAGAAAAGTGATTTGATGCAATTTTGGTCGGAGGTCGGTCCCTGAAATTGACGAAGGCTTCTTGTGATTAATATGTGCAAGTTCACTTAGGATGAATACCACGTCTTAAGGGTTGCATGGTTTTTCAACAGGTTTCACAGAACTTAATGAGTCATGCTTGTTTAGATTTGATCTGAATACCACAGACGGATTGCATGTTTGATATGCGCTCTATGTTGGGGGTCCAAGTAGGCATATATTAGGAATACCTAACCTTTGAAATATGCATGTCTGGGTCATAAGTAATTGGGAGAACTACATAGGATTGTTAAGGTGACAGCGGATCCCTAGTGTTTTCTTAATTTGATTGTTACAAAACTGTTTTTCTGTCTTCATCTTTCATATTGCAGTTTAGTTTAATTTTATTAGTTAAATTCGTTTTAAGTTAATTAATTCATAAAATCAATCATCACAACTTTCTGTTTTACAATAATTAATTGGAGTTTGATTTGTTTCGATTTGTTTAGTAATCCATGTGGAGAACGACCTTGTGAGATTCATTTATACTACAATATCCTTGTCATTCTTGCAAGTAAACTAGAGTTTTTAACCCATTTGCACGTGTGGTAAAACATTATCAAGAAAATGGTGCCGTTGCCAGGGATTATTTAGAATAATTCGTTCTAATCAACATTCCAGTTCGTTATTGCTGTATATATATATATATATATATATATATATATATATATATATATATAAAAAAAATCTAATTTTCGTTTTTATTATATTTCTGCAGATTACACAATTTGTGCATGGTCAGCACTAGAGCATCAGTGTAGATAATAGTTCCATTCGATCCGAAACCTGAGCAGACTTTGAGAAGAAGACACAGGGAACAATATTCGAAGCGGGTTCTTTCACTGCAGGGGACTTTTCTGCATACGTTATTTTCTGAGGACCTGCACAGTCAAAACACAATGGCATTTGTTATTCCAGAGGTTGGTGATCCTTTGGGTGATTCTTTGACAGCACATGCAACTAACATACCAGGTTGTATTACTTATCCAGAAGTAGAGGAAGGGTCTACATTTGAAATAAAGTAGCACATGTTAAATATTCTACCTACATTCCATGGGTTACCATCCGATGATCCAAACATGCACATTGCAGAATTTCTAATGGGTTGCAAGAATATTTTGGTGAGAGGATTTTCGGCTGAGTCTATCAAGCTTTGTTTATTTCCGTACACTTTGAAAGATCATGCAAAGAGATGGCTTCTCACACTTCCATCTGGAAGCATTACCACTTGGCACCAACTCAGTGAAAGATTCTTAAACAAGTATTATCCAGCCTAAAAAACTCTTGACATGAGAACCCAAATAATGTCTTTTGCCCAAAAACCAAATGAAGAGTTTCATGAGGCGTGGGAACGGTTTAAAGAGTTGAACAGAAAATGTCCACATTCTGGTATTAACAGTACTGATCAGGTGCATATATTTTTCAGAGGGTCAAACATGACAACAAAAACTCTTGTCAACGCTTCATGTGGGGGTTCATACAAGGATAAAAATGCACAAGATGCTTGTTTGTTATTTGAGAAAATGGCAGCAGATACACAACAGTGGGCAGTTGACCAGCCACAATCAAGGTCTGTTTTTCAGATGTCTAATGCGTCTCCAAATGTGTCGGCACAAATTGAAAAAATGGAGAAAAAGCTAGAAAGATTTGATGCAAAATTTGACATGTTATTACAAAGAATTCCAGGTAACCAGGTTGCTGTCCAGCAGCCTTTACCAACTACCTGCAGCATTTGCAATTTGACAACCCATGATTTTTTGAGTTGTCTACATAAGGTTGTTCATCCGGAATTTGCAGCGGAACAGGTTAATGCATTTAATAATTTTCAGCGTCCAAGAAATGACCCACATTCAAATTTTTACAACCCGGGTTGGAGAGATCATCCTAATTTAAAGAGGGATAGAGATCAGTTTGCAATGCCACAATTTCAACAACAGGTACAGCAACCTGCTGCGCCTAAGCCTTCTTGGGAGGTTACGATTGAAAAATTAGCAAATGTCACTGTAAACACGGAAATTTCCTGAAGGAACAAGAACACGTGTACAAAATATATTTGTTATTTGATGAATTTTGGGGTTACAATCTCTATTTGTTCCTCTGATTCTATCTTCGTAAGGTATGGATTTGTTGATGGGCTGTTGATCCAAAGGGCCGTTGGGCTTGTTCCTTGGATGAACAGTGATGTGGATTTGTTTGTGTTGATCCGAAGGGGCTGTTTGGCGCTTTGATTCTTGGGATGAACAGTGATGATCTTCAGATGTTTGATGATGAATGTAGAACGATGAACGATGAACGATGGATGAGCTTCAAGGGCTTCGAGCTTGATTCTTGAAGGGTGAATGTATTGATTCCAAGGGCCGTCGGGGCTTGATCTTGGAGGGTGGATGAATGTTGTTTCAAGGGGCCGTCGGGGCTTGATCTTGAAGAAGATGGATGAACGATGAACGATGAACGATGGATGAACTTCAAGGGGCTTTTGGGCTTGGTTCTTGAAGAAACGGATGAACGGATGAATGATGAATGGTGGATGGATCTTCAAGGGCTTCTGGACTTGATCTTGAAGAACAATTGTGCTAATCCAAGGAGCCGTTGGGGCTTGATCTTAGGATGGATTAGCATTTCTTCAAGGGCCGTTGGGGCTTGATCTCGAAGAACGATGAACGATGAACGAAGAACGAACTTCCAGAGAATTCTCTTCCAATTTGGGAGTAGAGAAATGTATTTGTGAATTGGTGAATTGAAATGAATGAAATTGGCTTCTATTTATAGAATTTTCCAAGGCCTAATTTTGAATATAATATCACAGATGAAATAAACCGTCTCTGCCAGGTGTTGACACGTGTTTTGTTTGACAGCTTTTCTAACTCTTTTCGAATTTTCGTCGAATCACACAATATGTGTACAATTTATGTAATACATGAGTGTTAAAATTTTGACCATTGGTCAACATTTTATTTACTGAAATTTCACTATCTACAAATGCCCCCACTTCAAGGCGTGTCGTATACATGTGTTTGTCATATGCAGGAGATGCGTCTTGAAGTTTCCTTACTGTAGACGTCGATCCGAGGGCCGTCGAGGCTTGATCTTGGATTGGGCTGAGACTATTTTTTGGGGTGAATCGGCACGTGTATTTGTTGTGCTTGTTGACTTTCCACAGACTTCATCTTGAACTGGTTTTGATTCAAGGGTGATGGACACCTGACCTTTGAATCAAACTTGTGATTTCTTCAAGGGTCGTCGAGGCCTGGTTTTGAAGGTTGATTCAAGGGTGACGGGCACTTGATCTTGAATCGGTTTTTTTTGTGATTTTTTTTCCACAGCTTTCATCTTGAACTGGTTTTGATTCAGGGGTGTTGGACACTTGATCTTGAATCGGGTTTGTAATTTCTCCAAGGGCCGTTGAGGCTTGATCTTGAAGGTTGATTCAGCACGTTGTCTCCACATGTTTCAAGTAATCGGATCTTCATGCAGGTCTGGCATCTTCTTTTGCAGTATTTTTCTCTAATGCAAAAATTCCCATGAAAGCAATTGGAGATGCCGCTCCAAAACATTCAATGTGGAGATTAGCTATGCTGCAAAAATTCCCATGAAAGCATCAGAACATCACTTCACAGCGACTCATCATGTTTTCCAGCTTCCACATTAGTTGAAGATGACTGCTCGAGAGAATGCTAGGTAAGCAATCAGGGAAGGGTTCCAGACAATCAGTCCCAGATCGGAAGCTTGACTCCAAGTGGCGGCTGATCGCTCTCTTTCTCTTTGTCCCGTAGGCAAGAGCAAAGGTAAAGGAAAAGCATGCCATGAGATATCTTTGCCTTCGACCCTGCTGATATGAGATACTTTGGCTTTTGAAGAAGTACAAGTTGATTTTTGAACTGGGTTTGGGAGCCTTTTTACTTGCAAGCGATCCTCAGCTTAGTTGAGGATGAATCAGCACGTTGTCTCCACATGCTTCAAGTAGTCCGGTCTCCACGCAGGTGTGGCATCTTCTTGAACTCTTGGATCAACCCCGACTCATCTGCTCTTCGAAGCAACTCAGACTCCTCCTGCTTCATCTGTGAGGTACTTTTGCTTTTGAAGAAGCACCTCTACATAGGTTTATTTTTGAAGTGGGTTGGGAGGGGTCTGAGATGAGTACTCGAGAGCAAGACTAGGTAAGCAATCAGGATCTCACTTTCTCCATGTTCTTCAGATGAAGGTGAGGAGAAAGCATGATATGAGATATTTTTGCTTTTAACCTTTTTGATATGAAATATTTTTGCTTTGGATGATTTGTTTTCTGGGGTGTCCCAAGGGATGAAGAACACTGAGTAACTCGAAAGCCTTCTTTGGGAAGACATTATCGGAGATGAAGAGAGGTTGAGAGGTTGAGAGGGTGTGAAGGTGTGCCTTTGCTGTGGAAGGCGAAGGTCGAACTTATAGAAATTTGGCTTCACAACCGGAACTATTCCTTCACTATTTGTCGGCAGCCGGTGGATGGATAAACAGTGCCCGTTACGCGCTTTCTGACAAAGCTTCCGTAATTTCCGCGAAGCTGACTGCGCATGCGACGAGTGACGACAAACTGGAATGATGATCTTTTGAACACCGGGGTTCAAATCCGGGTGCGGCTCGTGGTTTTCGCAACGCTCCAAGCTGCATGTGACGCAGGTGACGACAAACTGGAAAAGCTGATGCCACGTGATTTCTGAGTCAAGCCCAGCTTTTGATAGAGGAACGGCTCTTTTGAGACAGGACTCCGGCCTTCGAGAAAGGAGCGTCACTCTTTGATTTGCGAGAGGAGCGCTTCTTCGATCTCTGAGGAGCGCTTCTTCATTTTCTTCTTTTTATAGAGGCGCGAATTTTTTTGTTTCACCTCACACTTTGAACTCCCTCCTGTAAACACTCTTCTTGCGCTTCTGTAATTGAACTTTTCTTGCATTCTTCTTGCACTTCTGTAATTTTAATCTTTCTTATCTCTTCTTTCTTAACATATTCTGAAAATGTCTTGCCCTTCCGACCGTCGCCTTAACTTGAACGTCGGAGAAGATGATGACTTGTCTTCTCCAGACAACATTTGGCGTCCGTCCTTCATATCCCCCAACGGTCCTCTTACAGTTGGGGACTCAATGATGAGAAATGAAATAACCGCTACGGTGGTCGCTCGAAATCTCCTCACTCCAAGGGACACTAGGTTGCTATCCAGGCGGTCAGACGAGTTGGCTGTTCAGGAATCTCTAGCTCTCAGCGTCCAAAGTGCAGGCTCAGTTTCAAACATGGGCCAGCGCCTTCTCGCAAGATCTCGGCAGGTGGAGTCACTGATGACGGAGGTGGCGAGTCTTCGGCAAGAGGTCAGAGGACTCAGGCACGAGAACAAGGAGTTACACCTGCTTGCAACTAGTTACTCGACCAGCATGAAGAGGAAGCTGGACCAGCTGCAGGAGTCGGACGGTCGGATCCAAAGTGACCATGAAAGGTTCATGGCGTTACTCCCGAGGTTCATGTTGCCTTCGTCCTCCGGAGTTGTACCGGGCGTCCCGGCTCCGGAGATTCCAACTCTGGCTCTTCGTCTTCCCGGGGTTCCGTCGACTTCTGAGGCACCACCTGACCATCCTTGAAGAGTCTTTTCCTTGTTTGTATATTTCTTGTAATCTCCTTTTTCTTTGTGGCATGTAGAGTGCCAATTTGTGTAATTTTCCAGAGAAGTAAATAAAATGGACTTTAATTATGCCCACGGGTCTATCCTCATAATTGACTCCATCACAGGCTGACTGTGTTGTCCACTTTTGTTATCAAAATAAAGGGGAATCCGATATAATTGTTGGCAGGTCGTCTTCCACTCAATTTTGATCAATTATTCAACTTTGTTTCTGAAAATATGCTTTCAACCTTGCAGAGGGAATATTTTCAAAAAGTAAAAGTTCTGACCCTCAAAGCCATCATTTTGTCTTTCCCTCTTTTTTTTTTTAAAAAAAAAAATGACAGTGGGCATGTCGAAACAAACAGTGGTCTTCTCTTTCTCCCTCATTTAAGTTGCACTGAGGAACAATGAATTTTCAGATTTTGTAGATCCTTTTTTTTTTTTAGAGCTGTGAGTTTTCTTCCCTTCTTTGTCGTGCCCTTACCAGACCCCGTCACCAGGGTAAGGATATTTTCTTCTTGCACACAGGACATGCAGGTTCATATTTGCTTTATTCATGTAGCTGCATATTTTGCTTGCATGCTTGCATGTTGCTTTTGTATGTATGCATTCTGGTTTATTTATACTTATACTCTCATCTTTTTGTTTCGCTTATACTTGTGAATGCATGTATGCACACACCCACGTATGAACCAACAAGCGTGTGGAAGATCTTCATACCATTGATACACACAGAGCACAGTAACGAGTGGATCTTTGTGACGGCGTTTGTTTGAGAGTGCCTGACAACAGATTGAACTTCATCAGAGTTGATGATCCTCGCCAAGTCAGCATTGACCATCTTCGACCTCGGCAGCACATATCCCTTCTTCTTCTCCGAGGGCTTGTCAAACGACCCGTAAATTGAGTCCAGCTTCTCGAAAGCAGACTTGGTCTAGATCGCAAACCGACCCAAATGCCCACCAGGAGCGAGCTTCAGCAGGTTGAGCCTCTCCACATTGATAATCTCGACACTAGGAAGGTTCCTGAATGCCTTCACCAGCTTAGCTCCTTCAGTTCCGTAAACAATGAGAGGTCCTTTGCGGTTGATGTACCTCAGAGCAAATGTCAACGACACTGGCTCGCTCATATTTATGACAGTTGCTTCTTCAGGCTTGTCAACGGTAGTGTTCTGTCGACAGACAATGTTAGCAGTACCAATATCCCCTCTTGTAGAGAACTTCACTCCTTCCTTGGTCACAGATATCACAACAGTATCACCAATGCCACTGAGGTCTTTACATATTCTAGCAAACTTAGGAGAGGGCATTGTCACAATAGACTGGTATTCTGCCTCCGGAATTCCAAGGTGCTCGCTATCAATATCCATAAGCTTCATCTCAAAATCAGAAATTTTATCTTGTGTGGGGCTTTCGAACATGAAGGTGACGGTATCGCAGCCGTCGTCAGCCTTGAGGGTGATGATGTCATCATTTCCGGCGCACCTGAGCATCTTGGACATGTTGCCGAGGTTCATGCCCATGGAGATGTTGCGGTCGCAGCGGTAGTGCTCGAAGCCCTCGGATCTGAGGAGGAGGGCGACGAGCGCCACGTGGCTGGAGTCCATGGCCTGGAGGGAGAAGCCGGAGGAGGAGCAGTCGAAGTTGGCGTCGTTCACCAGGTCCTTGATGGACTCCAGCACCTTCTTCAGCAGCGAGCCCTGGACAAGTCGGAGCTCCAACATCGTTTCCGGGTCGTCGGAGGCGCACGGGTTGTTCGATTTGGAGAATTTGAGGGGGAGATTTGGAGGGTTTTGTTGGTTTAAAATCTGGTGAGTCGCTGACGACAAGCTGCTGGGTCGTGCCCTCAGCTGAGTCGGAGGCGCACGGGTTTTGTTGCTTCAAAGCCGCCGAGGTATTCTCCATGCCCTCAGTTGAGTCGCTGACGACAAGAGGAAGCTCAGGAACGATCTCGATTTTGTGACCGCGGGCCATGACCAGAGAGGGAAAGAGCTGCCTAGTTGCAGTGAGACTGGGCATGGGCCTGGATTTGAACTTGGATTTGTGGGTAGAGTCTGGAGGGCCCAAGCTGCTGGGCCGTGTTGTGAGTGGTCCGGGTAGATCCGGTTTTGGACAAGGGACTTGGGACCTAAGCCTTCTAGAATTGGGCTGGACTTGGTTTGGGCCTGGACTTGATGGATCTGTGCAATGGTCTTGCCGACACTTTGCTTTTTTTTTTTTTTTTTTTTTTTTTTTTTAAAATACATAAATCATATGTATATATTTTTTTGTAAATACATAAAAGTATGTATTCATTTTTTTTTAATACATGAAACACATGTATATTTTTTTCTAATAAAACATTATTTTTTTTTTATTTTGATGTGATCTGATGGATTTCTTTGTTGTGATGTCAGGAATTACGTAAATAATTTTGCGAAGGCATGGCAATGATGATGGGACTCCTATGAAGCTTCCGGAAGTGGAGTAAACGATAGTGTACTTTGTGCTCTTTGCTGCCAAGTGCTTGCGCGAGAGACTGCGCCGTAGTTCCGCCGTGTAGTGCCTTTTGATTATAGTATTCCCTCGGTTGGTGCGCTGCCGTGTGGTGTCGTACAAGAGGCTGCACTGGGGTTTCGTCGTGTATTGTCTTTTGGTCGCAATTTTCCCTCGGTGGTGGTGTTGCCGTGCGGTGCAAGAAACTGATTGCGTAGTCGCTGCGTGGCATATAGTTTCTTTGCTACCGTAACGCGCCTTGAAGGACCGTCTTGTAGCTGCCCTTGTTACCGTGCTTACTGCCCTTGCTGCACTGTCCACTGTCTTGCCGAAGTCTTGTGGCTGACTTTTCGTTGCGGTCATGGTGTTTTTCAGGTGTTTTAAGGGCGGTACCCTTACTGTTCTTGCAAAGGAAGGTGATCCCCAAGATAGTGGAACGACGTTGAAGCTTTATGCGCCACTGACTGGCCCTAAGGCGCTTGTCCTTCCCGCCAAAGACAACTCCATGCATATTAATTCATGGTCTTCTGAAGTAGCTTGGGAAGTGGTGAACTCTATTCGATCTAATGCAAAGAAGAGGTCGTGCCCATCGAAGATTCTTATTTTGAACTCTTCGCACCATGTTTACGACAAACCTCCGATTATGTTTGATCTTCTTGGCGATCGTATCCGCAACGGAGCCGTGGCTTGGAGTGGTACCCTGTCGACCACTGGAGGGGCTGCTTTTGTTGATTTTTATTGGGAATGGCTTGAAGATGTCTTGAGCCGTTCCAAGGATGCGCTTACCAAGACGGGCCTTTACCACGCTGTATATGCATCTTTGTTCAGTTATGATCGCCAACCCTCCGTCATTCGTGAATTTTTTGAGCATTGGTGTTCGGCAACCAACACAATTCATACAGCTCGAGGGGAGATGTCGCTCTCTCTTCGGGATCTTCATATGATAGGGGGCTTGCCAATCCAGGGAAGGTTTTACGACGAAGTTGTCCCTAGTGTGGAGGAGTTTTCTTGTCGCAACAGTCGAGGATTGCCTGTGAGCTGTCGCTATTTGTTTTGGGCATATCACAAGCTTTCCCAAGAGGCTCCGGGCAAGTCAGGCGTGAAGATCTCTTCATGGATTCGGTTTTGGTATTGGGATGCCATGAAGTATAAGAGGCCTTCGAAGAAAAGCGGTCGTAATAAGACGACCAGGCCTAAGGGAGACTCGGATCCATCAGGCGTCATTGGTTCGGCTGGGCGCCGTACCCCTACTGAGTTGAGGACGTTTGAAGACCTTGGTGTGTCGTCAGAGTACTTGGAGGAATCTTACTTAGCCGCTTTTTTAGCTTGTTGGCTTTGTAAATTTGTTTTCCCTAAAGATGACGTCAACTTCGTCCGTCCCGGAGTTTTCAAAGTTGCCAGCAAGATGGCTGCAGGCGAATCTTTTAGTCTTGCTATCCCGGTTTTAGCCAATATTTACAACGGTTTGAGTGTTGTTTCGAACTTGGCAAGCACTGAAGACCGTGCTGCGGTACTTCCCTACCACTATGTGTATGGCTGGTTGGGTGAATATTTTAACACTCATTTTTCTTCATCGACTTCAGTGAAATTGGGGCCCTTAATGACGAAGTATTCCGGTGTGCTTTCTGCGAAGGGTCTTGATGATTCGCAGGCGCGAGCACTGTTTGAAAGTTGTGAAGGCTCGAGGATGGATCATTTGGCAAGAGTCGGCTTGACGCGGCAAGTCATCGTGGATGATTCGCACCTTCGTTCCTCGGACTTGTCTTATTTTATGAGCCTTCGCTCGGCGTATGTTTCTTTGCGGCAAGAAGACCGATGCATCATTCAGTCGTATAATCCTCACCGTTTTAGCAGGCAATTTGGTTTTGTCCAAACTGTTCCGGGTATGCTGAAGGAAAGAGACCAATCGAAATCTTTGCAAGATATGTATATGCATTGGGAGTCTTGTACCCGTGCATGCACAAATGCTTCTATCACCCTGCCAGTTAAAGACGAGTTCAAGAATAATCCTGTGACTCGTGCTTACGTAAATTGGTGGTTGAAGGCACACTATGAGAATTTGGGGATGGCAAGTGACACTAATTCTTCCCATTCTCACCATAAGGCATCGAAAGAGGGTTGCTCTTCAGTTCCTCCACAGCTGGTACCTTTTGATTGTGTGAGTGTGACTCCCTTGCAAGATAACCCTGTGGTTCCAGCCCGTCAACGCTCACGCTTGCTTTCTTCTCATTTGGATGTTTCTGAAGAGGCGGGTGACGAAGTCGGTTCGCATGAGGATGGACTTGCTTCGCGGCTACGTCAGCAGGCTTTAAACAAGCGACCACTTGAGGTTTCTCGGGTTGATAGCGACGTTAACTTTCGTCATAAGAAGAAAGAGGCGTTTAGGCTTTCTCAAACCGATGGCCGTATGTTATTTGAGAGAGATGTATGTATATATTTTTTTTTCTTTCATGATTTCTTCTCTTTATTTTAGCTTTTGTTTCTAACATTTTGTTTGTCCTTCTTAGGTTGGGCCTTCTATGCCGGTCGGAGGCAGTCTACCCGCCGATGAGGGGATCATGGATCTTCCTGGTGCAGAGCTTACTCAAAATCCGTCGAGCCTCCTAAGCTTGCTGCGTGTTGGTGAATGCGTCCAAGAGTCTGCTATGCGTCCGGTACCTTTGCCAGCTAATTCTGAGATTTCTTTGAGGGGGCCAAACCTTAGCGGTACTGAGCAGCTCATTCATCGTATTAGTCTCCGTGCGGCCATGGACATCAAGGGCCATATTGACAGTAGGATCTCAAAGTGCCCGCTGGAAGACCTTGCGTTGCTCCGTGATGATTTGTCAAAGTTTGTTTCTGTAATTGACAACCTCAACGTTGATTCTTCGACTTTGAAGGCCAAAATTGCCGAACTTATGGCCGCCTCGACTGAGTATTCTTCCTTGCGTGCCACTTCTTTGGAGAAATTGAATCCGGATCTTAGGGCTCAGCAACTTGCAACAATAGATTCTTCGCTAGCCCAAGTCCAATCTTCTCAGCAAGATGTTTTGGGAGTTTATCAGACTGTAGAGACTTCTTTAACTTCCGTCCGAACGCGTCTTGATGCATTAGTGCAAGAGCGAGAGTGGTTGGAGGTCGAATCGTCTCATCTAGAAAGAGTGCTCGCGGAGCACCAAGAAGAGATTTCTCATCTAGAGCAAGAGAAAGGCATGGCTATAGAATCGCCTATTTTGTCTCCTACTGAGGTCGAGTCTTTGAAGAATTTGGAGGATTTACTTGAGGATCGCCTTCGTAGTTTTAGAGGCATAACTTTCGAGTAGTGTCTTTTCTTTCCTCTTTTGTAACAAGGCTTTAGTGCCGACATCTTCCTTTAAAGATTTAAAATGTTTTCGTCATTGAATTTGCCTTTTATTCTTCGAAGTGTTTGTGTTTTTGTTGATGATGTGACTGTACTTGAAGTTTTGAAGTTTCAAGTTGCCTACGTACCCTCGGTTTAAGGAGGGATCAAGTCATCATGTAGTTCAAATGAATGATGGATTTTTTTTTTTATGGTGATTTTGATGATGATTTTGCCGTACACAGTTTATGCTCTTGCGGGCCAGGAGCGTGGCTCCTTCTCATGCGTAGTACCGCTTCAAGAACTTGCCGTTTATGGGGCCAATCCTCGAGCCATCTTCTTCCACGATCATGTAAGCACCGTTTGTGTAGACTTCTTGTACTACGTAAGGCCCATCCCACTTCGAGGTGAATTTGCTTTTCGTCTTGTGCGTCATGATGATAGGCCTACGTAATGCAAGGACGAGGTCTCCTTCTTGAAATGACCTCGGGCGAACTTTTTTGTTGAAGGCCTTGGACAACCGTGCTTGATAACACTCCAAGTGCTGCTGAGCTTCGAGCCTCTTATCATCCAGAGCTTCTAACTCTTGAAGACGTAACTTTGCATTCTCTTCGTCGGTTAGTCCTTCTTGTATAGCCATTCTGAGTGAGGGACTTTGGCTTTCCAGCGGCAAAACTGCCTCTACGCCATACACGAGTGAATATGGTGTAGCCTGAGTAGGCGTCCGGTGCGTCGTCCTGTATGCCCAAAGCGCCTCGCTCATTCTTTCGTGCCAGTCTTTCTTGCTCCTACCAACGACTTTTCTCAACAGGTTGCATAGAGTTTTGTTGAATGCTTCTGCAAGACCGTTAGCTGGGGCATGATACATGGAAGACTTATGCTGTTTGAATTTGTATTTCTCACAGAGTTCGTCCATGAGTCGGTTGGAGAATTGCTTTCCATTGTCCGTAATGATGTAGCGAGGCACACCATATCGGTGGATGATATGCTCCTTGATAAAACGGACGACAGTTTCTTTCTTGACTTCCCTCAGGGGTATGGCTTCAGCCCACTTGGAGAAGTAATCTGTTGCAGCTAGGATGTAAGCTTCTCCTGCAGATGACTTTGGTGCGATTGGTCCCACGACGTCCAACCCCCATGCGTCGAACGGCCATGAAGCAACTGTAGGGTGCAATGGTTCAGGCGGTTGATGTATGAAGTTGGCATGGAACTGGCAGGCTTGGCACCTTCTGGCGTATTCCATACAATCCCTCACCATGCTTGGCCAATAGTAGCCCATTCTTTTAAGTTGGAAATGTAGCTTTGGCCCCGACTGATGTGCTCCACATATACCTGAATGTGCTTCCTCCATGGCTTGACTGGCTTCTTCTTCACCTAGGCATCTCAGAAGTACTCCTTCGAAAGAGCGTCGATAAAGTGTTCCCTTATAGTAGAGGAAGCGATGTGCTCGTCGACGTACTTCAGAGCGGTGCCTGGGATCGTCTGGAAGCCTTCCTTGTTCCAAGTAGTCGATTAACGGCTGTCTCCATTCTTCAGTGTCAACCAGGAGTACTGAGATGACGTTTGTGTCATTTAGCAGTATCTCAGCGGCAAGTGGAATCACCCATCTTTGGCAAACTGGCACATTTGCGACTTCTCCTTCTCCTAGCGTCATGCTAGAGGCTAGGTTGGCGAGAGCATCTGCCATTTGATTTTCTTTTCTTGGCACATGTTCTAGCGTCACCATCTCGAACTTTTGCAGCAGCTGAGTTGCCAGTCGGAAGTAAGGGACGAGATCATCTTTCTTTACCTCGTACTCGGTCAAGAGTTGGTTGATTATGAGTTTGGAGTCGCCATATACCTCAAGGGCTGTGATTCCTATGCAAGTTGCCATTTGGAGGCCGAGGATCAGTGCTTGGTACTCAGCGACATTGTTAGAGCATAGTTCGCTCAGTTGGAAGGAATAAGGCAGTATTTGCCTTTGTGGTGACATAAATATCACTCCTGCCCCCGCTCCATCTGTTCGGGCGGATCCGTCGAAGAACATCGTCCATGTCGGGAAAACGTCGATGTAAAACACCTCCTCGTCAGGCAAGTCGTCTGAGATTTCCCAATCGGCTGGGATCGGGTGATCGGCGAGGAAGTCTGCCAGTGCTTGTCCTTTAACGGCTTTAGCTGGAACGTAGATGATCTCGTGTTGATTGAGAAGCAACGCCCATTTAGCTAGTCGCCCAGTCAGAACTAGTTTGGTCATGACGTATTTAACCGGGTCAGCTCTAGCAACCAAGTGGATGGTGTAAGCCTGCATGTAATGCCTGAGCTTCTGGATGGCGAACACCAAAGCGAGGCACATCTTTTCTATCGGGGAATAGTTTAACTCGGCACCGGTGAGAGTTCGACTGAGGTAGTAGAGCGCTCCTTCTTTCTAGGATTCATTTTCTTGTGCCAAGAGTGCCCCTACTGATCTTTCTTGAGCAGCAATATACAATATGAGCGGCTTTCCGGGCACGGGTGCCTTTAAGACAGGTGGACTTGACAAATACTTCTTTATGCTCTCAAAGGCATTGTGGCATGCTTTGTCCCATACAAACGGAACATCCTTCTTCATGAGTCGGCTGAATGGTTGACAGCGCCCTGCGAGGTTGGAGATGAAACGCCTGATGAAGGCTAGGCGTCCTTGTAGACTTTTCAGCTCGTGCAGGTTTCTCGGCTCAGGCATGTTTTGAATGGCCTTGATTTTTTATTGATCCACTTCAATGCCGCGGTGTTTGACAATGAAGCCCAGGAACTTTCCAGATGTGACGCCAAATGCACATTTCAACGGGTTCATCTTGAGATTGTACTTTTGCAGTCTTTTGAACACTATTCGCAAATCCTTCAAGTGGTCTGATTTTCTTTTTGTTTTGACCACCACATCGTCCACGTAACATTCTACATTTTTGTGTAGCATGTCATCGAAGATTTTTTGCATTGCACGCTGATATGTAGCTCCAGCATTCTTTAGACCGAATGGCATTACTTTGTAGCAGTATATACCCTTTGGAGTGCGAAAGGCTGTTAGTTCCTCATCCTCGGGAGCCATGCGAATTTGATTGTATCCGGATGAGCCATCCATGAATGATAGTGCCTCGTGGCCAGTGGTTGCATCCACCATGATTTCGATGATTGGCAAAGGAAAATCGTCCTTCGGGCATGCATCGTTGAGGTCTCGGAAGTCCACGCAAACACGTATCTGTCCTGATTTCTTGAGGACGATAACGACGTTAGAGATCCACTTTGGGTATTGCACCTCTCGAATGAAGCCTGCTTCAATTAGCTTGTCAATCCCAGCCTCAATCTGTGGGATGAGCTCGGATCGATAGCGCCTTTGAGTTTGCTTTATCGGTCGCGATCCAGGCTTGACTGCAAGGTGATGTACAGTGATGGTAGGGTCAAGGCCAGGCATTTCTTTGTATGTCCAAGCGAAGACGTCTTTATACTCTAACAGCAGTTGGTAATACTCCTCTGCCTCGTCTGCACTTAGCAGTGCGCTTACGAAGATAGGCTTTGGTTCCTCGCTTGTTCCTAAGTTGATTTCTTTGAGATCATCTACCGTGGCTTGCCCCCCGTCTTCGAGCTGTGGTGGTGCAGCAGTGACATCTTCCTCAAGGATCTCGTCTTCTTCGTCTTCTCGGACTGTGATGTGGAAGACGTCTTGGACTTCCTCTTCAGTGCCGTCCTCTTGGACTTGCTGGCATGAGGTTTGTCCGGTATGGATGATGGTGCGCCTTCTTACTTTTAGTGGTCCTTTTGTGTCAATCTCCAAGATTGCTTGACGCTTCATCCTTGAAGGAATTGAACTCCGAATATCGCCTTTTTCTGCTAGCATGTCGGGCTTTTCTTCTTTTGGCGCTGTCTCCTTTCTTCTAGAAGGCTTTTTGTTGTCTTCCAGTCTTTCGAAAACTGACTGTTGCAAAGGCGAGCTAGCCGTGTTGCCTTGTTTCTTAGGTTTTGACAGCCTTTCAAAAATGGATATTTGGGATGTTGGCGTGTTAAGCCTCTTGAAGACGGAGGTTCGGCTTTGACCACCAATGCGATGCAATGCCGATATTCTGGGTCTTGGGTGATTCATCCTATTGACGACCGGCATCCGAGGGACGGTTTTAGGCTCTTCTTGTTTTTGTATAACGCTCACGCTGATGTGCTGAGTGCTAGCATTTTTCGCCTTGCTCGAAATCTTCACAGGTGCACTTGGTGCGAAGCCGATTCCTGCTTTACCGTTGTCAACTCTGTAACCATGCTTTCTCAGCCTTTTTTGAGTCTTGGTGAGGTCACGTTCTTTGTTGTCGACAGCATCTGAAACCTTCTTTCCAGGTTTTGAAGAGGGAATGAAGTCGTACCCAGCCTTTGACATGAGTTTGTAGGCGTTTGGATCAAAACCTTCTTCGGTTCTCTTGGTTGGGAGAAAACTTGATTCTACTCCCTTTGGCAGAGCTTTTATGAAACCTTGTGGTAGTCCTGCAACCTTGGTCCCACCTAGCTGTGTTAGAGGTAGAATTGTATTTGCCTTGAGTAGTTCCACATCCTCCTTGCACTGTTGCATGTCGGCTTTGCTTGTCCCAGTTTCAAATGGTGTTTGACCCTTCTTTCTTCTCGACATTGGGATGTATCGGAAGACGGGCGTATTTGGTTCTTTTGCAAGCGTCTTATCCCCTTTTGCTGTCACAAGTTCGTCGTTGCCTGAAGATGGTGTGGTTTCTTCTCCTTGCTTTCTGGGAACGGATTGCCATTCTTGTTTTTTAGGCGTTGCTTTGCCTGTGGACTTTACCTCTCTCGGGAGAGCTTCGGGTATCATGTCCTCCTCCATGTAGAACTTGGCGTCTGCAAAGTGTGATTCGGCCTCGGTAAATGGCTTTGTATCACCTCGAATCACCTTTACTCCTTCTCGGTAGAATTTTAAACATTGGTGAAGGGTAGACGGCACTACTCCATTCTCATGGATCCAAGGCCTTCCTAAGAGCAGGCCGTATGAAGTTCTTGCATCGATCACATGAAATATTGTGCTTGATTTGAGTTCACCGATGGTCATCTCCACTCGGATCATGCCTATCGCTTTTTGTCCTCCTTGGTTGAAACCTTGGATTAGTAGACGGCTTAGAGATAGTTCGTCCATTTTGATGCCAATTGTGGCCATTGTAGACTTTGGCATGATGTTTATGGCCGATCCGCCATCTACAAGCATGCGTTTGACTTTGCTCTCCCTTATGTATCCTGAGATGAAGAGAGGACGGTTGTGAGGTTTTGATCCTAACAATAAGTCTTCGTCAGTGAAGTTGATTGAGTCTTGGGCGGCGCAACATGTGGTATATTCATGTGACTGAAGTTTTGAGCATTCGTCTTCGTTTCCTTGTACCCCATGGTCATCGGGATTTGCTAAGGCCACCATCAGTGCTTTCTGCATCTCTTCGGGTAATCGCAATGCCTCCTCGATGCTCACGTGAGTCGGCAGACCTTCTTTGGTCATGAAGGTCTTTACTTCTTCAGTGGTGATAACTTCCCCTCTTGATGGTTCTTTTACCTCTATTACGTGACACGTAGTGACAGTGTACCGTTGGAAGAAGTCATTTGGGAAGTACTCATGCAAGGAGACGGGAATGCGTGGCTCTTGCTCCATAGGCTCCCCAGCGTATGTTGGCTTAGCAGCTCTAACGCTTCTTTTGGGTTTCCTATTGTTGCGACGACGGTGTCTTCTCCCATATTCTACCTTTGGCTTTGCGGCCTGTGGCTTGGGTTTCTTTGATTTTCTGCGGGTCACTAAGGTCCATTCTTCACTATCCTCAATCGGTGCATCTTGGTTGTTTGCCCCCGATGGTAGTAGTGCAGAAGGGGCTGTGTGACGATGGTCGTGCATTACTTGAAGAGGCACAGGATCAAAAGACCCAAACACGATCGTCGTAGTGTGTGTTGCGACCGTGTCTTCCAAGTCGAGTTCAATTCGTCCTTGTTGCGCCAACTTCATGATGAGCTACTTGAGGACAAAGCATTTGCCGACGGGATGGCTTACGATGCGATGGTACTTGCAGTACTTGGGATCGTCAACGCGATTCATCTCTTCTGGGCGCTTGCATTCAGGAAGCTCAATTACTTTCTTCTCCAACAGGTCGTCTAGCATCGGGGCCATGTCAGAGTCTGGGAATGGGTATGTTTTCTGCTCCAATTCCCTTAAGGTGTTTTTGTACCTTTCTTGGGTACGGGATGGCTCACCTCTTTTTATCTCCTTTGCTTTGGTTTTAGAGGAGATTTTGACGGGTGCAGCTGAAGTTTTAGTGGGGATGGCGTCAACGGCAAAAGCTTCCTTAGCGGGCTTCTTTCCACGATTGTCCACCTTTGGAGTAAACACCTTATTTTTCTTGAAGTCGGTGATCGGCTCCTTTTTTCCATGATGAGCGATGCTCAGCTCCATGTCGTGAGCGCGGGTGGCTAACTCTTCGAACGTTCGCGGTTTGATGCCTTGAAGGATGTATTGCAATCCCCATTGCATACCTTGCACGCACATCTCGATTGAGGAGATTTCCGAGAGTCTGTCCTTACAGTCGAGGCTCAGAGTGCGCCATCGATTGATGTAGTCAACGACTGTCTCGTCCCTCCACTGTTTTGTGCTTGTCAGCTCCAGCATGCTGACTGTACGGCGGGTGCTGTAGAAGCGGTTGAGGAATTCACGCTCCAGTTGCTCCCAGCTGTTGATGGATTCGGGCTCAAGATCGGTGTACCAATCGAAGGCGTTACTTTTCAGTGAGCGCACAAACTGCTTGGCAAGGTAGTCCCCTTCAGTGCCCGCATTGTTGCAAGTTTCAACGAAGTGGGCGATGTGCTGTTTCGGGTTCCCCTTTCCATCGAACTGCATGAATTTGGGTGGTTGATATCCCCTTGGCATCTTCAGGGCATCAATCTTTTTAGAGTAAGGCTTGGAATACGACATGGAGGCATGTGAGCTCCCTTCGTACTGTGCTTTGATGGTGTTAGCAATCATTTGTTGCAGCTGTTGGATAGACAGAGATCCCATGAGCTCCGTTGCCTGGACTGGCTTCTCCTCGAATTCTTGTATCGGAGGTTCCTCATCCTCACCGCCTCCTTCTTTTTTGTCGTTCTCTTTTTCCAATCGGTTGACAAGCGCGGCGATTTGTAAGTCTTTCTCCTCCATCGTTTGTGTGAGTTTTGCAATTGCCTCATTCATTTGAGCCAGCTGCTCCTCGATTGAAGTCGCTCCGGTGGTCATGACTTGCATGGCCGTGCTGCTGTTTGAGTCGGCGTCAGAGAGCAGGGACTCGGGGCACTTCTTTGGAATATCTTCCATTGGCGCACTTAGCAAGGCCAAAGTGATTACGGGTTTGTATTTCTGGTGTTCATGAACTTTTGGCGAGGTTGATGCAGAGAAGGAAGATGTGGCGGAAAGAGCTCTTGCCTTGCTCCGAGTCGTGATCCCAAAAACGCCACTGCTCGTGACGAGGACACCCTTGTTCTTCGCGTTAGTTGCGGGAACGGTTTGAGCCTGCTTTGATGCCATATGTGCCTTTCTTTGTGGATCTTGATTTGAAGATAGAGATGAGAGGTAGAGAAAGTCCCACTGGGCGTGCCAAATTTGTAAACACGGAAATTTCCTGAAGGAACAAGAACACGTGTACAAAATATATTTGTTATTTGATGAATTTTGGGGTTACAATCTCTATTTGTTCCTCTGATTCTATCTTCGTAAGGTATGGATTTGTTGATGGGCTGTTGATCCAAAGGGCCGTTGGGCTTGTTCCTTGGATGAACAGTGATGTGGATTTGTTTGTGTTGATCCGAAGGGGCTGTTTGGCGCTTTGATTCTTGGGATGAACAGTGATGATCTTCAGATGTTTGATGATGAATGTAGAACGATGAACGATGAACGATGGATGAGCTTCAAGGGCTTCGAGCTTGATTCTTGAAGGGTGAATGTATTGATTCCAAGGGCCGTCGGGGCTTGATCTTGGAGGGTGGATGAATGTTGTTTCAAGGGGCCGTCGGGGCTTGATCTTGAAGAAGATGGATGAACGATGAACGATGGACGATGGATGAACTTCAAGGGGCTTTTGGGCTTGGTTCTTGAAGAAACGGATGAACGGATGAATGATGAATGGTGGATGGATCTTCAAGGGCTTCTGGACTTGATCTTGAAGAACAATTGTGCTAATCCAAGGGGCCGTTGGGGCTTGATCTTAGGATGGATTAGCGTTTCTTCAAGGGCCGTTGGGGCTTGATCTCGAAGAACGATGAACGATGAACGAAGAACGAACTTCCAGAGAATTCTCTTCCAATTTGGGAGTAGAGAAATGTATTTGTGAATTGGTGAATTAAAATGAATGAAATTGGCTTCTATTTATAGAATTTTCCAAGGCCTAATTTTGAATATAATATCACAAATGAAATAAGCCGTCTCTGCCAGGTCTTGACACGTGTCTTGTTTGACAGCTTTTCTAACTCTTTTCGAATTTTCGTCGAATCACACAATATGTGTACAATTTATGTAATACATGAGTGTTAAAATTTTGACCATTGGTCAACATTTTATTTACTTAAATTTCACTGTCTACAGTCACTAGCCAAGAAATTCAAAATTTGCAAGCATCAGTGAAAAATATAGAAAAACAAATGGGGCCAGATTGCATTGCAAGTTTCAAAAAAAGCCCCGGGTACATTTCCCAGCCAAACTGAACAGAACCCAAGGGGAGGCGCAGATTGCAAGGCAATTCGAGCTTTACGTTCCGGTAAAAGTTATGACAACCGTGGTGACAATTGCGCTGGTAATTCGCTGGCAGTGCCAAAACCACCAATTTCAGGAAATTTTGAAAAAATGATCTTGCTGCAGATTCTGCAATTTCTGCGGATCCTACACAGCTTTTGGACAGATCCGAAAGCAGTGCAGAAAATGCTGCAGAAACTGCAGAACGGTTTTATGTGCCACCTATGCCTTATCCCGAAAGGTTGAAGCCCAAAGTTAAAGATCAACAGTTGACAGATTTTATGAAGACGTTGGCCAAAGTTCAAATTAATCTTCCATTGATTGATGCAATTAAGAACATTCCATCTTATGCCAAGTTTTTAAAGGATGTTTGAACAAATAAAAAGAAGCTCGTGGATTTTGAAAAAGTTATTCTTACAGACAGTGCAGCGCAGTCGTATTACACAAATTGCCTCCAAAGAAACAAGACCCAGGAAGTTTTACAATTACTTGCACAATTGGAAATTCTAATTTTAAACGTGCTTTAATAGATTTAGGTGCAAGCATTAACTTAATGCCATTTTCTGTTTTTCAGAGACTAGGACAAGGAGAAATCAAGCCTACATCAGTTATTCTACAACTGGCGGACCGTTCAGTTGCTTATCCTAGGGGAATTATTGAAGACCTCATTATTAAAGTGGATAATCTTTATCTTCCTGCAGATTTTGTGGTTTTGGATATGGATGAAGATATGCAAACACCAATTATTTTGGGGCGTCTGTTCATGGCTACTGCTAGTACTTTAATTGATGTGGAGGCTGGAACATTTACACTAAGGGTGCAAGATCAATTAGTTGTTTTCAATTTATTTGAAGCCACCAAAAAGCCAGCTAATTGGCATGATTGTATGCGCATTGACGTTTTGGACAGTTTAATGTACGCTGAAATTATGCCTCGTTTGACATCTGATCCATTGTTACATGTGTTGCATGGGTTTGAGAATAAAAACACTGAAGATGAAGAGGTTTCTGAGTATGTTTCAGCTTTGGAAAGTGTCCCTTTTCAGCAGCCCCGTTGGAGGCACGTTTTTGAGAGTTTGGGGGAACCGAAAAAGCCGTTGCAGCCTTCTACAGTTCAGCCACCTAAATTGGAGTTAAAAGTGCTTCCAGAACACTTGAAATATGTTTATTTGGGTGCAGATTCTTCGCTGCCAGTTATTATTGCTGCAGATTTATCATCAACTGAAGAAGAAAAATTGTTGCGTATTTTAAGAAATTATCAAGACGCAATTGGTTGGACAATTGCAGACATTAAAGGGATCAGCCCTACAATTTGTATGCACATAATTTTGATGGAAGACGGAGTAAAGGCCACCATTGATGCTCAACGTCGTTTAAATCCAATCATGAAAGAAGTTGTTCGTAATGAAGTTATGAAGCATTTAGATGCTGTGATGATCTACCCAATTTCAGACAGTAAGTGGGTTAGCCCCACTCAAGTGGTGTCTAAGCGTTCAGGTATTACAGTTGTGAAGAATGATAATAATGAACTTGTGCCTACGCGTTTGACTACAAAGTGGCGTATATGTGTTGATTACAGAAAGATCAATGCAGGCACTAGAAAAGATCATTTTCCCCTGCCATTCACTAATCAAATGTTGGAAAGGTTGGTTGGTCGTGTTTTTTATTGTTTCTTGGATGGATATTCAGGGTACAACCAGATTCCAGTTGCACCTGAGGATCAAGAGAAGACAACTTTTACATGTCCTTTTGGTACTTTTGCATATCGTAGAATGCCTTTTGGTTTGTGCAATGCCCCTGCAACGTTTCAGCGATGCATGATGAGCATATTTTCAGGTTTGGTTGAGCAAGTAGTTGAGGTTTTTATGGATGACTTTTCAATTTTCGGGGATTCATTTGACCAATGTTTGCAAAATTTATCCCTAGTTCTTGAGATGTGTATTAAGACAAACCTTGTTTTAAACTGGGAAAAGTGTCAATTCATGGTGAAGCAGGGGATTGTTCTAGGCCACTTGATTTCTGACAGGGGTATTGAGGTTGATAAGGCTAAAATTGATGTAATTGCAAAGCTGCCACCACCAACAATTGTTAAAAGTGTTCGATCTTTCCTTGGCCGTGCTGGGTTTTACAGACGGTTTATCAAAGATTTCTCTAAGATTAGCCGACCATTGTGTAATTTATTGGCTAAGGATGCTCTTTTTGTTTTTGATGATGCGTGTTTAGAGGCCTTCAATAAGTTAAAGACACTCCTCACTACAGCACCCATTATTGCAGCCCCTGATTGGAGTCTACCTTTTGAATTAATGTGTGATGCTTCAAACTATGCAGTAGGAGCAGTTCTTGGACAACGAAAAGATAAGCTTCCCCATGTTATTTTTTATGCTATTCGAACTCTCAATGATGCACAGTTAAATTATGCAACCACAGAGAAGGAATTATTGGCCGTTGTTTTTGCTCTGAAAAAATTTCGTTCTTATTTAGTTGGGGCTAAGGTGATTGTGTACACAGATCACGCAACTCTGAAGTATTTGTTGTCAAAGAAAGATGCTAAGCCTCGATGAATTCGCTGGATTCGTTTACTGCAAGAGTTTGACTTAGAAATTAGGGATAAAAAGGGTAGTGAAAATGTTGTGGCTGATCATTTATCAAGGCTGGTTGTGCCAATTTCTGCAAAAGATGACTTGCTGCCTTTAAATGAAAAATTTCCTGATGAACAGCTATTTGCTGCCTAAATTAGTTCACCCTGGTTTGCTGATTTAGTTAACTATTTGGCTAGAGGGGTAATTCATCCAGATTTTACTTTCCAGCATAAAAAGAAATTTTTGGCAGATGCAAAATATTATTTTTGGGATGAACCATATTTATACAAATATTGTTCAGACCAAGTTATTCGACGGTGTATTCCAGAAGAAGAGCAAGAAAGTGTTTTGAAGTTCGCACATCATTATGCTTGTGGGGGACATTTTGGACCTAAGAAGACAGCAGCTAAAATTTTACAAAGTGGTTTGTTTTGGCCTAGTCTTTTCAAGGATGCTCATAATTGGTGTAGATCGTGTGATCGTTGTCAAAGGGTTGGTAATCAATCCAAACGAAATGAGATGCCACAGCAAAGTATATTAGTTGTTAAATTATTTGATGTATGGGGTATTGATTTTATGGGACCATTTCCAATGTCCCATGGCAATCAGTATATTTTGGTGGCTGTTGAATATGTGTCTAAATGGGTCGAGGCAATTGCAGCTCCAACTAATCAAGGATCAGTTGTTCTGAAGTTCCTCCAGGGGTAATTTTTCCAAGGTTTGGGACACCACGTGTAATTCTCAATGACGGGGGTAAACATTTTGTTAACAAACCATTATTGGCTAAATATGGAATCACGCATCGTGTTGCTACTCCTTATCATCCACAAACATCAGGTATGTTGAAGTGTCAAACAGAGAAATCAAGCGCATTCTTGAAAAAACAGTTACATCCACTCGAAGAGACTGGAGTTTGAAATTAAGCGATGCTCTCTGGGCGTACAGAACAGCATTTAAAGGCCCAATTGGGATGTCCCCATTTCGGCTGGTTTATGGTAAGGCTTGTCATTTACCTATGGAGCTAGAGCATAAGGCATTTTGGGCTATTAAAGAGTTGAATTTTTCATATGATTCTGCTGGAGAAAAACGCAAGTTGCAAATTAATGAGCTTGAAGAAATTCGTAAAGATGCTTATGAAAATTCGCGCATTTACAAAGAAAAAACCAAAGCATTTCATGACAGTCAGATTCTCAGAAATTTTTTTCAGCCAGGGCAAAAAGTTTTGTTGTTCAGTTCAAGATTGAAGTTATTTCCTGGAAAATTAAAGTCTCGTTGGAATGGTCCCTATTTGGTTACTAAGGTTTATTCGCATTGGGCAGTTGACATTGCAAGCCAAATTAATGGCAACACATTCAAGGTGAATGGTCACAGGCTGAAACCATACTTAGAGTCACCCTTTGATATTGCACGCGAGTCACTGACTCTGAAGGAACCAGTGATCTGACCACCAGGCTTCTGTGACGTCTAGCTACAGACTTAAAATAAAGCGCTTATTAGGAGGCAACCCAATTTTTCTAAACCCTTTATTTATTTTATTTTGTTTGGTTTATTTTCCAATTTCTTATTCGGTTGAATTTCTACATGCATGACAATATTTCTTTAAAATAAAAAATAAAAAAAGAAGTTATATTTATTTTTAATATGTGTGAAATAAAGAAGGACGAGAGGTGAGAGTTTTAGTCGAGTCCCTTTAGCTATATTGGTTCACTTTACACCAAAGGAAGTTTGTGAATTCTTTTCTAATTGATTCTAAATGGCTTAGACTCTGTGGTGGGATTAATTGGAATTGTTGAAAAGATGTTCTAATTTTTAATGTTTTCTATGGATTGCAACTTTGAAGGTGAAATTTTTTTTGTGAAGTTGTTTGAGTTAAGTTTCTAGTTTGTTAGCTTTATTTTCGTTTTCTAGTTTTATTTTGCTTGAGGACAAGCAAAAAGCTAAGTTTGGGGGTATTTTGATGAGTCAATTTCATATTATATATTTTACCTTATTCTTAGTATGTTTTGGTAATTATTTTGGTAGAATTTTGATACTTTGATTTATATTTTCAATATAGGACATTCGACTTCCTCTAGAGCAAAACATGGTCAAACGGATGAATTTTGGAGTGATTCAAGTTGGAGGACATTCGTGTGTCACTTGGCGTATGCGTGTCAAAATTTGGGATTTTTCTACCAAGCGGTTATTTTCTGCCGATGGAATAAAGAAGCAGTGTGCAGTGATGGAAAATGACGTGTCTGAGCTTAAATGGCGTTTTTGGAGCCCAAGACAACTTCTGATGGGTTCGGGGCCTTCTGGAAAAGTGTTCAAAATATTTCAAACCTTAATCTAGTAATTATGGGCCGGTTCTGGAGCAGTTTAGGGGTCCAAAACGTGGCTGTTCAGATTTTAGGCGAATTTCACCATTTAATTTAGGGTTTTGTTTCCTATTTTATTTTAGTTATTTAGTTTCCTATTTGGATTGGAAGACCTTGGTTTTAGGAGGGTTTTAATTAGGTTAAAGGGGCCAGCCGTAGGTTCTTCTGGAATTTTTTTTTACATCTTCTTCTTCCCAGTGTGTTGTTGAGGAGGAAAAAAAATTGGCCAAGCGTAGAGATTTTTCAGAATTTTCCGTTCAAGGTGTTTTCGATCTTTTATTAATTTAATGAAGAATTTTATGATTTTTATTATGAATATGCGTAACTAATTCTTTCTCGCTATGGTGAGGCCACGAGCATTAGCAAGAATATGTAGTTTCTCTACAATTTGCTTATGATTATATGCATGCAGGTTTTCGAATTATTAATCACTAGATTAAACTATCTAATTGTCTTGATGCTTGATCACCATTAGGATGTTTAGAAAAGTGATTTGATGCAATTTTGGTCGGAGGTCAGTCCCTGAAATTGACGAAGGCTTCTTGTGATTAATATGTGCAAGTTCACTTAGGATGAATACCACGTCTTAAGGGTTGCATGGTTTTGCAACAGGTTTCACAGAACTTAATGAGTCATGCATGTTTAGATTTGATCTAAATACCACAGACAGATTGCATGTTTGATATGCGCTCTATGTTGGGGGTCCAAGTAGGCATATATTAGGAATACCTAACCTTTGAAATATGCATGTCTGGGTCATAAGTAATTGGGAGAACTACATAGGATTGTTAAGGTGACGACGGATCCCTAGTGTTTTCTTAATTTGATTGTTACAAAACTGTTTTTCTATCTTCATCTTTAATATTGCAGTTTAGTTTAATTTTATTAGTTAAATTCGTTTTAAGTTAATTAATTCATAAAATCAATCATCACAACTTTCTGTTTTACAATAATTAATTGGAGTTTGATTTGTTTCGATTTGTTTAGTAATCGCTGTGGAGAACGACCTTGTGAGATTCATTTATACTACAATATCCTTGTCATTCTTGCAAGTAAACTAGAGTTTTTAACCCATTTGCACGTGTGGTAAAACATTATCACTAATCCTCAAACGCATTTCATCGAACAAGTGAGGTGCCACTTTGTCATATGCTTTCTTCTGAGAACAGGTGAACAAGATTAACTTCCAGTTTAGTAATTTAACAAATTAGAAGCAAAAAGAAACCCAAAAATCTTGAAAAACTTGTCTTCAAGAATTGAAATTTCCTCGAAAAGGATGGAACATTTCTCAGACAAAACGTATATAAACCATTCAATGAATAATGCCTCAGTCTCAACCAATTTCTCTCCATTATTTCATCGGTCGTTCGCTTTAAATTAATTCAATCCCACTAGTCAGAAATCGCTAGAGTCTTACCAAGCAAGTAGTCGTAAACCGTATAGATAATTGACGTTCCCAAAAGATAAAGAAGGAAAATAAGGAATGAGTAAAGCAATGTTGGCCCCATAAAAAGAATAATTATTTTTTGTCCAACTTAGGAGCAGGAGTGAGAGAGTAGGTTGAATGCTGGCTATTCACGCTGGTTTTTTTTCAATCTATTTCTGTCATTTTCTTGCCACATAAATCTGATTATTTTGTGAGTTTTTTTGTTGGATTGATTCGTAGTGTCCCACTTAGCCGGCTTCCCAACAACTTTCACACAGTCTCTCTCTCTCTCTCTCTCACCAAACCCTCTCTCTTTTGGTCTATTCTTACTTTTAAATCAAATGAATTTTGCATGAATATCACCTGAACTTGAAAGTATGTGCATAAATATCACATGAACTTTTAATTGCGTATTTTGCCCCCTGAACTTTATTAATTGTTGGAATCCACCACATACCATTACTGTTCATCCATTTTGCTGTTAAAACATTTGACTTGTGGGGGCATTTTCGTCAATTAACTGTTTTTTAATTCCCTGAAGTCACATTAAACGGCATCCGGAGGGGAGGGTTTCATGGAGAGAAAGAAAACAAGTTTGATTTTGGCAAAGATTGTCGAAGAATTGAAAAAGAAAAAAAAAATTGATGGTTGGCATCTATTTTGGCGTCAAGTAAAGAGGGATGGAGGATAATCAGTTCGGATTTTCTGAGGAAGCCCCAAATTATGGTAAATATGACATCTTTCTTTGACCTTTCTTTGATCTGTAATTAGGTTTTAGTTTCGTAACTTGTTTGTCAAATTTACAGATTTGCTGGGTTTGTTGTGATTTTTTCATGAGGTTAAATTAAAGGCATGAATTTCGTTGTGATTTGAGTTCCTTTTCTGTTAAATTTATTAGAGGTTAAAATGAAGGCATGGATTGCAATTTGTAATTGCAGTTTATTTGAGTTCCTTTTCGTAGCTTGCAATCTGTAATTGCAATCTCTAATTGCATTCTGAACTAGTTTCGTAGGATTGAATTCAGAAGCTTTTTTCTGTATTTTTTTAGAGAGAGAGAGAAGGAGGTGAGAAATTTCGTTAGAGAGAGACGAAGTCGCAGACTCGGCGTAGAATAATGGAAGCGTTTTGTTTTTGTTTGGAAATTGCAAACACTGCAAGTGTGGAAAAATGGAGAGCCATCGTAGGCGCAATAGTTTATTATTTTCGTTTGTGTATAAGCAAAGATGACATTTTTTTACCAGTTCCATGAGAAGATAGGCTGATATACTATTTGCCTTTTTGACAATTTAACACACGAAAGTTACTTGCGGTGTCCAATTGCAATATACAAATATATCAAAACTTGAATTTCATTTTAATCATTTTATTTAGGTTTTTTTAGACTATTTCATTGTAATAACTTGTGTCATTTGATTGGAAAATATACAGAGGGTTTAGAGCAAGCCTTATGGACCGCCGAATTACATCATATATTCTGGTGGTAGTGTGGTTTGGGTAGACAATTTAATTCGGGATTACATGTCAAAATTTGATTTTGATGACTTTGCTAAAGCATTGGGATAGCATGTTTGATAACATTCCCCTTACTAGAGTTGTTATTTATTTTTTCTCGCGGCATCTGCCAGCCATCAATCTGTGACCCTTTTATCGAAGCAGTGGAAGAGCCTGACGATAAGCTTGTTGATTCAGATTATGAGCAGAGCGAAAATGAAAATAGTGTCAACAACCATGATCAAGAACCACACCCTGATGGGTACAACGAAGATGTACATTCTCAAATTGGAGGATGACTCAACAAAGGGAAGCTTGTGACAAATGGCATAGTGATGTTGGGCCAAGGATCCACATAATCCTTGAGAAGAACAAGGTTGAAAGCAGCAAGTGCATTGCTCATTATGCAGGGAAGAAGAGGTTTCAAGTAGAGCATATGAGTGGGGTTCAATTTGTAGTTTATCTAGCTAAGCACACATGCACATGTAGAAGGTGGAACTTGACTGGAATTCCTTGTGGGCATGCAATAGCTTCCATTTGTAGAAGAAATGAAGATCCTGTCACGTAAATACACTCATGCTATAAGAAGGCGTCCTGGAAGAGGGCTTATGGACCTTTCATTCGCCCTATGGCTATGAAGAGTTATGGACACGCACCAACTTACCTCCTATTTTGCCTCCTGTTTATCATAAGCAACCGGGTAGGCCGAAGAAAGTAAGGGCAAGGGAACCAGATGAGAAACCAGTGGCACCTACTGGAACAAGGCTATCAAGATCATTCCATGTCAAAATAAAATGCAAAGTTTGTGGGGAGGAAGGACACAAGAAGGTGCCAATAGTAGCAATCAGGTAATTTAGAAAACAATGATTTATTTTAATCTATATCTTGTGGACTGCTTAAGTTAATTAGTGTGTTATTTAAATTTGGGACTTAGATATTTGTCTATCATTATTTACATATGTATTGACTTCTTGTAGGAACCAAGAGACCAACCCAGCTCTACAAGTGCACCAAGAGGCCGACCAAACTCCGGAAATAAAACAACTCAACCAAGCTATAGCATGCCAAAGGAATCACAAACCATTTCTTCTATGACAATCAAGACAACCAAGAAATAGGCTCAAGTGATCTTCTGCCAAGAAGAAAAAGGTTTGGGAATCATAGAGGATTTAAGTGTTGGTTTGGGGTTTAATATGAGCATGTCCATATAGGGATGCCGTTCTGTTTTGAGACAAACATTAGGCATTATGAAGACTTGTTTTGCCAATTGTAGATGCTCTGACTATGTTGAAATCATAAAGAGGGGTTGAAGACTTGTTTTGAGACTTAAATTTAGGCATTATGAAGACTTTTTCTGATGCAGTTGGCTTGCCATTAAAATGTTTTAGGACTATGCAATCATAACTATAGCATACTCCACAAATTTAGGCAAAAATATAGTAATTTTTACAAAATTGGGGGTTTGACTTGTGCGTCCAATTTTGGCGCCATATTGACTTGGATAATTTTATTTAGGAGCTATTTTATTCTAACCTGCCCTATGAAGTTAATTGACGAAAATACCCCCACAAGTGACATGCTTTAACGGCAAAGTGGATGGAAAGTAACGATAGGTGATTCTAACAATTAATAAAGTTCAGGTGGTAAAAATACACAATTGAAAGTTCATGTGGTATTTGTGTAAAATTTCCTAAATCAAATGTGCAAATAAAATAATGTATCACTAAAAAAAATGATAATTCTATCATCAACAACCATATCATTTGGTTAAAAATTGGTCTCCTTAGTATTACCCTTGTGGTTTTTTTTTGTTGGATTGATTCGTATTGTCCCACTTGGCCGGCTTCCCTACAACTTTCACTCTCTCTCTTCCATTATTTTCTTTCACCCAAACCTCTCGAGTGCATTTTTGTTCATCACCCTCAATTATGTATCCACTACAAGAATCTCAAAATTCAAACTCATTTAATGGTGATAAATATGATAGCAGTGGTGGATTCAGGAAATAATGTTTGAGGGGTCAGTAAGAAAAGCGCGCGTAGCGCGCAAATTTTTTTTAACATAAATAGCATGCATATTGTCATTTCATCGAGTCTTAGTAGGCCTGAAGTCATTTAGAAATGCATATTGCACACCTGTTAATGCCTCATTTGCGTGGTAACTAACATGTTTCAAGATTGCTCCCATATGAATGCTTAACAAAGAAACACACTTATCAAAATAAATATGAATTGAATTTCAATTAAATCAAATATATTCTACATATACAAAATATTCAAAATAAATACTCACAATATAAACAAACCATCAATATAATCAAAATAAATATGAATTGAATTTCAATTAAATCAAATATATTCTACATATACAAAAAATGAAAACAAAAACTCACAATATAAACAAACCATCAATATAATCAAAATAAATATGAATTGAATTTCAATTAAATCAAATATATTCTAATATACAAAATATTCAAAATAAATACTCACAATATAAACAAACCATTAATATAATCAAAATAAATATGAATTGAATTTCAATTAAATTAAATATATTCTACATATACAAAATAATGAAAGTAAAAACTCACAAGGGAGGAGCTGGAGTTGAGGGTTTTGGGGGGGGGGGGGGATTGAGTTTGGAACTTAGGGTTGGAAGGAGGAGAAAAAATTGGGGGGATTTTGAAAATAAGAGAATCAAATCTGTGTAAAAAGGGAAGGGCCGGGGGGGGGGGGGGGGTGTTGGGACACGCTGGGAATTCTTGAATTTTAAAAAAATTTCCTGGGCCAAAACGACGTCGTTTTGCCCAGGTTGGTTTGAAAAAAAATTGGCGCGCGGCGCCTTCTTCTTCCGTGCGCAGCACAGGGAGAGGTCTTTCAGACCTTTCGTCAAACACATGGTGTGCAGCCCGAGGGGTCCTTCCATGGCGTCCAAGGGGTCTTTCCATGGCGTCTAAGGTTGTTTCCATGGCGTCCAAGGGGTCGTGCGACCCCATTGACCCCACTGTGGATCCGCCCCTGTATGATAGTGAGAATACACCATAATTTATAATAGTGAGCAAAAATACTCCCAAGCCTCTCTCTTCTGGTCTACTTTCTACTTTTGTGTGAGTATTTCATCGTGGTTTTCATTAACTTTTCATTACTTTCCTATGGCGTTGAGCACTCAAAGATCCTCTGCATCTTTTCTTTCGAATCAATCTGCCCCTCGATGGAAGTACGATGTGTTTTTGAGTTAAAAAAAAACAAAACAAAAAAACAAAACGACATGAATATCTTTTCATTTTGGTCAAAGCGCGTAGAGAAGATGAGTGTTCAATGTTGATTAGTACCATGAAATGTCTTTTAATTTTTGGATGATCAAATAATATTTAATTGTTAAATTGCATGATCAATCAAGAAAGTAAACAAACGATCCACATTTTGTAAACATTTAAATTTTATCTCTAATAAAAAAATAGCTCATTGAATAAGTCAATTTCACCGTTACTAGAGAGATTGTTCATGTGTAATATATACGTAATGTGATTTTCCTTCTATTTTTCTTAATTAGTTGATTATTTTATTATTGACAACGAAAGAACCTCTATTAAATTGCTTGCACTATGGTCTCTGACCTCACTGCTGATGTCAACATTTGCCCAAGCTTATCCATCTGAATAAATAAATAAACATTGAACCAAACCATAGAATTGGGAAATAAGGAGGAATCCCGTGAAAAGAGATTTAACTTAGTCGTTACAAAATTTCAAGGAAACTCACTCTTGATGTGTTGCGAAATTTCAAGAAAGCTCACTCTTGATGTGTTGCGAAAATAACTAAATAATTACATAATAACGCATGTTCGTGAATCAAAGACTTTGGTTAATGGATATAAGAATCCATTAACTAGGGCGTTTAATGATTCTACCTCTTTATTTAATTGAATTTCCAACAATTCATAAAGTTGATCAGATAGCCAGGCAAACTAGGGTCACCAACTGTCTCTAATTTTGTTCGACTCAAAATATTTGCCCTTATACAACTTTGCATGTTTGCAGAAAGAGTAGTACTAATTCTCAGACACATTTCATCGAACATGTAGTGTGCCACATTCTCATATGCTTTCTTACAAAAATAATTGAACAAAATTAACTTCCAATTTAGTAATTTAACAAATTAAAGCCAAAAAAAAAAAAAAAAAAAACACTAAGAAACAACTAATCTAGCAGTAGCAACAAGAAGGAGGCTCCGCAAGCTCTTGAAACTCTATCTCACTTTTTAAACCCAATTTGGCTAACCCATCAACTGCAAAATTATGCTCTTTATGAACATGTTGCACATTACAACTCTAATTCTCTATGATCAAACTTCTACACTCCGAGACAAGGCCATAAAGCGAATGATTAATAAGGCTAGATGAACCATGAATGAGAGAGACTAGCACAGTAGAATCAGCTTCCACAATAAGATGAGAGTATTTCCTCGAAAAGGTTGGAACACTTCCATTCCTTAGACAAAACGTATATAAAGCATTCAATCAACATTTGCTTGGACGATGTGGGAGTATTTCCTCACTGCTATCCCGAAACGCACCGTATGGCATGTTATCTCTTGATAAGTACAAATAGATGATGGATAAACTCCGTATGGGATGGCAACTCCAACTCGCCTTGGTCAACTCGTTATTGTTATGAATGAGCATATTTTGTTGTTTGTCAGACTAATTTACTGGGATTGTTTTCTGAAGGTTATAAAACCGAATTGTAACAATATCGAAATTACTTTTGTATAACCCACAAGTCGAAGCGCATTTTTATATTTTATTTTAACGTTGTTAAGAACTTATAGCTCAGTTGATTAAAAGTATTCACGTCTATACTTAAAAGTTTGAGTTCGATTATGCCCTCCCGAATATCACTTTGTAATTTGTATATAAAAAAAATTAGAAAATACTACCATCATTCCCGAGATGGTGGACATAATAGTTTATAAATGTTGTAAAAAAATTGAAATTCCTTACTTATAAGAAGATGAATATCACTAAATTGTAGTACTAGATAGTACCAAAAAAATGTCTAAATACTTAATTTTCGCTCGAGTTCTAATCCATAGACAAAATTGATAGTTTACTCTTTCTTTTCCAACTCAAATTTCCCCGAAAGATTTAAAGCCCAAAAAGGCGGAAAAGCACAATATACATAACACACGTCCAACTCGTACTACCGAAAGATAGAAGTAGACTGAACAAACTCGAGTTGAGAGTAACACAGAACACTAGATGACTTACTTATGAGAAGAGGCAAGCCACCGAGCCTGACTTTTTGGTAAAATCTTGTTCATTTTGGCACTTGTACTCTACAGTCTATACATATGATTTTATTCTTTCTCTGTTAATTATTTAGTGTTACTTGTTTTAGAATATATAGATAAAATGATGAAGTTGGGAAAAAATTTCACACAAAATTGTAACGAATATCTGCAGCTGCAACAAAACAAAGGCATAATGATGTTAGACTTTGTCATACCGGTGTCTCGTATGCCTAAATTAAGACTTGGAAGATGAATGAGAATTAAAGAGCTTAGGGTTTCTTGTGGAGGAAATGGTCTTCACTCTTCAAGTTTGGTTAGTTATTCGATGTTAATTAACATTTGAAAGATAATCCTTGATGATACCGCAATCTCAACCAATTTCTCTTCATTATTTCATATGTCGTTTTCACTTTATATTAATTCAATCCCACAAGTCAGAAATCGCTAGAGTCATACCAAGTAGTCGGAAAGATACTTGACGTTCCAAAAAAGATAAGAAGAAAAGGAACGAGTGAATGAATGGCGGCCCCATAGGAAGAATAATTATTTTTGGTCCAACTTAGGAGCAGGAGTAGGAGTAGGTAGAATATTGGCTGTTCACATTGATTTTTGGGGTTTTTTTTTTTGGTTGGATTGATTGGTATTGTCCAAATTGGCCGGCTTTCCTACAACTTTCATTTTCTCTCTTCCATTATTTCCTTTCACCAAAACCTCTCTCTTTTTTGTTCCAAAAAAAAAAAAAAAAAACCTCTCTGTTTTGGTTTGGTCTGCTCCTACTTTAGTTTTGTGCGAGTGTTTTCATTAAGTTTTCATTACTTTTTCAAAAGAGCCTCTGTATCTTTTCTTTCGAATCTCGATGGAAGGGTGATGTTTTTCGAATCTCATCCAATCCCTTTTGTGAGAAGAGAAAAGGTAGAGAAAGATGATAGTCCCAACAAGGAAGCTTCCTGGAAATTTCTCATAGTAGAAGTTGTTGATTGTCCATCTCTCTCCCATTTATTTCCATTCCTACCTCTCTCTCAACTTCCTCTCTTCCTACAACTTTGCCGTGAGAATCTTGAGTGTGATTTTTCTGCTTCTTTTCTTGTCATTTCTCACTTCTCTCTGCCTGTGTAAGTTTGTGTTGATTCAGTATTTTGCTTTTCTGGTATTTGCTTTGAGTTCTTAATCTCTTTTTCTTAATATACATTTTCAATTAACAAAACAAGGTTTAAAGTTTCTATTTTCCTTTTCACTGCTCATTTTTGTTTTACTTGTTAGTTTTTGTTTCTCTTTTTTGTTTGCAGAACCCATTTTTCCAGAAACTAATCTGATTCAACTGTTGAAACTGAGTTATCGAGGACTGTAAGATCAAATCGAATTGTCAAATATGTGCTGGTCCTGAGTTAAATATCTGACCACAGTGAGTCCCTTTAGTTACGAATAAAATTGCATTTTGTAAATTACCAAAAGAAGATTTAAAGTTTCAAATTTTCAATATTTTTTAAAATTTTAGAACATTAATCTTCTGTCTATTTGCTTTTTTTATTCAGTTACTGTTCGGAGTACTCGATTTATAGCAACTGTTTTTTTTTTCCCAATGGCATTGAGCACCCAAAGAGCCTCTGCATCTTCTGTTTCGAATGAATCCGCTCCTCGATGGAAGTATGATGTGTTTTTGAGTTTTAGGGGTATAGACACCCGCAAGGGTTTTGTATCTCATTTATACCATGAATTGTGCAAGTGCCAAGGAATTACGACTTTCTTTGACGATCGAGAGCTTGAAGGAGGAACAAGTATTCATCTTGAGCTCCTGAGTGCGATCAAGGAATCGCATATTGCAATCGTTGTTCTCTCACCAAACTATGCTTCTTCCAAATGGTGCTTGAATGAACTTACAACCATTCTTCAATGCAAGGAAGCCAGGAACTCAGTTCTGCCGGTCTTTTATGAGACAGATCCATCTGACGTTGGAAATCAGAGGGGGTCTTTTGCCGAAGCCTTCGATAAGCATGAAGAAAAGTTCGTTAGTACCAAAGACAAAATGAAGGTGATCCAGTGGAGAGAAGCTCTGAAAAAAGTATCCAAAATTTCTGGGTGGCATTCGAAGGAATCTAAGTAAGCATGCATGAACAACCTTAATTTCCCATGTCTTAGTAGAGGTAAACTTGAATGCTTCGTTTATGTTTTTTTTATTGGTTATTTTATACATTGTAGGTGTGAAAGTGAGCTTATTGAAAAAATCGTCCAAAGCGTGTGGAGGAAAGTGCAAGCTACATTCACGTTGTTAGATTCTTCACAGAAAGTTGTTGGGGTTAATTTTAGGCTTGAGCAACTAAGTTCGCTATTAGCTCATGATGCCAATGATGTTCGCTTTATAGGGATAACGGGGATGGGTGGCATAGGTAAGACAACCCTTGCTAAGCTAGTTTATGATAATATATTCCATCATTTTGAAGTTCATTGCTTTCTTGGCAACGTTAGAGAGGTTTCTAAAATAAACCATACTCTAATTGGCCTTCAAAAAAGACTTCTTTTTCCGATGTTGAAGGAAAAGATTGAAGAAATTTGGGATGAAGAGTGGGGAAGCATTTTCATTAAGAAGTGCTTAAGCAATAAAAAGGTTCTTCTCGTACTTGATGATGTGGATGATTTAAAACAACTTGAAGTACTGGCTGGAAACCAAAGCTGGTTTGGTATGGGAAGTAGAATTGTGATTACGACTAGAAATGAAGGGTTGCTAGTCCAACATGGTATAGCAACATCATATAAGATGCGGGGGTTGAATTACTGCGAAGCACTTGAGCTCTTTAGTCTGAATGCCTTTAGGAAAGAACAACCCGAGAAAGACTTTTTGGAACTCTCAAAGCATTTCCTAAAATATGCTAGAGGCCTTCCACTAGTTCTTAAAACATTAGGGTCTTTTTTGCATACGAGAGGTCAGGATGCATGGAAGAGTGTGTTGGATAATATTCATACAGTTCCTAATCCAACAATTTTCAATACACTCAAAATCAGTTATGACGGACTGGAGGACATAGAGAAGAGAGTTTTTCTCGATGTTGCATGTTTCCACAAAGGGAAGTGCATGAAGCAAGTTATTCGAATGCTAGACAATTCTTTTGGAATTTCTAGTAGTATTATGATAGATCTACTAATTGAGAAATCTCTCTTAGCTATTGAAAAACGCGTCCAATACGATAATTCGGCCAAGTACTTCATAGGGATGCATGATTTGATACAGGAAATGGCATGGACAATTGTTGGTCAAGAGTCCAAAGAGCCCGGTCTACGAAGTAGGTTGTGGCTTCCTGATGACATTTTCCATATATTCACGACCAATACGGTAAGAAGTTATGTAAATACCAAGTTCAAAAGAAGATGTGATTTCTTTTAATGCAATATACTTAAATGTTAAATTAACGTTTCTCACATTCTTGGTTATTAGGGAACGAGAGCTATTGAAGGTATAGTCTTACAGTTACCTGAAATAGAAGAGGTGCACTGGAGTTGTGAAGCCTTCTCTAATATGCATGGATTGAGGTTTCTAGAATTGGACAATTTGATCATTTCTTCACGTCCCAAATTTCTTCCATGTTCCTTGAGAATTATGGTTTGGAGTTGGTATCCTTCCAAGTCTCTTCCACCAAGCTTTCACTCGTGTTTCCTTACCGAACTAAGAATGCGACATAGCAAACTTGTTCGTTTATGGGATGGAAAAGAGGTAAGAGTATATTGAATGAATGCTACTTAACGTATTTTTTTATACACCCCACATTTTGTTGACCACACCCCACGTACTTAATACACCCCACATCCATTTTTTAAATTACGATTTATCTTAACACACCTCGCTTTTCAATATTACCCTCACACCCCATACTCTGTCAATTAAGGATTTTTCAGTTTCGTTTATATATATATATATAGATTTTGGGGTTTTTGTCAATTAGGGATCATTTTCCTTTCTTGCAGCGTATACTACCTTGAATGTTTCTTATATTTTCAATTACGTGGTCAGCAAAGTAGTTGGGAAATAGGATGATTGCATTAGTTCCTTCGTCTTTCGATCGGTTGGTTTGAGAGTATATTGGGATGATTGCAGAAGTTCAGAACATTATGTTTCTTATTCACCATATTGGCTTCCTTTAGTTTCATCTAGATGTTATTGGATTGCCTCGTGATAATATCATTTTTCTTAATGTTTGCAGATTTTTTCTTTTAAAATCTTATTATTAGGCCCTAACTAGTCATTTTATAAAACAGTATGTAAGTTATTTAATAAACGAATTTTTGTGAGGTGTAATCAACTATATGTGGGATGCTAATAAAAAAAAAACAAAAATGCTACTCTCACTACCTATTTTTTGTCATCATTTGTACCACTTCTCTTATAGAGATGAGATCCACATGTATTGGTGGGCCCTACTTCTATTAAAAATGGTATAAATAATTATACTAATAAGTGGTAAATATATCATTACTCTTTCTTTTTTTCTTTTTTTTAATGTTGAATAGAATTGTAAGGTTTTTCGGAAGCTTATATATTATTTCATGTATTGTACAGAACTTTCCCAAGTTGAAATGTATTGATCTGAGCTACTCAAATAAATTGATCGGTACCCCAGACTTCACTGGTCTTCAAAATCTTGAGAAGTTGATTCTTCGGTGTTGTAAGAATTTAGTTGGGATTCACCCATCTATTGCAGTTCTTAAAAAACTTAAGAGCTTTGAATCTTTCAAGTTGCTCCAAAGTGAAAAGGATCCCAGAATTTTCGAACCAGATGAAATGTTTGTCCACGCTTTCGTTAGGTGGGACTGCGATTAAGAAATTACCGATTGAACATCTAGTTGGCCTTACTAGACCGAGTATCAATAAGTGCAGAAGGGATGATTGGGGCCTTCTCCGCTTATTTGGAATTAGAAAGAGCAATGAGCCTTGTTGGAGTTTGGTGTTGTCTTCTTTAAATCGTTTGCGTTGTTTGAAGCGCTTAAACCTACGTCATTGTGATCTTGATCAAGGTGATATCCCTGATGATATTGGTTGCTTGTCCCATTTAAAAAAGTTAAATCTTAGTGGAAACAAATTTGTTACCCTTCCAGCAAGCATCAAAAACCTTTCTCGACTGGAGTCTCTTTCCTTAGTCGGGTGCCAAAGACTTGAGCAACTGCCAGATCTTCCGTCACACAGGAAATTACACGTATATGTACGTGATTGTACTTCATTGAAAAGGTTGTCGGATCCATCCAATTTTGCTTTCAGTTCTGTGAATTGCATTACATTGGTGGAAGATGAAAACTGGATGAAAACAATATATTCAAGGATCGTGAAATACGCAACTGAGGCACTCTCTCTCTCTCTCTCTCTCTCTCTCTTTGTGTGTCTCTCTCTCATATAATGGTTCTTTTGGTGCAGAAAATCTATCGTTCTGATAGTAAAATTGTGTGCCCCGGAAAGGGGATTCCCGAGTGGTTCAACAATCAAACTTTCGGACATGCGCTAGATGTGGAGCTACCTCCGCAATCGTGTAGCAGCTGGATGGGGATTGCTTTTTGTGTTGTTTTTGCACAACCTAAGGAGATCTTGCGTCTTCTTCAAAAACAAAAGGAGAACTTGTTTCCACCTGCCCTTACAATAGATGGATTCTGGATTCAGTGTTTACCTCGGCCTTACCGTAGACAGAGTACATGGCGCTTTACAAGGCCTCTTGTGTCTGAACACCTTTGGATATTCTATTTGCCTCGCAAACAATGTCTTCAAGACCAGTTTCTATTTGAAACTTATTATAGACTCGGAATGAATAAACCCAAAGTAGGCTTGAATGTGGTGAAGAAGTGCGGGGCTCGTTTGGTGTACAAGAAAGATTTGGAAGAACTCAAACAAACACTGAAAATCTTCAAGTGAACACGTGAATATTGTGAAGAGGCAGGTTCAAGTCAAAGTCGTAGTTTTGACGACAAAGAACACACCCGCAAGAGGCAGAAGGAAGACAAATAATTGTTTCATGCCTTTTTCAACCATTCAATGCCTCAGAGTTTACTCAGAATCCATGTTAGTAAGTCACCGTCTGAATCCCAGCATAACCTACATAAATTTGAGTATTACTTTTTTACTCTTTTGAGCTATAGAATTTTAACTAGCAATGGTGCCCGCGCAATGTTGCGGGTATTAAAGCTGTATAAAACATGGTGAAAGTTCTAAATACCTATGATATGCAACACTATTTACAACCATATTTACAATAACTAACATATAGGTGTCCAAGTGAACATATCACAGTCATTAGCTTCTGGTGCAGAGTTTACAATTCCTATGGGTTTGAGATAAAGAGTTCGATGAACTCACTCTAAACTCCAATGAATCACACGGCTGCTTATCTGCCGGCAATTCATCATCAAGCTAAATACACTTTTGACCTCAACTCTCCATTTGTAACTCAACCTTTCACATAAACCCATTAACTATCTACTCCTGCATGACCAGAACATAATTTAGCTCTAAAACTGAATTCAACCCATAAATCCAATTCTAAATTACCAAACAATTTTAAAAAAAAAAACTTAAGCATCAGATAACACTTCAAACAGACAAAAAGCACGATATACAATCTTGCACCGATAGATCGAAACCCGAAATCAGATGATCATCAAAGAGCACCCAGATGATTAGAGCAAAAACTGGAAGCAAAAAGTAATTTACTAGTGCAAAAGCTTGCATTTTTATTTAATACACAACCCTCAAACTTGCAGAAATCAAAGAAAAGCAGAAATTAAGATGTAGAGTTGTCCTCAAACATACTGTGTGGAAGCAAAGCGTAGAGTTTTGTGAAGCAAACAGCAACATCAAAACAAATTGGAGGTACGTTAGCCTCTGTTCCTTCTCCTCAGTCTAAAAAATTACAAAAACATTTCAATAAGTACATTAACATTTCAAAAAAATAAGTTTTTGTTCATATATTTTGGTTCATACTATGTGAAAGGAGGCATTATCATGTGTGATCTACAAAATTATATGGCATGTAAAAAAGGATGTATCACCCTCCATCTAAATGCTCCTTGAATATCCACTCAAATGCCCAGCAAAAATTGAATAATCACAAAAAGTAACAGAACATTAGAAGTTAAAAATTTAAAAAGGATCTAACTATACCATTTCAGAATAACTTAAATCACAGAGATCCTCATCGTGTGTCCAGTCATCCATGCTAAATTCCGGACATGAATGACATCCATTAGAATAAAGCCATTGACCTTTCTAGATCTCCCGCCAATTAGGGCATTGCATTGCCCCCCTTTACATTGAAGGCTGAACCAATGCAATCTGAAAGGATGTCAACAAAAAAAATCAAGAAACATGAAAGCTCGGTACCATCTTTACTGAACAGTGAAAAGGCATAACTAAACTTATGCCTCATCAAAATGCAACTCCACTTACTAATATGAGATGATTTGAGCTACCAAAGGAAAATGCAACTTCAAATGTCATCTTTAAGATCAAAATAATTCTATATTCAGAATAAATCTTCTAATGACAAAGTCTATCAAAGTTATCTGAAGAATGATCTACTGAAACTGTGACTAAATTATGACACTGTATGCTCTCAATGCCATACAAATTCAGATTGTCAACACCGCACTTTCGACAATGAGAGTAAAGAGTTTACATCCTTTTTGGAATGGTAAATAATGCACAAAAAGATCTACCATTTCAGAATAACTTAAATTGCCGTATAGTAGAACAAAACCAAAACTTCAAACTCAAAAATTCAACAACTAAATTTGCCCTAAAATATTGTTTATACTTGTCATGCATATATATAGTGTTGATAACAGAAGAATAAAAAAAGGTAAATTCCACAACCAGTAAACAAAATTGGAATAGTAATTAAAAAAAATTACCAATTGTAAAAAATAAAAATAAAAAGACGTCTGGGGAGAGAATGGTTGAGAGTAGGATCAGAAACGATCAAATTTGGGGCAAACCTGAGGAGATCGGCGATTGGGGGATAAGTCGGTTGAGACCAACCTCGAGGTCGACCGTTGCCAGAATTCTAGAAGTCGTCGCCGGCAAATTGGAACATCGGAGAGAAGGCAGCGGCGAGTGGATATTTTAGAGAGAGAAGCCAGAGAAAATCGAGCGAGAAGGAACTGGGAGAAGGGAGATTGGAACGATCTGGATGAATTTTGCTTTCGGGATTCTAGGATTGATTTGCATGAACGCAGGTTTTTTTTTTTTTTGAACATTTCTGGAGAGATGAAGCAGATGAAAGCAAATGGAAAAAACAAATAGAAATAATGACCACCACGTGTATAAGAGGGCAAAATCGAAATTAGGATAAATATTTGAGGGCAAATTTGGCATTACACTGTTCATTTAGTCGAAAATCAGTTTTATGATTCTTGACGAGTGCTTTTAAACGACTGAAGGTAAAATATTTCTAAGTTCAAAAAATATTTAAACTACTTTCTGCAAAAAACACTAGTTACTTGTACAATTAATCTCTTTTTTTCTCTTCTGCTTTTTTATCCTTAAGTTCTGTCCGCCTTTTGTGTTTTGCCATCTTAGTCAATACCATGAGCTGTATATATTATATGCACTTGAATAAAACATGTTTGTTTAAATACAATCAATGACTACATTTTTTTTCCCTGGATCCCGCAATGAAGTCTAACTGTGTATATACATTAAATAATGTACTTCTCTTATCTATGCCAGAGATTCAACCAAAAGAGATACAAAGTCACAGTGCGTGGATAGCATCATCCTCCTGTTTCTGTTCTTCTATTAGGTAGGAGGAGGATAAATCTCTTGTTACATTTTATTTATATTTACTTTGCAAAAAATGCTGTAATATCGTTATACTGTGATACAAGCGCATTGTACTTAGTTTTTCTCGAATGACCTTGCGTACATGAGATGTTTATCTTTTAGGATTTCATATATAATTGTAAAGTATAGCATGGATTTGACAAAAAGTGCAATGATATATATGTGGATGTAAGATTGGGAAGCAAAATATATTGTGATAGTTTCAGCATCAGCCGAATTGAAGCAAAACTTATTATGCTATGAACAAATAAGTAGCTCCAGAGATAAACTGAACCATTTAAAACATGGTTGGAATTTGTTAGGTATCTTTTTGTGCTTATATGTTTTCTGTTATAGCCTCAATCAAGTCTAGATATTGTATATTACGTTTGATAGAGTGGACAATATGAATTCGCTGCATTTATCATCTTTGTGACAGATTTATGCAGGCGGTGCATGTATTTTTTATACACATTACTTTAGTCTAAAGAAAGCACTGCAATTGACACTGTTCAAATGAACAGTGTTTGTACCCGGATTTCAGTTTAATTACAACCATAACATTGGTTTAATGAGTGGGCTTTGTGGAAGGTTTGGGTTCGGGCTGGGGTTTTTTTTTGGGTTTGGGCTGATGGGCTTTTGTGGGTTTGGGCTGTGTCTGGGTTTGTTTTGGTTGGTTTCGGTGGTATGAAGTGAGGTGGATGCAGTGACTCATCCACAGAGCCTAACCTGCAGCTTGCAGAATGGCAGAGAGAAAAGGAGAGATGGACGAGTCGTGGGTGAGAGAAGAGGAGAGAGGGAAGAGTCGTGCGTTGCAAACGGGATGGAAGGAAAGACGGGAGGAGAGAGGGAGGGGTAGGATGAGCGAATCAAGGGTAGGGGTGCCCGAAAGTTTGGTGCGCAGATAGACGGCGAGGCAGGGAGGGAGGGCTAGGGGTAGGGTTCCTTTCGGAATTTTTGCTGGAAGCCATTTCCGCAACAATTAATGGGGAAGGCATGGTTGTGTGCAGTTTGTGGGGTTGGCTGGTCAGGAAGGGGTTACTGAGGGAGGTATGGGAGAGTTTGATTTATCTGTTTCCTCCCTTGCTTGAACAGGTAATACACTGTTTCCTCCCTTTATTTCTCTGTTTCGTCTACTATATCCACCAGCCATAAAGCACAAAAGCAGTTCTACTCAACACGCACATACACACCCAGACACCTCCACAATTGACCACCCCACCTCCATTTCAGCTCAGCTCAGCTCAGATTCCAGTCGTCCAAATCAACCAGTTTTCCGACCCTTGAATATCTTCAGGTACTTTTCTGTTTCTTTTGGTTCCTTCTTTTGTTGCTTAAATTCATGTCTTCAGGTACTTTTCTGTTTCCAGTTCAAGAGACGTGCTTTTGATCAGGGGTGCTTTTCTATTCAATTTTCTGCTTCTGGGTTTTCTTTTGTTTCTCATTTCCCTTTTGGGTTTCTATTGCTCTATGCAATAAAAGAATTCCTTTTTCCTTTTTGGGTTTCTACTTTTGTAGAAAAGAAGAAAAATTTTCATGTCATAATCTTCTTTATTCTTTCTTATCTTATTTTTCTTAGTAGTATTTTCCCTTAAGTGGTGAATGATGTCTCTATTTCCAACTGCAACTTTCCTGTTGAAGTTTCTCCATCTTTTGCCTATTTTTATGGTAGGGATTATTTTATTCTCAATTTTTAATGATTTTTTTTTTGTTAATCAATACTTTAATGATGAAGAGTCTGATTTGGGTTCTGAATTTTTTAATCGATAGGATTTAGTTTGAATTGATTTGGATATATGGTTTATTGAATTGGAATTTGGATATGTGCTAATTTGAATTGGATATGTTGAAACTTTATATTATTATCAAAGCAACAAACCGATCTGTGTATTTCCAGAATTGCAAATAACAAAACATTCGTAGCTTAAATGTTGGACAAGACAAAAAGTTATGCTTCTCAGTTATCAATTATTCATATCAAGTACCAAATGTTCAATGCATTGATGCTTGAAATATTAAATCTCTATATAACTAAAGGAGATTGATAGAAATTGGTCTTTGTAACCAAGTCGTGCTCCTCCCCCTCAAAACATGTAAGGTTGAGGGTTAGATTAATAGGAGTGGAGAGCTCTCCAATTACTAAACATTCTGAGGAAATTGTTACGTATATGGAAAACTGAATAGTTCTTATACTGGTCAATTACCTCAGTAGCTTGCCTTCAGAGTTTTCAGGCTGCTTCAAGAACTCCTCCTTAAGTAGACATGCTTGATATTTTCGTGAGCTATGGATGCAAAACAACTTTTCTGTAGATCAGTTAGCATGTTTTGTTCCAATGTACTGTCAGGAGCACATGTTCCTGAGAAGTTGAAGAGTCTACCGTTCAACTTTTAAAGTTTTGGATTTCAAAAGATGAATCGACTCCATAAGCTATTAATAAATTGATTCCATAGACACCGGAGGGTCCTAAGAAAGCCACTCAATCTACAAATGTCAAATAAAGCAACTTATAAGTCTTATATATCACTCACCCAACGCATATTGCTTTGTCTGCAATGGTACTGAAATATTCGTAAACATCCCAACAGTGAACATGCATATTCAAATATTTGCCACTTCAATTGGGTTAATATCTGTACCACTTTGTACTCCTCTAACTGGTCAGTGCTTTACAAATATTATAACAGATGTACATATTAGGACTGATTCTCTGTGATTAAAGTCTGGAAAAATACAGTGAAAAAGAGCAACTTTTTTATGGGATTGACAATTTTCAGCTTAGTTTTGGCTAAGAAAGAATTAGAGTGTTACTTATTAAGTTGAGTTTAACAAATTTGCAGGATGCAACAGAACACATAGGAGAAGTTTTGAAACGAGTTAAGAAAATCTAGCCGAAACGAGCATACAAGATACAGAACTGGTATGCTGCTTTGTCTTTGTGTTGGATTTTTATGTTTATGTTCTGCTGCTAAGTAGATTTTATAATGTTCTTAATCTGTTTTGTAAATGTGCTTAAAGGTTGGACATGTTATTGAATATTAGCCATGTAGTTTGGGAAAATATATGAAACAGTATGTAACAATCACGAGCGGATAGCCACCAATATAATGAAATGACATGAAAATAAGTCGTCAATAAAAATTTGGAATTTGTACTACCTGAACTGCAATTTTTTTAATTGAAGATTCCTCAGAAAAAGGCTGCAGCATTGTCACTCCAGGGGGTAATTTTGTGTCGAACATTGTCTGTGCCAACTTTAACATTTCATGCTGTTCATTTTCACATTTGCTTAAGGTTTCTATGCCAAGTTCCCTGTAAAGAGAAAAAAATTAGTACAATGTGCACACAATATCAACCCCGAAATCACCTCATCAAAACTCTGGCATAAAAATGAAAAATTGTCATTTTTTTGAATTAGGCCCATGTTTCTTATATCCAAGTTGAGCACAACAATGTCACTCCATTCTATTCAATCTCAGCTATCGATACAACATTTAATGATCTAATTCACCTATTTTCTCTATTGTGATTTTGTCTCCATGAGCCTCACACTCACGTGCACTTGCACGCAGTTTGCAAGTCATGTCTCAGCCTTAGTTTCTCTTGCCTTAATAGCTTAGTTTGAACTAAGGCAGTATCAATGAAGTAATTACCTGTAGCTCTCTGATGCTCTAATAGGGTCACCGTCAGCAATAGCAAGAACAAGGTTAGCATAAGTATAACCAAGTAATTAATTAATTAGGAAGAGACTAGTACGTAGCTTTTTGTCCAACTAAGCAGTAAATTCAATATGTTGGTCATTTACCTCTGAGCCTTTACAGATTAGTATATTTCCTGGATGAGGATCAGCATGAAAGAAACCGGTCATCAGAATCATTTGCCCATATGCCAGCGCCAAACTTTGAAGGATTTTCCTGCATTTTAGAAGAATATAATCAATGACCTTCTCCATTTCTTATGAGAGAATAAAGTATTTAATTAAGTGAAAAGTAGTGAGAAAGTTTTCTAAGAGCTCGAACACAGAGAATCTTCATGAGCTATTAATAAATTGATTCCATAGACACCGGAGGGTCCTAAGAAAGCTACTCAATATGCAAATGTCAAATAAAGCAATTTATAAGTCTTATATATCACTCACCCAACGCATATTGCTTTGTCTGCAATGGTACTGAAATATTGGTAAACATCCCAACAGTAAGCATACATATTCAAATATCTGCCACTTCAATTGGGTTAAAGTCTTTTACATTCCCTTCTGGGTCAATTGTTTCAAAATAGTGAGCTGGTGGATAAGTAGGTGCAGCTGAGGTTGCAATGCATATGTCTGAGAGTAAAGCATCAAAGCATGGTTTTCTTTTCACCTAAGCACCCAAGAAAAGCAGATATTAGTCAACTATATATAATATATATAACCTTTTATTTTTTGCTATAAACAGGGGGAGAAATAACAAAGTAACAAACCTACCTCATAGCTGGAAAATATAGCTGGCTGGAGCTGTTTTATGTCAAATGTGGTAATGACAACATTAGTCAATGTCTGATGCAGTTTTTTAGAACCAAGTTTCTGCCCAACCAAGTCATGCAGATACTTCCCATCATATTTTGGCCCTGATGGGGCTTTGAGTGGGAGTGAAGATCAAACATCAACATAATTTCCCTCGCTTTAACCGATTCTCTGTGATTAATGTCTGTAAAAGTAAGGTGAAAAAGATGCAACTTTTTTATGGGATTGACAATTTTCGGCTTAGTTTTGGCTGAGAAAGAATTAGAGTGTTACTTATTAAGTCGAGTTATCAAATTTGCAGGATGCAACAGAGCACATAGGAGAAGTTTTGAAACGAGTTAAGAAGATCCAGCTGAAAAGAGCATACAAGATAGAGAACTGGTATGCTGCTTTGTCTTTGTGTTGGATTTTTATGTTTATTTTCTGCTGCTAAGTAGACTCTATAGTGTTCTAAATCTGTTTTGTAAATCCAGCTGAAAAGAGCATACAAGATAGAGAATTGAGGATCATAGACTGAGTTTCGGAAATTAGAAAATATCGGGCTTGAGGATCATAGACTGAGTTTCGATAATCTCCAATAGCAAGACACCAAAGCTATAGACATCAGAATTTTCAGAAAATATCCCGCTCGTGGCGTACTCGGGAGACATATAGTCACTGCACAAGCAATTCATTTGTATTAATAACTGAAAAAAAATGTCTTCTCTGTTTCTGGTCTTAATAACAGTGCCAACAATAAGAAAATAATGCCCTTACAGTGTTCCCACAACCTTGTGGTAACTATTTTAGGGTTTTACTTAGGGTTGGATTCAGTACAATTACCATACCAAAACTTCTGTACCAAACTTTTGGTTTGGCAAAATCTATTACCGTTGCCGTGCCAAACTTTCGGCACACCATATTTCGGTTGGTATAGTATGGTAATGGTAATTGGCACTTTGTTTTGGGCTACTTTTTTGGCCAAAATATGATTTTTTTTTTTTTTTTTTTTTCTTCAACCCATTTTAAGGGCAAGAATAATTTTTTTTTTTTTTGTGTGCCTATGTCTCATATATTGTAGAGAAAATACATCAATCATTCATCATTTACAATAGACACACATCTAATAAGTCAAATGATGCATCAAGATTCATGATGCAAATTAAGGTTACAATCAAAATAGAAGTTACAAACGAAATCAGATAGAAGTTATGTTTACAATATTCAAATAGAAGTGAAAATTTCAAACCAAATGAAAATTGGAAGGGATCTAAACTTCAAAAAATAAGATTCATTGATCGATTCTTCAAGTTTGAGATGTAGAAGCATTTGGAAGAAGCATTAAATTATAATATATATATATATATATATATATATATTTACATTTTTCGGTACTATATAATAATACCATCGGTAATGTTATCGAATACCAATACTATATCATAAAATTTCGAATATGAACTTGGATTTTCGAATATGAATTATCAAATATGACTTGTGGATTAACATTTGATAAATATCGGAGTAAGATCGAATCGAATGTTTGCATGATGTCAAAATCTGATTCATTGATAAGCCCACGTAAAATGAGTCAAAGGGCAGCTTTAATTGTAATTGTAACAGGACTCGTCTCTCTATGCTTCTGATACATGTGTGTCAGTCTTACTCTTCTAATAAGAGTTCGATGAGTGGATCCCAAAAAACAAGGAGTCGAATGGAGTCCTGAGTTCCTAACTCTCTTCTAATAAAGATAGTGGAGTTGTTCTTGGTGCCCTCAACCAAAATAAGCAGCCGCCTCTCCGCCTCGTACTTGGACGTCTCCCGCAGTCGCAGTCTGACGTCATGATGAAAGCCATGGGTAAAATTCTCTCCCCCTTCCCCTTCAGGGTAGAAGCACACAAGAATAATATCGATAACAATATTTCTCAGCTCCCAATAATTCGTCCTTATAATACTAGTTTGAGATCAATGGCAGTGGCATTTGCTCCTCCTAACCGTAAATGTCCACCACAGAGGCCACTGAAATTATGCTCAAATTTCTCTTCAAATGAGATTATTATTGAGGAGGAGGAGGAGGAGGAGGAGGATGTAACGGAATTGGAATCCGAATCGGGGTTGGAGTTGGAGAGTGTTAACTCTAACCCCTGCATTGATCTGTTGCGTTTTCTGCTGGATGTAAACGTGAATTCCTCCTACAGGCGGAGAGCCTCCGCCTCCTCTCACAGATGTCTAAACCAGCAACTTCTGCCGCTGGCCTGGTCCCACAGTCCCCTCACCACCCTCAAGCTCATTCGTTATCTCGGAGAAACCACCGACTATGAATTGTTCTACAGTGCCTTGCTATGGCTCCACCACCACCACCCCAAAACCTTAGCCTCCAACATCGAGCCCCTTGCCGGCAACTCCGGTCGCGATTTTGTCGAGATTATCTACCGCCTTGTTCTTCTACAAGTAATCAGCAGCCAACACTCAAATTCTGATGACGTCCGTTGTCGAATCAGAGACAAGACCATTGCCATTGCCAACAAGGCTGCCGAGATGTACCATCGCGACCCTGATTTTCAGTTTTTACACGACCGGGTTTCGGATTTTTTCGCAAACTACCTAAAGTCTGATATTGAAAAGTTGAAGAGCAAGAACAAGAGGATGAATGAGAACGAGGATGGTGATGATAATCATATCGAGTTTAGCTGGGCTGCGGCATGTCTCCCATACGCTGGCTACCGGGCTGCCACGCAGCTGTGTGAAAGCATTGCGAGGAAGCTTTTTCCGCGACAAGATGGATACCAAGGTCTTGAAGAGGTACGTCCGGAAAAAAAAAGTATTGAAGAGGAGGCCAATTACACGTCAAGACCAAGGAGGTTTTGCTGCCAGTGAGGAGGATGACATGTTATGACACTTTTCCTGGCAAGTGTACGATTAAACAGTATCTGGAGGACGTGAAAGCCGGCCGCCGCGAGATTAAGATTGATGATGAACCTACTTCGCTGCTGCTGCTTCCGCATAGGGTGATACACTATGTGGACAATCCCGATGTAGGGGACGTTGCTCAACTTCACTGGAAGGTAATGGTGGAGGACTTGTTCAACAAAGGCAAGTGGAAGAATTGCTTGGCTGTATGTAACGTCTCGAACCCCACGAGTCTGCGAGGTCAGGATGTGTCGGTGGCTTTTGGGTTACTGGTGTCTCAGCTGAGTGAACAGCCCTGGAAAGGAAAGGTCGTCCCTTTCGCTCGATATCCTGATCTGCGTCTGATACAAGGTGGAAATGATCTCAAGTCCCAGTGTGCCTTTCTGAGGGGCATGGACCACACTGAAACTTGTCCTTTCCACACGGTGCTTGATTTGATCCTCCAAGAGACTGTGAATGCCAATTTGAAGCCAGAGCAAATGATCAAGAAGGTGCTAGTTTTCACTCATTTTGGCTTTGAGATGTCTAATGCCGACGGTCACTGGCCAACTACTTACCGGGCAATACAGAGAAAGTTTGAGGAGAAAGGTTACGGGGATGCGGTGCCACACATAGTGTTCTGGCAGCTGTTTAACAAGGGCGCTTACGGCGACTGTGTCAAGCCTCCTTCAAGAATACCAGGGGTGACCATCCTCACCGGCTACTCGGACAATTTCATCAAGTTGTTCCTGGATACTGAGGGGGAAGTTGGCCCCAAGCATGCCCTGGAATCCGCCATCTGTGACAAAGAGTACTTAAATCTTGCTGTGGTGGACTGACTCAGTTGTCATGATCGTTCGTTAAGTTTATTTTAGTTTAAGTTTTGGTCCTTGTGGACACTTGCGCTTAATTTGTTTCTGCTTACTTATTAATGCCTACGTTCGACTGGATGTTCTTCATTTCACAAGCCTTATAGAACGTGTGAAGCACAACATTCTAATGCACGGCAAGTCTTCAGGACAGAGTATACTTTCAAATTTGGTATTAACTGTAGGCCTTCTCAAGTCATTTTGCTAGGGGAACAGATCCACTCTCTTCTATCATGGCTCCAAGGCCAAATCTCTCTCTTAATACTTTGTTTTGTGCAATTTATCCTGTTCAGAATAAGTTCCGCATTTATGCCTTTCATGAGATTTTAAACCACATTGGTTTTGGGATATGTCATTTGACCATCAACCATAAGTTCCTGGGTAGGATTGAGTTTCTGGACGAGCTGATGATTTTGCAGTTTAAATCGTCTTTTTTGAAGTCATTTAATGTCGTCTGTGATGAATGAATAGCAAGTCCCTTGTACGAGTGCGACGAGTCTAGATATTCTGTCCAAAAACTGCACTAAGAATACAACTTAGCTCGTGATAAAACCATGACCTCATGAATGCTTCTATTTTTTTTTTCATTGAAAGAAAAGATGTAGAGTACTTGAAGAATGTTCATGGGGTCATGGTTTCACCATTGAAGAATGTTCATTGAGTCGTGCTGTGATTGTTGGTGCAGCTTGCTGCCATTTGGAATGAAGCTTACGTCCTATCTAGGACAGTTTCACCATCCATTGAGCGGTTCTTCTTCTTCGCCGCAATTCAATGCTTGTGTTAGGACGTGGAAGAATGTTCATGGAATGAAGAAGACGGTTGAGCTTGAAATGAGCATGCAGTCCGAGATGCAAGTGGGCCATAAACACCAGATTTAACATTTAGAACACCGGCTTTCTCCTCGTCACCAACGCTGCATCTAGCACATATGCGGCTGCAGGTTTGAAGATTTATGTTCCTATTAAACCGCATTGTATTTGTAGCATGTTTTAACTGTACAAAATAGGTATTTTGATTACTGAACCAGCCAGGAGTTTCACATATTGGAAATGAGAGAGTGAGCGAGGGAGAAAGTCAGAGAGTTATCAATCGCCTTAACATTTTTATTTTTATTTTTTGAGTGGAGCGATAGCATTAATAAGTTGAATGTTAGATTAAGCTGATTAGCTATCGACGGAGTTTAAAACTCACGCCATCATGTAAAGGCACAACACATTTTTATCACTGTGGTAAAGGGCAGCAAGTATTGTTCATCTTTAATGACGTCAACAATCTGGAATTTTGGATGGTTGCCTAGTTGGAATATTTGAAGGCAAATTAAGACTGGGCTGGGAAGAAGGTGGGTGGAAGTCACCCAATTACCAAATTTTTTTCAGATATTTATTTCGCTGGACTACCAATCCTTATGTATGGGGCTTTTTTTTGTTTGTTGGGCTAAATGTCATAATGATGAAGTAATATTTCCTTAGTTAATTCATACCTGAAATTTAGACTTTGAAAGTTCTTTTAATACTCGAAAATAAACATTTAAACATTTTCATTCGATTCTAGTGTCTTTGAATATATGTTTAGACTTGACATAGTATGAATAGAAAGACCAACACTTTTCCCTTACTATTAAGGACACCCAACATTTTCGTTCGATTCTAGTGTATTCATCTTCATTTGTAAGTGAGAGGTCTTAGATTTAATTCTTACCAAAAATAAATTTGAACCACATTATTATGGTAGCTTAGTCTAAGACTTAACCCAACCCAAAAATATGTTGTCATATTAAAAAAAAAAAAAATATATATATATATATATATATATATATATATATATATATATGAATTGCTTAAGGGAGGGATTCCCATTTTTTTGAAAAAATGGGAACACGCTCCCCACCGTTGGATTTAATTTTAATGAAATTGTGTGGTTGAGATTGTGTGGCTTGTGTTTTAATCTTAACCACACAATTTCATTGAAAAAATGGGGATCCATCTCCTTAAGTGTCACATGCCAACCCGGGGCGGACCACTTCCCGGGCCCGCTCCACCACCGTAGCACGATATTGTCCGCTTTGGGCCCCAACCACGCCCTCACGGTTTTGTTTCTAGAAACTCACGAGCAACTTCACAGTGGGTCACCCATCCTGGGAGTGCTCTGGCCCCCTTCTCGCTTAACTTCGAAGTTCCTACAGAACCCGAAGCCAATGAGCTCCCAAAAAACCTCGTGCTAGGTAGGGATGGGAATATACATTTAAGGATTACTCCCCTGGGCGATGTGGGATGTCACATTAAGCTTCATGTATATATATATATATGAAGCCTTTAAGGGAAGGGATCCCCATTTTTCCAAAAAAATGAGGACACCCTCTTAACCGTTGGATTTGACTTTAACGAAATTATGTGGCTTATATTTTAATCTCAACCACACAATTTCATTAAAGTAAATCCAACGATCAAGAGAGTGTCCTCATTAAAAACAAAAGGAATCCCTTCCCTTAAGGGGGGGTGTGTGTGTGTATAAATTATATACATGGGACCCAGTACCTAGTAATCTCGAGTGTAAATCTCGGGTATTGAAATAACCCCCTTTTTCATCACACATGGGTAGCATTAAAAGTACTATGTCATCACAATGAACCCAAAGAAATGGGCAAAAGAAAAAAGGTGTTTTCAGAGTTTTTGTAATCAAATTCCCTATATTTGATAGTTTCTAATCTCAAAATATTTAATTAAATTCACTCTTGGTACTTCCAAAATTTTGTTTTACTAAAAATATATGGTTTTCAATAATCTTAAAAGAACCTTGGGATTGCATCCATCCAATGATCCATTCAAGTAAGAAATGGAATGGAGAGAAAAGCTCTGACACCTCATGTTTCAGGGCAATGTTTGATAATGTTAATATAAAAATTAACGTTAACTTATGAGGTGACAGAAAGTTAATAAAGTGTCTCACTTTAAAAAAAAAATCCCTTTAACATTCCTCATGAAAATGAAATGGATCCAACCAGAGAACGTTGGTGTGTTGCATATGTTTGGTTGGAGAAATGCCGATCTTGCGCGATTTCAAAGCCTCGTAAGGCCCAAAGTAAATAATGGGGATATTTTATGATGAGACCATTTCAAGACTATTCGTCAATCTCCATTGGGATGGGAAAAACAATCGAAATCAATGTGGGGCTGCAAAAGTTTTTGAGAGGCCCCAAAATTGTGCTGGTGGCGGCAGAAAGTGTGGGATATGCTGCCCATTCAAATCAAGCCTTGAGAGTATCTCTAATCCTCCTATATTTTATACATAAGTTTTAAATAAAATTAACAAAAAGTTTTACTCTAACCATACATGATAATTTAGAGAGTCACAATGACAATGAACCAGTAATAAATTACAAAAAATCACTATGAGTTGTTTTATTTAATTACTAGGTGCGGAATCCGTATATAATATATGTATTAAATATGAAAATAACTTGTTTTAAACGTGAAAAATACATGATTACGTGTGTAATATATGTATTGTGTGTTGAAGTTTCAAAAATGTACAATTGAACGAATCATTAATACGTGTACAAAAAATAAAAAGTTTTTTTTTAAATACATACATACATGGATGATATGCAAATTTATTAACTATACTAGAAACCAACAATAATGTGAACGTGAGTTGATATTATCTACTATCCAAGGGCCCAGATTTGGTGTTAGCATTTGTTACTACCTCACGAGTTCTTTCTTGGTTGCACTCTTTGATGTAATAAAGTTTCAGCAGGCAAAGTAAAGGCTGCAACATTTGCCCTAACTAGCAACTGCTAGCTGCTTTGGGTGGTCCTTTAATCTGCACTCAGCTTTTTCCCGAGATGCAAAGCCAAACAATTATCTTCATATGTTCATCTTAATCATTTAATCTCTCCTCCTAGCTAATTAACCCATATGTGTTGGGGCTGTGTGGATGGATACTAGCCGTGTATGTTTATACTAGTTTATTGGCGCACACAATATTTTTTTTAGAAAACTTTATTTTAATCCTTGACAAAGATTACTTTTTGATTAAAACCATGAGTAAGATCAAAATCTAACTTTGATCCTTTGATACATTAATAACCTCATTTATTAATTATATTTTGATTTTTTAATTATTTATCTTTTTCTTTCTAATTTTTAATGTATTGATTTTATTTCATTATAATTTTTATTTTCATTTCATTCATTGTAATATATTTTTGTTGTGAACATTTAGATAAACTAATTTCTTTATACAATATATTTCGATGTACTGTAACTTCTTCATTTAAGTATATTAAATTCATTATAATACATTTAGGTACACACATTTTAGTACTAACATTTCGGTGCACACATTTTGACACACACATTTCGGTGCATACATTTAGGTACATACATTTCGGTGCATACATTTCGGTACTAACATTTCGGTGCATACATTTCGGTACACACATTTAGGTACATTAATTTAATATTAATACATTTCAGTGCATATATTTAGATACATACATTTCAGTGCATATATTTAGATACATACATTTCGGTGCATATATTTAGGTACACACATTTTGGTGCATACATTTCAGTACACACATTTAGGTACATTAATTTAATATTAATACATTTCGGTGCATATATTTAGGTACATATATTTCGGTACTAAAATTTAAATATATTAGTTCAATATAATATATTTCGGTACACACATTTCGGTACTAACATTTAGGTACATTAATTGAGTCTTTCAAATTTGAAGAATGTTAAATAAAATTAATAAATTAAAAAACTCTTTTCTAGTAAAAAAAAAATTAAAATTTGTATATTAATAAATTTAAATATTTAATGGGAGATATTAAATAAAATGCACATTAATTATTTTGAATTAAGGACACATTAGGGACTAAAAATCAATATTCAATCTAACACTAGGTTTTATTTTTAAATTTTAATCTTCTTGAAGGATTAAAGTTCAAAAACCCCTTCTTCTTTTTTTACCATTATATACAAATTTTAATACTACAACATATTTATAACAAGAGGTGCGGAATTTGGATTAAGATAGACTATGGTTCGCCCAAACTAATTTGATATCAAGCTCGTTATTCACAAGAGTCGAATCAATAACTTTCCACTTACATGTGAAGATGAACATTGGACAGTAGTATTAAGTGACTACCCTCATTATATTTAATTGTTTTTTTATGAAATTAAATTAAGTAGAAACAAGTTTAGGTATTTTGTATGTTTTCACCAAATTAAAGTTTTGTGTTAATATGCATTGATAAATATAAAAGGGTAATTAGATAAAATGATCCATTTTTGACATTCAGTTATTGAAATCATCAAAATCAAATATCGACGACATACAACCACCACAAGGTGGCCTAGTGGATAGGGATGATGAATATAAAATCGTATTCACGGCAAGTTTTGGGTTTGATTCCTATCATTGGTACATTGCACGATGGTGGTCATGAGGAGACCAAAATGCTTATGTTAGTCTTTTCGGCCCCCATAAGGGTGGACTGCAGTGGCGAAGCCACCGATTGGTCCTTTTTTTTCTTTTTTTTTTTGAATGAGAAAAATATACATATATAGGAATCCTTTAACAAAAGGGATCCCCATTTTTCTAAAAAAATTGAGACACCCTCTTGTCCGTTGAATTTGACTTTAATTAAATTGTGTGGTTGAGATTGTGTAGTCTGTGTTTTAATCTCAACCACATAATTTCATTAAAGCCAATCAAACGGTCAATAGGGTGTCCTCATTTTTTTTTTAAATGAGAATCTCTCTTGTTAAAGGGCTTGTACATCGATGACATATCGATCATATATCAATAATACAATGATGATATAACAATAACATACTAAAAATAGATCATTTTAGCAACCAAATATCAAAAGTGAATCGTTTCAGTCAAACGGCCAATATAAAATGAAGAATTATTTGAATATTAATTTCAGAGTAGACTCTGATCAATATGATTTTTTTTAAATTTACGAAGAGAGTTTCACATTTTAGATAGCCTACTTGTATTTTCTACTGCTTTATTACTGGACTAATCCATATAATTCAAATATGGTTCGTAGTATGCCAAGTTGGGGAATTATATTTCTTGGACCATTATTCTCTATTAAATCTCTCTGTTACATATATACTCATCTTTTGCCTTGATCTTGTCTTTTTTATTTTAATAATATTGCTATATTATTATTATTATTATTATTATTATTATTATTATTATTATTATTATTATTCTCTCTCAACCAGAAAAGCCATATAAACATTGAGCATGTCCCTTCTTCAATTTGTATTCAGGTAGTGCATTTCTTTCGCTTTAAGTAAAGATGATTCAAATTAAAGCAGAACCTTAAAAGCATCAAATTGCCTCATATACAGAAAATTTGAAGCATAATTTGGAAAAAAGTTCAGGGGGACCACTCGTTAAGGTTTAAAAAGTGTTAATGCGGATTAGTATTCATCCCCAGAAGTTTATCCTCAGTATCAACTCCAAATAATCAGATCGTAGGATTGGAACAGACTTGCAATTCTATTCGCAGCAGCAGAATATAAAATCAACTAGCAACTCACAGTAAACAACGATTTATAATTTAACGAGACAAAACTCATCATTGAAAATATTTCCAGGCACTTTGCCAGGCAAAAAACAATCCACTATAAGTCAAACAAATACAAAAGAGACTTGATAAAAATTCAATGGTTACGAGACATGCATACTAGAAGGCAGCTTCAACATTGATGCCCTTACTACTTCAGTACTTAGCAAACTTGTTTTCTTCGAACGGATGTGGCACGACATTGGTCGCAGTCATCAATCACTCCAACACAAACCTTGCACAAAACTTTTTCCTCAAAGGCATATGAGATCTGTGGTCATGCAATATCGATGATATGAATATGATTTAACACAATAAATCAATTACGAGAATCTCAAAGAACATTCTCATATTGATATTAGAATTAAAGCACAAAGAAGACTGAATGATTTTTCAATTTTTCTCTAAAGAGAACTCTCTGTTTCCACACAAACATGCAGCAACCCTAACGAGCACGCGCACATATACATATATAAATATGTTACCTCACATTTTAACCTAGCATGTGGCTACAATACTAATGTGCTGAACGAACGTCATCAATAAAGCATTGTCAGATAAACACACTACAATACAACAATTTAGGCTATCTCCAACCGAAGGGTCTAGAGGGTCAAAGGACCAAAAATAGCTCGGAAATCGTTTTCAACCGAAGGCTAGGCCAAAGGGCTCCTGGGCCCCACTGGACAAAAAAGGGCCAAAGGGCCAACCGGCTGGCCCAACCTAGCCAGCGAACTAGTCTCTGGCCAGGCCAAATTTTTCATTATTCCTGTCGGTTATATCCGACATCATTGTAATCCTTAGTGTCGGTTATATCCGACATCATTATTCCCCTTTTTTCCCATAAATACCTAAGCCATTTCTACACCATTTCTCACATAATTTTCACAATTCCATACTATCTCACTTCATTTTATTTCAATTCTTCACATTCTATTTTCTTACCCCTTCCAATAATCTTTCCTTCAATTTTTTCAATGATTTTCAAATGGCCTCATCTGCAATGAGAGGTAGGGCTTGGACCCAAAAAGAAGATGAAGCTCTTTGCAGAGCTTATAGATAGGTTTCGGAAGATAGTATGAGGGGGATTTCTCAAACAAGTTAAGGTGTTTGGACTTGTGTGTCCAAAAAATAGTAGGAGTTCTACGAAGGCACCACTCCACCGAATACCTGAAACCACGAGAGTTGTTCTTCAAGATGGAAGAAACATCTTCATCCAAGTTTGAATAAATGACATCAAGCACGGTTAGCAGCCGCAACTAGACATGAAAGTGGCACCAATTATTACAATGAAGTAAGTGTTTTCACAATTTATTTTAAATATTTAATTATATTACATTTAATTTCATAAATTAATTTTCTCGAATTTTTGTAATTATATTTAATTATATTACATTCTTTCATAAATTAATTTACTTTCATATTTGTAATTATATTTTCTAGGTACGCCAAACGGAGGAATTGTATATGTATGGCAGCTCAAAACCTTTTTAGCATCACAGTTGTTGGGAATTTTGTAAAGGGTAGGTGTTATTTGAAGATCCACCTCAACATAGAGAAGGTCTTACACTGGTGTTCGGAACTGCATCCTCAAATGTAGATGAGGATGAAGATGGATCTCCTACCATTCAAGAAACAAGGATACAAAATTTGTCTTCAGGTGAAGGTTCCATACCTAGGGCTATGGGACAAAACAAGGCCCGAAGGTTGAAGCAAAAGGGCAAGGCAAAGGATGATTACGCCGCTCAACAGGAAGTGGCGACGTCATTGCGATTAATGGCGGAGCAAAATGTCATTGCCGCGAAAGAAAGGAAGCATATGCATGAAGAATGGGCCAAACAAATACAAGAAGAGATGGACGATAGGAATCTAGAAATGAACACTACTAATTACACTCCAATGAGTAAGGCCTATTTTGATAGAAAAAAAAAAGGAAATTATGGCCCGACGACAGTTGTTTACCTCCGACTATACTCCTATAATAGCAGATGATGAAGATGATAGTGTGGAAATTTTCAGGTCGACGGGCCGAGGGCCCACTCCAACAACACCGATACTGTCCCCACTTAACTACCTGCACAATCCTCAGGTGTGGGGTTTTATCACAAAAGGTCTCAGTGTTAGTTAGAGATGGGTAAATCTATTTAAAGCACTCTTCTTTTCTCCCTCTGTCCGATGTGGGACAATTGGGATTCCAACACTCCCCTGCACGTGAGACCCCATTTTATGGGTCACACGTGGAAATCCACATCGGCAACCACGTGGAGCCATTGGGGACTCACCCATCACGCGGGGCCATTGGGGACCCACCCAAACACGTGGCATATTTGGCCTACGTGGAGCCATGTCGGGACTCACCCATCACGCAGGGCCAAACGGGGACCCACCCAATCACGTGGCAGTACGGGCCCGCCTCCTGGCTCTGATACCATGTGGAAATTTTCAGGTCGACGGGCCGAGGGCCCACTCCAACAACACCGATACTGTCCCCACTTAACTACCTGCACAATCCTCAGGTGTGGGGTTTTATCACAAAAGGCCTCAGTGTTAGTTAGAGATGGGTAAATCTATTTAAAGCACTCTTCTTTTCTCCCTCTGTCCGATGTGGGACAATTGGGATTCCAACAGATAGGAATATGGAAAGAAACACTATGGATTACACTCCAATGAGTAAGGCCTATTTTGATAAGAAAAAAAAAATTATGGCCCGACGACAATTGTTTAACTTCGACTATACTTCTACAATGGTGGATGATAAAGATGATGATGATGATTATAAACTTTAAATTTAAGTTGTTGTAGTTTTTTATTTAAGTTGTTGTAGTTTTTAAATTTAAATAATAAATTATGTTTGGCCTTATGGCCCTTTGGCTATCGGTTGAAGATGGTTTTTTGTCACATGACTATGTTTAGCCTATGGCCGTCTGGCCTTTCGATTGGAGATAGTAAAAAATATGGTTATGCACTGTTTATTAAAATATTAATTTCTTGGTTTTAGCCCTCTGGCCCTTTTTCGGTTGGAGATGACTTTAGAAGCTACAGCCCTTAGTGTTCAACAATATTATTTAATCAACAATTAAACTTGAACATATAATAGATCTAATCTAAACGAATGCATATATGACAAACTTAATTGAACCGATGTCCTTGATTTTTGCTTGACGTTCTTGAGATCAAAAGCTTGAAACCTTTAAAATCAACAATTACATATAAAATCGATACTAGTCTGAAAAAAAATACAAACACATATGGTTTTGTTTAGAATTACCGATTTTTTGCACCAACAACCTCGATCACTAAAACCACAAAGTAATCCTTTGCATGCAAATGGTCCCATATGCATGGCAAGAAGCCGACCATGCCGAGTAGGTTTTGTGGTTTTGTCAAATCAACTCTGCAATTTTGGCTTCTTGTCCGCAAAGCAAGCCTTTGGAAGCCTCCTATATTATACTTCTCACATCATGAATAATTCCTCTTTTGTAGTAGTTTACCACTTACTTTACTTTAATCAATCTCACATTCATAATTTGCAACGCGAACCAAACACCAAACAGCAAATAGGCGGCTTTCAAGGTGGTTATCAATTGTCATCATGTAATTATGGCCTTATAGACTTATAGTATCATAAGTTGTAGGCTCTTCCAAATCCACCACATAAAATAATGTACACCTTGTTGCTTTCGGGATTAAAAACTAAAGTAAATAAGTGATCACATAAATTACTATTTGGTATAAGATTTTTTTCTTTGATTTAAAATCAGAAAGAAAGAAAAAACATTCATAATTTCTATTTAAGACTTTTTTCTTTTGAATTGTTGGTTGGACTAAGATTTGGTGGTGTGGTTATATATGTGATCATGTCTTATTTCACTCCATTTTGTTACAAAGAAAAAAAATTATACACACTTATTATGCCAAAAGAACATACTTTATAAAATGGTGTGCTGTATCATGAAGGCTGTCATGTAGCCCCAGCATGGAAAAATTGCCCAATCATGGCGGCTGCCACCATGATTAGTTAACAAAAGAACAAAATTAGGGTTAGGGTTTAGGAATATGTGTAAAACATGAGGTGATATATTTTGTTTGTACCATACTTTATCTATTCTGAAACTATCGAATACTTGTTATTTTTATACCTTTAAAGACTTATTGAAGGGTTCATGTTAAGACACCATTGACGAAGCACATGAGCTCCTCCTTAATCAAAAGACCAAACACAAAGTGACACGTGTCAACACAAAGAATAAAGCTCCTAGAGTCTCATATTAACTGCAAATGAAAACAAAGGACTATCCTCAACTATAAAAAGAGATCATTCTCCCACAATTAATTTCTAATGCTATTATTCTACTTAATTCATTATTAGAATTCACTAATGATGATTATACTTAAACCTTTATATCATGCAAACTCTATAATAATTATTAATGAGAACTTCTCTATCCTTGTGGACGTAGCCCAACTTAAGGTGAACAACATACATCTTGTGTTTGCTTCTCTATCTCAATCTCTTTACATAACCAAAACAACCTTGTGAATGTCACACCTTGACACTTTGTGTTATTTCAAAGTGAACCAATTTTTGCATCAATGTATCTATAGGGTTAGGGTTTAGGAATATGTGTAAAATTAGGGTTAGGGTTGTCGAATCGGGGTTAGCCGAAGCATATCGTTTTGATTAATGAAAGTATTATTCATTCTACAAAAATATAAAAAATATATAAAAAAATTATCTTCTTACTCTTTGAATTTGATTCCTAATTTTGTAAGAGTTTTGTGCATTTTCATCTCGATTAAACTCTTTGGGATTGATCGATAATCAAAAAATAAAGTACATGTGCTGGAAATTTATGCATTCTTTTATGGTAAATTACATTTTACCCCCTCAGGTTTGGGGTCAATTTCAATTTCTTACAACATCTTTAAAACATTTCACTTTCATACCTCACCTACTATTTTATTTCAACATAGTACCTCAGTTACATTTTTCATCCATTAATCCGTTAAGAGCTGACATGGCTACCACATTTGTACCACATGCCTGCCACCTATGTGCCACGTGGCAAAAATAATAATAATTAAAAAAAAACCTAAATCTTCTCAACCAAAAAAAAAAACAACTGAAACACTCAGAGCCGACCCCAAATTCACCGCAACCTTTCCCCACCCCTCTTCTCCCTCCCTCCCGAGCCTCCTAACCACCTCCCTCTTCTCCACTATCTTCACCTAATCCCTCGTTATCGTGTCCACATCCCAACGCGATTTTGTTAATCGAGCCTGAGAGTTGGCTATAGTTGGAAAGATCCGGCCAGGTTGAAAACCAGGTCAGATTGCTGGCAATCAGAGCAAGGGTCGCATTGGAGCCAATTGACGTTGCTGCCGGTGTCGAGCACCATGTAGAACAACTTCGCTGGAGTCCCGACGCCGATCCGGGAGAAGTACTCGTCGATACCTTGGCTAACGCCGGAGACGACGAGGGTGGAGAGGTCCTGGGGTTGGATCTCGGCATGCATGGGCTCGAGATCCCCTCTTTTTATCTCCTAGAGTTCCATCTAGAGCTTGGTGTGAAGCGAGTTCACTTGGGCCGAGTCGCGGGCGAGTCTGGTGAGGGTGAGAGATTTGTAGTCCTTATGCTGGGAATTGAAGAGGGAGTCGCGGGGGTGGAGCTAGAGGGAGAAAGCAGAGGAGTTGAGGGGTTGGGATTCCAGCGGTTAGAGGGACTCCGGGTCGAAGGAGGGGAGGTGAAGAGAGTGGAGGAGAGGGAGGTGGTTGGGAGGCTCGAAAGGGATGGGTTGAGGGGAAGTTAGGGTGGGTTCTGCGTTTTTTAGATTTTTTTTTTTTTTTTTGAGAAGATTCAGGTTTAAAAAAATTTAAATTTTTTTGCCACGTGGTACAAATGTGGCAGCCATGTTAGCTCTTGACAGATCAATGAATGGAAAATGTAACGGAGGTACTATATTGAAATAAAATAGTAGGTGAGGTATGAAAGTGAAATGTTTTAAAGATGTTATAAAGAATTGAAATCGACCTCAAACATGAGGAGGTAAAATGTAATTTACCCTTCTTTTATATGTCCTCCAACAAAATTAAGCTCATCCTGGTTGCCAACACTACTTCATGCTTAGATATTAGAAGTTGTATGCTATTTTCTATTGTTGTTTGCTGATCATTTCAATTAGGTTAACTTAATAACTGATTTATGAATAAAAATTTGGCGATTTCTTTCCGACCACATGGTCACAAATGTTGGTTGGACAGATGAGAATTTTGGTAAAGTTAATATATTGTTGTTGTACATATTACTATTTTGGTAAAGCCATGTGGCCTTTCTTGTCATTTGATTATTTGTTGGGTTTCTTCTTATCAATTTTTATAAATTTGTCCAAGATATTTATAAAATTGAACGTTTTAACTTATTCAAAGTTAGCAAATAAATCTGCACAGGGAAGTCATATGTTTGTATTTCACATGGTACGTCTAGTATTCGATTTTTGTCCTAATGAATTACACAACGGTGACCCTAGGAGGCTAAAATGATTATGTAATTCTTTCCGATTTTCAAAAAGAGTGTACTGTAGTGATGAATTCACTAGTTGACCCCTTTTTTAAAGAAAAGAAGCTACACCATATATTAATTTGTTGCAAAAACCACAACAAGAACTCATATAAAATGAATTAAATGAGAATCTTGAGCACGTAACCATGTGCGATTTGAAAAAAATAATAATATTTTACAACTTTTTACCAACAAGATTACCAAACTTAGAATTTTGTTATGCATCTTTTCATTTCTCTTGTTCTCTCTTTTTCTTCTTTGCTAGTCAACCATAAGGAAAGAAGAGCTGGGAGAAAAATCAGAATGCAAAATAATCACCTTGGTGGAACATGCGTCCAATAGGCAATAACTATGTATATACTTACCATATACTCTCCCTCCTCTTTTTTTTCTTGAAGAACAAATGTAAGAGAGCTGAGTCAAAACCTGAATCAAAGAAAAGATTAAAGATCATCACTTCACAAACAAATGTATTATTTGCGTCATTCAAATTTTACTGAATTTTAAGAAAAGATTTTGAAGTTTCTACGTTGACATGCTGAAAATACAATTAGAAGATACCATGCAATGAGCGTTTTCCACAATCTTTTAGGTTGAGATGTTTAGGCAACGTTACGCTCTCTAAAATTGAATAAATGGCAAAAGAATTTAAGGACAAAAATAAGAGAAGTGTAGAATAGGAAAATGAGAGTGTGAAAATCTGTACTCATATCTTAAAATGAGTTTTTAGTAAAAAAAAAAATATATATATATATATATATATATTATTAGCACTTTAAAGTCATTATGCACTCTTCATAAATGTATTTTTATTTTTAAATACAAAAAATTTAGATAGCATAATAAAAATTTTGAAGCGTCGATAATATCGTTTTTGTAATTGAAATTAACTAAAGAAAAACGTGCTTTATTGTGGGGTCCACCATCGTGATCACTGCAGACATGAAGAATCAAACATGGCAGTTCACCTACCAAATCAAAAGGAGGGGCTCTCATATCCCAACAAAGTCCGCCAGTTTTTGGGGTTCTTAGGCCATTTTATCGTGGCTTCTCAAACTAAAGAAAATTAAATTCACTGCTATAATTACTTTCTGTAATCCTCAATTAATTGAAGTAGTAGTTATAATGTATCTGTGAAACGTCATTTCCTGGATTTCTGATAAGCTCATCTACGTGACCCCAAAATCAAATCACGATCGCTCAACGAGTTTTGTCCTTTTTGTCAATTTCCTGTGTTCCCTTGTCTCTCAAGTTATCGACAACCAATCAAGCATTTCATTTTATACCACTCAATACCAACTACTTATTTGTCTCGCTATTTACCTCTGCTTCGGTTAGAAGAAATTTCTAATTTACACTCTCAAAAAGTCTTTCGTTTCTAATGTTATTTGATTCTTAAATTATATTTGTTGAAAGAGAAATGTTAAGGATGCTCTCTCAAAAGCGAAACTCTACATAAACTATTTGTCACTTCATATTTTTGGCACAATGAGTTATAATATGGACACGAAAATTAAAGTTAAACTGTGAGATGATAGAGAATTCATGGAGAGTCCCAATTTGAGAGTCTCTTTAACATTTCTCTTGTTGCAATTACTCAAGAAAATTGTGGTTAGCCACGGCTCGTGAATTAGGGGTGGACAAGAAACAAGTCGTAGTCTAATTAATATGACGAGTTTGATTCTATTTTATCATTAAAAATGAGTAATTCCAAACTGAAATAAATCAAGTCGTAATTAGTAGTGTTGTCAACAAAGCAAAAAACTTGCAAGTTGTGACAACCCGTACCGGGATTTTTAATTCGACGTTGTGAAATGACAATTCTGCCCTCACGGGAATCTTGTACGTCTGTGTATGTTGGTGTGAAGACCAATTATTTGTGGTCCTTAATAATTGGAACCAATGGGATTTTCATATCCTTTATTTGTAATAGGTGACTTTGGTCTACACAAACCCATCATCTCTCACCCGTGACATCCCTCAGATACCATCCATTTATTTCTCTCTCAGTCACTTCCTCTCTCTTCTCTTTCGAACTACCACTCTCTCTCTTCTCTTCGGTACGGACGACCACCAAAGAACATCAAAACTTCACAGATCGTAGACCCCAAGACCATATTCATACTCCTGAGGTCCTTGCGAACGCAGTGGTGCCATTTTCAGGTAAGAACTATGTCGTTTTCACGTTGAAACCTCGAGCACCGATTTTGGCACTGTTCATGAACTTTTTGTTGGTTGATTTTTAGGACAATCTAAGCTCACATGGAGCTTTGTTAGGATCTCTAGAGGCTCGGAGATGTTCGTTGGAAGTGTTTTGACGTCGGGATCGTGTGGTACGAAGGTGGTCGGTTTTTGTGATTTTCCCGACGAGAACTCAGAGGCTTTTTGAAGGTATAATCCTCTTCCCCTCGTAATTTAGAGCATGTAGGAAGAAAATGTGTTAAAATGGTGTAGAAACGAGGGAGAAAAACCGAGTTGCAGGTTTCTCGGCGCTGGCGAGATTTTTCGGCGAGCTGGAGGTAGAAGACGACGCGTGCCAGGCACGTGCCGCGCGTGGGCCCGAGAAAAATTATTTTAAAAATATGTTGACGTCGAGTAGGTCGCGTTGGTATATTTGTATGCCAAAATTGAGTTATGTATGAGAAGTTACGTAGTTGCGTATATGTGCTTAAATAACGTATTTTTAGTAATTTCTCATATAGGTGAGACTTATTCCGAGGACGAGTGTAGCCAGGCTAGACGTGGGGGCTACGACCCGGCGACCTATCAGTGAGTGGGCAGCTATTTTTCCGTATAACCTATATATATATATATATATATATATATATAATGATTTTCCCAGAATCAGCTTTTAAATGAAAAGTACGTTTTTATCGCCATGCATATAACTTAATATTGATGCATGAGTATTCATATATACATTTCATGCATATGTTGGTGCCGAGGACGCCATGTAAGTACCAGGTAGGTGCATGCATTGTTGAGAAAGAACAGACGATATATGACGAGATATGATGTGATATGTTAGCTCATAAACCTGCACATATTGTTAGTGCTCACGCCCAGAGTTAGGGGCACAGTCTTTCACGTGTCATTCACCTCCCACATCGCATGCTCGCCTTGGATCCAAGTTAAGTGCACAGTCTTGTCGTATAGACCACCTTTGAGTGGGTTCGACTTGTAGGTGACTCGCATTCATTCGCACAATCTTCACGTGATTGTAGCACTAGAGCATTTTTATATTGATACAGTGATGTGATGATGACCTCATGAGGATATTGATGTATGTGCAGTGTATATATATGATGAGATTGAGATATTATGAGCTATATGTACAGCCAAGGGCTGAGTTGATATTTGGTAACGATATGGTTATTGAAATGCATCGCATGGCATGGCTTATGAGATTCAGATTGGCATTGAAACGCATTGCATGGCATATTATGAGATACATTTGATAATGTTTTATGCTGAGAAAGGTTGAGATATATATGTACGTATTATTTTCTGGGAAACTATACAGGTTTTACGGTAAGGGGCTATACTTTGAGAAAAGAATGATTTTGAAAAGATTTGTTTTGCTGGCCCACTTAATTTTGTTTTTCGCCCCTCCAGGTTCTAGATAGCTAGAGTACCCGTGGTGGCTAGCGAGGACCATTCGGCAGTTCTGACAGACTCATTATTATGTAGGACACCCGTTGGTGTATTCGAACTTATTTATTCATGCTTGACTGCACTTTGACTTAGTACGCTCTGGTTCTGTATAAGTACTATATTATCACTTTAGCACACTATCTTATCTAGGTTGCTAGTGGTTTGGTTTTAATTAGTTCGTACTTCGTTAATGATTCTTGCTTCCGCACTGTGCACTTGGCTACGTCACACTCGCGTGACAGCCAACACGCCCTACTTTCGGGTCCGGGTGTGTCACAAGTGGCCATTTATCACAGCGGTGGAAATGAGTTGAACTATACATTATGCCGTGGGTTCGAACCCGTCGGTGGCTAATCTAACAAAATTTATCGTTTGACCCAAAAAAAAAAACAAAAAACTTTTGAAGACAATAGTCAAATAGCTAAATCGTTGTCATTTGTTGATTTTAGTCAAATTGCCCTTACATTACATGGTTTAGTTTTGATTTTAAAAAAGAGAGAACAAAAAATGGTAAGGTATTTAATTTAAACTCAAAGAACCACCACTAACTAGACTTTTTGGTTCTAGTTGTAGTTGCCTCCACTTGGTTAGACGAGTTCTTCAGTATGCTACCATTGTAGTAAGTACTGCAACTTTGCTATGGGTAGCTAAAATCGTATAACAGTTGCTAATCACCATGCACTCATGCAACAACTTTTTACTCTCCCTGTTTTCATATCGTGGAAGGTAGAGATATACGAGTCAGTGGTGAAATATTTCCAAACCAACACCTTGTTCCACTCTCGTTCTTCTTATCTCTTAGTTTACTTTAAAAAAAAAATCATAGTTACATTATATGTATGTAAGGAGTCATTTCTCCTTCAATGACAATGTGACATTAATTTATAAACTTTATAAACGAAACCATTCTTTCTTCTTACCATCATTTATTGGTGACGATGTGACACCAATTTATCATACAAACGTATAATTGAAACTGTTAATTTCCCTATAATCATCTAATGATAGCCTCAAGAAATTTTTATAGCATTTGAAGATTTAAAGACAGTTTAATCATGCATGTGAATCAAGCATATTTAGTGTTCATCACGAGGATGCACTTGTCAGCATAAACATTGATATGTTCGACATGTACAGATGGCTAAACAGCCTCCAAATTAACGAATTTTTCTAAGTATGACATTTAGACAAGGATAAATATAATGAATGATTTTGATTACTAATATGGTGAGTAGCGAAGTAAAGTTTTTTGAAAGAAGTTGAGATTCTATTATAAAATTAATTGACAATATAGGAGTAGCCCAACTACTAGTAAGCAAATGCAATGTCTCTTGTTTCCCCGATATTGAAAATTCATATGAACTCAACATACCTCATTGCTCTTGAAAATTTTCAAGTCTAACATGTGAACAAAAACAAATTGGGTGATCTGAAATATGCTGCCATTCACATGTGGGACAACCTGCTCTGATATCATGCATGAAGTTGAGATTCCACCACAAAATTAATTGAAAAAAATGAGAAGTAAGCACATATAAAAGTTATTATTTCCCTAATGTGGCATTTATATCGCACTAGTTTTATTAATGCTCAAAACTTAAAGGTCAACGAAGGACTAGCATGACCAAGCCTTGGTGAGTTTTAAGGATAAAACTGATGTGAAAACAACAAAATTTAAATGGTTCCCCTGTAAAAATGGGATACATCCACTAGAAAATGAGTAACATGATGTATATTTGTTGTGAATAACAATAACTCTCAAGATAAAGTAATCCAATTTTAAAAGGAACTCGTATCCTTTATATAGCCCATGAGTGAGCCCAAATAGTCCTTACCCTTTAAATGAGCTATACTAGTAGACTTGGCTTGTAGGCTACTCCTCTACTCATTGGTACAACTAGGATTTTCAAATAACGAGATCATAATTTCGAACAAAAAAACTTCATTCGACCATTTGGTGGAGCACTTGATGGGAACATGTCGATTCTTGCCAACATATGTCGAAGACTTATGCTTAACATATGTCACCAACTACTATGATATGTAGAGGCTTGTGAAGGTTGGCTATAGGAAACTGCAAAGTAATGTTAAAGACTGTCAAGACTTGTCAATTGAGACATTTTATCGAGCATTTGGTGCACACAATAAAGTTGCACGAAAGTAGAGAGAAAAGGAAGATAGGGATGTTAAAAAAAATAGAAGAAGAGGTTGGAGGAGGTTGTAATTAAGTTTGTTCTAGTTGTTTATATGATCAAATACAATATACATACAAATATACATAGAGTTTTGAAGTTGTTGAGGTCATGAACAACCATTGGCCCCATTTTGGCTCAGCCATTGCCTCTACTGTCCGACCGACACTTGGAGAAGAAGTGACATCCGTGCAAGGCTACTTGCTTGGTTTTCCTCGTCGACACCCCTCGAGAGCAGCGTTTGTTTGAGGGTGGTTGAAAATCATTTAAGCCAAGAGCTAGGTTTGATAGCATCCATGTCCATTCATAGACTTCCTACCACGTTCCTTCATAAAAGACTTCAAGTGCTTTTGTGAACGCATAAAAATTTTCTGCAATATTGTCAAAAGTGCTTTGGGTAATCAACAAAAGCTTTTAGTTATTTTAAATCCAAACAATCCTGAAATTTTATTGAAATTCAAAGTGATTTTTGAAGACAAGTGCTTCTCCAAAAAATGAGTTTACAAACCCTTGTGCGTTTTAAAATTTTTATGCCTAACTTAACTAGAAGTGTTTTCGGTTATTACTTATTAGAAAGTACTTCTAGTAAATTCCATATATTTCATTTACAAAATCAATGATATTCGTGCACACAAATTACATATGAATTTTTGAAACATTGGTGCAATTGTAGGTATTTGCAAAGGGTGTGCTATCTACACACCCATTTTTACTTCTCACATACCCTTTGTTAATTTCTGTCCGTTGATCTTCTTCAATTCATTTGATCCGACGGTCGAAAATAAAAAAGATAAAAAGAGATGTGTGGATATCACTCATTTGCAAACTCTTACATTCTCCTCGTTTGTGTTCAAAATCTGGTACCTTTTTTGAAAAAAATCTGGTACCTTTGGCATTATAACCGGCGCCAAATCCCTCTGAAGTTCTGAACCCACCACCACCACATTACCTTCTCTACCCTTCTCCGATCATGCTTGCGTGTAAACCAACGGATAACTTAGGCCACTTCATCTTTCGCCACGTCACTCCTTACAAAGGCCCTTATCGTCACCCTGCTATTCTTCCAACGCTCAAAACCTAACACACACACACACCCCTATTTTACCAAAATAACCCTCCTGCATAACGTGCCTCCGTTCCCAACCCAGCGCAGGCACAAGTAGAAATAACAACAAAATTGTTGACCTATTTCTTTTACTTTTATTTGTCAACTTTAGCAAAATCTAGAACTTTAGCCACTCTTTAATTCAATTTTTATTTTGTCTTTTAAGTATCCTTTTACCTTACAAATCTATTTTTATACTGTTATTCATACACTTATTTTTTAATTCTCACATGCTTTTATTAATTTTCAGTCGTTACATTAAAGAATTAATGACAAAAAAATAAACAAAATGAGTGAGATGTAAAAATGAGTTTGCGAATGATACTATTTTTTTAAATGTAGAAAAGAGAAAGGTCCTATGTGGCTTTTTTATATTTTTTTATCAAACAATATTATCTACACTAAGAAGGGAGAAATGGATTAAGCCTCAAATTGTGCTATGTGATTGTCCATAATTGCTACATTGCTGAAAAATATTTGGAGTGTTAGATGCTTCGCAGAATTAGTTTCTACGATAATGGAATAGATGCATCAATTCTAAGCCCAAAAAAAAAAAACATAGGTGAATACCAAGTAATTCATTAGGAAGAAAATGATACATCACTCAAGGATCCAAAATGATCACTAACTACAATCGTATCGCAACAAAGTATTTTTGTAAATCAATATATCATGATGCATTTGACTAGTTAAAATAAATATTTATCTAGTACAAAATGGAAAAAAAAAACACGAGACTTATTAGGCAGTAAGGTTCATAAGGATAATAATCTTATTTAATTAGGTTACAATTACATTCATTTCATCTTTAGCTAAAGACGTCACACTTTATTAATTCTCGGCAGTGTCACTTCTGAAAAAGAACTAATAAAACTCATCCAAGAGAGAAAAACTGCTCTTTGATGGCCGGTCAAGCTTACTTATAAAAAAATAAACGAAACTGATTATTGCAATCTTAATTTTACACCGAAATCCTTTTGAATGTAACATCGAGTACACATCTAAGTAGTTTGTTCAATCTGTTTTCTTGGTCTTGTAGTTTCAACTAGTTCGGAACTTCGTACTCGGTTGCATCAAATTCTGAGATTTTAGATACATAATTATTTTGCAAAATTATGAAAAGCAAGAAAAAGAAAAACAAAGGAAAGGAGGAGAATTTTGATTTGATTTTTATTTTCCGAGATTTGATTTGATTTTTCGATTTGATTTATTTGATCGGTTGTATTCTATTTTCCAGAGCTTTGACCAGTTGCACTTTTTTTACATACTCGGACACATCCCACCGCACCCCACCCCCCTAAATTCTCTCTCTTTCCAGGGATTTTTCTCTCTCTTCTGTTCCCTCCCTCCCTCCTCCGTCCGGTCCGCTTCCCCGTCCCCTTCTCCGACGCCGTTTGTACCTTCTCTTTTCTCTTCTCACCCCCTATATTCTTCTCTGAACCCCCTCTTCCTTTTCAAACCCGCCGTCGGTCTCTCCGCAACCAGCTCCCCAACAGTCCACGGATTCGAGCTCGGCTTACTGTCTGCTCGGAGTCAAAGCTCAGAACAGGAGGTCTTAGGGTTTCGGCAGATCTGCGCGGCGTAGTGTAGATAGAGAGAGAGAGGTGAGCAGTGGTGGTGACGGTGACGTGGCCGTTGATGGTATTGCACGGAGGCGCGAGAGCGAGTTGGACGGTAGATGATGAACGGAGCTCCTGTGAGGGATCGGAGAGGGTGGTGGCGTTACGGTAATTTCTCTCACATGGAATGGCAGATCTTGTTAGCTACGGGAATGCCAACCGTGACATCGACCAGGTCTCTTTCTCTCCAAATTCTTTTTGCATCAAAAATTCTCTCTGCAAATGTATCAGAAAATACAAAGCAAAATGAAATTATTCTTAATTATTTTGTCAGTGTAATTACATAGAAAACCAGAAGATTTGATTTTTCTTTTATCCTCTGTTTACATGTCAAAAGTGGAAATTGGATGGATAGCTCTTTATTTTTAGCTTTATAAGTTTAATATTTTGTAGGTATGTGGAAAATGTGAAGGAATTTAGATTTGGTAATTGGAAAACAGCTTTGTAGATATAATTATTGGGCACATAATCTTCTCAAGGCTTTGATTTATGAGGTTAATTTCTGGCTTCATCGTTTCGGGCTCAATGGATGCAGTAATGGGTGCTTTTAGAGGACCAAACAGGCCTAACATTCAAACCTTTTTTTATTTTGTATTTTTCCCATGTGCATTTGCCATATCGACGACTGGGTTTGCTCTGAGGGAATGTGTATAGTACTGACATGTTCGAACGATAACTGTCTAGTGATTATTGCGACAAAGTGATGTAATGGAAATGGCATTGCATGTAAACCACATTTTAATTTCTTCGCAGGGTGAAAAACCTAACTTTAGAAGACGCATAGGGTTTTGTAATATCTTAGAAGTTTGGATCTAGCGATTTATTCTCTAGTCACAGGATAACAGTAAATGAATTATGATATGTCTTGGAAGGTTGTAACTTGTAACTGAATGAGAACTACGTTGCTATGCTTCTTGAGTTGGAAGTCACAAAGTCTGTACTGTATGCAGTACGGAGTTCAGTGTAACATTATAATTAGAATAGCATTTCATTTTGGTGTAGAATTCCGTATTCGAGTATAAATGATACTACTCTTTTGTATGAGTTATTATGGTCGTATGTTTAGTGCATACAGCCTTTATCCGCTCTTCATATCTTTCTCATGGTTTTGAATGATTCTTAAATGATTTGCAGGCAATAATTGCTTTAAAGAAGGGTGCTCAACTACTGAAATATGGTCGTAAGGGAAAGCCTAAGTTTTGTCCATTTAGACTTTCTACTGTAAGTTTGTATCTAAAGCTTCTCTATTAGGATTTATTTTTAAGATATTGGTGGTTTGTCCGCTCCATGGAAGGAATAAAGCATGGGTGCACAATTATTATAGTTGAAATAAAAAATTTATTCCACAATTCCTGCACGGACAAACAGTAAAGTACAATGTATTACACTTGTAAAAGGATGAAGTAAAGAATGCTACAAAACATATTTTAATTGAATTTCCCACTTAGCAGTGGTAATGTAGTGCCATTTAGGTAATTTCTATTTTCTCCCACAAGCATACAATTTCCTTTTGTGCGTATAACAGAAAAGATAAAATTTATCAAATTTTCCTTTTGCTTATTAAATTAATAACTGAAGGGTAAATCTGAGTTAATTGAGGTTTCGATCCATTTGGCAGATTAGAACCAAAGGGTACAGTAGGCAGTTTGCCCGAGTCTATGGCATATTTCATTTTGATAAGAGATTTGAGAATTTATTCATACTGTAGTTTGAGGTCAGTCAAGGCAAAATATGGTCTATAGTTCTTGGAGAAAAATATCATTAATAGTCGGCTTTTTTGCCAAAATGGTCCCTGAGATTAGCATAATTCCTCACTTTGGTCCCCGAGATTTGAAATCAATAGAAGTGGTCCTTGAGATTGTCCACTATCAATCATTTTGGTCATTCCGCAAAAAATTATGTTAAATAAGGATCAAAATGACAAAAAAAACCCTCAATTTAACAAATAATAGGCCAAAATGATTTGACAAAAAATTGAGGGTATTTTTGTCATTTGCTCTTATTTAATGGAGATTTTTCATGGAAGGACCAAAATGATTGATAATGGACAATCTCAGGGACCACTTATATTGATTTCAAATCTCAGGGACCAAAGTGAGAAGTTATGCAAATCTCAGGGACCATTTTGGCTAAAAAGCCTTAGTAGTCATGAATAACATTTCACCTTGTAAGGTCTTGGAATATGTTAAATGTCAGTTGACATTAGTTGTGCTGTTACGTTGCTGCGTATCTATGCTGCTTTGTGTTTTGACCTATGCGATGTAAAATATTGCTAATGAGATAGCTTTTCACTGGCTCTTTTATGGTTCTTGCTTTTGGTTACATTTATTGGAATTTGATTCATGAATTTGTGTGCTTAAATGGCTTCCATTTTTTATTTACTGCTGCATTTAATAATTTCAGGACGAATCATCTTTGATCTGGATTTCAAGTAGTGAAAGAAGTTTGAAGTTGGCTTCTGTCACAAGAATTGTTCCTGGCCAAAGAACTGTGAGATATTTGATAGCACTTTGATATAATTTTTAGTACATGACTAGCATATATTACTGCAGGTTTAAATTTGAAGTCTTCTAGTGATACTTATTCTAATTTCATCTTGTTACAGGCTGTCTTTCAACGATATTTGCGTCCTGAAAAGGATTATTTATCCTTTTCTCTTATATACAATAACGGAAAGCGGTCTCTTGATCTGGTTAGTGGTGGAAGTTCAAAATGATATCTCTCATTACGTAGTTTCCTATTTTTATTTAATAATACTAATATTTATGATAAACTGTTATTTCCCCTCCAGATTTGCAAGGACAAAGCTGAGGCAGAAGTGTGGATTGCAGGCCTCAAAGCACTAATTTCCTCTGGTAGTGGTGGGCGTTCTAAAATTGACGGATGGAGTGATGAAGGCCTCTACCTTGATGTAAATATACCTACTTAGAAATCTCTGTTGTGTTAGCTTTTATATTTTGTCTTGTATTGCAGTGATCTGTTTTATATAAGCGTCAGCCTGCTGTGTTGGAGCCTTTGAGCTAAATTTGAATCCGTTGTGTTAGCTTTCATATCTTGTCTTGTATTGCAGTGATCTTTGTTATATATGCATCAGCCTGCTGTGTTAGAGCCTTTTAGCTAAATTTGAAATGCTGAAATACTATGCTTGTGTGTGTGTGTGTGTGTGTTTTACTTTTTTTATATATATTTTTTTGGATTTTAGTTCTCTTATTACTTTAATGACTAATGAGTCATCTAACTTTATAGTTTAGTTCATATGATTTTATTGTAGTCATCCAACCTCTTTATGCTGAAACATTACACACGCACATACACTTTGGATGTATGAAAGTTTCTCTAACATTTCGATATGTATAAGTACACCTGTTGAATGATTGCGGCCTGCTTATCAAGTCTTTGGGTATTTCAGGATGGCAGGGACTTGACATCAAATAGTCAAAGTGATAGTTCTGCTAGCGGTGCACGAGATAGTGGCTCTCCAGAGATTTCAGTTAGTTTCAAAACAAATACTTCGCCCAAGAGTTTTCCGCCTGAAAATTCCCCGGTTTCTGAGAGGTCACATGCTGCATCAGACCAGACAAAGATGCAAGTAAAAGGATCTGGTTCAGATGCATTTCGAGTTAGTGTTTCAAGTGCTCCTAGCACTTCAAGTCATGGTTCAGCACCGGAAGATTGTGAAGCTCTAGGTGATGTGTACATATGGGGTGAAGCTATTTGTGATAGTGTTGTTAAGATTGGGGCTGATAAAAATGCGAATTATTTGAGCCCAAGATCAGATGTGCTTGTCCCTAGGCCATTAGAGTCCAATCTTGTTTTGGATGTCCATCATATAGCCTGTGGGGTCAAACATGCAGCCTTGGTCACGAGACAAGGTGAAGTGTTTACATGGGGAGAAGAATCTGGAGGACGACTAGGGCATGGTGCTGGGAAGGATGTTGCTCAACCTCGTCTAGTTGAATCTCTGGCAGCTACTAGTGTTGATTTTGTGGCATGTGGAGAATTTCATACTTGTGCTGTTACAATGGCTGGGGAACTTTATACATGGGGAGACGGTACGCATAATGCTGGACTTCTTGGTCATGGCACTGATGTCAGCCATTGGATTCCAAAGAGAATTTCAGGTCCTCTTGAGGGACTTCAAGTTGCTTCTGTAACTTGTGGTCCATGGCATACAGCCTTGGTGACATCAACAGGGAAACTCTTCACATTTGGTGATGGCACATTTGGTGTCTTGGGCCATGGAGACAGAGAAAACATTCCCTATCCGAGAGAAGTAGAATCCCTATCAGGGTTGAGGACTATATCTGTTGCATGTGGGGTGTGGCACACTGCTGCTGTGGTGGAGGTTATTGCAACACAATCTAGTGCAAGTATTTCATCAGGTAAGTTGTTTACTTGGGGTGATGGAGATAAGAATCGACTTGGGCATGGAGACAAGGAAGCCCGGCTTAAACCGACATGTGTTCCTGCCCTTATTGACTACAATTTTCACAAAATTGCTTGTGGGCACAGTTTAACTGTAGGCTTGACGACATCAGGACATGTTTTTACAATGGGCAGTACTGTTTATGGTCAGCTTGGAAATCCCAATTCTGATGGAAAGCTTCCTTGCTTGGTAGAAGACAAGCTTGCTGGGGATTGCGTTGAAGAAATTGCTTGTGGTGCGTATCATGTAGCAGTATTAACATCCAGGAATGAAGTTTATACATGGGGAAAGGGAGCTAATGGGAGGTTGGGCCACGGGGATATTGAAGATCGGAAAACACCGACTCTCGTTGAAGCTTTAAAGGATAGACACGTGAAATATATTGGCTGTGGTCAAAACTATACAGCAACTATTTGTCTTCACAAATGGGTATCTGGTGCTGAGCAGTCACAGTGCTCTGCTTGTAGACAGGCTTTTGGGTTCACAAAGAAGAGGCACAACTGCTATAATTGTGGACTTGTCCACTGCCACTCATGCAGTTCAAGAAAAGCAACAAGAGCAGCACTGGCTCCTAATCCTGGAAAACCATATCGAGTTTGTGATCCTTGTTATGTGAAATTGAATAAGGTGTTAGAAACCGGTGGTAATAACAGAAGGAATGCTATACCTCGCTTGTCAGGTGAGAACAAGGACAGGTTGGACAAGGCTGACATAAGATTGTATAAGTCTGCTGTACCATCTAATATGGATTTGATAAAGCAATTAGATACTAAAGCAGCCAAGCAGGGAAAGAAAGCTGACACATTTTCACTTGTCCGCTCCACTCAAGCACCTTCATTGTTGCAATTAAAGGATGTTGTTATGTCAACTGCTGTTGATTTGCGACGAACAGTTCCCAAACCGGTTCTTACACCATCTGGAGCGAGTTCAAGGTCCGTGTCACCTTTCTCAAGGAGACCAAGCCCTCCTCGTTTTGCAACTCCTGTTCCTACTACATCAGGACTTTCCTTCTCAAAAAGTATTGCTGATAGTCTGAAGAAAACAAATGAACTTTTGAATCAGGAAGTGCTAAAATTACGTTCACAGGTACATAGTTCATACTTTTCTGGACTTTATTGCTACTTTTTATAAACCTCTTGAGAGGGGTGGTGGGTTCGTGTTTGACTATTTGTAATTATTATCTTTTAATAATTTGATTATAAATGTTCTTTTTTTATTTTTATTTTTAAGGTTGATAGCCTTAGACAGAGATGTGATCTTCAAGAATTAGAGCTTCATAATTCTTCGAAGAAAGTACAAGAAGCAATGGCATTGGCCGCAGAGGAATCTGCTAAATCTAAAGCTGCAAAAGAAGTTATAAAGTCACTAACCGCACAGGTCATTTCTTCTGCTACCTGCTTTCATTTCCTAAACTTATTCATGATCATCGACTTGTGTGTTATATATTTAAGAAACATTTAATTGAATCATTTCTTATTATAATATTGAATTTAATAAAATAGACTTCATAGTAGAATAGTACATGATTTATGTACCTGTGGTTTATCTCTACGAATGAAACTGTAGGCTGTAGCAATAAGGAGCCAATGTTACAAGTTTTTCATAATTTTTTTTTTCAGTTGCAATCTTCTAACTCTGAAACATGAATAAGTTAAAAGGTGTTCTTTAATATTGAATTAGGTAGCTGACTCTCTCAACTTTTTTAGTCGAAAATTTCAATTTATGTTGAACTGCCATAGTGATGATCGTGGTTGACAATTATTTCAGCTTAAGGATTTGGCGGAACGGCTGCCACCTGGAGTTTATGATACAGAGACCATAAAGAAGACATTCCTGCCAAATGGGTTGGAGCCAAATGGCATTAACCATCCAGATGCTAATGAAGAGCAGCATTCAAGATCGAATTCCATCAGCAGTTCTTACTTGATCTCATCCTTGGGAATTGACTCTGCCACAACAAATGGAAATCACGTCCCCACTCATTCACCCAAGGATCCACTTGGAACGAATGAAACAAATGTGCAGCAGAGTCGGGAGCTTCTGACCTCCAATGGGATGATAAACTCCCCAGATAAACTACCCAATGGTGGTGGATCATTTCAGTCAGTCAGTAGTAGTGTGTCCGAAACTGTGGATGGCAAGGAATCCGGGCCTTTTCAAGATGGGGAGAATGGTGCGAGGTCCAAGAATTCTCCCTCGCCTGCTAATGGTAATACAGTTGAGGCAGAATGGATTGAACAATATGAGCCTGGTGTTTATATAACTCTTGTGGCTCTGCGGGATGGAACTAGAGATCTCAAACGAGTGCGCTTCAGGTACTGTTGGTTTTTGCTAGTTTCTTAATACGATAAATCTGTCAGCTGGTAGCCCTATGATCTCTTGGTCATATTGGCCGTAACATGCCACATACTCGGTGCATAACTTTGCTGTTATGGATCAAAGATGGAATAATCTTGTAATTAAAGTCTGATAATATACATTTTCATTTGCAGCCGAAGGAGATTTGGAGAGCACCAAGCAGAGATCTGGTGGTCGGAGAATCGTGAGAAGGTGTATGAGAAGTACAATGTCCGTGGGTCAGACAAATCATCGGTTGCAGGCTCAGCTGCACGCAGATCAGACGGAGCCCTCTCACCTGGTTCATCTCAACAAGCTTAGCAAAGGAGGGGCAGGAGGAGGGAAGTCCTCCATTAACTTATTTTGTACGAATTACTGTGTAGGTGGTGTTGAGAGAAAGCAACAAAAGGGTGGTGGGTATGAAGGGAAGCATTGCAAACAACCTCTTTTGCCTTTATTTTGTTCATCACCTTTCATTCCTTCCCACTTTCACCCATTATTTTTTTCTTTTCAAATTGATTTCCGCTCGTCCATTTAATTTTGCGGGTATTTGCCCTTTTATACACCCGTTATATTGTAGTGTATATAAAATCTTCGTTTCTGAGACAATCTGAGCAAATGAAAGTTTCTCTTTTTGCTCTTCCATGCTTTTGGCCCTTAAATTTTGCAATCCTCTATACCAAATGAGGTAAAAATTTACAGGCTCTGCATGGCGAGGAGGAAAACTTGTGTAAACCACTCGACGCCACTAATCCCATTCCGTGTGAGAGAGTTGCTCAATTTCTATTCTAAATGACTTTATAGGTATTTTTCAGTATATATATATATTTTTAATATAAAAGGTATCTCACCATGCATTGTTTATAAACTATTCGCTTTTTCATACAGTCCTGATATCGCATAAAGTGGTAGTGTACTTTTGACTCTCGGGTCAAATGGTACGCCAAAACAAAACTAATGGCTCCAAGAATTATACACCAATGGGAGTTCGAACTCTTTGCTTGTTTACCACTAAACCAACCTTTAGGATTTCCATATATATGATGTTAATCTAACAATTGTAGCTCATTCTGTTTCCAATATTCAAATACTAACGTGATCATTTTCATAACCTACCGACACAGAAAACTTACATTGCAGATTCTAACTTGAGTGAAAAAAATTGAAAAGCCGGTAAGGACCCCAATTTGTTTGAGTGTTAATCAAACCCCTTTGAATCTTGCTCCCACCAAAATCCAAAGTAAAATGTAACATTCACAGCCTTTGACCCTAGGGACTTTACTTTGAGGATCACCACTTCTATTGCTCTCATAGGTATTAGGTATTAGTCTCACATCTCTCTCTCTCTCTCTCTCTCTCTCTCTCTCTCTCTCTCACGAAATGGCAGTTTGAATTTACTTCAAGATGCGAAATGGCTTAACCAACTTATAGCTAGCAGCCAAACTTTCTTAGGATGTGGGTCAATAATATTTAACCCCACCGCCCGCCCCCTTCTCAAACGCAGTCCAAGTTAGACTTTTGCCGATATTTCTCAGAACTTGTAAAAAATTATATTTTTTTCATGAACTTTAATTTTAGCTAACTACCCTAATTTTAATCTTTCTTCTTCTTTATTGCTAGTTCATTACGTACATTTTTTGTTTGAAATTTAGGGTTTAGTTAGGAGAAAATTACCCAACTATAAAAGTTCAGGACAGTAATTGACTAAAATTAAGATTCAAAGGGAAATTAGCCAATTATAAAAGGTTAGAGGGTAAATCAGATAAAATTAAAACTCAAAGAGAAAATTGGCAACCTCTTATAAGTTCGGAAAGAAATCAGCCAATACCTTACTTTAATATATATATATATATATATATTTTTTTTTTCTTTTCTTTTTCATGCATGCATGATGTTTCATAGGTGACTTTTTCTCGGTTACAAATTCACAAGAGACTTTTGTCTTCTTTAATAAATGAGAAATTTATCTTTTGCATTTGAATAGAAAAACGTAAATAAACAAACAAAAAAGAACATAAAAGTCACATTAAAAGTGGTTTATTCTCCCCTTGTGTTTGAAAAATATGTTGCAAATAATAAACTAAGAAATGTGAGTGAGTTTCTTTCTTCACCAAGTTAGACTTTTGAAAACTCATCCCCCGCCCCTCTTTTCCTCAACACCTTCCCAGCAGCACCAACCAAAAGCAAAATGAAAATAGGAGAGAGAGAGAGAGAGAGAGAAAGAAGCTAGCTAGGTATGATGGAATGGTATGGAGCAAAAATAAGTAAAATGATGAGATGACGACATGTCAGCCTATAAGATTTAAGAGGATCACGTACGTCCATCATCACTCACTCCTGTCAAAAGATTTTGAGTTTGCTCTCACTCAAGCTTTAGTACTACAGTAGTGTTCCTACATACCCAGCTAGATATATGATGCGTACTCTTTCTTTTCTGCATCAAAAACTTATGTGACAATTTCATCCCATTGGCTTCAATATAATTGCATGAATTCAGTTCCATTATATGCAAATTATATGCAGAACTAAAACAAAAATAGCAGAAAATATGAGTTAATGTTTGATTTTCTTTTTTCTTTACAAAATTTCCATAGTCATCAGCTAGAATATTTCGAGGATGCAAATATCCATATCCTTAAACATTAACTTACAGAGCTTTTTTAATGCTAGCATCTCATAAAATTAGGCTGCAAAAATAAAAACAAAAAAACAAACAAACAAAGTAACAAAATATACCCACCAACCCCACATGTACATTAGCCATCACCAATATTAGTTCTCTGAGTTGAAGAAGAAATATGAGCAGCAGCTACATCTACCTTTTTTCTGTAGAAATATAACTCTATATCTTCAAGGTGAGGAGCTTTGTAAACCAATAGCATTGTGCTCCTTGGAAGGACCAGAGGGTGGGATTGGCGTTGCTTTGGGTAAGAATGCAAAAAAGCTACCCTCATGCAGTTTCTGATGACCAGAGCCAGGCTTCAATTCCTTGAAAACTTGACTGCTCTGAAGTACTCTTGAGCTTTGAGTGTGGCCGACCATAAAGATAAGCAGCACTAGCACTATTACAACTAACAGATGATGTCTCTTTACCATTTCACCAAACAAATGAAATGAAAAACCTATCTGTATAAGGAAGAAATACAACAATGAGGAGCAGCTCGAGAAAGAGAGAAAGGGGAGAAGGTGAGAAAAGAGGGGTGTGGTTTGTTCTTGTCAAGCCTGAAGAGTGCAAGGAAGTGAGAGATTAATAATGGTGGCACAAACTACAAAGACTGATTACTTGTACTTTATAGATGCTTATAATACTGGCTGGGTATGTAACTGAAGCAGTTAAAAACATTTACTTCTACATGCACTCGAGATTTTATATTCAGTTGACTCTCTCTAGACATACATAATTAAGAAACTAAGGAACAAGCCAAGTATTTTTATGAATGGCTTTGGGGTATGAACGAATGATTGTGATATGAAATGCTATTATAAGAATATATACTTCTGCATGCACTCGAGATTTTGTGTTGAGTTCGGCCTCCCCAGATACAAATAAATAAGAAGGGAAGAAGCTAAATATTTTGGTGAATGGTTTTGGGATATATACGAACGAAAGTTTGTGATATGAAATGGAGGTACAAATACAAAACAATGAGGGAGGGAATGTGCAAACACGAGGAAGTAAATGCAGGAACTGAGTCATGTGCCTTTAAATGGAGATGTTGGCTTGGCTCTGAATTTGTACGCGCGTGTGTAAGTAAGTTGCAAAATCAAACAAGAGTAACATGTAGTAATAGTGTTTGAAACTTTTCTTTTTTTCTTTAAGATTACTTGAACGGGTCTTTAGGAGGTGTGTTTCTGAGTCATCACCAAAGGTATGAACGGATGGAACAAAAAGGCCAGATTAAAAGATGTATGGTGGAAAGTTCAAGGGAAAGAAATTTGGGAGTGAAAAAAGGGTCCGGAGCTTTGGATCCTAAAGATTTTAGAGATCTTTCCATTTTATCTTTTTATTGTATATTGTGCGATAAATTTTTTATTAAATATTATTTTTATTTAATTTTAAATTAAAATAATTAAAATAATTTTTAATCACACAATAAACGATAAATGAATAAAATATGAAAATCTTTAGAATCCTTTTAAAGAGGAACAGGATGAGATTAAATCCAAAAAAAGGGGGGTGTCGGAATGGTATGTGAATGTGTGGGTCTCTATCACAATTAATGGCCGGCTAACAGCTCTGCTGTGCATATCTGGAAGAGGATTCCCTCTTAATCTTATGAAGATTTTCGAATTTCGTACATTAATTGTTTACAGTGCGATAAAAAATTATTTTAAATATATATATTTAATATTAAATATGAACAATACTTGACAAAAATCAACCATTTCATAAATAATAAACGTACTAAATTCGAAGATCTTCGGAATTTCTAAAAAGATGATCGGGAGGGACCTCTTCCTATATATCTTACACAAATTGAAAAACATGTCCCTATCTAGTTCTAACATTTAAGGTAGAGTCTATAATCTATGTAGGCCTTTTCATCATATGATGTCACAAGTTACATTGCCAAATTCAATAGTGATTTCACTTTAGATCACATCTGTTAGTCGGACTCCGATATGATATGTCAATTATCAACTGGTTATACTACTGATTAACCTAATAAATGGATTTCGTGAGAACATGAAGTAATGGTATCTTAATTTTAACTTAATTGGAGTAATAGTCTCTTAAGTAAAAAAATATGTGACAATTGGTTTATTAACTTATTAAAATGTGCAGTTATGATCTTTTTCATCAATTTCGTTAGAACTTCGATCAAAATAAATCACATGCCACACACATGAAATTGAATTAAGAGGCAAATATGAAAAACCTATTGAGAAAAATTGTAACAATAATCCCTCAATTTTAACCTAATTGGAGAAATGATCTCTCAATTTTAATCCTAATAGAGCAATGGTTCCTCAACTTAAATCCAATTGTAGCAATTGTCCTTTCAACATGACTTATTTTAACAAAATTCTGACGTAGTTGACAAAAGGACCATAGATGCACGTTTTTTTACGAATTAATAGACTAATAATCATGAATTTTTAGTTGAATGACCAACTTCAATAGAATAAAATTGAAGGATAATTTCTACAATTTTCTTGGATTTCATTTGTTGTAGACGAGATGTAAAGTAGGTTCCAGCTATGTCATGGTTAGCCGTCCATATACACATAGCGACGCTGTGAAAGTTATAGTGTAAAGGGATTACGTTTGAAAGTCATGGTTAGCCGTCCATATGCACGTTTGAGAGAAACTCTAATTTGTGGAACATTGAAAGTTTGACATAGCAAGTTCCAGCAGCTATGTTATAAGGACGAATAGGTTTGTTTGTGAAACTTGAGAGAAATTCTATTTTTTTAAAATTATAAATAAGATAGATATAATATATCAAATTATAATTTTAAATAGTTTTGCTACTTAGTACTATAGTCTTGTGATATTTCTTTTCACTTGTAAGTGAGATGTCTTGGTATCGGTTACTGCCAAAAACGAATTTAAACCACATTATTACTAACTTATTGTGAGGTTATGCCCATCACCCTCCTTCTTAGTGTAGATAATATCATTTGTAAAAATAAAAAAATAAAACTATAAATAGTTCTGGAAAACCCTTGCAAAAGAAAAGAAAAACAAGACATTACAAAAAAATTGAAAAATAATTTTAAGACTTAAAAGATGTTTTTAACCTACGAAATGTTATTAAAACATTGAAATTGATCTTATTTTGCAACAAAACAACGAGTTGGATTCATCTCATTCTTTTCTTTTCAGGAAGTATTTTGAACCATCACGGAAACACAATTTACACAAAAAAATTACCTTTTGTGATATGCTCTTTTAGTTTTACGTCACACCAGACACAAGTGATATTTGATCCTTATAGAATATATTTTATCAACCATCACGTGTGAATGACTGAGCTTTACAAAATCATGCACACAAATAGAGACCATTCTTTTAAGTATAATTGGTTTGTGTCCCTCCATTCTTGTAGGGTGGGGAGGGTTATGTATTTGCTGGCTATTTTATGTTGGGGGATATAAACCCAATTGGCCAGCCATTGGGGTTCACTTTCATCGCCTCATGTTATGTTCTCAAACAGGAAAGGGGTGATTCAAATGGTCCCACTCGCTGTATAAGAATAAGATGTTGGGGGAAAGAGGGACTGGTGGAACCGTGGAAGGGAAAGCTGAATCTTTGTGTAATCTGATCTCAAACCTATGAGTTTTAAAGGGAGGGCTGTGTGTCCGTGTGGACCAGGACAAGGTGATGCAATTTGTCTATAAATGATGAAACAGTAGAGTTGTGGGAAATATGTCGATCGATTGACATGAAACCTTTTTATCTTGTCCAAACAGTCATCAAATTCTAATATGTTGAAAAGCTGTGGAGAATGGATATAATTTGAAGTTGATTGTTTTTCTGCTTCTTCATAATCCCAAATGATCTTATAACTTGGTCATGAATAAACCAATATTTTGTTATTAAGATCTGACTGTCGAGATGTGAGTAAAAATGTCATGATTTGTAGACAAACAAAATCTACTAAGTTGGTATGATACATTTATCGACAATATAGATACACTTGTTCAACAAAATATGGACATCCTGCACTATATCTACAAGACAAACCATAACTCATAAATCCTAAAGCTATAAAGCAAGGCGCACCTCTTCATGTGGGAACTTGGCATACCAATTCATTCAAATTATAATATGTAGTATCGTCGAGTTTATATGTTGTAATATAAGTGAACTAGTGATATAACTTAATAGTATTTCTGTCATACTAAGTTTTCTTAACAAAAATTAAGAATATTATTTTGTAGAATCATGACTATTTTTGTTGAAGATTGCATGGCACAACCAAAATCGTATGTCTAGTTAACACCTATTCTAAAGCAAACCTAACTCACTTTACACTCCTACTACACTCTCCACATATATTTTAAACACTTTTTAAGAAGTTATTTATATCATATAGAAGACCTTACTCAAATCGTATTTTAGAAGAAATTATTTGGTAATTGGTAGTATATGATGGTCTGATGGATGATGTATCTGATCGCAAGAGCAACAATTCTTCACAAGTTCACATCAGAAACATTGTTATCATGTCCTTTCTTTAGTTGTCATCATCATAAGTTAAGGAGATACTATAGTATTTATTAACTTTAGGTACGTTTGGTAGTTTTTTTCTTTCTAAAAGTATTCTCTTTTTGGTATATATATATATATATATATATATATATATATATATATATATATATAACCACCCAACAATACGTATTATTGTCTCGAATATCATGTGTACGCGTACATAAGAAAAATAAAAAGAACAAAATTGTTTCACACGACGGAGATTCCTATTGAGTAGTTTTATATGGTTGCTCGTATTAGCAATATTATTTATCTGGAAATAGTTCATGAACCATTAAGTTCAAATGAAAAAATAGTGGGTTTTCAATTAATCATGAACAGAAACTCAACCAGTAAAGGAATAAATGATTAGAGGAGATTGATTCCTACTCCAAGCTTCACTGGTGTGCGTGCGTACTCTTACGAATTGCAGACTTGCAGCGAGTTGTCCAACTGCTCTCTGGCATATGTATATATACTTCAAGCCTCACTTGCACCATCCATGGTAGAGAATCCCACCACAAAAGAAGATCACACGAAAAATGGATCATCAATCATGACTGCCTAGATGATAGTGTACTGTGTACATCATAAGATTTTGTTTTCTTTTGGTCCCTTGTGTGGTTACAAACTTACAAGTTTTCGCACTTGAGTTTCATGCATTTATCAAATATTTCATGACAAAAGTAGAGCCTTGTACACTGAATTGCAATTAACAAGTCATTAAGGTGATCTTTAGACGTGCAGCGCTAAACTTAGCGTCGAATTTGAGCTATGTTTTAGCCCTTCAAAAAATAGATTTTGTAACGAATAGTTCATGTCGTCTTCATCTTAAACATTGCATGGCTATATTTCAAATCCCTTAATATGTTATATGCTAGTGTTAAGAAAAAATTATGATACAACGCATTATAAAAATATAAATCAATTTTAAGGAAATATGAGGGAGGCTTGTAGGCTGTGACTCACTAATCAAGTGTGAGATTTCTCCTCTAGATCGTTAATTAAGGAGTTCATATTTTTTTGGCCTTATCATTTACAGGAAAGAGAAGTTGCAACAAAGTATCCAAAAATGAAATCTTTTGTGCCGAAAAGATTAGTCACTTCTTCATACAGTACAATTTTTTTTTTCATTAAAAAGGGATCAGCTAGTGGCTTCACCATCACAATCTACCTTTCAAAGGCTGGAAAGACTCATAGAAGCACTTCAGCCTTCTCCTGGTCACCATCGTGTAATTCACTAATGCAAAGAATTGAATCCATGACATGCCGTGTGAAATACGAGTTTGAAATTTATCTCAACCATTGAACCAACCCCGTGGTTGTTTCATTCAGTATAGTTAAATTTGATATTTAATTGATATTTGCAACTCATTCAGTTATATGCTTTAGTTTAGATCAAATTTCCAAACCAGAGTCATTTTCCCAATTTACTTGATCTAATCATGAATTCGTAATAGAACTTTGAAATTATTGACAATTATGTGGCAGAGAAAATGATCAGCTTAAAACAGCAGGCCAGAAGATAAGTGCTAGTTAATAGAGGTAGGAGCAAACATTCATGAAATTGAATGAAAGTTCATCAGTCTTCTTCCCCACTATAACTAATTAAGCTGTATGTTAATTAATTAAGAAAAATCAAGTAGTTAGGCCCTTCCATGAGCTTCACCTACTGCTATAAGTTCCAACAATGATAATATTAATCTAAATGGGCCAACAGAAAATTAATATGTAACACCTCATTCACAACGCACCATTACTAATTTAATGTGATATTCTGCCTCCAATAGGAAGTTTTCAAATTGAAATCCAACTTGCTTTATATGTATAAGGTGAAAGCGTCATACATGTTTGGTGGGTTTTAAGTCGGATTTGGGTATTTTAAGTTGGGTTAGAAGGTTTATTAGTTTTTAGCCACTAGATTAATGCAACAGCATAGAGTGTGGTTAGTGTTTTATTAAATTTTTAACTAGTTAGAGCTTGAGTGCTCCTGCATATATAATACGGAACACGTACAACGTTTAGTTCAATATCGAGGTTGACGATGAGAATTACTAATTTTCCAGTTTGAGATATACGGTATTCGAATAAAAGTTTTCTATCAGAATTAAAACCAGATCAACAAGGAAATAATTGATAACTAGCTAGGTTAAGTTTGGCACTTTTATATCATAGAAGAAACACGGACTCTCGTTCACATCCATATTGATCTGTTAAGAAATTAAAGTACACGATGCCTATGAGTCGAACAAAGGACCGTTGATCATGGGAACTTTACAACATGACGAGACCCTGAAATGATCTTTTCAAATGTGTAAGTTGTTATATATGTGCATCACATGACCTCTATGATAACAATGTTTACCTAGCATGCGTGAGAGTGTGCAACGGGCTAGGGCAGCTTGACCATGCCCAGTTTAATGTCAACCTAGCAGCACAACACATCATGATTTTTTGAGGACTAGGGCAAGCATGGGACACGCCATGGCGTGAGACACGATTTTTGTTGCACGTCTCTGACGCGGCATGAGCTCATTGTGAGCCGGACTAGTCCGAACCCTACCTACCTCAAAACTATATGTAACTAAAACGTAGTTTGAATTATATGTTATCCAAATAATCAGATTTATAGGTTTACCCTCCCTATTGCCGGATGACATCCCGACTATGGGAGTGGCCTTCATTCTAGGGATTTCAAGTAATTAACCGTGTCAAGTAAGAGTTGGAGAGTATTTGCCCCGGTGTAGTGCCATGTTTGGACATTCTCGTGGTGGCTGCGATAGACGCCGTTGTTGCGGATGTTTGGCGCTGAATATCAAATGATCAAAGGAGAGTCATAACCGACTTAGATTCTTAATCTTTGTTGAGGACCTATTTTTATACATAGGGGCGGAGTAATTGGCACGTAGATTGCACAACTAAAAATGCGCAAATGTGAGATGTTAGGCTCGTATCCAATCACCAACTGTAATGCAGAATAAGGTTGGGTCAAGAAGGCGCTCAGGCGGACTAACATAGCTGCGTGTCGTATTGCATAGCCCCAACAGAAATCGAAAGCTTGGTGAGCATGACCAAGGTTCGAGCAATCAATTGTAGGGGCTTAATGTGATAGATCCCGACCCAAATATCCAAGTGGACACCTAAATTAAGGCATGTTGGCCATCATATGGTTTACTTTGTGATCAACAAGTAGAGTTCACTATTGAAAAATATTTCTAAATAATAGTATGACACAAAGAAAAACATTCGTCAAAGCAGTCAGAGGAAAGTATATTTATAATATGTGCTTAAAACAACACTCACACTTTCGTGTTTGCGCCCCTTCGGGACTAGTAGCTGGTTTTCTAGGGCGTTAGAGGGATCTTTAGTGGTCTGACATATACTCCAGTAAATGTGAGAAACTTAAATTTATATAGTTTGTTTAATCTCCATCGGGTCCAGGATGAGAATATTCTTACTTTTACTGCCACTGTAGCTATGCTCTGATAATACTTGCATTTGTAATATGAATTCATCTCGCACCGTGTACTCTCACTCTTAAAATAAACTAGTTCTACGCTTCAACTTTAATTTACTTGTACTTTCCACACACCATTCTCATCTTATGGCTTCGTCACTTTTTAAGTGTCGGCCATCACTCTTTGATTTCGGTATCCACTTGGATATACGGGAGTTCAAAATCAAATAAATCCGAATTGAATCTCACAAAAATCCGATGAGATTTGACTGGAGTATCGAATTAGGACCTCGAGGACAACTGGATTATCATTGGGAAGACTGTAGGCTCTCGAGGATGGGTGGCTTCACCAGAAAATGGTGAAACAAGGCCGAGGACAGGGACGACGCAAAAAAGGCATCATTTGGTCCTAGGGTTTCGGAATAGGAGCAGCTAGGCTCCTTGTGGCTTGCGAGGCGGCTTAAATGGCTTTAGGTCGTGGCCTGCGCGGGAGGTTGCAGAAACCCTAATTTTCTTCTTTCTTTTTCTCACACAATCATTAATTCACCACAACAACATATGAGCAAAATATAATAATTCGTAAAGCATAAGATTGGGTTCATGCACTATGTTGAAGATTTCATGCTATTAAAGCTGAAAAAAATAATTAAAATTGAAACCGTATTTTAGAAGTTACTTAGACTGTGTGATCAGAATTTTGAGCTGCTTTGCAGTAGAAAATAGCCTCCAGATTCATAACACAGTGTCAGGAGCGTGCTGATAACATATTGTGTCCTATTTTATTGAAATAAAGAGAAATGGTGTGGTGATAGTGGTGGAGAAAAAGACCCAGAAGAATGGTTGTATGCTCCCCTCGTGCCAATGCCTTTATTTATAATAAACAATAAAGAGAAGAAAATTTTCTCACCAAAAATACAAAGTCTAATAGAAAAAAATCATTTAAACTACATAGGAATCCTAATTCAAATCTATCAAAAATTTACACAATCACACTACATTGTAACAATATTGACTATAATCCTTTAGTTTTATTTGCGAGTGTATTTCAGCTAGCTTTATACTAACTTATCAATTTGAATTTTTTGTCCCAACAAGTAAGCTAATAAATATTCAAAAATTAGAAAGTGTACACACACCGGAGTCTTTGGTCTTATTGTCTCAAAAGTCATAAGGGAAGACCCGAAGAACGATCACTCCTCCATAGTCCACATTTCTCTACGGTCATATTCCGCGGACAAAATTCAATGCTCCAACGTCTTTACTCTCCTTCTCGTTCATTTGTTTAACGACCAATATTATATATACTAAGGAGATAAAAGAGTCGGTTAAGTCTCACATTAACTAGTTATAATAGTGTAGTTTGAATTCACTTTTAGTAAGAATTAAACCTAAAACCTCACTTATAAGAAAAAAGAAACACCAATAAACCCGTAGTACTAAGTGACACTTTAATTCTTGAAATTTAAAATCAATAGAAGTTGTTATTGAAAAGCAAGTTTCTTTCTCCTTTCTGTATATCCCGTGTTACAATTTCCACGTCCGCTGAGAGACCGGGGGGACCTAACAAGGCTGCACCGCACCGCACAGCACATAACAAGTCGCACACGAAGATATAGCACCATGCCTATATATGGCATTTAATTTTTTTAGTCCTCGACTGCTAACATGATTTATGCCTTAAAACAGTTTTAAATTTACATTATACTACTTGTATACCTAATTGGACTCATATTTATCCATAAATAAATGAGTCTGATATTGCTAAACTCAGAACAAATGCTTATCGTTCTTACGTTCGTTTAAGTCAAATTTAAAACTGTTTCTGACTAAACAAAAACTAGGTTTTTAGCCAAAATTGTCCTTGATATTTGCATAACTCATCATTTTAGTCTTTAAGATTTGAAATCAATAGAAGTTGTCTCTCAATTTGTTCACGATCAATCATTTTGGTCCTATCATGACAAATTATATTAAATAAGTACCAAAATGACAAAAATACCCTCAATTTAATAAAGAATGACCAAATAATTTGACAAAATTTGAGAGTATTTTTGTCATTTAGCCTTATTTAATGGAGATTTTTCATGAAATGACCACGGTAGACAAACTCAGAGACTACTTCTATTGCTTTCAAATCTTAAAGACTAAATTGAGGAGTAATGCAAATCTCAGAGACCATTTTAACTAAAAAGCTTAAAAACTAAATGCCGTTAGTCCAACTAGTCACGTTCGATTCTTACTCTTAGTTCAACTAGTTACACGTGATTCATACTCTTTTTTAAACAATTTCTTTTCTGCCAAAGAAGTTAATCGTAATTTTCAAACTAAAAAATTATGGGTAAATTACACCATAGCCCCTCAGGTTTGAGGTCTATTACAACCCCATACAACATCTTTAAAACATTTCACTTTCATACCTCAAGTACTATTTTATTTCAATTTCATACAGCCGTTACATTTTCCATCCATTGAACCGTTAAGTGCTGACGTGGCCGCCACATATATGCCACGTGGCTGCCAAATGTTTGCCACGTGGCAAATAAAATAATTTTTTTATTTTTTTTAAATTTAAAAATCCCAAATTTTCTCAACCAAAAAAAAAAATTTGGGTAAATTACACCATACCCCCTCAAGTTTGAGGTCTATTACAACTCCATACAACATCTTTAAAACATTTCACTTTCATACATCCAGTACCATTTTGTAGTAGATCCATCTAATCTCAGGTGAAATTTTTGGGGGTGGGTGATGGGGGATGGGAGAAAGGGATGGCTCGGGTGGGATTTTGGGGGGGGGGGGTGATGATGGATAGAAGAAGGGGTGAGTCGGGGAAGACGATTTCAGGTTTTTTTTTAAAATATTTTTTTTAGAAGATTCAGGTTTTTAAAAATATTAAAAAAAATTGTCACGTGGCAGCCACATCAGCACAAATGTGGCAGCCACGTCAACATTTAATAGACCAATGGATGGAAAATCTAACGGAGATGTTATTTTGAAATAAAATGGTACTGGATGTATGAAAGTGAAATATTTTAAAGATGTTGTATGAAGTTGTAATAGACCTCAAACCTGAGGGGGTATGGTGTAATTTACCCAATTTTTTTTTTTGGTTGAGAAAATTTAGGTTTTTTAAATAAAAAATTATTTTTATTTGCCACGTGGCAGACATTTGGCAGCCACGTGGCATATATGTGGCTGCCACGTCAGCACTTAACGGTTCAATGGATGGAAAATGTAACGGCTGTATGAAATTGAAATAAAATAGTACTTAAGGTATGAAAGTGAAATGTTTTAAAGATGTTGTATGAGGTTGTAATAGACCTCAAACCTGAGGGGCTATGGTGTAATTTACCCAAAAATTATTTAATCGATTACAATAGCATAATTTTCAAACTGAAAAATTATTTAATCGATTTCGCTAGCATCATTTTTTTAGAGAATAATTGTCTACTCAAGAGGTGTGGAATTGAACTAGGCCACATAATAGGTCAGCCTTTATCAAAGTATCGAGCTCAACTCAAATATAATACATCATAGCTATTCACGTGAGTTGAACTTGAGACGACTCACTTATAAATGGAAGTAAATACCACTAAACTATAGTACTAGTAAGTCACTTTAATACCAAACACACGCTTGTAGGCTAAGTTACACTAGCATCAATTAACTCTTGATATAACGCTATTTTACTTCTCAATGTTATTCCCAATTGATTAACAAAACTACTATAACAAAAACAAAAAATAAAACTAAAATATGGACTTAAGAAAAATAAAAAAAAAGTGATTTTCGTACAATTTCCTCACTCTACACATCTCTATTCATTTTTATATATCGATTCTCATTTATTTCATTTAATTCAAATATTAGAAATAAAGTGTGCATGAAGAGTAAGAAGGTACAAATCCCATCAGCTCATGGGCATTAGTGGAATTTCGCCCTTCTTTAACTGCATTTTCCATCCATAATCCATATGCAAGCTAATTTCACGCGGATACAAACCCAATACTTAACTAAGCAGCAACAGGCCCACATTTGACCAACGGCGATTTAGTCGTATTTACATACACACCACTGTCCCACCACCGCCAAGTCAAAACGACGACGTCACCTTCGTCCTCAAAAACTCCTCCAACCTCCACTTCCTTCCAACACACAACAAACTCAAACCTCTCCGTCTGAGAAACTCTGGAGCACCAACCAATCAACTCGCCACCAAAAATGGTAAGGGAGCGGGACCACCTCTACATCACCGTCCCCCACCTCTTCCGCTGCCCCATCTCCATGGACGTCATGCGCTCCCCCGTCAGCCTCTGCACCGGCGTCACCTACGACCGCGCCAGCATCCAGCACTGGCTCGAATCCGGCCACGACACCTGCCCTGCCACCATGCAGATCCTCCAGTCCAAAGACGTTATCCCCAACCTCACCCTCCGCCGTCTCATCAACCTCTGGGCCCAGTCCCACGGCCCTTCCTCGCCGGCCTCCTCTTCCTCTCTCTCCTCCCAGCACCTCGCCTCCCTTGTTCAATTTCTCCGCAATGAGAACGAGACTGAGAAATTCAGCCAAAATATCGTACACTCATTGTCGAAGACTGCCGATTTCGCGAGGGTCGGCGGGGAGAATCGGAGGTTTGTGGCGAATTTCGACGGCTTCGTCTCCGCCATTGTGGGGATTCTGAACAGAGAAGGCGTCGAAATCGAACTTCTTGAATCGGTAATTAAGGTTTTGGATTCGATTCTGCCTCAGAGCGGAGTCAACGAGCAATTGAGCCGATTTATTGCGAAGAGCAACGGCAATTCCCTCGCTTCGATTCGATTGGTACTGCAAAATGGCAGCCTGAGCTCGAAGATCGAATCCGTCAGGGTTTTGGATTCGATCGCGCTCGACGCCGAGTCGAAACGATTAATCGCGGAGAAGGAAGGCATAATGTCCGTACTCAACGATCTATTGAACCAGGAAACCTGTGAGGACCTATACGGCGCCGTTTTCTCGTGCTTATCATCATTGTCCGTGAATCGGTCAATTAAAGCCGAGCTCGTCCGGTTCGGACTCGTCCGAGTCATAACATCAACCCTGTTAAACCCGGACACCAGCACTACCCTTGCGGAGAAGTCTTTGAAGCTGTTATCCACTATTGCTACTTGCGCCGAGGGCCGGTCGGCGATTAGCGGGGAGGAGAAGTGCGCGTGGGCGGTGGCGGAGAGGCTGATGAAGGTGTCAAGGGGGGCGACGGAGGACGGCGTGGCGGTGCTGTGGAGCGTGTGCTGCATGTTGGGGGACAAGAGGGCGAGGGAGAGCTTGGCGGGAGGGAATGTGGTGGCGAAGGTGTTGTTGGTGATGCAGAGTGGGTATGGGGAGGGGCATTTGGTGAGGAGGATGTGTGGGGATTTGGTCAAAGTTTTGAGTGTTGGGTTGGGGTTGGGGTTGGGGTATGACACCAAGACTATACATATCATGCCTTGTTAGAAATTGTTCTTGATGATTATCTTGATCATTTTTTTTTCTTTCAGAAATTGTGAATTTGGATGCAAAATTTATAGAAGCAAAAAGGAAAATTCTTTTAGTTTTGTAGTCATTGATCATCACTGTGTGATTGATGTTGTATGATTAGTGGAGAGATTTTTCTATGCCGTCAAGATGGCCCGGTATGCTAAGAATATTAATATAATTTGTTGAAATTTGAAAAAAAAAAAAAATTCAACAAATTGTATTATGACACTTAGTACACCAAATTGTATTATAAAGAAACAAACAACTTTTAATTAATCTCGAGTTAATCTTCTTTTTTGATTTGTTGTTTCTTTTATTGTTAATCAGAAAGGTTTCATGATGAATTAGTTTGTACTTTTAAGAAGGATTTAGGACAAGAATCCTTCTTTGTAAAAGGGGCAAGTTTTGATATGAATTAAGAGAATGTAAGGAGATCTATTGTATATGTGGGTTAATTCAATTGGCGCTTGTTATTGCAATGTTCGAATTTCTTTCAAGTACTTTTGGAGTAATTGTGATCAAATAGTTGTATGCTGTATTAGTAGAGAGCAACTTACACGGCACAGTTGTACTGCCAACATGATGCACTGTGCTAATAATACAACATCATGTAGAGAAAAATTTACACATAATATTGTATAATTAATACGTCGTAGTGGAAATGTATCCATGCCATAGAAGTCGTCCTCTCTTTTCTGGGCTGAGGTAAGATGAGTTCTGGGCAATGAACTATGAGATAAAATATATTGAGATATGCATGAGTGTCAAACATAAACATGGCTTATTTCCTTATCCCTGGCAAACAAACTACTAAATCCTTGCTCTTAGAACAATATATATTTAATTTCAAAAACGAAACAAAAATGATTGTAAAACTAAATAACGAGACAAATTCGGGCCAGTTTGCGAAAATCCAGCAGAAAACCATCTTATGGACAGCAAATCGCAATGCTCCGATGCCACTCTCTGACGATGTAAAGCTGTTTTTGAGTGGTGAAGGAATAAGGGTCCTGGCGCCAGATAACTGAGTTGTATCAGCAACCATTTCGAACATTTATGAGCCTCCTGCCTGAGCTCCCATGCTCGATTCTGGTAACTTTGTCCTCTACAACTCGGATTCAAAGATCACTTGGCAGAGTTTTGAAACTCCAACCGATACCATTGTATCTGGCCAGCAAAAACCTTGTCTCCAGCATCTCGGACAGAAATCACGCAAGCGGAAGGTTTAGACTTTCAATGCAGCGTGATGGGAACCTAGTGCAGTAGCCGGAGTGTCCAATTATATTACAACCTGATTGATCAGTATGCTTACTCAAATACTGGGACATACAGGGCTGGAGACAATGAGTCACTCAACGTTGATCACCATGCATGAGCCGTTATATCTCCTCAGTTCCGCTGGTTATGAATCAGAAACAGCTGTTTGACACACGTATGTACTGCATGACGATTGACTTTGATTGCATACTCCGGTTATACTCGCATACTTTGATTCGGAACGATTCATGGTCAGTTCAGTGATCATCGTCTTACGATAAGTGCGCTCCTGACGGGCTCCGTGGGTTAAATGCACATTGTATTCCCATTGATCAGGATCCGCCTTGTGTTTGTCATCTTGGTTTTGTTTTCATTGATGAACGCCAAACGAATTTAGGCTGCAGGAGGAATGTAAGGACAGTTGGTTGCCCGGGCAAGGACGGGATAAGGTACTCCGTAGTTGATCGGGATCGCCTTGTGTGGCAAAACACCCCATATTTGGTTCTCAACATGAGTGAGACTGCTTGTAAAGAGGACTGCTTGAGAGATTGCAACTGTGAAACTGCACTACTGCAGTTTATCGTGACAAGCAGGGGCGGAGCCACCAATGGACTAGGGTAGTCCCAGGCCCATCCTGACTTCAGCTGGGGTGTGAACCTCATAGAAGAAGATGAAGCAAACTACGTCATTAAACTGTTTTGATTTTAAATCTTCTCGGCTATTTAATGAAACGATAAGTTTGGTAGGGAAGTTTTTAAAAGAGATGTGCAATTTTAAATGGAAAAAGCAACCCCACTTCTGGTTCGATTCTCTCACTTAACAGTAATATGCACCCTATAATTTTCTAAAGCAACCCACCTTTTTTATTTGCAGACCTCTCCCCATTTTCCTTCTTTTTCTACTTCTTTGTATTTTCTTTAGCCTTCCACAACCTACTTCTTACTTGGTTGTCTGGGTTTTTACATTTTTTTCTTTTTAGTATTGAATTTAAGAAATTTTTTTCAGTTTTGTGAGGATTACACAAATTGCAAATGTCAACATGCTATATATTTGTGAAAAGCCTCTCCTCATTCAGAATTTTGGATCCGCTGGTGACAAGAGACATGCCAAAAACAAAGGCTTCCGTAAGATTTGGAAGAACTAACGGAGGTTACTTAACCTTGACTAATACTGGCATCAAGAGTTCAGGGACAAGAACTAACGAACAACATCGAGCAGGTATCTGGGGTTGCTACATTGTCTCATTTGACGGATTGAAATAACGGAGCTAAGAGAGTACAAGGACGAAAATGAAAAGAGAGAGGCTACAGCGAGGTAAGTGAAAATCCGATTAAAACTAACGGGACCATGAGTGCAATCTCACTCACTCCTTAACTAACACGGATCTCCTTTGGATCTATCTTCACATTTCAGTCGTACATTGTGAGTTGTGCAGTCAGAAATCATTTTATTTTTATTATTTTAAATTAAACACAAATAGTATCTGACGAAAACTAATCGCACGATACACGATAAACGTCTGAGATGTGAGGATTCCTAAGATCTACGCATAATGAATCCGGAGGGGATCTGTGTCCTCCTTAACTTGGCAAAGCCAACCAGGACGTTCCAAGTGTACTCATAGACACGTGCCGAAATACTATTGGATTCTTGAGGGGAGCCAAGGAGGCCTCCCGCAGCAAAGCCACACAAAATAATACACAAGCGATCTGAGTCGTTTGCGAGGTTCGACGTGAAAAATCGGTCGAAGAAGCAAAAGCAGCTCACTGAAAAAAGAAATAAAAACACAGAAGCTGAAGCTGTTGCGGGAAAAAGCTTGTCCAAATTAGGGTTCCCGAATTCGAACCGCCAACGAGGTTAACCAAATTAGGGTTTTGACAAATTTTTTGAGTTACTTTTACTTTGTTGTAATTGCTTAACTTTTTTGCTGAAATTCAGAAATTTGCAGGAAAACTGAAATGGGGGACGGCCTATGGAACCGGCAGCAGCAGCAGCAACAGCAGCATCAACTGGGTCCCTCTGGCGGCGTGCATAAACGACCTCGTTCCGACTACGGTAACTCCTCTGTGGCCATTTCTCATAGTTATTTTCGTTAATTAGATGAAATTGCGATTGCATTCGTTTGCATTATAGATTTAGTTGTCAAACCATTTAATTTCTGACTTGTTGTTTATAATTCGAGCGATATTATAATCTAATCGAAACTATGGGGAGAGGGGGATTCGAACTTGGGCGCAGATGGGGAGCACACTGCCCGAGCCAACTTAGCTAGGCCGAAGTCTGCTTCTTCGTGATACAAGTGTTTTTACTGTAGTGGTTCTTGATGGGTTTCAGGTTTCAATGTAAATTATGTTTCAAAGTGGTGAAATTTATGTGAAGGGTCAAGGGTATCTATGGTTGACAAAGGATTCCAGTTCAGTTGTCTGATGACTCTGCTTGTATGTATCTGTACTTTAGCAGATATTCAGATTCTGGTTTTGTAGCTCGGTGTCTCTTTTCTTTTCTTTTTAAAAAAATAAATAAATGTTTTGCTTCGATAGTTCCATGTATACTCTTACATCTTTGGGTTCTTCTTGAAGCATATAATATAGTCTTAGTCTGTCTGTTACACTTACTACAATTCCGATCAACACTCATACTCGTATGATTCCATATAATTATGTATATTCCACTTTAGCGGTAGTTTTAGAAGTTACTGGTTTTATTTTCTGTTTTTATTTTCTTTGTAACCAGATCACAGTTTTTGCCCTTCATGTTTCCTTCGGTCCATTGTTACTGATATTATTTACTGGATTTCATATTTAGAGCAACTTTTGAGTGATTTCCACTTTAGCGGTAGTTTTAGAAGTTACTGGTTGTTATTAAGTTATGTTCAAGGTGGGAAAACCTTGTTCAGTGTGTTTACTAAGACTCTGTGAAAATGGAAGCTACTACTAAATCATTTAGGCTTCCAATTACATTGCAACGTACTTAAGAATGGGTCTTTTCCTGAACCCAACCAAACCCCAAACCTCTGAAATTATCAAGTAGATTCTTTCCTTTTAGTGCGGTCAGTCTCCCAATCTAATACTATTCTTCAATAATGATGGTAATAAGTTCCTCCATACATATTTATAATGCTATTATGTTTATATACAAATTAATGCGATGCGTATTGTTGGTATACATTTTGATATAACCAAATTCCCCTTTTTATTCATTTAGTTATTTGTTTGCTGAGTTGTTCTTGTTATAACTTCTTAGTCACTGATCAAAAGCATAGACTTGTATAGTTGTATGTAGATGTTTTGATTGGTATGTTTTCTTTGTACTTTTGAACATTGGTAGCAGTTTTATTTGTTCAAATACCACCTAGTTGTTACTAGTGATATTGCTCATTCCGCACCTTGGGTCTAACTCTGCACATTAAAGAGTAGGTTTTTACCTTGTTTGTTAACTGTTAGGCGGGGCATACTCTACTTCCACCCCATGCTTCTCAAATTGGTTTCATGATTTAAGTTCTTCCATCTGCTTTTTTTTTTTTTTTGTTATTATTAATTTTTAACTGACGCCCCGGTTAGAAGATGCGACTACGGGACAGAAGTTCAGGGCCGAAGGGGTAGAGGGAGACCTAGGAAGACTTTAGAAGAGACTCTAAGAAAAGACTTAGAATATTTGGATTTAACGGATGACATGACACAGGACCGCACACAATGGCGTTCTAGGATTCATATAGCCGACCCCACTTAGTGGGAAAAGGCTTTGTTGTTGTTGTTGTATTATTAATTTTTAAATGCCTTTTCTCTTGTTCTGTAGTTGTAATATATACAGCTGAATTAGGGTCTATTTGTTAATGTTTTATCAATGTTATGCCTTTGAATATAGGTCAAATATGCGTTTGGTGCATTAAGTTTGTTAAACATGGGAAACATATTCTGTAAAATGATCTCAACTTTTGTTCTTCAAGTTAGGAAACAACCTTTACACTATATATGTTGTTTTCAAAGGGATAGTGAAACATGGTGAATAGTTAGAAACAGAAAAAGGAACCTTTCAACTGGAATAAATGTTTCTGTCTTCCTCAGAGGCTCTGTTGTTGGTCCTCACTTTTCAGGTTTATCTCCTCTCAAAAACCCATACCAAAAAACCAAACACCCCATCGCCTCTCTCTTCGCCTACTCATCTGTCCCACTCTCTCTACACCCTCAAAACCTGCACTCCAGCCCCACTCCGAACTCCTGACCCATTCATCGAAACCAATATGCGGACCCTCTTCTCAACCTCCCCCGCCCCTGCCCCCGCAATGTTGTCGTCTCGTCTCTGATGTGAAAACATTTGTTTGTGGGTTGTTTTCAAGGTAATAAGTTGGATGTGAATAATTGTTAGTGATAAATTTGGATGGTAGAATTTGGTATTATTTCAATTTAAACTGGAGTCGTCAAGAATTTGGTAGAACTTGTAAAATGGAGAAACTGAAGATGCTGAATTGGACTTGGTTTCAGTTTAAACTGGGATAGTTATACTTTACTTGTATGGGATATAGAGTGATGTTGGATGTAGCTTTATTTTATTGTATCGGTTTCTTTTTGGTGTCACCGTGTCGGAATGGTTGTACTGTACTTGTATCAGTTTCTTATCTCTTTTTGGTGTTGCGTTATTTATTTATTGCTTTTAAATCTGAAATTGTTATACTGCATTTGTATTGGATGTAGGTCTGATGTTGGATGTTTATTGATATGAATGTTCCATTTAATAGGGCTCTAACTCACAATGGTTTTGGTTAGCTTTGATGCGGACATGGGATAAATCAATTTCACTATTGTGCTGTTTAAAAGAGCTCTAACTCACAATGTTTTAATATCTTTGTTTGGTTCATTGATACGTCTTGTTAAAATGCGTTTACATTAGTTACGTGTTTGAACTTTGATTATAATATTTAGTTGAAAATAGTTTTTCAAAATATTGCTGCCTAATACAAATTCAGTAATTCAATTTTTTCTCATACTAGCACTGAACACGTTTTCACTGTTTTTGTTTTTAGAAACATTTTTCAAACTATTCTACCAGATGCATTATCTAATGTTAAAATACAAGAATGTTATATCGTTTTCATTTTCTGAAAGCGTTTCATGCAGATGGTTTTGTAAAACATCACCAGATAGGCTCTTACTTTTCTGTATTGTCAACCTGTCTTCAGGTCAAGAGATGCATGGTTATTTTGCACGAGAGGATGATCTTGGTGGTCCTAGGACTGTAAAGGATAACAGATCAATCGGATCAGCATATGACCGCTATCTTCAGAATGCGGTGACTTTCTTAAGCATTTGAAACTATGCCTATTATTATTTGTGTTACATCTCTCTGTTTCTGTACTAAAACATTTGTCCTTGCTTCTAAAGGAAATGGCTTCGTACACTTCTGGAGAAGCGAGTACTTTTGGTGGAGCTGGAATGGGAAGGGCTGTTGGTGGTGGAATGACAGGTCCTCCAATGGCTGATCATTCTATGAGGGGCCGTCCTGGAGCTATGTCTTCTGATGTACTAACAAATGGTCGAAATATGAATCTTGCTAATCAGCTCCCAGTTGATTCAATGCCTAGGCCTGGACGTGAAACAGTTCCTTTACCTCTGGATGCATCCAGCACTTTATATGTTGAAGGACTTCCTCCTGACAGCACAAGGAGGGAAGTAGCTCGTATCCTTTATGATCTTTCTATGATGCCTAAGAATTATTGCATATTGCTTTCCAATCTTATTGTTTAACTCAATAATTTTTCCATCGCTCCTCCTTTACATAACTCTTAAGATATCTTTCGTCCTTTTGTGGGATACAAAGCAGTGAGGCTTGTGAGCAAAGAGTCCAAACATGTATGTGGGGGTGGATTATTGTAAACAATTACTTTCGTAGTTTTCTTGATCACACTGACTTGAGATTCTCGTTGTGCTACTTGGTTCGACTTTTGGGAAGTTTATAATCTTTCCTCACACTAATATTTTGGTTTGTCCATAATGCAGCGTGGTGGGGATCCTCTTATTCTTTGTTTTGTGGATTTTGAAAATCCAGCCTGTGCAGCAACTGCTCTGAGTGCCTTGCAAGGTGATTGCTTTTTCTTGTCATCAACCTTGGTGACTGTTGGTGTCAAAGAAAGCTTAATTCTTTCTTTCTGTTTTTATTTGTTTCCTTTTTAGCTTTGCAGGTGTTATTTTATATCGTACCTTATTCAATCTTGTAAAGGGTAAATTTATGTTAAAATTCTTTCATGCATAGTAGGTGTAAAGGCAGTTCAAAAAAAATGTTATGGATGGCTTCTTGTGATTTAATAATTGAGTTCATAATATCTCTACACTCCAGATCGTGTAGAACTAGCTGGATTGCTCATTATTTTCCCATGTTTGTTGTTTTTGAAACGCTGGAAGATGCCGACATTGTGTTGCTGGAAGATGCTGACATTCTTGTAATTCCATGCATGGTGTGTTAGTATATGTAAAGAGGTTGAGGCAGTTGACAAAAATGTTATAGATGGCTTCTTGTGATTTAAGGTTGAAGTCCATAATATCTCTACACTCCAGATTGTGTAGAACTAGTATTGTTCATTATATTTTCCTGTGCTTGAAGTTTTTGAAACGCTGGAGGATGATTACATTTGTGTTGCATTTGCAGGTTATGAAATGGATGAACATGCTCCTGATTCTAATTACTTGCGGCTGCAGTTTTCTCGGTTCCCAGGTCCCAGGTCTGGACCTGGCCGTAACAAGAGGTGATAGGCATGAGGTGATGAGTGTTTTTGATGTAATCAAGATTGCATTTGCTTTTAATACATTCCATATATATATATTGCTAAGGCTTGGGCACACACTAATTGTAAGCACTTCTGATGCACATTGTTTGTTTCGAGGTAGTGAAATCAGAAAGTTTTATAGTTGTGCAATTAAACAGAGATCTGATTTTGCACGTCCATGGTCTACAAAATTTACTGAAGGAATGTTTTAATTCGGAATATCTTCTTCTCATTGACATTATACCATGTATAGACTTTCGGAAAATTAGTAGAGATTGTTACCATATTGATTATTTCCATATTCTGGAGGACTTCCGTGGCCCGGGTATCTTGCCACCAGTGTCCCCTGCCAATGACACAACGTAATGGGGAGAGAAACTTAATATGATACTATGTCATTGGCATGGGATGCCGCTGTGGCGGTGCACCCGTCCTATGGAAAGTGCTCTCCATATTTTGAAGCGGGAATCATTCTAGTGATAGAGATACATACGAAGAAGAATGAAAACCCTAATTAAGCGGGTGAAATCTTCCACATTTGATCACCAAATTAGGTGGCTTAAGATATTTCAGTGCAACATGGAATGAACTGCCTCCATTCAAGAGTAGTGAGAAGCAATCTGGATGTTGCAAGCCTAATGGGCCAAGAGTTGGGTTATTGAACTAGGAATGCTTGTAGTGTTTTAGAAGTGGCATGCTTCTCAGGCACAATCCCTTTAAAAACTAGTGTTTTATTTTAGCATGGATTTGCAGGCTTCTGTTACAGATATCGTATTGTAAGTGATTTCCGCTCTCTCTTTTTCTCGCTGTACAACTCCTTGTTTCCTAGTTTTAGGGTTGGATAAATCAAATCAAAGGAGAATTAGTGGAAAGAAACAAAAGGTGAATGCAGGAGGAGAAAAAGGGAACGTGTAGATGATTATCGATCAAACTCGTCTTTTCTTGTAACTTGCACTGCATGGAGAAAAGCAATGACGGTGCATGATGAGAATGGACAATGCATGGCGTCATGTCTTTTGGTGTTAGAAATTTGATCCGAGTCCTTCCCTTCTGGACTACAGTTATGGACAGGCTTTGCTATGTCCTCCCAAAGCTAAGCACTATCTAGTGGGCTCCCGACTAGTCTATATGCCACTGTACATATCACATGGGCTTTCAACCCATAATCCTATCCTGCTACAGCTTCCCCCCACTCTTCTTAAATTAGCATACCGCCAGATATGTTGCTATCTCTCATATCACGTGACTAATGGTTTGTTTGAAATTACTTGTTTCACAAACAATCTAAGTGTTCATTAAAAAATATTTGAAAGTGCCTCTTGAAAAAGCATTTTGCAGGTGCTTCCCTAAAGAGAGTTTTTATGAGTCAAAAGAATTTCCAAGGTTTATTTTTTATTTTTTATTTTTGCCAAGCGCAATAGAACACATTTAGCTTTCCAGAATCAATACTAAACAAGTTCTAAGCAAAGAAAAGGCGATATAACATGGGGACAACAAAGAATCTTTTTGACATTAAAGATTCTGCTTGTTCGGTTACTAGACCCAAACAAAAGAGAAGAGTAGAAGTGGGCAATGAACTGGTTTTCGATTACCATCAAAGTGGCACAACATTTGGCATTGTTTCGCAAAAGACAGCTTTTTTCTTAGCACTAGTTTTGCACACTAGTGTGTGGTAAAAATAAGCTAGGGTTTGGTTGGAGAACAAGTCTGAGCAGTTACATGCCATGTGGGCTGGAGGGTTTCGTTTGGTGCCATTACTCCTTTTTCTTGTTCTATCATCCTTTTGGAACTGGAAGAGAAAAAGGAGGGGAAAAGGTAGTTTAGGGCAAAAAGGATATTGAGTTTATAAATCAGGAAAATGTCTAAGCAATTTGTTGGTGCCAATGTGACTGTTATCTAAATATTGACTGGTTGTGGCAAAAAAGGGTAACTGGAAATGGTTATTGTACCAAAGTCTAAATTGTCCCACAACTTGTCCATGGACCAGTGCATATAAGTTGTAGCTGCAAGTGCAAGGAGCAAGCTCTGGATTAGATAGACGGAAAGACTTGGTTTGGTATAATTCCAAGTCGTCGTTGGTGTTTCTTCTTCTCTGTGGCCCAGCCACCCGGGACTATAGTCCTTATTTGGTAGGTATTTATAGCAAGGCTAACTATGGGATTGGAGATAGACAAAGGGAGATGGGACATGGAGAATGGTTTGCCAAGTTTGTTTAGAATGGATCGGGATCAATGGCCGTTGGATCCCTAGTAATTGAATATTTAGTTAAATATTCAACGCCTATGAATCTCGGTCTATGCTATGAATCTGTTTTTACAATTTTCGTTCATTGTGTATCACGTCATATGCCCAATGTTAGACAATCCACTTGTTTTATTTGAGACAATTGTATTTGATGCAGTTCCTATTTTCTGTTTTCTGACCTGCTTCAATCTACATTCTCTTGATATTTTTTTTCTATTTTACTTGGTTTTATGACAGTGAGAACATTCAACATGGCCTCTTCTTCCTCTAGTTGCTCCTTTGTGATGCACATCTCTGTTTTTGTACTAAAACATGTATCCTACTTGCTTTTAAAGGAAATGCCTTCGTACACTTTTGGAGAAGCGAGTACTTTTGGTGGAGCTGGAGTAGGAAAGGCTGTTGGTGGTGAAATGACAGGTCCTCCAATGGCTGATCATTCTATGAGGGGCAGTCCCGGAGCTATGTCTTCTGATCTATTAACATATGGTCGAAATATGAATCTTACTAATCAGCTCCCAGTTGATGCAATGCCTAGGCCTGGACGTGAAACAGTTCCTTTACCTCTGGATGCATCCAGCACTTTATATGTTGAAGGACTTCCTCCTGACAGCACAAGGAGGGAAGTAGCTCGTATCCTATATGATCTTTCTACGATGCCATAGAATTATTGCATATTGCTTTCCAATCTTATTGTTTTACTTAATAAATTTTCAATCGCTCATCCTTTACATTACTCTTTAAGATATCTTTCGTCCCTTTGTGGGATACAAAGCAGTGAGGCTTGTGAACGAAGAGTCAGGTTTGTCCATAATGCAGCGTAGTGGGGATCCTCTTATTCTTTGTTTTGTGGATTTTGAAAATCCAGCCTGTGCAGCAACTGCTCTGAGTGCCTTGCAAGGTCGTTGCCATTTTCTTGTCATCAACCTTGGTGACTATCAGTGTCAAAGAAAGCTTAGTTCTTCGTTCTGTTTTTATTTGTTTCCTTATAGGTTCGTAAGTGCTATTTTCTATCGTACCTTATTCAGCCATGTAAATGGAGAGTTTATGTTAAAATTATTCCATGCATAGTAGGTATAAAGTGGTTGAGGCAGTTCACAAAAATGTTATAGATGGCTTCTTGTGATTTAATATTGGAGTTCATAATATCTCTACACTCCAGGTCGCGTAGAACTAACTGGATTGCTCATTATTTTCTCGTGCTTCTTGTTTTTGAAACGCTGGAAGATGCTAACATTTGTGTTGCGTTCGCAGGTTATGAAATGGATGAACAGGCTCCTGATTCTAATTACTTGCGGTTGCAGTTTTTTCGGTTCTCGAGTCCCAGGTCTGGACCTGGCCGTAATAAAGGGTGATAGACATTAGGTGATGAGAAACATCAGTGTTGATGTAATCAAGATTGCATTTGCTCTTATACATTATTTATATTGCTCAAGCTTGGGCACACACTAATTGTAAGCACTTCTGATGCACATTGTTGTTCTAGGTAGTGAAATCAGAAACAGATTTTTTGTTGTGTTAAACGATCTGATTTTGCACGTCCATGGTCTACAATTTACTCGAGGAATGTTTTAATTCTGAATATCTTCTTCTCTCTGAGATTATACCGTGCATATATGAAACAATCTATAGGGAAACTAACTCTATACGAGGACTTCCATGGCCCGGGTATCTTGCCACCATAGTGTCCCGTACATTTTCCCTCCATATTAGTTATTTATTTATTTGGACATTCTAACCTAATGAAGTCCTACAATCATCATAACTCGTTTTAATTAGATCATGCTCCTCAGAATATTTGATGAATTCACATAAGAAACTCATAGAAATTTGTTCCGAGTCATTACCTTTGGACTGCAGTTGAGGCTTATGCTATATCCTCCCAATGCTAAGCACTAGCTAGTGGGCTGTCGACTAATCTATGCCACTGTACACATCACATGGGCTTTGGAATCTATCTCAATTATTGTAAAGACGTTAGCCTCTTCAATGAAAGAACCCATAGTCCTATGCTGCTAGAGCTCCCCCACTCTTCTTGGAATTAATATACTATTAGGACATATCGTTCTATTTCTCACATCACGTGACTAATGATTCGTTTGGAGTTACTTCTTTAGGAAACGCTTATACTACAAGTGCTTTTATTAGAATCTTTATAAGCAATCCAAGTGTTCATTGAAAAAGTATTTGAAATTGTTTCTTGAAAAAGCATTTGGCAAGTGCTTCTCTAAAAAGAACTAATTGTGTAGAAAACTTGAAGTGGGCAATGAATTTGTCTTCGATTTCCATTAAATTGGCACAACATTTGGCATTGTTATGCAAAAAGATACTTTTTTCTTAACATTAGTTTTACACTCTCTAGTCTGTGGTATAAAATGAGCCAGGGTTTGGTTGGAGAACAAGTCTAAGTGGTATCATCACTTGCATTACATCCATGTGGGCTGGAGGGTTTCATTTGTGCCATTACTCCTTTTTCTGTTCTATAATCCTTTTGGAACTGGAAGAGAAAGTGGAGGGGAAAAGGTAGTTTAGGGCAAAAAGGATATTGAGTTTATAAACCAGGAAAATGTCCAAGCAATTTTTTGGTAATGTTCGAAATATAGAGTAGTTGTGGCAAAAAAAGAAAAAGGAGAGGGGTAATTGTATTCCAAAGTGTCAATTGCCCCACAACTTGTTAAGGGACCAGAGCATGAAGTTGTATATGCACAAAGAAAAAGGAAATGGGTAATTGTACATATACATTGTTCCAAAGTGTCAATTGTCCCACAACTTGTTAAGGGAACTGATATGATTTTTACCACCTACAAAAGTAGGGATAAAAATACTTAAAAAATACTTGCAAGAAAACAAGGTAGTCGTAGTGTAGCAGCTCAAGTAAGGTCGTTTTTCACAGGGATTGAATAAATAATTTGTATTTAAACTAATCCTTAGCTAATTATTTAGAACAAAGTTTCGAAAAGGGTTGAAATTACAATTATTAACCACAAGAAGCAATACTCAATCCTCAGGTGATATTCTGACCGAATTGCATCCGATTACTTATCTAAACATCCTAATAGTAGCTAAGCATTAAGATATAGAGATAGTTTAAACACAATGATTAATAATTCAATGTAAACATGCATAATATCATAAGTAATTAAATAAAGATTACATATTCATGCTAAAGCTCAAGGTTTCGCCCTAGAAAAATATTCAACGCCTATGAATCTCGGTCTATGCTATGAATCTGTTTTTACAATTTTCGTTCATTGTGTATCACGTAATATGCCCAATGTTAGACAATCCACTTGTTTTATTTGAGACAATTGTATTTGATGCAGTTCCTATTTTCTGTTTTCTGACCTGCTTCAATCTACATTCTCTTGATATTTTTTTTCCATTTTACTTGGTTTTATGACAGTGAGAACATTCAACATGGCCTCTTCTTCCTCTAGTTGCTCCTTTGTGATGCACATCTCTGTTTTTGTACTAAAACATGTATCCTACTTGCTTTTAAAGGAAATGCCTTCGTACACTTTTGGAGAAGCGAGTACTTTTGGTGGAGCTAGAGTGGGAAAGGTTGTTGGTGGTGAAATGACAGGTCCTCCGATGGCTGATCATTCTATGAGGGGCAGTCCTGGAGCTATGTCTTCTGATATATTAACATATGGTCGAAATATGAATCTTACTAATCAGCTCCCAGTTGATGCAATGCCTAGGCCTGGACGTGAAACAGTTCCTTTACCTCTGGATGCATCCAGCACTTTATATGTTGAAGGACTTCCTCCTGACAGCACAAGGAGGGAAGTAGCTCGTATCCTATATGATCTTTCTACGATGCCATAGAATTATTGCATATTGCTTTCCAATCTTATTGTTTTGCTTAATAATTTTTCAAGCGCTCATCCTTTACATTACTCTTTAAGATATCTTTCGTCCTTTTGTGGGATACAAAGCAGTGAGGCTTGTGAACGAAGAGCCAGGTTTGTCCATAATGTAGCGTGGCATGGATCCTCTTATTCTTTGTTTTGTGGATTTTGAAAATCCAGGCTGTGCAGCAACTGCTCTGAGTGCCTTGCAAGGTCATTGCCTTTTTCTTATCATCAACCTTGGTGACTACCAGCTTAATTCTTCGTTCTGTTTTTATTTGTTTCCTTATAGGTTCGTAAGTGCTATTTTCTATCGTACCTTATTCAACCATGTAAATGTAAAATTCATGTGAAAATTCTTCCATGCATGGTAGGTATAAAGTGGTTGAGGCAGTTCACAAAAATGTTATAGATGGCTTCTTGTGATTTAATATTGGAGTTCATAATATCTCTACACTCCAGATCACGTAGAACTAACTGGATTGCTCATTATTTTCCTGTGCTTGTTATTTTTTGAAACGCTGGAAGATGCTAACATTTGTGTTGCGTTCGCAGGTTATGAAATGGATGAACAGGATACTAATTCTAATTACTTGTGGCTGCAGTTTTATCGGTTCCCGAGTCCCAGGTCTAGACCTGGCCGTAACAAGGGGTGATAGGCATTAGGTGATGAGAAACATCTGTGTTGATGTAATCAAGATTGCATTTGCTCTTATACATTATATATATTGCTCAGGCTTGGGCACACTAATTGTAAGCACTTCTAATGCACATTATTGTTCTAGGTAGTGAAATCAGAAACAGATTTTTAGTTGTGTTAAACGATCTGATTTTGCACGTCCATGGTCTACAATTTACTCGAGGAATGTTTTAATTCTGAATATCTTCTTCTCTCTGAGATTATACCGTGCATATATGTTGACTTTTGAAGGTTCTTATTTTGTATTATCAAAATCGTAAAGAGGAGTAGAATACAAGATACAAATATATAGAGGAGTTTGAGTGAGTTGTAAACTACACTCAACACTCAAGATCTATCCCAAATCTCCTTTAATCAATCAAGGAGCCGGCATAGGGAACTTAACTAAAGCAACTTAACTAAAGCTCCTTGAATTAAGGAGATGACAACAAGATAAGACCTTGTACAAGTTGATATGAACAAGGAGAAAAACAACCGAGTATTAACTGGGTAAAGCACTTGACACAAACACTATACCGGGATAATGCCTGGAAACCCTAAACTGGAGGAACCCTAAATAACCATAAGGTCTTTCAATACTCCTCCTCAAGCTGGATCCAGAAGATTGATGGATCCAAGCTTGCCAAGGAGTCTTTGAAACTGAGGAGAGGCTAACGATTTTGTGAATAGGTCGGCAGGTTGATCATAGCTCTTGATAAAACGAGTTTGAATGACCTGCGATTGAACCTGTGCCCGAACATAGTGACAGTCAACTTCAATGTGCTTGGTTCTCTCGTGGAAGACCGGGTTCGAGGCAATATGCATTGCTGCTTGATTGTCACAGAAGAGAGACATAGGATGAGGAGTGAAGACACCTAAGTCACATAGGAGGCCTTTTAGCCATATCAGTTCACATGCAGTCGATGCCATGGTTCGATATTCGGCCTCGGCACTGGATCGTGCAACGACAGCTTGTTTTTTGCTTTTCCAGGTGACAAGATTACCTCCCACGAACGTACAATACCCCGTTGTAGACTTACGATCAATAGAATTACCAGCCCAATCAGCATCGCAGTAGCGTGTAATCTGAGTGTTCTCATTCTTCTTCATGATTATGCCACGCTCCACTGAACCTTTTAAGTACCGGAGTATTCTTTTGACAAGGTTAAAGTGCTCCATCGTGGGAGAGTGCATAAATTGGCTAGCAATGCTTACTGAATAAGCTATGTCAGGCCTTGTAATAGTTAAATAAATCAACTTACCTACAAGGTGCTGATAATAGCTCATGTTTGGAAGTGGTTGCCTCTCTAGGCTGAGTTTGAGCTTTGTATCAAGCAGAGTATGGACAGGTTTAGCATCACTCATGTTTGCTGCCTCGAGAAGATCTAGGACATATTTTCGTTGACTGAGAAAGAAACCCTTAGACGATGTAGCCATTTCTATGCCAAGAAAGTATCTTAGTAATCCAAGATCTTTGATTGCAAAACGTTGTTGGAGTGAGTGATTGAGCTTCTTTATTTCTTGAGGGTTGTCTCCCGTAATGATCAAGTCATCTACATACACAAGGACGACCAATTTTCCAGCTGTGCCAGTGCACACGAACAATGAGGAGTCTGTGTTGCTTCTTTTAAAACCAGCAGTTGTAAGGACTGAACTGAGCTTGGCATACTAAGCTCGTGGTGACTGTTTAAGACCATAAATTGCTTTGTGCAATCTGCACACAACATCAGGTTCATGGCTTCGGGAATGACCAGGAGGTAACCTCATGTAGACTTCTTCTTCAAGATCACCATGCAAGAAGGCGTTCTTTACGTCCATTTGATACATAGGCCACCCTTTGTTAACAGCAACAGAAAGGAGTACTCTCACAGAGTTCATTTTTGCAAGAGGAGCAAAATCCACATTAAATGTTTGAGTAAAGCCACGAGCCACTAACCTTGCCTTATGTCTTTCTACAGACCCATCTGAGTTGAATTTAACCTTGTATATCCACCTGCAACCTACTGTCTTTTTGCCTTTGGGCAGTGTCACAATGCTCCAAGTTTTATGTTGATCAAGGGCCTCCAATTCGTCTTTCATGGCTTGCTACCACACTTGTGATTGATTTGCTTCTTGGAATGACTGAGGTTCAACATGCTTAGATATATTACAAAGAAAGGCAGTGTGAGTAGGAGACAAATTTTTATAGGACACATAGTTGGACAGTGGATGCCTTGACTTGTAAATGACAAAGTCTTGCAATCTTGCTGAAGGATGTCTTTCACGAGTGGGATTGCGTCGAGGAGTAATGGAATGAGACTCGTATGAGACTTCCTCAGGTGCACAGCTGTGAGGAGATTCATCATCGACAAGAGTGTTGGTCTCAGCATTTGAAGCAGGTTTGTCTGTTGCAGTGACTTCAGTAGTAAGTATATCAGTCCTTGGTAATGGAAAAGGGTCCAAGCAGTACTCCCCCTCACTTGAACTAACCTCAGATTTGCTGTAATAAGGGCTGATTTCATGAAATCTAACATCCTTGGAGACAATTACTCTCTTAAGTTGTGGATGGTAGCATTTGTAACCCTTTTGTGTGGATGAGTACCCTAGGAACATACACTTGGTTGCCCTAGGATCCAGTTTGTCACGATGCAAGGGCTGAACATGGACAAAACAAATGCATCCAAAGACCTCAAGGTGGGACATATCTATTTTCTTGTTTTTGACAATTTCCATTGGAGATTTGAACCCCAAAACTCTACTAGGTAACCTGTTGATCAGGTAGGCAGCTGCCATAACACTTTGAGACCAAAAATGTTTTGGCACATTCATTTGGAACATCAATGCCCTAGTTTTTTTAAAGAAGATCTCGATTTTTTCTTTCGGCAATGCCATTTTGTTAGGGTGTGCCAACACAACTAGTTTGATGCATGATGCCATTGTTGCTCAAATATTGAGTCATGACTTGGGACATATATTCGGTGCCATTATCAGACCTTAGAGTTTTGATTTTGGAGGAAAAATGAGTTTTAACAAGGTTATGAAAGTCCATAAACACTTCCATCACCTCACTCTTTGATTTTAGCAAATATAACCAAGTTGCTCTTGAATGATCATCAACAAAGGTTATGAAATATTTGTAACCATCAAAAGATCCACTAGTTGGTCCCCATATGTTGGAGTGTACAAGTTCAAAAAGATGAGAAGCTCTCGATAACGATGAACCTAGGGGTAGTCTAGTTGCCTTGGACATATGGCAAGTTTCACAAGTAATTTGTTCTTTGCCTAAGTCGGGAAATAAGGTGGACAAAACATGTTGAGAAGGGTGAGCTAGTCGCTGGTGCCACAAGAGATGATCTTGAATGGAGGCATGGACGAGTATAGACTTGGCTTGAAACCCCTTGGGAGAGCTTTTTGATAGCTAATAGAGACCATCTAGGAAAAACCCTTCACCAATCTTCCTCTTGGTGACACAATCCTGAAAAATGACACTTTCTGGTGAAAAAATGGCTAAACAGTTTAAGGATTTAGTGATTTTTCCCATTGAAAGAAGTTGGAATGGAAATGAAGGAACATATAGGGCTATAGACTCTATTTGGTCTGATGTCAAGTGAATTTTTCCTTTCCCTTCAATTTTGGCACCCTTGCCAGTAGCCACAGACACATGTGATGGTTTGTGAAGTTTTTCAAATTTTTGCAATGTTGTCATTTGATTAGTCATATGATCTGTGGCACCTGAATCTATAACCCAAAAATCATGCAACTCATTAATTTTAAGAGCAGTTTTGAAGGCATTCACGATACCTTTCAAGTCTTGTTGGGGTATGCAGTCAGAATCGACCAAAAAACCTTCAAACTTGCCAAGCAGTGCAGTGGTACTACCATTTTCATGTGTAGCAACTTGACCTTCCCTTTCCTTCTTCTGTTGGAGAAAGACTGCAAATTCATTTATGAGAGCAGCATGGTTCGCAGTGAATTGTTGGTAAGGATCTGAATTGTTGAGAGATGAAGATGATGCCGTGTTGGCACGAGGATAAGCACGACTTCTCTTTGGTGGAGTCTTATCTTTCATGAAATCAGGCTTGAGTTCTGGATGCAAAATCCTGCACTTATCTCTCACATGCTCGACGTTATCACAGTGTAGGCCTTTTAGGTGAGGATTTTTTCTTTTGTATTTTTTTTCATTAGTCAAGTAAGCCCTAACTTCAGTCACAGTGGTTTTGGTACCACTCTTCATGACTTTTCTTCGTACTTCCTCACGTTGGATGGTTGCACAAACACTTGAGAATGATGGTAGTTCAGAGTTCATGAGGATATGACTTCTCAAGTCCTCATTCTCTGAACTCAAGCTTGACAGTAGTTGAAATATCTTATCTTCTTCAGTTCTTTTAAGAAGCATCGTGGGATCAGTGGTGTGAGGTCTGTAGACATCCAACTCATTCCACATGCTCTTTAAAGAACCGAGGTGTTGGACAAAGGTATTACCTTCTTGTTGAAGGTTGAAGATGTCCTTCTTGAGTTGGAAGATCCGTGCGGAGTTGTTCTGGTTGCCATGACATGACTGGTCTTTACTAAGCCACCCTCCATATTCAGAAGAAGTAACTTCAGGAGCAGGTTGACTGCCATCGATGAAACCAAGTTTGGATCTTCCACCAAGTGCAAGACTAACAGCTCTTGCCCATGGCAAATAATTAAACTCATTCAGTAACACTGAACTGAGTCGTTGATTTGGATTGATATCCATTTCAGAAACTCGAACCGAAGGAGAAGCAATGGTGCTTTCATCCTCCGAATGTTCATCAGCCATTTTCTAGCTAAAAAAAAAAAAGAAACGCAGCAAAAAGGTATGCAGAGACAGGCTCAGAGTGCCCGCTTTGATACCATGTTGACTTTTGAAGGTTCTTATTTTGTATTATCAAAATCATAAAGAGGAGTAGAATACAAGATACAAATATATAGAGGAGTTTGAGTGAGTTGTAAACTACACTCAAGACTCAAGATCTATCCCAAATCTCCTTTAATCAATCAAGGAGCCGACATAGGGAACTTAACTAAAGCACCTTAACTAAAGCTCCTTGAATTAAGGAGATGACAACAAGATAAGACCTTGCACAAGTTGATATGAACAAGGAGAAAAACAACCGAGTATTAACTGGGTAAAGCACTTGACACAAACACTATACCGGGATAATGCCTGGAAACCCTAAACTGGAGGAACCCTAAATAACCATAAGGTCTTTCAATAATATATGAAAACAATGGTAGTACAGAGTTAGTTTCCCTATAGATTGTATTCATATACTCTAGGACTTCCATGGCCCGGGTATCTTGCCACCATAGTGTCCCGTACATTTTCCCTCCATATTAGTTATATATTTATTTGGAAATTCTAACCTAATGAAGTCCTACAATCATCATAACTCATTTTACTTAGCTCATGCTCCTTACAATATTTGATGAACTCACATAAGAAACTCATAGAAATTTGTTCCCAGTCATTACCTTTGGACTGCGGTTGAGGCTTATGCTATATCCTCCTAATGCTAAGCACTAGCTAGTGGGCCGTCGACTAATCTATGCCACTGTACACACCATATGAGCTTTGAACTCTATCTCAATTATTGTAAAGACGTTAGCCTCTTCAATGAAAGAATCTATAGTCACCCTTCGTGGAATTAACATACTGTTAGGACATATCGCTCTATTTCTCACATCATGTAACTAATGATTCGTTTGGAGTTACTTCTTTAGGAAACACTTATACTACAATTGCTTTTATTGTATAGAATCTTTATAAGGAAAACTAATGATAAGGGATCAAAAATTTTATATTTTAACCAAAAACCAAGTAGTAAGTTTATTTAATGGTTAGGACAAAGCCCAACATTTAATAAGTCCAATCAACATGGCCTACATAATGAATTTTCGATTTTGCCCTTGACAGCAGGTCTACGTTCGTTTAACCTCTCTTTCCTTTCTTTCTGGATCTCTGTGCTATTCTCTACCTCCATAACCTCAAATCCTTTTCTTCTGATAAAAAAAAATAACCTTAAATACTTCGACTCCTTCCATCTTGTTATTTCCAACTCTTTTCCCCTGGTCTCGCCCAAATCGCACTCACTCACCAACCGGAGCCGCAAAGCGAGATAGAGAGAGAGAAAGAAACAACCAGAGCAGCAGCGGAGATGAAGACCATCCTCTCCTCTGAGACGACAGACATTCCCGACAGTGTCAAGATCAAAGTCCACGCCAAGATCATCGAGGTCGAAGGTCCTCACGGGAAGCTCATCCGCAACTTCAAGCTTTTACTCCAAATTATGGAGTTATCGAACAGTAAGCTGCATCTAGTTTCTATGCACTGCCTTCTCTTTACGGATTGTACTGCTACTCATATTATCAAAGTTCCCTCATGTACATATATTAAATTCAATACCATAATTTGTTGTCCTTCCTTACAGTTTTTGGGAATTTTGGAGGAATTATACGTAGATGAAATCTTGTATAATAGGGAACTTGATTGTGGATGAATAATTGATCCCCTTGTGTAAGTTTATGCTTTCAGTTTACGAGATAGAACCCAGGTGGAGCAATTATTGCGTTATATTGTTGGAGAACCTCCTGAGGATGATAAAAGCAAACAACCCTTCAAGTATTATTGAATCTGGATTTGGTTTTCAATTTAGATATGCATCTGATTCTTTTTGGATTGGTAGCTTTTAGGTCCCCATTTTTGTATGAAATTTTAGGTCTGAATGTTTTTTTATTTTAATTTATTAGGAGCTTTTAGGTTTAGTGCTAGGTTTATTATTCCCGTGCTTGTTTGGATTTTGATGAAATTTTAGGAGAATTTTAGGTCGGGCAAGGATTTTGTATTTGTTTTTTGGTATATTTTGGATTTTGATGAAATTTCAGGTTCTTAAGAAAAATCTCGTAACTCGATTTCAAATTCAAGTTGAAATTTTGTGGCTTAATGTTAGATGAACTGGTATCTGAGTTATGAATTCTGAATTCAACTGAAACTTGAAAAAATGGGGTTGTATTTCACCAAATTGATCAGTTGGCTTTTTGCTATGAAAGAAATGCGGATTCGTATGGTCGGTCTCGATGTTGGAAGTACATCACAGACCACCATTCCAACAATTGGTAACATTATTCACATGTTGTTGCAGTTCCATTTTTATTTAACATGACTATTGTGAGACTATTTTCGTTTACTGTTTTAGGTTACTACTTCATAGTTGGTTGAGTCTTTAAAAGACATATTTGTGGTACAAGCTGCAATTACAAATGATTAAGCCTTTTTATTGATACATGCATGTCAAATTATGTTTTGTTACGGCTGTGCATTTTCAAACGAATTGCAATTGTATTTACATGTCTCTTCATTCTGAAGAACTATAATCTGTGTAGAAGTTTCCTAAGTTAGTGTTTTGTGATCGCGGCATCTTTATCGATCATAAAATTTGGTTGAAGCTTATTCATTTCATTCCAATATGATCTCAGTTCTTGTTCAATGGAATATATGTTTCAGAGACGGTATGGGTGTCGTGCAATGACGCTGGAGACTCTGGCAGCTGTCCCTAGCATGCTAGGAGGAATACTGCTAACTTAAGGTTTCTGCTCAAGTTTTAGCAGAGCGGTGGTTGTAAAACCTGCGTGGTACGAGAGAATACTGGTTTTGTTGTATACAACTTGAGAAACTACATGCTACCTGTATTGGTTTTCAATTTTATGTGATTGCCCTTACACAATTCATAGTCTAGTGCATGTGATGGAAGTATCTCATGTTCATTTCAAGGAACTTTTCAAGACAGTAACATTATCTTTTTCTTGGGTAACAAGTGCAGGTGACAAATGTGGAGACAATTTCTCCTCCTTGGGACTTTGTGGACACTAAGGAGCAGCAAGTTCATCAGTTGATTATTAACTTTGGAAAGTTTTCTCACACGGAACTGGAATTTCTAAGCATCATGAAGGCCATCAGAAAACATGCTTTTGCCATAATGCTTTCCTCTTGTTTTTTATCACATCTGAAAACAGTTACTTAATTTAGCTAACACAACCTACTTGCTATTTGTCATTTGACACTTTCAAGAATCAAAGTAACAAAGTACTCTATTTTGGTGTAAGGTATGCATTTATGCATATTCTTAACTTTACCTAGAAATTCACTGTCAAATAAATTTCTAAGAATTTGTAAATCATGTGTACTTTGTAATTATTTTATTTCATTGTATCAATGTTTATTAATTTTTATTTTATTAAACAGAATACTAGTACTATCACTGTTTCGTAAACTAAACACTGATTATTTCTCAAACGGAATACTAGTACTATCACTGTTTCGTAAACTAAACACTGACTATTTTTTAAACGGAACACTAGTATTATTACTGTTTCGTAAACTAAACACAGACTATTTCTTAAACAGAACACTAGTACTATCACTGTTTCGTAAACTAAACACTAACTATTTCTTAAACGGAACACTAGTACTATCACTATTTCGTAAACTAAACACTGATTATTTCTCAAACGGAACACTATCATTGTTTTTTAAACTAAATATTGACTATATATCAAACGAACACTAGTACTATCACTGTTTCGTAAACTAAACACTGACTATTTATTAAACGGAAAACTAGTACTATCACTGTTTCGTAAACTAAACACTGATTATTTCTCAAACGGAACACTAGTACTATCACTATTTCGTAAACTAAACATTGACTATTTCTTAAATGGAACACTAACACTAGTACTATCACTGTTTCGTAAACTAAACACTAACTATTTCTTAAACGGAACACTAGTACTATCACTGTTTCGTAAACTAAACACTGATTATTTCTCAAATGGAACACTATCACTGTTTTGTAAACTAAATATTGACTATATATCAAACGAACACTAGTACTATCACTGTTTCGTAAACTAAACACTAACTTTTATTAAACGGAACACTAGTACTATCACTGTTTCGTAAACTAAACACTGATTATTTCTCAAACGGAACACTAGTACTATCACTATTTCGTAAACTAAACATTGACTATTTCTTAAATGGAACACTAACACTAGTACTATCACTGTTTCGTAAACTAAATATTGACTGTTTATCAAACGAACACTAGTACTATCACTGTTTCGTAAACTAAACACTGACTATTTCTTAAACGGAACACTAGTACTATCACTGTTTCGTAAACTAAACACTGATTATTTCTCAAACGGAACACTATCACTGTTCTGTAAACTAAATATTGACTATATATCAAACGAACACTAGTACTATCACTGTTTCGTAAACTAAACACTGACTATTTATTAAACGGAACACTAGTACTATCACTGTTTCATAAACTAAACACTGATTATTTCTCAAACGGAACACTAGTACTATCACTATTTCGTAAACTAAACATTGACTATTTCTTAAATGGAACACTAACACTAGTACTATCACTGTTTCGTAAACTAAATATTGACTATTTATCAAACGAACACTAGTACTATCACTGTTTCGTAAACTAAACACTGACTATTTATTAAACGGAACACTCGTATTATCACTGTTTCGTAAACTAAACACTGATTATTTCTCAAACGGAACACTATACACACACACACACACGAGTTCAATTTTATAATGAGAGATCCAAGGAAATTGCATGAGACTTCCAAACATAATTCAGACCAAACATAATTCACCCCAATTCCCAATTGCAAATTTCGGTGGTCAAAATCATAGCAATAACTATAATTTGTTAGAAATTCAAAATTTTAATCCAATACATATCAATTGTTAATTTGGGCTACGATTAAAAACCTCAGTCAAATTTAAAAATTAGGACATTTGCAAAAATAAAGAACATAAATTAAGAAATTAGGTGGTCGGTTGGGATGGACGGAGAAATGGAATTGGGATAGGAGGAAATGGGGATTTGGGCTTTGGGCGCATTAGGGGTTTAAAAGAAAATAAGGTTGAGATTATCTAAAAGGGAGAGTCACGTGGATTTTTTATTCCTAAAGAATGTTAAACACGACCTGTAAATAAATAAATAAATTAATTGTAGATCTATGGCAGTTATGGTCTAGTGAATGGTTATTTTCTGCTAGGTATTCTCGAGTAACAAAAGTGGGTTGCTAGCTTTGGAGCAAATGTTAAAATAAATTATCAAATTGGGAATAAAAATTGTCATGATATGGGTTTTCAATTGGTGGAATGATTGCAACCGTTTTAGGAAAGAAAAACAAAAGAAAGTTGAAAATGAATTAGTTTTTGTTTTATTTGACTTTTGGGCTCGATGGCAATTTCATAAATAAAATGAAGTTATATTAACAGATTTTGGTTAACATTTGTTAAGGGCAAAGCTGGAAGAAAATTTTGATGTTGCACGCTGGGCTTTGGTTCAGCCCGTGGAACTTCTATTTTTTTGGCCTGTTGTTTGTTATTTGTGTCCTTTTCATTAAATGTCAAGCCCTTTTCATTAAATAAAAGTTGTTAATGGTTTTTGGTTAAGAAAAAGTTGACCCAAGCCCTTTTCATTAAAGCTCCCATCTTTATAAGCAATCCAAGTGTTCATTGAAAAAGTATTTGAAACTGTTTCTCAAAAAAGCATTTGGCAAGTGCTTCCCTAAAAAGAGCTTATTGAGTCACAAGAATTTCTAAGTTTTTTTTTTCTGCCAAGCACAACAGAATACGCATTTAGCTTTTTCTAGAACCAATCCCAAACAAGTTCTAAGCAAAGAAAGGGCGATATAGCCTTAAGACAACAAAGAATATCCTTGTCGTTAAAGGTTTTGTTTGTTTGGTCACTAGACCAAAAAAATAAAAAATAAAAAAATAGAAAACTTGAAGTGGGCAATGAATTTGTCTTCGATTTCCATTAAATTGGCACAACATTTGGCATTGTTATGCAAAAAGATACTTTTTTCTTAACATGAGTTTTACACTCTCTAGTCTGTGGTATAAAATGAGCTAGGGTTTGGTTGGAGAACAAGTCTAAGTGGTATCATCACTTACATTACATCCATGGTTTCATTTGTGCCATTACTCCTTTTTTCTGTTCTATAATCCTTTTGGAACTAGAATAGAAAGTGGAGGGGAAAAGGTAGTTTAGGGCAAAAAGGATATTGAGTTTATAAACCAGGAAAATGTCCAAGCAATTTTTTGGTAATGCGACTGTTTTCGAAATATAGAGTAGTTGTGGCAAAAAAGAGAAAAAGGAAAGGGGTAATTGTACATACACATTGTTCCAAAGTGTCAATTGCCCCACAACTTGTCAAGGGACCAGAGCATTAAGTTGTATCTGCACAAAGAAAAAGGAAATGGGTAATTGTACATATACATTATTCCAAAGTGTCAATTGTCCCACAACTTGTCAAGGGACCTGATATGATTTTTACCACCTGCAAAAGTAGAGATAAAAATACTTAAAAAATACTTGCAAGAAAACAAGGTAGTCGTAGTGTAGCAGCTCAAGTAAGGTCACTTTTTTTTATAGAAATTGAATAAATAATTTGTATTTAAACTAATCATTAGCTAATTATTTAGAACAAAGTTTCGAAAAGGGTTGATTTGGGAATTTAAAATAATAAAAACGAATTTAAATAAAAACAATTTAAGAAATTAGCAAAGTAAAGAAAAAATAAAGAAAGTGTTTTGAAAACCAACTTGTAAAAGCCTAGGGTTTTGCCGTCCCCTTAATAATCCGATGTAGTTTTACCAATTACTTATGAAATACACATGCAACTTTGAAGGTTAGGTTTTCCTTATGCATATTCTCCTCTTCATATTCAAGCAAGAATGTATATTTAACATGCAATCTGTCTGTGATATTCAGATCAAATATGAACATGCACTACTCATTAAGTTTTGTGAAAACCCTTTGAAAAACCATGCAACCCCTAAGAGCGTGATATTCGCCTTAGGTGAAATTACAATTATTAACCACAAGAAGCAATACTCAATCCTCAGGTGATATTCTGATTGAATTGCATCCGATTACTTATCTAAACATCCTAATGGTAGCTAAGCATTAAGATATAAAGATAGTTTAAACACAATGATTAATAATTCAAAGTAAACATGCATAATATCATAAGTAATTAAATAAAGATTACATATTCATGTTAAGGCTCAAGGCTTCGCCCTAGCAAACGGAAATTAGTTACAAACAATCATAAACAAAATATTATTAAAAACAATGATAGAAAACACCTTGAAAATAAACTTGGATTGTCAAAAGTAATTCTCTAAATTAGTGCTTTCGTTCTTAAATTTTATGCGTTCTTCCCTCCTTTCTCTAATGGCTAAATAGCCTTATTTATACTACTACAAAATACAATCCTACCTAGAAAATGTCTTCTAAAAACTAGGAAACATAATAGAATAAGATAACTAGGAAATAACAGGTTTCCTATTCTAACTAAAATTCGGACTTCTCAAAAAACTAGTATTTCGACAGACCAAATCAACTCCGATTTGGTCCCAAAATGTCTCTTTTTAAAGCTTAAGCCGACTCCAACAAACTCTCAGAAGGAATATTCCTCAAAATATGCCATATTGACCTCTAAAATGCCCAAAACAACCAGAAACGTCAACTTGGGAAAGCTGCAAACTGGTCATTTATTTCATTGCCACGGTCAAACGGCGTGGTAGAAAATCTGAAATTTTGACACAATCATCTTGAAACATTCATGAACATCCTCCAATTGGAATCACTCCAAAATGCATCTGTTTGATCACTTTTTGACCAAGAGGAATTCGAATGTTGTACATTGAAAATACATAACAAAGTATCAAAATTTCACCAAAATAATCAATATATAAATACTAAGATAAGGGTAAAATATACTGTATAATATGAACTCATCAGAACCAGAGCATTAAGTTGTAGCTGCAAGTGCAAGGAGAAAGTTGTGGATTAGATAGACCATGGATTTGGTTTGGTTTAATTCCAAGTCGTCGTTAGTGTTTCTTCTTCTATGTGGCCCAGTCGCCCAGGACTATAGTCCTTATTTGGCAGGTACTTATTACAAGGTTGACTATGAGATTGGAGATAGATAAAGGGGGATGGTACATGGAGAACAGTTTGCCAAGTTTGTTTAGAGTGGATCCGGATCCATGAGTGTTGGATCTCTAGTAATTGAATCTTTAGTTAAAGATTCAATGTCTCAATATCTATAAATCTCGATCTATGCCATACATTCATTGTGTATTACGATTTTCATTCCTTGTGTACTATGTAATATTCTTGACCTTCTTATATGTGACTTTGGCCGACTTTTATTCCTGATATCGTTGTGTAATAACTTGATGAGCTTGCCAATGCGTAGACCATCTTCAATGGAGAGGGCTAAAGGTTAAAAAGTAAAAAAAATAGTCTGTTTTGTTCAAAAATTCATCTCCAACTAATGTCAGGGCTATAATTCTATGGAGCCCACCATGCCATTATTTGGTTGATGCCCATTTTTGGGGGCCAGCTCCTCAGTTATGCCATCTGCAATGTAGAGGGCTAAATGTCTAAAAGCCAAAAAATGACCCGATTTACCCAAAAACTCATATCCAACTGATGATTGGGCTATAATTCTATGAATTCAATGATTAGATTTGGAAACATCCAATGGTAGTTTAATTAAATTAAAATATAAACTTAAAACTAATATATTATTACAGAGGCTATGTTTTAGCTTATTCGGTTAGAGATGATATATGAGTATGGTCAGACATTATTTATTTAAAAATAATTTTTTGTTGGGTTATAATTTTGGACGAGGCTATGTCTAGCCCTTTTGATTAGAGATGACCTTACAATAATTAATTCAAATTCAATAGTTAAATTTGAAAATATCAAACAAAGCATCCAACAGTAGTTTAATTAAATTAATTAATAATTTTAAGTATAAACTCAGAATTAATAAATTATTGAGCGAGTTATGTTTAGTCATTTTGGTTGAAAATAGTATATGAGTATGTCTTGATATTGTTTATTTAAAAAAAATATTTTTTGTTTGATTATAATTATGAACGAAGTTATGTTCAATTATTTTGATTAAAGATGACCGCATGAGTATGTAAATTTTGAAATGTGAGTTGTCGTTCACGAAAACAAAGATCGAATGCGTTTGGTATGCGGGATGGGACGGGACGAGACGTTCCGTCCCGCGTTTGGTACGCCTAAAACGAGTGGGACGAGGCGTTCCACGGGACAAGTTTTGGTTCCACCTCCCCCCTGGAACGGGGTTGTTCCACGTCTGTGGGACAGAAATTTTTAACATTTTAGGACAACAATGCCCCTTGTTTTTTTCAAAATTTACAACATCCGTCCCGTCCCGTCTCCGTACCAAACGCACCCGCGGGTCCACTCCTTAAATCAGAACAAAAGTGCTCTGAAAAAGGCCTTTTAATTATGTCCACGTTTGGATAATATTTGTCCATGCATGGCATGCACTCGCTGACTGATCTCGTCGTCTTGAAGGGTAAGAGAGGCAAATTCCAGAATAACCTACGACGCACTGTATGCAGCATGTCAATTACATCAACTCATCAAGCTTTCAATCTTTTCATGGCATCTCAAAGCATATGCCTAACTTCTTTGAAATATGCTCAACAATCAACATTTGGTAATCCCAAAAGAGAGTAAGAGAGAGATGATTGAAGTAAAAAAAGTAAGAGCGAGATGCATGCATTGATGAAAAGGAGAAAGATGCATGGAGAACTGGCATTTTTTTTTTAAATTTTAATTTTATGTTATTTATTTATTTACAAACAATAATATTAGAGTGGATTAAGTTATTAGTTGTTAGGGGAGAAGATGACTAATAAGAATCAAACTAGCACCATGATGTATAAGCATAACTGTTTTTTGAAATTGCCGTAAAACGTCACTTGCCATAAAAAAATAAAAAAAAACTTATTGTTCCTTGTATGATGAATTGCAATCTCAATATCGTTCTTAATGGAACGACCACAATTAGTTGTTCAGGACATAAACAATATGTATTGTCTTTATATTTAGGAAATTGGCTCTGTTACCCTTATTACAAACCCAACAATTAGAAATGCTCCCAAATTATAATCTCTATAAGCCCTCTTTTCCTTAAATACCACTAACTTAAAAGATGAACTGTTATTCTATGTCTCAACGTTGGATCTCGATGGCATCCACAAAGGCCTCTCAACTCCCTCCCGACTGTATCTCGACTGAATCACGACGGCATCTCAACGGCACAGAACTGAATTACCCTTATATTTATGAGTTGATCAGACACTCCAATTAAATAAAAATAACTATAATTATATCAAAATTAATTAGTCAGTCTCAAGTATATATAATTAACTCATCAAACACATAAACAAAAAAGTTCTTATATGTACGCTATACTTTGATTTGTCTCAACAAGAAATGAGATCTCAAATTCTTATTCTCATACAACACACTTTGAGACAGGTAATAACTACAAAATCAAAATATAAAGATATTATAGTCTTGTAGTGTTTTAGATTAGCTAAAACATTGGTATACATATTAACTTACCAAAAAAAGATGTTGAATTTGCTACACCTGGAATTTGTAGCAGATTTGTCATTTTATAAAGGGGTTTTTTTTAATTTAATCCTTGAAAAAAATTGAAATTTAATAAAAATTTAGTGTTAGATTACATATTGATTATAGTCATTTGACGTGTCCTTAATTCAAATTAATTAATGTGTAGTTTATTCAATTCCTCCCATTAAATATTTGAATATATGGAAATGGAAATTATAATGAAGTATAATTAAGACATCAAAACTAGGAAGAAAAAGAGAAATAAGTAAAACTTCAAAATATAATTAATAATGAAATAATTAATGTATAAAGAGATTAAAATTAAATTTTGATTTTACTCATATTATTAATCTAAAAATTATTTTTGCTAAAAATTAGAATAAATTTTCTTTTCTAAATTATGACAATGAAAAATGACGCGTTGCACTTGCACGTAAGAAACAACATCTATATTTTCTCTTTTGTTTAATATGCCATCAACATACCCTTCACGTTTGAAATTTTGTGCAAGTCCCTCTCTCACATTAATAAAGTCTGGTTTGTGTTGGACAACTGTCCAAGAGACGACCCAAAAGTCTTCCACAAACCAACAAACATTGACCAGACATTTATATGCATGCATCGACATGTGGCATAGTTAGAATTTTTAAATAATTGAGTCGTAACATCAACTAAATTTTTTTTATTGAATCATTTCATTGAACATTTAGTAGATAATTGTCAATTTTTGTTAACATATGTCAAAAGTTTATGCTAACATATATTGACAATTACGATAATTTGTAGAGGCTTGTCGAGGATGATACAAGATACTGTAGAGTAATGTTGAAAACTCTCAAAGTTTTTCAACTAAAGTATTTCATATAAGAAGAGAGAAAAGAAAAAACAAATATGATAGAAGAAAATAGAAGAAATAAGAGGATGATGTTGTAATTTAGTTTAACTTAGCTGTTTAGAATGGTCAAATACAATATACAAACAAATATACATGAGGTTTTTGAAGTTGTTGAGATCAAAGACAATCAATGACCCTATACTAGCTATGCCACTGTATGGGCCGAATAGGGATATGAGTAAAATATAAATCTATTAATTGTGTTTTGGGACTTCGTCTAACAACTTGGCTCTCTCTTGACTTGGATGCCATGGATGGCTCATGCAGTTTACTAAAACTAGTAGTGTACAATTTTTCAGAGAGAAGAAAAGTTGTAACCAGAGGGAAAAAAAAGAAGCAAAAGCATCGATATATATATATAACACTATATAGTCTAAACATCATGAAATACCCCAACCCAAAACCTAATGGATTTTATGAAGCCGCTGGTTTGGGTACATTAATCTAATCTAATTGCTCTACCACGTTCTAAACACAAAATTTGTTAAAAATATGATGATTAAATTGATTTTCTCAAGTGGTAGAGTAGTTAATCTCACAGCGACGATCATCTTCCTCTCCAAATTCGGGTATTTTTGTACTAAAAATGGTCTATATATATAAGAAGTTTATAATAAGTTTATTGAAATTGACTATGTATTTATAAAAACTCAACATCTGTACGTTAGAAAATGAATTAGAACTCCTAGGAAATAAAATAGAATATATGATGATCTCTTTAAAGGGCCTTATACTGGGGAAGACTTTTCACCGAATATAATAAGACGAAGAGGAAAACTAAAAACTTGGAACTTCAAGGAGAGGAACTGAGCAGGAAGAATAGTAAAAAAGGAGACCCAGAGGACACGTGATGAAAAAGAAAACATTGTATTTTTCTTCGAAGTTTTTTCACATTTTCTTCTCGGCCTTACAGCCAAGTAGCATTTTCCGACCCCAGAAAAAGATTGAAGGAAATAACCAAATTAAGGTAAATAAATTTTCCATAGCAACTTGGCAAACAAAAACATACTAGAAGAAAACAAGGAAAATACAAAGAAATTAGGGAAAAATTAAGGAAGTATGGGAAACAAAAGAAATTTAATACAGGACCAATTCTCAATGAGTATCTACTACAGCTGTGCAAATGTATAATATGTTCGGGAAATAAAAAACAAAACCAAAATGCTACTCCACTTTCTTGGTACTCTACTCAGCTCTCCACCTCCTTCCATTCTTACAAGCTTCTAGATTTAGATTTGTCTCAAATCACATGCCAACTAACCTGCCCAGCTCAATTTTTATTTTTTATTTTGGAAATTGCAGTGCCTCTACTTTTGGTTTTCTAAATCTTACTTACTCCCATTATAATTGGAATTTTATATATTTATATATATGCTTTGTCAAGATATGAGAGGCATAGTAGTGACTTAAAAAGATAATTAGGAGCAAAAAATATTTAGTATTTTAAATTGGTGTGACCACATTGCACATTTAGGTAAGTTTTTGAACAGTTAATTTTTTTTTTTGGTCATTGTGTTTATGTTTAAAATTTATTTTGGTCACAGTAATTTATTTTCTGCTAATTTAGATATTGTGTTATCACAAGTTAGCAATCCTAGTTCTTCTCAATCAAATGTTAAAAAAATGCACGTGCAGAGACAACTATGTATTTTCACCTTAATTTCGCACTGGCCTAAAAACTCTGACTAGTTTGGTTCGTTTCACACAAGGAAGTGAAAATACTTTGTTGCCTCTGCACCTGTGTGTCACGTGCGTTTCCTAATGTTTGACTTGTGGTAATTGTAAGATCCCACTTCGCTTAGGGGTGAGGATCTTGCAAGCCTTATATGTAATACATTATTACCTCCAATTAGCACGATACCCTTGGGAAGCTCACTGATTTCGGAGTTCATCGGAATTCCGAAGTTAAGCGAGTTCATGCGAGTGCAATCCAAGGATGGGTGGCCCACTAAGAAGTTCTCGTGTGAGTTCCCAGAAACAAAACCGTGAGGGTGTGGTAGGCGCCCAAAGCGGACAATATCGTGTTATGGTGAAGTCAAACCCGGATCGAGATGTGACAGTAACGCAGTGACCAAATTGACAGAAAATAAAACGCAGTGACCAAAATAAATTTTAGAAATCAACACAACGACCAAAAGAGTTTTAATTTAATCCATTTTTAACAGTCCAGCAAGCTGCCATGAAAGCGACAACATGAAAGCTGACTGCCATAATTCCAAGGGTTTCCAAATGAAAAGGGTTAATTTCACTTTAATTAGTTGATATAAAACTAAAATAAAAGTATTACTGGTTGAGAACCTTCCTTTCATGTTCTGTTATGCAGACCTTAGTTGCATCTTGCATGCACTTGTGCTCTTCAAAACTTGCAACTGTTGTAAAATCGACGATGTGTGCAGTGGAAAAAATAAGCAAGACACAACATTTACGAGGTTCCTCTACAGTCAGTGTGACTGGAGTACATCCTCGGGACAGCAGTAGTGTTTTCTTTTATAATCTGGAATAATAGGAGTACAAATATAACTCTCTCTTATTCTCTCCTCTCTCTTTCCTTTCTTTTCTCTCTTCTTCCTCTCTCTCTTCCTCTTCCTTTCTTCCCTCTCTCCCGTATGACTTCATACATTCCCATATCTCTCTTATTTTTGCCGTGCCTTTAGTATGTGGTTTTATAAGGGGAATGATGAGGTAGCAAGTGGGGATTAGTGGGAAATGTGTGAAGTGCACTAGAGAGACAAATTGATGTGGGATTGACCTGCATGGCCATCCACACTTTACAACACTCCCCCTTGGATGGCCATGAGCATTCGATTGATTCGTTAAAATCTTGATCTATTTTGGATGCTCCCCCTGATGAGTATCTCCCCCTGATTTCAAATCATTTAGGTCGATCGTTGATCATTCTGTTTCAGTCTCTTAGCGAGAAGAGTTGCCAACAGAGTTGCTTTACTGGTAGTTAACTTTCCACAGGCTTATTCTTGAACTGGGCTAGATGACCTTTTTACTTACAAGCGATCCTCAGCTTAGTTGAGGATGAATCAGCACGTTGTCTCCACATGTTTCAAGTAGTCCGTGGAATTCATGACCTTGAAGACAGTTGAAGATGAGTACTCGAGAGCAATGCTAGAGAAACAAACAAGCAAAGGTTACGAGACAATCAGTTCCAGATCGGAAGTTTGATCTCGGACTCTGCTTTCATCTGGATGCAACTCAGACTCCTCCTGCTTCGTCTGTGAGATACTTTTGCTTTTGAAGAAGTACCTCTACACAGGTTTATTTTTGAAGTGGGCTGGGAGGGGTCTGAGATGAGTACTCGAGATCAAGACTAGGTAAGCAATCAGGATCTCACTTTCTCCACGTTCCTCAGATGAAGGTGAGGAGAAAACATGATATGAGATACTTTTGCTTTTAACCTTTTTGATATGAAATACTTTTGCTCTGGATGATTTGTTTTCTGGGGTGATCCAAGGGATGAAGAACACTGAATGACTCGAAAGCTTTCTTTGGGAATACATTCTTGGAGATGAAGAAAGGAAGAAAGGTGGAGAGGGTGTGCCTTTGCTGTGGAAGGCGAAGGTAGAACTTATAGAAATTTTTCTTCACAACCGGAACTATTCTCGCACTATTTGTCGGTAGCCGGTGGATGGATGAACAGTACCAGTTACGCGCTTTCTGACAAAGCTGCCCGTAATTTCCGCAAAGCTGACAGTGCATGTGACGAGTTACGACACGTCTGGAATGATGATCTTTTGAAAACCGGGGTTCAAATCCGGGTTCGACTCGTGGTTTTCGCAAAGCTCCAACCTGCATGTGAGAGTGACGACAAAACTGGAAAAGCTGAAGCCACGTGATTGCTGAGTCACCTCACACTTGAACTCCCTTCTTCAAACACTCCCTCTGCACTTCTGCAATCTTACTCATTCCGCTCTCTTCTTGCACTTCTGCACTCTTAATCTTTCCGAACTCTTCCTCCTCAACACCTTCTAAAAAAAATGTCTTTCCCTTCCGACCATCGCCTAAACTTGAATGTTGGGGAAGACGATGACCCGTCTTCTCCGAACAACATTTGGAATCCGTCCTTCATATCCCCCAATGGTCCTCTTACAGTCGGGGACACAATGATGAGGAATGAAATCACCGCTACGGTGATAGCCAGAAATCTGCTCACTCCAAGGGACAATAGGATGTTATCCAGGCGGTCGGACGAGCTGGCTGTTCAGGAATCTCTAGCTCTCAGCGTCCAAAGTGCAGGCTCAGTTTCAAACATGAGCCAACGCCTGCTTGCCCGAACTCGTCAGGTGGAGTCGCTGATGGCGGAGGTGGCAAGTCTTCGGCAAGAGGTCAGTGGACTCAGGCACGAGAACAAGGAGTTGCACATGCTTGCAACTAGTTACTCGACCAGCATGAAGAGGAAGCTGGACCAGCTGCAGGAGTCGGATGGTCGAATCCAGAGTGATCATGAAAGGTTCATGGCGTTACTCCCGAGGTTTATGTTGCCTTCGTCCTCTGGAGTAGCACCAAGTGTTCCGGCTTCGGAGATTCCAACTCTTGCTCTTCGTCTTCCCGGAGCTCCGTCGACCTCTCAGGCACCACCTGACCAATGACCAATGACTGCTAAAATTTTTTTTTTCATAATTGTAGCTCATGTGTATGCACCTATCTGGAATTTCTTTGAGATATCAATAAATAAGCTTTATTTCATTCAATGTATTGTGCCAAATACAATAAAGCATATTCTTCACTAAGATGTGGTACTTCTGGACCAAATATCAATTTATCTTTACCCTTTCGAAGATAAATGATCATTCTTAGTGTCTAAATCATTTGAGTATTCAACTCATAATCTTCAATCCATATGATTCTTTAACATCATAAATATCATGGATAAGATTCATGTTGGCATATTGTTCGATTCTGCAGTTCAAGACAATATTTCTCTCAACACTTTATAATCTTTCTTGACTCTTCAGGAGTTCCAATTTAGTATCATCAACTCTTCAGGAGTTCTAATTTAATGTCATCGACTCTTACAAGAGATTTTAGTATGTTGCAACAATATTATAATGATAGTACTCACTCAGGCAATTTATACCATCCATTGGTATTGAGTACATAATTTATGCTTTATCCTTCTAGGACTTACTTCAAGCAATCTGAATCCTTCAGGGATTTTCTACACTTCATGACACATTTTCATTTGGAATTTATACAGAGCAATTTGCTCCCATGTATACTTGAGGGATTTACTTATGGAGATATGATGTGGGCGACTCATAACCCTTCGTATATAATTCTCCATTCATATGAACTCGTTTACAGGAGTATAATTTCAGGTTTCAATTAGTAACCTTGTGTCATATCATGTGAGTGTAATTCACTGTATTACAAATGCCCATATGTAACCTCTTTGGTTCAAACATCTTTTGGCTATTTGTATTATATTCAAATATATAGATCCATTTTTCCACGTTCTTACAAGATTGTAATAGAATTGCCTTTCTCCATTTTTGCCAATAATTTTTCCTTTCGTCGACGAGCAAAAGAACGTGACTCATTATCAACACAGCTTATTGATGAAATTTAGTAGCTACTTATAAAAACCAAATTTACCATTGGTTATCATCAATTCGTGATCCCATATTCTCATGTGCATGCGCATGCATAAAAAGCTTTTCATTTCTTTGGATATCCATTGCCTCTTTAAGGAAATTACACTATCTCTTCCAAGATAGTCATAATTTAGAGAATGTGGATCATAACCTCTTCTTGAGCGTTATAGAGCTTGGATTTTAATCTCCACTTCCGGGAGTTGAGTAATTGGAACCTATACATTTATCATGCTTCATGCATGAGACACCAACATTCCCATGTCCACGGATTGTCCTTCTGGAACATTTATCCATGCGGTGACTGTCATGCTTCTAGCATGTAACAGTTATGCTCCGGGAATGCAATAATTCTTTAGTGCCATATTCTTTTTCTTTCAAAGGACTGAACCTTTTGAGTCTAAGGGTTTGCCACGCTTCAGGCGTGTAACAGATAAATCATTTGCTGCCACATTATTTTGTCCAATAGGGACATCAATTCTTGTAGGCACATTTGCAGCAAGTATATGTGATTTCATCACTTTTGTTACATCATTCAATTATTCTTACTTCATTTTCTCATTGATTTCTTCGTGAATCAAAATAAGACAAATTCTCTTTGTTCTTCTGGAACGGTATTTTCTCATCATTCTTCTGGAACGGTATTTTCTCATCATTCTTCTACAACGATGTTATTTTCTCCCCCTAATGATGGGAAAACTGTATTATTAAAATTATAGTCCGCAAATCATGCGGTAAATATATCCCCAGTTAAGGGTTCAAAATATTGAATGATGGATGATAAATCAAATCCAACATAAATTCTTAATTTGCAATGATGCCTCATTTTAATACGTTTGTGGCATTGCAATAGGCACATAGATAACATAACCAAAAACTCGTAAACGTGTAATGTTTAATTAGTGCCCAAACACGAGTTATACTGAGAAGTATTAGTGGTTGGCAACATGTCTCAACCAAGGTAATAATGTATCATGTAACATGGCATGTCTCCATGTAGAAAACTTGGCAATTTTATTTTCATGAGCAGAGTACGGATAATCAATTGCATCCGCTTAATAAATGCTTCTGCTAAACCATTTTGAGTACGGACATGAGGAATATGGTGTTCAACATCAATGCCCAATGTCATGTAATAATCATCAAAACTTCGAGATGTAAGCTCTCCAACAAACATGTATTATATTATCATTTACATACATCAAGGAACTTCTAGTCCTTATTTAATTGCCTATAGAATGGTACTCTCATGGCTCGTATTACAATTAAGTTGTGGCACTTTGGCTCTTCAAACTTAAAGTACTCATCAAGGAACTTCATGTCTGATCTCTGAGGATCAAGGGTCTTCATGCCCAATCTTTTTGCATGATGAAACTTCTGGTCCAATCATTTTTATATGATAAGGATCAAGAAACTGCAGGTTCTAATCTGATCAAGGAACTTCGGGTCCTTGTTATACTCATCGTAACAAAAGAAGTACAATAAATAAATTAAAGCAATAAGCGGTAATTCCAACTACGGTAAATAAATTGCTTTTAAGTAAATAAAGCTTGTGATAAGGGCTTTGATTCAGCACCATTCACATAAATCAAAACTTAAAGCAGTAGGCGGTAAAACCGTCCATGGTAAGTAAATTGCTTTAAAGTAAATAAAACTTGTGAATGGATTTTAAACCAACACCATTCACATAAATCAAAACTTAAAGCAATAGGCGGTAAAACCGTCCATGATAAATAAATTGCTTTAAAGTAAATAAAACTTGTGAATGGATTTTAAACCAACACCATTCACATAAATAAAGCAATAATAGAAAAGGGTGATGATTAAGTTTCCATCAATTTTCTTTTCTTTTCAAATGGTGCAACTCACCATTCCAAAACCTTTTCTTTGTCTGCCACTTATAAGAAGATCAAACCGTTAGATTTAGCTCAAATTTTAGTATGATATGGATAAGAGGATACCAAACAACTTTCGTGAAGAAACGGTTTCAATCTGAGCAACTGAAAATGGCTTTTTGGTACTCATAAGATGGCTGTCCAGTTTTCTGCGGAAATTGGAAACTGGTTTGGTATTTCAGACATCTGCGACGATCGCACCGTTAAAATTTTCTGAGATTTTGATATGTTGTAGATACTGGGCGGACGGACAACGTTCAAGAAGAAAATTTTTCAATCCGAGTTCCGCAAGTTGGAGTTCCGAGGCTATTTACATGGCCGCCAGATTTTCTACGGATTTTGAGTCCGTACCATTTTGCTTCTGCAAATGATGATATACAGTTATACAACAACATATACATATTTGCTTCAAGAAAATCAGTAGTACAAATATTTTAAGATGAAATGAAAGATTTTCTTATCTGTGGGATTCCAGGCGACATAGGTGAACAAGATTTGTGGCGTTGTGCTTTCCACTGACACGAGAGCTTCTCGTGCTGATAACGTGTTGTAAAATCGACGATGTGTGCAGTGGAAAAAATAAGCAAGACACAACATTTACGAGGTTCCTCTACAGTCAGTGTGACTGGAGTACATCCTCGGGACAGCAGTAGTGTTTTCTTTTATAATCTGGAATAATAGGAGTACAAATATAACTCTCTCTTATTCTCTCCTCTCTCTTTCCTTTCTTTTCTCTCTTCTTCCTCTCTCTCTTCCTCTTCCTTTCTTCCCTCTCTCCCGTATGACTTCATACATTCCCATATCTCTCTTATTTTTGCCGTGCCTTTAGTATGTGGTTTTATAAGGGGAATGATGAGGTAGCAAGTGGGGATTAGTGGGAAATGTGTGAAGTGCACTAGAGAGACAAATTGATGTGGGATTGACCTGCATGGCCATCCACACTTTACAACAGCAACGAAAATCTTTTAGGATTTTTTAAATCATACACATCAAAATTTTGTTTAAAAATTCATACACAATAATAGTCATAAGAACGTGCAATAGGCATTTTGAATCCTTAAATATACTGCATGGTTACCCTTTCCTTTTGTTTTATACAGAGAAATCTTGACAAACAGTCAAAAGCAAAATTATGTTCTTCTAGTGATATTTGTATGCTAAAAAGACAGTATGCTACCTTCACCTACACTTCTATCTGCACCTAAAAGATGTGGATAACAAACATTTTGACCAAAATCACGTTGATAAGTACGTGCCAAGGATCACAAAACCTCTTACTGTAAAAGATATACGTGTTGGGTCTGGCCGGCATTAATTAGTTGTTCATATCGATTTGAGAAATTTAATTGAATGAGGATTAACGAATCACAATTGCTCAAATATTAATGTGTATTAACCACGACATATTTGTTAAATAATTATTGCACATCAATCAAATAAGCAATTATGAATTTGTATTTTCATTATTTCAGACATTTTTCTATTTGGCATCAACTTTTGGTGTAACTATACTACACAACCCCACAAAAGAAAAAGCATGGTGTACTAGCTAAAAAACATAAAAAGAAACTAAAGGAAAAGGTCAAAGAAAAAATTAGGATAAATTACATTTTACCCCATTCAAGTTTAAGGTAGATTTCAATTCCTTATAACATTTTTAAAACATTTCAATTCATACATTTACTTATCATTTTATTTCAATTGCATACATCCGTTAGAAAATCTATTAAGTAAATTGTTAAGTGATGACGTGGCAAATATGGGGTCTCCATTTGTGTTGACGTGGCTGCCATATTTGTCCCATGTGGCTAAAAACTTAATAAAATATTTAAATAATTATATAAAGAAAAGTTCAAAACAAAAAACAAAAAAACAAAACATAGATCCCATTCTTCCCCAGAATGCCCACCCGTGCTCACCCTCCTACCCCCATCACCCACCCCTTCCCTCATCCCCCGTCACTCTTTCTTTCGCACCACTCTCTTTCCCCAACCATCCCATTCCCTCTCGACAGTCCCCCTCACTCGAAGAAAACCTTGATTGATCGGGTGGGTCGATGAAGACCACCACCATCTCCGACGAATTTCAGACCACCAACACTGCCATTAAAATCTCTTTTCCTCTTGAACTCATCTCTAATGTCAGTTTGGAGAAAAACAAACCCCAAACGTCGATTCGACGAGCTCCGACACATAGCTACTTTTCCAGTGAGTGTTACTGGTGTACTAGGGGAAGAGCTCGGCGGGGAGGTTCTCGTCGGAGATGGAGGCGCAGTGGGGAGGGAAGTGGTTGCGGGTGATGGGGGATGGGGGAAGGGGTGGGTGATGGGGGGTGGGAGGGTGGGCACAGGTGGGGAAGAAGGGGAAAAAGGGATCTGGGTTTTGTTTTGTTTTTTTTTATAACTTTTCTTTAAATAATTATTTTAATATTTTAAAATATTTTATTAAGTTTTTAGCCACATGGCACAAATGTGGCAGCCACATCAGCACAAATGGGGACCTTATATTTGCCACGTCATCACTTAACAGTTTACTTAACAGATTTTCTAACGGATGTATGAAATTGAAATAAAATGATAAGTAAATGTATGAAATTGAAATGTTTTAAAGATGTTGTAAAAAATTGAAATCGACCTCAAACCTAAAGAGGTAAAATGCAATTTACCCAAAAAATTATTAGTTTGTGCCGTTCTTATGGTAATAGTTGTTTTTGTTATTGTGACAGTCATGTGTTACATTTTGTGTATTATTATAGGGGTGTGTTATCCACACACCCGATTTTACTTCTCACATACTCATTGTTAATTTATGTCTGTTGATCTTTTTCAATTCATCAAATCAGATGGTCGAAAATTAGAAAGGTGTGTGAGAAGTAAAATGGGATGTGTAGATATCACACCTCTTATTATATGGATGAATGAATAAGTTATTTACATTGTATTCATAGTGTGAATATTACATTAAAAAAATTCTTCATTCTTGTTATTCATCAAGTTAATGGATGTGCATTTGTATGAGGACCTAAATGCGTCAAGGATCTTCACTCGTTGAAGGCCATCCCTAGCTACTACTACTGTTTGTAAAATAATTGACTACAAATGATTGTACAAAAAAATAATTAATATTAACAGCTCACCATGAATGTTGAATGAAGTAAAGCGGATTGTTTATGGAGTGTGATATCCACACACCACATTTTACTTTTCACATACCTTTTTAATTTTCGGCTGTTGGATCGGATGAATTGAAAATGATCAACGGATAGAAATTAACAAGTCAGTCAGTATTCACTGCATAATGAAAGGTTATTCATATTTGGATCAACAAGTCAATCAGTATTTTCGCCCATTTCCTTCTTGATATGTTTTTATTGTTTGGAACAACTAGTAAGACAAATCTTGTCAATCAGTATTCACGGGAACTTTAACGAAAAACTCACAGTACTGTTTACTTTAACGAAACACCACATTTTTACACTAAAATGTCAATCCTCTTACTATTCACCTTACCCTTTATTTTGTCTTTATCGTTAAAACTCAAAGTTTTCAATCTATTTTCATTAGTTTTTTTCAGTATCCACTGCATAATGAAAGGTTATTCATATTTGGAAATGAATAATTAATTTTAAAAAAAAAACTATATTATTAAGGCAAATGGGCACTTAATAAATGTGACAGACCACATAGTAAAGTTTGGGTTATGAGAGCAACTCCACCGGTGGGTATTGCTCGGTGGACAGGCAAGAAACAAGGGTCCGAGGCCCTGTGGATTAGCTCCAGCGTGCAAGGGCCCGAGGGAAGGTGGAGGCCCGATGGACAGCCCAGTGGAAAATTGACAGCCCGAGCCACTGGGTGGGTATGACGCCAGCGATGACGTCATCCTGGCGTCAGCCCATTTTAAATTTTTTTCTCTCAGGTGAGTGCCCCTCACCCGCGGGTGGGGTCGCGTCGCTGACAGCATTTCAAAGTTTTGGGCCTGCAACGCAGGGTTGCAGAGTTACCGTTGGGAAGCCACGTGGCTTCCCACGGTCCGTTGATCCCAACGAATATTTAATTTGCACCGTCCGATTTTCAACGGTAATAAAAATAAAAAAACTTATTTAATATCAACCGTTGGATCTCAGATCAACGGTTGATATTATTCTGCTTTATAAATTCAGAAATGTTACTGTTGTGACACGTGGCACAATCTGGAGTGTTGGAATTCAATTTTTTTTAAATCCAACGGCAGAAATTAATTAGTTGAATAAAAAATTTTAAAAAATCTGTAATTTTTTTTTTTTTACTTTTCTATAAATACCTTGTCATTAACAACTACCTTACACCACAATTTCATATTTTCTCAACTATTTCTCCTCACATTCCTATCTTTCTCTCAAAGTTTGAAGCCAAATTTTTTTAAAACAAAATGAGCACTGCTGTAGGTACGAATTGGACGCTTCTTGAAGATGTTGCGTTGTGTGCTAGCTGGGTTAAAATTACTCATGATTCACTTTCGGGTAATGAGATGCAGTTGCGAGAAATGTGGAGTCTTATTCATACCATTTATATTGAGAAAATGGGTGGGCAAAGAACCAAAGATTCACTGTCCAATCGTTGGAAATTACTTAATATATCGTTTAGTTTGTGGAGAGACACCTTGACACAAGCTAGTGCTAATCTTCGAATTGGGGAAAGTTTAGCGGATCAGGTAACAATACATTATTTATTTGTTTGTATTATTTAATTGTTAGCTACTTTCATTATAATTATTTGTTAGCTACTTTCATTATAATTATTTGTTACCTACTTTCATTATAATTATTTGTTAGCTATTTTCATATTATTTATTTGTTTGTATTAATTATTTGTTACCTATTTTCATTATAATTATTATGTTGTATTATTTAATTGTTAGCTATTTTCATTATAATTATTTGTTACCTACTTTCATTATAATTATTTATTAGCTATTTTCATATTATTTATTTGTTTGTATTAATTATTTGTTACCTATTTTCATTATAATTATTATGTTGTATTATTTATTTGTTAGCTACTTTCCTTATAATTATTTGTTACCTACTTTCATCATAATTATTTATTCTCCTGCATTGTATAGGAACTTCAAGCACAAGCTTGGTATGGTGCCAAAACCAAAAGCAAAAACAAAACATTCACCCGGTTTGAATGTCGGAATGTTGTCAAAGATTGTCCTAAATTCAGAGTTGTGCCTATCGGTCCAGAAGTTTTCATGAACAACACCCCTCTACACTCTACACCCGATCATGCCTCGCATGATCATGATGAAGATGATGCAGAAGAAGTGCCTGAAACGCCCCCCGTTGAACAAGCGTGGGGTCGACCCGTTTTCCAATTAGGCCTCAAGGTAAGAAGGCTACAAAGAGAAAATGTAATACTTCAAAGAATGATTATGGAAAGTATATGGAAGACCTTGCCCGCCAAGGTGAATTGACTTTGGCCCGAGAAATGGCTAAATATGAGGCCGATAAGGCTAGAGAGGATGCAAAAGCTGCAGCTTTTGAGAAAAAAATTGAAGCTGATGAGAGAGAAAGAGAACTACTTCGGCAAGAAAGGGAACGTAGAAGAGAAGAAAGAATGGATGTGGAAGATCGTAACATTATGAAAGAGCCTTTAGAAGGGAAGTCTCCAAACTCTAAATATTTTTGGAAGTCAAAGAAAGAAGACGTGGTGCGAAGGAGGCGTGCAAGAGAAGCGAGAGCAAGAGGAGATGGTTCTAGCACGACAAGAGAAGATCATCCTAGCACCACAAATTGGTTAAGTGATGATTATTGAATTTAGGTTGTAATTTCTTATTCATTGAATTGTGTACTTTATGTTGTTTCTAATTTACCGAATTGTGTACTTTATGTTATTTCCAATTTATTGAATTGTGTACTTTATGTTATTTCCAATTTATTGAATTTAGTACTTTATTCAAAACACATTTAAACACACCAAATAAAATAACATCAACATACCAAATAAAATTACATCACATACCGAATAAAAAACACACTAAATTAACTAAATAAACACACCACTTGAAATCAAATAAACACCCCAAATAAAAACAAACACTAATGAACTTAAGTATCTTCAACACCCCTCAATTTCCACTGGTGTTCTATCAAGTCAATTTGGCGAGCATTGTGCATATATGGCCTTTGCATTGCAGTATATCGTTGAATGACTCTATCATTGAAACGTCTATCCCTTTGTATTGGGTCGTGTTGCACGGGTTCTTCGGTGGCGTCATGAGCACAATATATTCGTGTTTTGAAATTGTTCATCGTGTCTGGCTCATATTCATCAACAGCATCATAATCGTAATCATCTTCCACAATCTTGTTGGGAAGAATGATGCACGTCATTATGATAAATCGAAGCGACTCCACATCAAACATTCTGGCAGCACCTCTAACAATAGCCCAGCGAGCTTGGAGTATACCAAAACAACGCTCCACATCCTTCCTGCATCCTTCTTGACAGCTTGCAAAGTATTTTTCCTTTGCACTTTGTGGACGTGGCACTGTTTTGACAAATCATTCCCACCTTGGGTAAATGCTGTCTGCTAGGTAGTATGGCCCGTCGTACTTACGTTTGTTGACCCAGTATGTGACTTTTGGTGCCTTTCCTTGCAGGACTTCATCGAACACTGGGGATTGGGTAAGGACATTAAGATCATTTTGAGCTCCCGGAACCTCGAAAAAGGCATGCCAAATCCAAGTATCAAAAGATGCCACCGCCTCCAAAATGATACTTTTCGATCCTTTTCTATCCCCATAAGCGCCTTGCCATGCATTTAGACAGTTTTTCCAAGTCCAGTGCATACAATCAATGCTTCCAATCATCCCTAGAAAACCTCGCATCTCGCCATTCTTCAAAAGCCTTTCCAAGTCCATATGAGTAGGCCTCCAGAGGTACTCATTGGTGTAGATAAATTCGATTGCCGAGCAAAACCTCATCAGGGACTCAAGAGTGGTTGATTTTCCCATCCTCGTTATCTCGTCCACTTGGTCTGCAGCTGCTCCATATGCAAGCATCCGCAAAGCAGCAGCAATTTTTTGCTCAGGCAGGAGACCTATAGCACCAAATGCATCCGGCTTTTGCACAAACTAAGAATCATGGTTGCAAACAGCGCCCATGATTCTGTTGAACAAATGTCGTTCCATTCTAAAACGACGTCGGAAGTACGTATCAGGGAATCCACTGTTCCGGACAAAATAATCGTCCAAGAGCTCCTGACCTCGTCGTTGCCTGTTTCTATCAATGTTTCCAGCACGGTTGGGCTTGCAGATCTGAGCCACACCTTGGACGACTCGACGGGAACGTGAGGCTCGTGCCATTCTTGATTCGTCATCTCTCCGTTTACGCTCATCATCCTCTTCCATCTCATTTTGGGCCCAATCCCCGGCATTGAACATTCCTTCTGATTGGTTAAACAATTCTTCCTCTTCTTGATCGATTTCCCACATCATCTTTGAAGAAGAAGAAGACATTGGTGAACAAGGAAGCAGAAACTATGAATAATGGTAGGGATTTTGGTGAAGACGGAAGCAGAAACTATGAATAATGACAGGGATTTTGGTGAAAAAGGAAGCAGAAACTATGAACAATGAAAGTGATTTTGGTGAAGAAGGAAGCAGAAACTATGAATAATGATAGAGAGCTTGAGAAAATTGGTGAGAGATTTCTGAGGATGGAGGGTTTCATTATATGGAGGATTTGGGCAAGGATTAGGTTGTAGATAATGCCACGTGGCATGCCGTCATTCGTTAAAAATCTAGTGGAAATCTATCCTCAAAGATTGTAATCGGATTGTGACACGTGACACGACGTGATTGGTTACAAATCTCATCGGAAATCCATCACCAATAATTGTCTTTTCAGATAATGACACGTGGCGCAACAACAACGATTAAAAATCTTATCGGAAATCCACCATCAATAATTGTCTTTGCGGATAATGACACGTAGCGCAACGAGAATGATTAAAAATCTTATTCGAAATAACAAATAAAATTATTTTGAATTTTCTTATTATTGGTATTCGTTTTTTGGATAATGACACGTGGCGCAATGAGAACGATTAAAAATATTATCCGAAATTACAAATAAAATGATTATGTATTATTTTATTTTATAAATAAAAAAATACTAATATTTTATTGTCAATTGCCAGGGCTATTCAAGTGCAGAGGTGGAGATGCAAAAAGGCTATTGACATGGGAATACACTGTTCATTAAGGCAGTTACTGTTCACTAGGTGGATTGAATAGTGTATTGCCTGGAGGGAGGGCTCCTACACTGGAGTTGCTCTGAGAGAGAGAGAGAGAGAGAGAGAGAGAGAATGTCGTAGCCGGCTGGTTCCTATGTACTGGAAGAATCATAGAAAGTTAGGCAACCACACACATTTTTCAAAGATGTCGATCATGAAAAATATTTGATAACAAATTCAGGGAGGACATCTGATGCGAGAATTAACTAACACTCAAATTAAACCCTCTTTTTGACAGTTGTAGTAAAGATGTAAGTAGGGTATCGTTCTAGGCCGGGGATTAGGAGGGCTTGCTAAAACCTCTAAAATAATTTAAAAACGTAAAAACAAAGTTTAAAACACTAAACTAAAATAAAAACTCTTAACTAAAATAACTCAAAATAAGACTAACAAATAAACTAAAACAAATCAAAAGACTCAAAACAACTCAAGACTCTAGAAAATACAAACTAAGCTAAAAACTCGAAACACACTAAAAATGACTCAAAATAATAAAAACAATTTAAAATAAAAACTAGGAAATTAATTGGACGGAAATTAAATTAAAAGATTAAAAATAATAAAAATTAACTAAATAATAATATTATAATAATGGGGGGGTTTGGTTTTGACGAGAAGTAATTAAACTTAAATTTATAAAATTGACAAAAACATAAAATTAAAGTGAACAGATAGGCGACGGATTGGCTAGAGGGTTTTTCTCCACACATGACACATATGCAACCTAAATTGATTTTCAGTTGTTCTTTCAATAAATTGTAAATTCTCAACGCCCCAAATTAACCATGAATTGCATAGATTAATTCTCAGATTTTCCTTAAGTTAATGGATTGGATGATTGCATACGACAACCCAAAACATTCCCCACAAGTTCCCTACATGAATTGCATAATAGAGATACAAGCGAGAATCATTAAGTTCTATGAAAACCATAAGCATTGACGAGGCACTTATTACTATGAATTGCATGAAACTTATGCCAAGAATTTACTTAACGCGATTGTGACTAGCAACCTTCACTACTCATGAATATAAGTTCATAACGATTAGGTGAAATTCACTTATATTCTAGCATCAAATTCATGCATGTAAATTAAGTATGCATTCTTAATCGACAAACATAAATAAGTTATTAATCAAGCAGTTAAGCAAATTAAATCACAACTCAGAAATCACAACTGAAATTACCAATTCAAATTACAAATATAATCATGGTTTCGAATTAACCTCTAGCCAATATAATATTTATTTACACATTATTAAAACTGAAACAGAAATTAAAAACAAGAGTTTAAGAAAGATTAAACCGAAAGGGGGGAGTGTAAAGGCTTCTGTGCTAGTGTGGCTGCTTCTGTCCAATCTCAGTGCTTCTGCACAGAATGTGCAGTATTTGACTGTGCAGCTTCTTGGTTCCGCTGCCTTTAAATCGCCTACACCTGGCAGCTTCTGTTTGATTGGCAGCAACACTGCGCTGCGCCACGTGACTCCTCCTCCGCTCCTTTTCAAATGGCGCCCTCTCCTCCCTGGCGCTGCCAAACCAAATGGCAGCAAGCTGCCTTCTTTCTTTACCGAGGAGCTCAGCTCCTCTCCCCCCGCCCAGATGGTCTTCTCCTGTCCTCTCGCTGACAAGGCTGCACGCTGCTAAGGCAGCGTTTGTATTATTTTTTTTATTTTTTTTCTGTGCTGCTAAGGCAGCTCTTCTCGCCCAGGAGCTCTTTTTGCTTCCCCGCAGCTCCTAGGAGCTCCCCAAGCTGCCTACCTCCCCCAAAAGCTCTCTCAGATTTTCTATATATCCCCAAGCACCGAGAGGACCTCACATGTTTTCAGCTCCCTTTTTTTTTATCTCAATTGCTCCAGGCCTTTTTTTAATTTTCTTCTCGAGGACCCCGAGTGCTTTCCTGACAAAGCTGCCTTCAAAAGCAGCTCCCCTTATTCTTCTATTATCTTTGCCTCGGTGCACTTCTCCCTTCTCTTTCCCGTGTGAGGCCATGAATGATGCTATCCTTCCATTCTTCTTAGTGCTCCACCGAATGCATGCTTCCACTCTTCTTTTTTTTTTAAGTTTTCTTCTAACACACCACACACACATTAAATTATATTAATATAATATATAAATATATAAATATAAATATATATATATATAAATAAATATAAATATATAAATAAATATAAATATATATATATTATTTTCTAAATGATAAGTATTAATTTAACAGACAAGATAGTTTAGATGAAATTAATACTTAACACTTCACTTATTCTATTTTTATTTTCTTAGCTAGATAAATTCTATTAAAACAAAAAAATAACGTAAATAGCTCAAAATATAACGAACTAACTAAGAAAAGACGAGTGAATTTGATATAAAAATATATATAAATATGATCCGATCAAATACCCCCACACTTAGCTTTTGCTAGTCCTCGAGCAAAACAAAGAAAACAGAAACAGAAATAACATGAAAAACATTAGCTTCCCCCTATATGACCCTCATAGAATTTCATTCGAAAACGCAAATCATCAAGAACCATAGCTAGCACCAAACAAACTAATCCAAGTTTATTTTCCTTATTCAAATATTAGCAGTAATCTTTGAATCATCCTTGAAGTGTAGTGTGTGAGATAGCCATGCTAATGCAATTTCAAGTTTTTATTTTTAAAATCATCATATGCAAACCAGCAACCTTCTCACGGATATGCACTCAATCACACATGTGTTTAGTTTTAATGTGTTTCGCTCAAAGAAACAAATGTGAAAGATCTACCATAAGCTTGCATAAAAATCACTTCTCCACAATCATAATTGCAAAACTTAAATCAAGAGGACTTTTATTGGATGTAATGAGGCTTAGGGATAGGGCTATTGAAACGAAAGAAAAGGAAAACACAAGTTCCAAGCTACATTGCAAGCAATTTTTTTTTTTAATTGAGAATTATAAGAACTCAAGTTCTCCAACGATTCTTCTAACACATCCCATCACCCTTAAACTGAAACTTTAGAAACTTTTTTTTTATTTTTTTATTTTCTTCGAATACAACCTTTCTTTTTCTTTTCTTCTATTCTCTTTTTTTTTTTTTTTTTTTTTAATAAATACAAACATGAAATACCCCCACACTTATTCTTTTGCCAAACCTTCCAAGTACTTCACAAACATTTCTCAAAAGATAGCCTCAAATTGCTTGCTTGGAAATAGTAAGGAAACATGTTTGAGGTATAAGGGTAGACATATCTGGTGATAAGAAATAAAAGGCTCAACAAATACGGCTCAAATTGGCAATCTAATGATATCATTTTTTTTCTTTGGGAACTATGGTTATTTGGGCCATGGTGGTGAACCTAATGCCTCTATCATTTTCAAGTTCATGCAATCAATGACAAAATTTCGAAAGATCGTTACGCAAGTTCTAGAGATGTATCTCACATACGTTCATCACACATGAAAGAATAGGAGTGTATGAAAAATGCACACACTTTCAATAAGCTCAAAACTCACATAGGATGTATATGGTCACTAAATTCACATATGAAGCTTTAAGTTATGCTTTAGTTTCACATCAACACGGCTATGTGCATTTGGTTTTTCAAAGATGATTAAACATGTACAATACTAACAAGAGAATTAGGAATTTCACATAACACATGTTAACTAAGTTCTTGATAATCGTGGTTCAAATTTAATCCAGTTATATCATTGGGTCGGGAAACTAACAAAAATCTAATTCAAAACAATAAGGAAAAACAAGACAATATTTTTGGATTTTTTAAATTTTTTTCGAAAAAATTAAATAAAACAAAACTAATTAAGAAAACAAAAAGCAATAACATGGAAACAAATGAAACCAGTTCAAAGTCGAAGGTACAAAAATTTTCAATTTGGTCAATTTTTTATACTTGATACCCCCACACTTAAACTAGACATTGTCCCCAATGTCATAAAACAAAAATATGCAAATAAAAATAAAATGAATAAATAATAAGAAACAAAATAAAGAGAAGGGACTGAAAACTTCTCTAATTTGCAGAAAACCAAGCGATGAGCCCCAAGCGTAAATTTTGTAATCAACTTCAAGGGAGAAAATAACCAAACGTTCCAGCAAAGAACAGAAATAAACAGTTAAGCACGCAAGAAAAAAAATAGAAAATAAAGTAAACGAAAATTGAAAATGAAAATAAAAGATAACGAAAAGAACTAATAGGTGGTCATTGGTCATGACTGTTGATTTTCCACAGCTTTCATCTTGAACTGGATGGGCCTCCTTCTTGCAAGTGATCCTCAACTTAGTTGAGGATGAATCAGCACGTTGTCTCCACATGCTTCAAGTAGTCCGGTCTCCACGCAGGTGTGGCATCTTCTTGAACTCTTGGATCAACCCAGACTCATCTGCTCTTGGGTGCACCTCAGACTCCTCCTGCTTCGTCTGTGAGGTACTTTTGTTTTTGAAGAAGTACCTCAACACAAGTTTATTTTTGAAGTGTGTTGGGAGGGGTCTGAGATGAGTACTCGAGAGCAAGACTAGGTAAGCAATCAGGATCTCACTTTCTCCACGTTCCTCAGATGAAGGAGAGGAGAAAGCATAATATGAGATACTTTTGCTTTTAACCTTTTTAATATGAAATACTTTTGCTCTGGAAGGTTTGTTTTCTGGGGTGATCCAAGGGATGAAGAACACTGAATAACTCGAAAGCTTTCTTTGGGAAGACATTATCGGAGATGAAGAGAGGTTGAGAGGTTGAGAGGTGAGAGGGTGTGAAGGTGTGCCTTTGATGTGGAAGGCGAAGGTCGACTTTATAGAAATTTTCCTTCACAACCGGAACTGTTCCCTCACTATTTGTCGGCAGCCGGTGGATGGATGAACAGTGCCCGTTACGCGCTTTCTGACAACGCGTCCGTAATTTCCGCGAAGCTGACTGCGCATACGACGAGTGACGACAAATTGGAATGATGATCTTTTGAAAACCGGGTGCGGCTCGTGGTTTTCGCAAAGTTCCACGCTACACGTCATGAGTGACGACAAACTGGAAAAACTGAGCCCTCGTGATGCAACGTGATTGCTGAGTCAAGCCCAGCTTTTGAGAAAGGAAACGGCTCTTTTGAGAAAGGAGCGTCCAGCTTTTCCGAATTGCGTGAGGACGCGTCTTCAACCTCCGAGGAGCGCCTCTCTTTGATTTGCTTCTTTTTATAGAGGCGCTAATTCTGCTTCACATCACACTTGAACTCCCTTCCTCAAACACTCTCCTCTGTAAACACTCTCTTCTGCACTTCTTAATCTTACTCCTTCCGCTCTCTTCTTCCGCTTCAGCAATCTTAATTTTTCCGAACTCTTTTCTTCCTCAACCCCCTCTAAAAATGTCTTGCCCTTCCGACCGTCGCCTAAACTTGAATGTCGGGGAAGACGATGACTCGTCTTCTCCGAACAACATTTGGAATCCATCCTTCATATCCCCCAATGGTCCTCTTACAGTCGGGGACACAATGATGAGGAACGATATAACCGCAACGGTGGTTGCAAGAAACCTTCTTACTCCCAGAGACACTAGGTTGCTGTCTATGCGGTCAGACGAGCTGGCTGTTCAGGACTCACTGGCTCTCAGTGTCCAGTGTGCAGGCTCAGTTTCAAACATGGGTCAGCGCCTGCTTGCAAGATCTCGTCAGGTGGAGTCGCTAATGGCGGAGGTGGTCAGTCTTCGGCAAGAAGTCAGAGGACTCAGGCATGAAAATAAAGAGCTGCACATGCTCGCCACCAGTTACTCCACCAGTATGAAGAGGAAGCTGGACCAGCTGCAGGAGTCTGACGGTCGGATTCAGAGCGATCATCAACGGTTTATGGCGTTACTCCCGAGGTTCATGTTGCCTTCGTCCTCGGGAGCTGCACCAAGTATTGAGGCTCCGAATGATCCAGCTCTGGCGCTTCGTCTTTCTGGGGCTCCGTCGACCTCTGAGGCACCACCTACCAACGACCAATGAATGATATTAGTTTTTCGAATTATTGTAAAATTTTTTTTTTTTTAAATTTATTTAAATATTTATATATATATATATATATATATATATAAGTATATATTTATATTATTATTATAATTTAAATAAACGTTTCCTTTTTAGGGTTATTTTAAGCAAATTAAAATAAGTAAAGTAAAATACGTAAATTGAAGTAAAAAGACTTTGTTTATCCGCACTAAAAATAAACATTGCCCTTAATTTATTTAAACTCAAACTAAATAAAAATCAACCAAATAACAAAATTAACTAAGCAAAACAAAATGAAAGTAAAAACAATAAAGAGGAAGGTTAAGAAATGCAAATCTGATTGCTTGGGTTGCCTCCCAAGAAGCGCTTGATTTAACGTCTTTAGCCGGACGATTCTTTCCTTTAACCTCCCCTCGGCTCCATAGCATGGAATTTATCTTTTAATGGGAGGTGATACTTGAAATGATTCGGCAATGGTCTACATTCATGAGTGGGTGCCTGAATCATTAAAATTAGAAATATGTTAGTATAAAATGAAATAAAAATTAAAATTGGAGAAGATGGCTTACTATCTTTCTCCGACATGAATTCAATAACAAAAATTACGCCCTTGGATATCTCCGGGATTTTGAGCTTGGCCAGATTGACGATGATGGTTGTGGCCTGTCCCGTGTCATCAAACTCAATTTCTTGGGCCTTTGTTTCCTGCACAGCCTCATTGATGAATTCTTGATATGCTACGCATTCTTCAGCCACTTCATTCTCTTGAATCTCTTTTCTTGGTGTGTAAGGTTCGGGAACTTGTTCTGGCGCACCAAGAATTGGGATATCACTTTGGACCTCTGAAAGAGCTTCCACAATGTCCTTTTTACTTTCTTCGATATTTGGAAAAAATCTGCAAGGAAAAGGGACATTTAGTGGAATAATGTTAGAATGAATTTCACTTGGAACAACATTACCGAAGTTGGACAACATAGGGACTTCAGGGGTTTGAGACAAGAATTCTTCTAAACTGCCTAGGTCGTCCTCCTCCTCTTCTGCTTGCAGCGGCGATTCGTCCAAGTTTGGGCTGTGTTTTGATGGTTCTGGAACAACTTCATCCTCCACGTCACCTTCCAAAGAGATGGCTTCATCGATTTCAATTTCTGCCATTGAACTTGCAATGTTGGAGTTGGAAAGTTCACTTTGTTCTTGAATTTGTGCCATGATCTCCATAATCTCCCCAACTTGCCTTTCCAATTCATCCACCTTGTTGGTCCGGTCTTGCATCTCCTGGATTCGATTTTCCACTCCCTGATTCAAAGAGGAGAGTAACTTATTAAATGTATCATTATCCAGAGATGTACCTGAATCGAATTGGGCAAATTGTTGCGGAGGCTGTGGTGGTGATGTATAGAACTCATCATACGGCTGCCAAAATTCTCCTTGGTAAGTCTCTTCAGCTTGATTTTGTGACCCCTGCACCAAAGAGTTTAATTCATTAAGAATTTGATTATAATCCACGGGCATACTTGAATTCGATTGGAATTGTTGTTGGGGATGTTGTGGTGGCTGCATAGGTCTTGAATAGAACTCATCTTGCTGCCAATATCCACTTTGTTGAAATTGCTGAGGTTCATCCCACATCTGATCTGAATAACCCCTCCAATCCGAATTACAAGCGTTGGAAAACATGTTGCCCCTTGATTGGCTGTGGCCTTGATATCCCCAATCATCTTCATATGCAGAAAATTTGATGCGAGAATTAACTAACACTCAAATTAAACCCTCTTTTTGACAGTTGTAGTAAAGATGTAAGTAGGGTATCGTTCTAGGCCGGGGATTAGGGGGGCTTGCTAAAACCTCTAAAATAATTTAAAAACGTAAAAACAAAGTTTAAAACACTAAACTAAAATAAAAACTCTTAACTAAAATAACTCAAAATAAGACTAACAAATAAACTAAAACAAATCAAAAGACTCAAAACAACTCAAGACTCTAGAAAATACAAACTAAGCTAAAAACTCGAAACACACTAAAAATGACTCAAAATAATAAAAACAATTTAAAATAAAAACTAGGAAATTAATTGGACGGAAATTAAATTAAAAGATTAAAAATAATAAAAATTAACTAAATAATAATATTATAATAATGGGGGGGTTTGGTTTTGACGAGAAGTAATTAAACTTAAATTTATAAAATTGACAAAAACATAAAATTAAAGTGAACAGATAGGCGACGGATTGGCTAGAGGGTTTTTCTCCACACATGACACATATGCAACCTAAATTGATTTTCAGTTGTTCTTTCAATAAATTGTAAATTCTCAACGCCCCAAATTAACCATGAATTGCATAGATTAATTCTCAGATTTTCCTTAAGTTAATGGATTGGATGATTGCATACGACAACCCAAAACATTCCCCACAAGTTCCCTACATGAATTGCATAATAGAGATACAAGCGAGAATCATTAAGTTCTATGAAAACCATAAGCATTGACGAGGCACTTATTACTATGAATTGCATGAAACTTATGCCAAGAATTTACTTAACGCGATTGTGACTAGCAACCTTCACTACTCATGAATATAAGTTCATAACGATTAGGTGAAATTCACTTATATTCTAGCATCAAATTCATGCATGTAAATTAAGTATGCATTCTTAATCGACAAACATAAATAAGTTATTAATCAAGCAGTTAAGCAAATTAAATCACAACTCAGAAATCACAACTGAAATTACCAATTCAAATTACAAATATAATCATGGTTTCGAATTAACCTCTAGCCAATATAATATTTATTTACACATTATTAAAACTGAAACAGAAATTAAAAACAAGAGTTTAAGAAAGATTAAACCGAAAGGGGGGAGTGTAAAGGCTTCTGTGCTAGTGTGGCTGCTTCTGTCCAATCTCAGTGCTTCTGCACAGAATGTGCAGTATTTGACTGTGCAGCTTCTTGGTTCCGCTGCCTTTAAATCGCCTACACCTGGCAGCTTCTGTTTGATTGGCAGCAACACTGCGCTGCGCCACGTGACTCCTCCTCCGCTCCTTTTCAAATGGTGCCCTCTCCTCCCTGGCGCTGCCAAACCAAATGGCAGCAAGCTGCCTTCTTTCTTTACCGAGGAGCTCAGCTCCTCTCCCCCCGCCCAGATGGTCTTCTCCTGTCCTCTCGCTGACAAGGCTGCACGCTGCTAAGGCAGCGTTTGTATTATTTTTTTTATTTTTTTTTTCTGTGCTGCTAAGGCAGCTCTTCTCGCCCAGGAGCTCTTTTTGCTTCCCCGCAGCTCCTAGGAGCTCCCCAAGCTGCCTACCTCCCCCAAAAGCTCTCTCGGATTTTCTATATATCCCCAAGCACCGAGAGGACCTCACATGTTTTCAGCTCCCTTTTTTTTTTATCTCAATTGCTCCAGGCCTTTTTTTAATTTTCTTCTCGAGGACCCCGAGTGCTTTCCTGACAAAGCTGCCTTCAAAAGCAGCTCCCCTTATTCTTCTATTATCTTTGCCTCGGTGCACTTCTCCCTTCTCTTTCCCGTGTGAGGCCATGAATGATGCTATCCTTCCATTCTTCTTAGTGCTCCACCGAATGCATGCTTCCACTCTTCTTTTTTTTTAAGTTTTCTTCTAACACACCACACACACATTAAATTATATTAATATAATATATAAATATATAAATATATATATATATATATATATATATATATATAAATAAATATAAATATATAAATAAATATAAATATATATATATTATTTTCTAAATGATAAGTATTAATTTAACAGACAAGATAGTTTAGATGAAATTAATACTTAACACTTCACTTATTCTATTTTTATTTTCTTAGCTAGATAAATTCTATTAAAACACAAAAATAACGTAAATAGCTCAAAATATAACGAACTAACTAAGAAAAGACGAGTGAATTTGATATAAAAATATATATAAATATGATCCGATCAACATCCTGCTTAAATTATTAACCTAGAAATAAAGTTCGATCTCTTGCTAGCTAACCTTTCTGCTACGTACTCTTATTGCATTAAACTAAGCCTTATTAAAGTAAAAATGGTCACACCCTTAGCCCTTTAGGTGATACCTCAGGGAAATGGTTAATGATTTTTACAAGCTCTTGTTTATTTTTATTTTTTAATATTTTCAGATATTTTTACAATCTTTTACTGACACACCCCGACCCAAAAGTGGGGCGTGCTGGCCGTCACATGAGTGTGACGTAGCCAAGTGCACAGTGCGGAAGCAAGAATCAATAACAGAATATGAACTGATTTAAGCCAATCCACAAGCAACCTAGATAAGATAGTGCTAGAGTGATAATATAGTACTTATACAGAACCAGAGCGTACTAAGTCAAAGTGCAGTCAAGCATGAATAAATAAGTTCGAATAACACCAACGGGTGTCCTACATAATAATGAGTCTGTCAAAACTGCCAAAAGGTCCTCGCTAGACACCACGGGTACTCTAGCTATCTAGAACCTAGAGGGGCGAAAAACAAAATTGATTGGGTCAGCAAAACAAATCTTTTCAAAATCATTATTTTCTCAAAAGTATAGCCCCTCACCGTAAAACCTGTATAGTTTCCCAGAAAATAATACGTACATATATATCACAACCTTTCTCAGCATAAAACATTATCAAACGTATCTCATAATATGTCATGCAATGCGTTTCAATGTCAATCTGAATCTCATAAGCCATGCCATGCGATGCATTTCAATAACCATATCGCTACTAGATATCAACTCAGCCATCGGCTGTACATATAGCTCATAACATCTCAATCTCATCATATATATACACACTGCACATACATCAATATCCTCATGAGGTCATCATCACATCACTGTATCAATATAAAAATGCTCTAGTGCTACAATCACGTGAAGACTGTGCGAATGAACGCGGGTCACCTACATGTCGAACCCACTCAAAGGTGGTCTATACGACAAGACTGTGCACCTAACTTGGATCCAAGGCAAGCATGCGGTGCGGGAGGTGAACGACACGTGAAAGACTGTGCCCCTAACTTTGGGCGTGAGCACTAACAATATGTGCAGGTTTATGAGCTAACATATCACATCATATCTCATCATATATCGTCTGTTTTTCTCAACAATGCATGTACCTACCTGGTACTTACCTGGCGTCCTCGGCACTAACATATACATGAAATGTATATATGAATACTCGTGCATCAATATTAAGTTATATGCATGGCGATAAAAACGTACTTTTCATTTAAAAGCTGATTCTGGGAAAATCATTATATATATATATATATATATATATATATATAGGTTATACGGAAAAATAGCTGCCCACTTACTGATAGGTTGCCGGGTCGTAGCCCCCACGTCTAGCCTGGCTACGCTCGTCCTCGGAATAAGTCTCAACTATATGAGAAATTACTAAAAATACGTTATTTAAGCACATATACGCAACTACGGAAATAACTTCTCATATATACATAGCTCAATTTTGGCATACGAATATACCAATGCGACCTACTCGACGTCAACATATTTTTAAATTAATTTTTCTCGGGCCCACGTGCCCCCACGCGCCTGCCAGGGCACGGTGCTACGCGCCTGCCAGGGCACGGTGCTACGCGCCCCCCACGTGCGGCACGTGCCTGGCACGGGCCATCTTCTTCCTCGCGACGCCGGCGCCAGCCATCGGTCGCCGGAAACTTGCAACTCAGGTTTTCTCCGTCATTTTTGCACCATTTTGTCCGATTTTTCTTCCTACGTGCTCAAAATTAGGAGTAGAACAAGTCTATACCTTCCAAAACCTCGAAAAGCGACTGGAATCTCGTCGGGAAATTCTCCAAAACTGGCCAAACTCGTTCCACGTGATCTTGACGTCAAAATGCTTCCAACGAACATCCCCGAGCCTCCTGGGAACCTTCTAAGGCTCGTGGTGATCTTAGATTTGCCTAAAACACAACTCACAAAAAGTTGATGAACAATGCCCATTTCGGTGTTCGTAGTTTCGACATGAAAACGATGAAGTTCGTACCTGAAATGGGTGTCGATGAACTCGTCTCGACTCCAGGAATCCAATGGTAGCCTTGGTTACCTCGATCTATGAGGTTTTGATGGGTTTTAGTGGTCGTCCGTACGAGAATGGCGAGAGAGAGAGTGAACTCGAGAGAGGAGAGAGATAGAGTCTGTCTGAGAGGGTGATAGGTAGAGAGAGACTGACGGGGAGAGGTGAGAGAGGATGGGTTTGTGTGGACCAAAGTCACCTATCACACATAAAGGATATAAAAATCCCATTGGTTCCAATTATTAAGGACCACAAATAATTGGTCTTCACACCAACATACACACACGTACAAGATTCCCGTGAGGGCAAAATTGTCATTTCACAACGTCGAATAAAAAAATCCGGAACGGGTTGTCACATTTACTGTGCAGTAATAGAGTGTAAAAATTATATCTATGTATTTATTTATTAATATCTATGTTTACAATGAACCTTCTATTCCATGAAACAAGATATAAAAATAAAAATAAAAATAAAAAGGAGAAGGGCATAAATTAATTAACAAAATTCGGTCAAATGCCTCATTGGTCCAAAAATTAATTGATAAGCTATTCAAATAGTTAATGGGAGACATTAAATAAACTACACATTAATTAATTTGAATTAAGGACACATCAAAGGGCTATATTCAATATGTAATTTAACACTAAATTTTTATTAAATCTCAATGTTTTTCAAGGATTAAAGTTAAAACTCCTTTATAAAATGACAAATCTGCTACAAATTTCTGGTGTACCAAAATTCAACATCTTTTTTTGGTAAGTGAATATGTATACCAATGTTGTTGCTAATCTAAAACACTACAAGACTATAATATCTTTATATTTTTGATTTTGTAGTTATTACCTGTCTCAAAGTGTGTTGTATGAGAATAAGAATTTTGAGATCTCAATATGTTTCCCTCCATAAATTTAATGAGCATGGAGAAAAGGACGAGTGAGTCATTTCTTGTTGAGACAAATCAAAGTATAGCATACATACAAGAACTTTGATATATACGTGAGACTGACTAATTAATTTTGATATAATTGTAGTTATTTTTTATTTAATTGGAGTGTCTGATCAACTCATAAATATAAGGGTAATTCAGTTCTGTGCCGATGAGATGCCGTCGTGATTCAGTCGAGATACAGTAGGGAGGCCTTTGTGGATGCCATCGAGATCCAACGTTGAGACATAGAATAACAGTTTCATCTTTTAAATTAGTGGTATTTAAGGAAAAGAGGGCTAATAGAGATTATAATTTGGGAGCATTTTTAATTGTTGGGTTTGTAATAAGGGTAACAGAGCCAATTTCTTAAATATAAAGACAATACATATTGTTTATGTCCTGAGCAACTAATTGTGGCCGTTCCATTAAGAACGATATTGAGATTGTAATCCATACAAGGAACAATAAGTTTTTTTATTTTTTTATTTTTTATGGCAAGTGACATTAATTTTACAGCAATTTCAGAAAATAATTATGCTTATACATTCTGGTGCTAGTTTGATTCTTATTGATCTTTTTCTCCCCTAATAACTATTAACTTAATCCACTCTAATATTACTGTTCACTTTAACGAAAAATAACAATTTTACTATTAAAAAAGTCACTCCTGATACTATTCACTTACAACATTCTTTTATCCTTTTGATTCAAACTCAAAGTTTTCAAGTCGTATTCATTAATTTTCCTTTTTATCAATGCATACATCTCGCTCTTAACTTTTTTTTATTTCAGTCATCTCTCCCTTGACTCTCTTTTTGGATTACAAAATGTTAGGTGTTGTGCATATTTCAAAGAAGTTAGGCATATGCTTTGAGTTTGAGATGCCATGAAAAGATTGAAAGCTTGATGAGTTGATGTAATTGGCGAGAAATTTTTTATTGTAACCGGAATACGAGTGCTACATTATATAATTTTATTTAAGTGGTAAAAAAAATTATTTTTTAAGTTATTAACTTTTGAACACACATATTTTTAACATTTGTATAATAATACATAGTGTATTACTTTGTGTTTCTGTCACACTGGAAAATCTCTCGTAATTGACATGCTGCAGACAGTGCCTCGTGGGTAGACCTGTAAACGGGTCACCCGAACCCAACCCGTTAAGACCCGTTAACATTTTTTTTTTTTGCATAGAGTTTATTTTTTGTTGTTAAGCCTTTATTGAAATTACTAAAACATCCTCAACTAACGGGTGCTAACGGGTGTTAACGGGTTGACCCAAAGTGACCCGTTATTTAACGGGTTGTTAACGGGTTCCTCCCTTAGCGACCCGACCCGTTAAGTATCTATTCAAATACTAATATTAACGGGTCGGGTCGGATCGAATCGGGTCAAAAATGCCACCTGGGTTATTCTGGAATTGATCTTCTTACCCTTCAGGACGACGACATCAGTCAGCGAGTGCATGCCGTGCATGGACAAATTTTATCCAAACTTGGACATAATAATTAAAGGGACTTTTTCAAAGCACTTTTGTTCTGATTCAAGGAGAGGGACCCTCGGTACATGAAGGCTTTGGACCATTGTTTCCGTAGTGAACGACAACTCACATTTTAAAATAGCTTAATAATTTCTGTTCGTTGATCTTTTTCAATTCATCTGATTCAACAGATGAAAATTAAAAAAGTGTGTGAGAAGTAAAATGTGGTGTGCGAATATCACACCCCTTCAAAATTTACACAACTTCAACCAAATAGCTAAACATAACTTCGTTCATAATTATAACCAAGCAAAAAAATATATTTTTTAATAAACAATATCAAGTCATACTTATATACAATCTCTAACCAAAAAGGTTAAATATAACTCTGTCAATAATTTATTAGTTCTCAGTTTATACTTAAATTTATTGATTAATTTAATTAAACTACTGTTTGATGTTTTGTTTGATATTTTCAAATTTAGTCATTGAATTTGAATTAATTATTGTAAGGTCATCTTCAACCAAAAGAGCTAGACATAACCCAATCTATAATTATAGCCCTACAAAAAATTATTTTTAAATGAATAGTGTCAGGCCATACTCATATATCATCTCCAACCGAAAGGACTAAAACATAGCCTCCTTAATAATTTATTAGTTTTAAGTTTATACTTTAATTTAATTAAACTATCATTGGATATTTCCAAATCTAGCTATTGAATCTTTATAATTATAGCCCAGCTATCGGTTTGATATGAGTTTTTTGATAAATCAGGCCATTTTTTTGCTTCTAGACATTTTTTGGCCCCCAAAAAGTTGTTAAGAAAGTGGCCCCAGCCAAATAATGACATGGTGGGCTCTATAGAACTATAGCCTAGAGAGATGAGTTTTTGAACAAATCAAACTATTTTTTAGCTTTTGAATCTTTAACCCTCTCCATAAAAGATGGCCTAAGCATTGAGTAGCTCATCAAGTTATTACACAACGATATCGAGGATGGAAGTCAGTCGAAGTCACATATAAGATAGTCAAGAATATTATATGATACACAATTAACGAAAATCGTAAGACAAATGTATAGCATAGATCGAGATTCATAGACATTGAGACATTGGATTGAGATTCATAGACATTGAGACATTGAATCTTGAACTAAAGATTCAATTACTAGAGATCCAACAATCATGGATCTGGATCCACTCTAAACAAATTTGGCAAACCATTCTCCTTGTACCATCTCCCTTTATCTATCTCCAGTCTCATAATTAACCTTGTAATAAGTACCTGCCAAATAGCGACTATAGTCCTGGGCGGCTGTGCCATATAGAAGAAGAAACACCAACGACGACTTGGAATTAAACCAAACCAAATCCATGGTCTATCTAATCCAGAACTTTCTTCTTGCACCTGCAGCTACAACTGAATGCTCTGGTCCCTTGACAAGTTGTGGGGCAATTTACACTTTAGTACAATGTGCATGTGCAGTTACCCCCTTCCTTTTTCTTTTTTCCACAACTACTCTATATTTGGAAAACAGTCACAGTGCCAAAATATTGCTTGGACATTTTCCTGGTTTATAAACTCAATATCCTTTTTGCCCTAAACTACCTTTTCCCCTCCACTTTCTCTTCCAGTTCCAAAAGGATTATAGAACATAAAAAGGAGTAATGGCACCAAATGAAACCCTCCAGCCCACATGGCATGTAATGTAAGTGATGATACCACTTAGACTTGTTCTCCAACCAAACCCTAGCTCATTTTATACCACAGACTAGAGTTTGTGCAAAACATTTTTTTTTTGGACAAAGAGAGTGTGTGCAAAACTAATGTTAAGAAGAAAAAAAAAGTGTCTTTTTGCATAACAATGCTGAATGTTGTGCCAATTTAATGGAAATCGAAAACCATTTCACTGCCCACTTTAAGTTTTCTATTTTTTTGGGGTCTAGTGACCAAACAAACAGAACCTTTAACGTCAGGGAAATTCTTTGTTGTCTTCAGGCTATATCGCCATTTCTTTGCTTAGAACTTGTTTGGGATTGGTTTTGGAAAAAGCTAAATGCGTATTCTGTTGTGCTTGGCAGAAAAAAAAAACTTAGAAATTCTTTTGCCTCAATAAGCTCTTTTTAGAGAAGTACTTGCCAAATACTTTTTCAAGAAACACTTTCAAATACATTTTCAATGAACACTTGGATTGCTTATAAAGATTCTATACAATAAATGCACTTGTAATGTAAGTGTTTCCTAAAGAAGTAACTCCAAACGAATCACTAGTCACTTGATGTGAGAAATAGAGCGATATGTCCTAACAATATATTAATTCCAAGAAGGGTGGGGGAGCTCTAGCAGCATAGGACTATGGGTTCTTTCATTGAAGAGGCTAACGTCTATACGATAATTGAGGTAGAGTTCAAAGCCCATGTGATGTGTACAATGGCATAGATTAGTCGACGGTCCACTAGCTAGTGCTTAGCATTGGGAAGATATAGCATAAGCCTCAACTGCAGTCCAAAGGTAATGACTGGGAACAAATTTCTATGAGTTTCTTATGTGAGTTCATCAAATATTGTAAGGAGCATGAGCTAAGTAAAATGAATTATGGTGATTGTAGGAGTTAGGACTCCAATAGGTTAGAATGTCCAGATAAATCTAATCTATTCTAAAACTCAAAATCAACTATGTTACTGTTCATAAGCACAGTGTGCTTCCCATTTTGGCCCAATTTTTTTTTTGTTATTTCAACTTTGCCCCCACTGCTTTGCTGTCAAATGAGTTCCAGTTTTGTGATGCGTGGGATCCTAGACAAGAAGCCACGCGTTTTCCAGTCACTGATCTCAGAAAGGGGAGCCCATTTTCGCTCTCCTCTCTTTTCCTCTCATCTCTCACTCTTCCTCTCTCTCATTCTCTACTGGAAAATCTCTGCTCTTCCTTTCTCTCCGCTCCCCATATCTCTCTCCGTGAAGCCTACAAACCAAGTAGTGACGGTCGACAAGCTTCAAACATGGCGAACGGGTACTGGAGGTACAGCGATGGTGGACAACCGCCACCGTCGTCGAAGAATTCAGCCATCGGAAAGCGTCCTCCCTCTTATTACGGTATGTTGAATTCCTCAAATTTCCCTTTATTTGGGTTTTCTCTCTCATTTTTGAATTTGTTTGGGGTTTACAAATTGGGGTTCTTGGGGATTTTAGGAGAACTTATTAAATTAAATTAGAATAAACATGCTGAGACTAATTCCCTCTTTGTTTGCTCTAATTCTTTATCAGCAAATATAGGAAATCCTTTCATTTATTTGTTGAAATGATTCAGGACTAAGAGTTTTTTATTTTTATTTTTTTGTAGAAATCCATATCATACTAATTAGAAACATACTGATGCTGTTTGATACGCACGCATCATATATATAATATATAACATTGATGTTCAACAAATGGTGGATACTGGTTTGAAGGCATATAGATTTTTCATCTCATCATCAAGACTTATCCCAAGTATGCATGATCACCAAATTATAACTCAGATTGAACAAAACAAGTAGCTTTCACACTTAAAACAATAATTGGTTTGTTTCTCTTAGATGGAACAGGACCTGTTAATCCAAATGATGTAAAATATTACAGCAATCTTATTGGTGAACTGATCAGCCATGGTAACAGTCTATCTAAATTATGTTTCTACAGTTTCCTGCTTATACTTGAAGAAAGAAAATATCACTTAGTATTAATAATTTAGTAGCTATGTCACTTATTATTAATAATTTAGTTGCTATAATGATCTACAATTGTTTATGTTCATAATTAATAAGTTGTTTGTTTCAACCAAGAGTCAACCCACGTGTTGCTTTACACTACAGTGATCTCCTGTAGGCACTTGACGATGAGTGTGGAGGATGGGTTAGTCGAAAAATTATGTTAGTTCCTTACATTTATGGGTGAGTATTAAATGTGACATGCAGAAAATGGGCTTTGAGATGATCATGATGGAACACTTTTGTGGATGCAGAAAAGACTTCAATGCATCTCTAGATGCGCGTCTAAAAAATTTTGAGGATAGAGTTTTGCATTGGACTATAATGAATGAGCCTAATGTTTTTACACTTGGAGGTTAAGATATTGGATTTCTTCTGCCACATTGATGTTCAGCTCCATTTCGTGTCAACTATTATAGAGGTAACTCCTCAACCAAGCTATACATGGCAGCTCATAATATCATGTTATTGTAAGAAACACTATGCTAGATAATCACAAGTCTACCAATCGAATCACCATAAATCCAGAACAACTATATATATATTCATCATTGAACATGTGTATAGAAAATATATGTGTTTTGTAGAAACACTAACCTGCGGAACCCGGTATGGAAGATGAAGCCATTGCAGCTTGTTGATCTGATAACCTTCTCCTCTTTAGCATACACAAGTGCTCTCCAAACAATAGGGATTTGGAACAAAAGGAGCAGAGAATGCAAGAGCAGTGATTAAGATCATGTATATATACATATGGTCGTTCCAAGCATTCTCCTATTAGAATCCTTATGGAACTCGAACATACAATCCATATGGGATCCGAAGATACCCTCAAAAGATAGAGTACATAGATAAGTCCTATTACTACAAGGACTCGTACTCAAGATCCCTCAATAAAAAGGATTATATTAAGCTAACCAGTAGGACTTCTCCATTCAATAAGATTTACACTATCCGGCTCTTAATATTCAATTCATACTCATACTCTTACATTCTCCCACTTGAGTATGATATATGAACAATAGCCTTATAAATCATGGAGGTGATCACAAAGTCCAAACTGACAGAAAGCTTATCTTCACATTTAACTTTACCTAAGCAACTTAAAGTATGGAACTCATAAGTTTCCTCTTGTTCATCACAAGATTAACTTAAGAATCACAACATGCCCAAAATGCTTTCTGTATTCATGTGAAATAAAGTTGTAGTAATGTCGACAATCATTACTCCCACTGTTCTAATATAATCTTGACACAACAATTTATCAAGATATCAGTCAAATACAAACATTTATTAACCACAGATCTTTCCATATCAGAACAGCACACTCAATAGTTCAATAAAGGTATTTTGCAACAAAATCACAAAAATGACTTTCTAGCAAACCAAACTATTTTATAAATATGTTCTCTGGCACAATTGATCACAAAATTTGAAAAATTGAACCCTTATTGAAAACCAAAATAAAGAATTTAAACTATCTAAGAAAATAGAAACCAATACAAAACATAAACTAACTTGGCTTTGTGAGTGGCTGCTTTAATTCCAAACATTGCCGTGATGCACTAACACAGTCCTTATGCTAAAACAGATCACTCCCACTTGTCAAAAGATTCTAAGACGCCTATTCGAGTCACATGTCCTTTGAACACATTGTTGGGAAGTGCCTTAGTTAAAGGATCTGCAACCATCAGTTTAGTTGATAAGAATTGAATTTCAATCTCCCATTTCTTAACCATTTCTCTAACTTTAAGAAACTTCACGTCCATTAATCTCGAAGCCGAAGTTCTTTTGTTATTCTTAGAGAAAAATACAGCTGCAGAATTATCACAGAACATCCTCAGAGGCTTCTTTACTGAATCCACGATCTTCATTTCAGCAATAAAATTTCTAAGCCAAACAGCCTGCTTCATTCCCTCAAAACATGCCACAAATTCAGCTTCCATTGTAGAAGTTGACACAATTGTTTGTTTAGCACTCTTCCAAGAGACAGCACCTCCTTTCATTAAGAAAATATAGCCTCCAGTTGACTTTCTCTCATCAACATCTCCAACAAGATCCGAATCAGTATAGCCAATAATTTCCAAACATTCTTCTCTGCCATACACTAACATGAACTCCTTTGTTCTTTGCAAGTACCTTAAAACCTTTTTCGCAGCTGTCCAATGAGATTCACCTGGATTTGCTTGAAATCTTCCCAGTAAGCCAACAATAAATGCTAAGTCAGGCCTAGTACAAATATTTGCATACATAAGACTACCAACTAATGAAGCATAAGGTTTCATCTTCATCAATTCAGCCTCACGTTCACTCTTAGGACATTGATCTCGAGAGAACTTATCACCCTTGTTCACTGGAACATCAATCTTATTACAGTTTTCCATATTGAATCTGTTAAGTACTCTTTCAATGTACCTCTTTTGAGACAAACCAAGAAGTTTTTTCTGTCTATCTCTAATGATTTCGATTCCAAGTACATAATGAGCCTCTCCCAAATCCTTCATTTCAAAATTCGTACTTAGAATGGTCTTGGTTTCCTTTAGAAATTGTTGATTCGAGTTGGCAAGCAAGATATCATCAACATACAAAAACAGGAAGATGAAATTCGGACCTTTGAACTTAAGATAGATGCAATCATCCATCTTATTCTCTACAAAGCCGTGGGATGTGATGACTTGATCAAACTTGAGGAACCATTGTCTTGAGGCCTGCTTAAGTCCATAAATTGACTTATTTAACTTGCATACCATCTTATCTTTCCCCCTTTCAACAAATCCAAAAGGTTGAATCATATGAATGTCTTCTTGTAAGTCACCATTCGAAAAGGCAGTTTTAACATCCATCTGGTGTAATTCCAGATCAAAATGAGATGTTAAAGCCATAATAACCCTTAATGAATCCTTAGAAGAAACCGGTGAGAAAGTGTCATTGTAGTCAATACCTTCCTTTTGATTGAAGCCCTTTGCTACTAATCGAGCTTTATATCTTTCAATTTTTCCAGCTGCATTTCTTTTAGTCTTAAAGACCCATTTGCAACCAATAGGCTTGATTTGTGGTGAAGGGTCAGTCAGTATCCAGACTTTGTTTTTATACATTGATTCCAACTCTTCTTCCATAGCCTTCTGCCACATAACCGCTTGAGGACTTTGGATAGCTTGATTGTAAGTAATTGGATCATCTATATCCCCTATGTCATATTCAGCTTCTTGTAGATAAACATAGTCTGCAAAGAAAGGTGTTTTTCTATTTCTGTTAGATTTCCTCAAAGGCTGCTGAACATTGACCTGATCTGTGCTCGGAATAGTGACCTGATCTGCTGAGCATTGACCTGATCTGCTGAACATTGACCTGATATGTAATTCTTCTAAAGTTGGTGAATTATTAGCAATCTGATTATTGAGATGATCTTCTGTATGTTGAGCAGTGTCGGATTCAATCAACTCTTCATCAGTAATTTGTGCAGAAAATTTTGGTAACACAGAGACATGATTATAGTCCAAAACCGATGATCTTTCTTCATCTTGATTCAGTTCTTCAAATTCAAAACTACCTTGAACCATGTCCGACACATCTTCATCTTCTAGGAAAATCGCATTATGAGTCTCTCGAATTCTGGTATGTGCTTGTGGATAGTAAAATTTGAACCCTTTTGATTTCTCTGGATATCCAACGAAGTAACATGAACTCGTTCTTGGATCAAGTTTCCTTTCATTAGGATTGTAGAATCTTGCCTCTGCCTTACACCCCCATACATGGAAATGATGAAATGATGGTGTTCTTCCTGTCCATAATTCAAAAGGTATATTTGGAACTGACTTTGAAGGAACTCTGTTGAGAATGTAATTTGCGGTTCTCAATGCTTCACCCCAGAGGAAACCAGGTAATTTAGACCTCGAAATCAAGCTTCTAACCATTCCCATTAAGGTTCTGTTTCTTCTCTCTGCAACACCATTCTGCTGGGGTGTTCCCGGAGTGGTGTACTGTGCTAAAATACCTTGCTGTTCAAGAAAAGAAGCAAAATGACCCTTCTGTTGCCCAGCTTCTGTATACCTGCCAAAGTATTCCCCTCCCCCTATCTGATCTAACAATCTTAATTGCTAAGTTTAATTGTTTTTCTACTTCTGTTTTAAAGACTTTGAAACATTCAAGGACTTCGAACTTCTCTTTGATAAAAAAGATATAGCTGTATCTAGAAAAATCATATATAAAACTCACAAAATATGAATTCCCACAAATGGTTTTGACAGAGAATGGCCCACAGACATCTGTATGTATAATCTCAAGTAAAGCATGACTCATTTTAGCATCTAATTTTCTCACATTGGTTGTTTTACCTTTCATGCAATCTATACAATCAAATGTGTTTTTGAAATCGATGACAGGTATAAAATTCAATTTTGACAGTTGCAAAACTCTTTCTTTGGAAATATGACCCAATCTTTTATGCCACAGCATGTATGTATCATCAATATGCATTCTTTTTGTTGAGATGTTAAAAATCTGCAAATTGTCAACCTCTACTGAACAATGTAATTTCCATAATTGACTATGCATAAAAGCTTTTCCAATCAAAGAACCTTTTCTGAAAAATTTCACACACTCATCATCCCCCATAAAAACAACATCTTGTTTTACTAGTTTTGATGCCGAAAGCAAGTTTCTCCTCATTGAGGGTACATAAAGAACATTATCCAATTGTAACACAAAATTAGTTGCAAATTTGAGTCTAATAATACCAACAGCTTCAACTGAAACCTTGGTTCCCTCACCCACAAAAACATTGTAAGAATTTGTTTGTTTTTGTTTCTTAAAACCATGCAATGAATTAGTTATGTGAACAGATGCACCAGTATCAAACCACCAAGAGTTTGTAGGAATTTCAATGATATTCGATTCTTCACGGACATATATATCAGTTCTACCCTTTGACCTCAACCAATCCTTGAATATTTCACAGTCTTTTCTATAGTGTCCTTTGGTTTTACAGTGATGACACCTAATTTTATCAATGTTCTTAGCCTTCTTTTTAAAATTGTTAGATTTAGAGGAATTAGAACCTTTAGCAGATATAACAGATTTATCAGAGAAGTTGGGTTTAGAAGTTTTACCAGGATTTCCATTAAACTCCTTCTTTCCTTTGGCTGATTGCACAAAGTTGACAATCTCAACTTCCTTGCCTTTGTCCTGCTTCTGTCTGTTTTCCTCTTGTACACACTGAGCTATAAGTTCATCCACCGTCCATGTTTTGTCTTGAGTGTTGTAAGAGACCTTGAGTTGGCCGAACTTCAAGGGCAATGCTTGCAATATCATGAATACAAGCTGCTTTTCGCAAATTTTCATGTCTAAAGAATTTAACTTCTCAGCCGCATCAGTCATTTTCAATATATGATCTCTGATTGATCCTCCTCCTTCAAATTTGTAGGTGGTGAGAATAGTCATATACTGTGCTATTTCAGCTTTTTGAGATTCCTTAAACTTGTTCTCAATAGCTGCTAGATAATCTTTTGCAAGATCACATTTCTTGATACCCCCACGCACAGTGTCAGTCATGCCACTTTCCAATATTGAAAGTGCAACTTTGTTAGCTCTAGTCCACCGTTCAAAATCCAGTTTTTCAGCTTTGGTGCTTTTGTCAGTAAGAGCTGCTGGCTATGGTGTATCAAGTGCGATGTCGTACTCATTCAGCGTCAAAAGCAACTCAATTTCTCTCCTCCATTTTCTGTAATTGCTTCCGCCATTAAGTATAGGCACATCAGCCAAGTTGATGGTTCTGAGTGAAACTGCGGAATGATAGCAATGAAATCAACAATTTGAATCTAATAAGATTCTTGATTTCTATCAATTCCTACACTTTCAATTCGTAATGTGAATCAATTTAATCATATATATAATCACTGATCATACTGAGATCAGGCACATATAGAACAAATAATTCACAACGAATTACCAACATAGATTTATATTCAAGAAAATAAATTTCCAGGACAATTCACTTCATGTATCCAATTTTCAGCAGACAAGATTAACAAAACCAACAATATGTAATAATCTATAGCAACGGAAGCAATTCTTATTGGCAATTTAGATGTGATACTTATCAAACAAAACATACCTCTATCATCTGCGAATTTATTGGATTAATGATGTTGTCATGATCAAAAGATAAAAGAAGCACAACTTCTTAATCGCCACAACTCTCGGTGGAAAAACCCAAATAGAAGAAAACCCAGATAGAAGAAACACAGAACCCCAAAATAGAAGGACAACTTAATCTACACAACCCTTTTATTTATTTATTTATTTTTAAAACGGTGTCGTTTTGTAAATTTAATAAATAAATAAATAAATGTCGTCACTTAAGTTTTTCTTTCTGGGTTCGTCAAAAACCGGGAATTGCAGAGAACCCTTTATCTTGAACAAGATTTATGATTTCAATGGCCAGAAAAATAACCAGCTCTGATACCACATGTAAGAAACACTATGCTAGATAATCACAAGTCTACCAATCGAATCACCATAAATCCAGAACAACTATATATATATATTCATCATTGAACTGCGTATAGAAAATATATGTGTTTTGTAGAAACACTAACCTGCGGAACCCGGTATGGAAGATAACCTTCTCCTCTTTAGCATACACAAGTGCTCTCCAAACAATAGGGATTTGGAACAAAAGGAGCAGAGAATGCAAGAGCAGTGATTAAGATCATGTATATATACATATGGTCGTTCCAAGCATTCTCCTATTAGAATCCTTATGGAACTCGAACATACAATCCATATGGGATCCGAAGATACCCTCAAAAGATAGAGTACATAGATAAGTCCTATTACTACAAGGACTCGTACTCAAGATCCCTCAATAAAAAAGATTATATTAAGCTAACCAGTAGGACTTCTCCATTCAATAAGATTTACACTATCCGGCTCTTAATATTCAATTCATACTCATACTCTTACAATTATCTCATGCATCAGTTGCTACATTGCACAAGATAAAGTACCAGGTAATTGTCATTTCACTGTCAAGGGATTTCAGAACTCTTATCTTTGTGATAATTAATTATATACAATCAACTTATTAGTCTTCTGTCCTTAAAAACATAATACTCTTGATTCAGTTGACGTCTCACAAATTAAGAAGAGAGAAAATTGAGAGAAGGAAAAAAAAGGCAAATTAAGAAGGAAGAAGAATAACTTTACTGGTTTTGTGACTATCATCATTCTTTCATATTTTATTTTTGTGTCTTATGCACAGACTTACAGGTATATTTTTAATTTTGTACACTCCGAATGGTGTTTTTAACTTATACGGTTTAACCGTACCACTAGAGAGAACTAAGGTATCACTCCCCTATGACATTAAAAAAAAAATTCGCATGTGGATATTGTTGGGGCCACTGTCCTTCCTGCATTATCTTTGTTGGAGGAATCTATACAAACACAAAAAGAAAAAGTGAGGAAAAGTGCATCATCGCCTTCTATCACTGGTTGGACTCCTAAAATGTCGATTAAATCCTTTAGATTCTATTAAAGATGTTTTCTTTTATTTCTTTATGATTTGTTTTCCTAATTGATTTAGTCGTCTAAACTTATTTATTGCATAAAATTATTGGGAAGATATTAAATTTGGAGTGGAAGATCAAGTTGACTTATGCGCTGTTTCATTTGTCAAAGATGGGCTGTATTTCTTCGACTCTTTTTTCTTTGTGAGAATTGAAATTTTTATTTATCTTTCGAAACTCTAAATTGGTTGCCCTTCTCATATGAAAAATGAGCATTTTTATAAGCCAGTTAAAGACTCCAATGATTCAGAAGCCTAACCAATGTATTTATCTTGAATAGAGTACTTGATGAAAAATGTACATCCTCATCTACAAGAAAACAAAGAAGAAAGAAGAGTGAAGTACTGAATGTACTGTGAAGAGTTGGAACATGGAAAATGAATATATTTTTATGTGATAGTATTTGTATGAACAACTTAATCGACAACTTTTTTTTATGCAATGTATTCTTCAAATACCTATCTTTTGTTCATTATTACACTTAAGGATGCAATAGACTTTGGACATGGACAAATTTTAATATGTGATATATCCTACATGTATTTATCTTTTTTTCCTTATTGAATATGAGGATGTAAATAGATATTTCTTTGATATAGATATAATTAATTTAATATATTTGCTCATGTTTAACAAAGTTTTAAAATCCGCGGCATCGCGCGGGTTCTATTGCTAGTATATAACTAATGAGAGATTATTTTCACACAACCCAAATTACTTTTCTCACACCTTTTTAATTTTTTAATATTTTCTACACACCATTAACACTTGATAAAAAAATATTAAAAAATTAAAAAGGTGTGGGAGAAGTAATTTGGGGTGTGTGAATATAATCTCCCATAACTAATATGGAGGGAAAATGTATGGGACATTATGGTGGCAAGATACCCGGGCCATGGAAGTCCTCTAGTATATGAAAACAATCTATAGGGAAACTATCCTGTACTAGTTTTGTGGTAGTCTATGCACGGTATAATCTCAGAGAGAAGAAGATATTCAGAATTAAAACATTCCTTGAGTAAATTGTAGACCATGGACGTGCAAAATCAGATCGTTTAACATAACTATAAAACTGTTTCTGATTTCACTACCTACAATAACAATGTGCACCAGAAGTGCTTACAATTAGTGTGTGTGCCCAAGCCTGAGCAATATATATAATGTATAAGAGCAAATGCAATCTTGATTACATCAACACAGATGTTTCTCATCACCAAATGCCTATCACCCCTTGTTACGGCCAGGTCTATACCTGGGATCCGGGAACTGATAAAACTGTAGCCGCAAGTAATTAGAATCAGAAGCCTGTTCATCCATTTCATAACCTGCGAACGCAACACAAATGTCAGCATCTCACAGCGTTTCAAAAACAACAAGCACGGGAAAATAATGAGCAATCCAGTTAGTTCTACGCAATCTGGAGTGTAGATATATTATGAACTCCAATATTAAATCACAAGAAGCCATCTATAACCTTTTTGTGAACTGTCTCGACCACTTTATACCTACTATGCATGGAAGAATTTTAACATAAATTTTCCATTTACATGGTCGAATAAGGTACGATAAAAAATAGCACTTACGAACCTATAAGGAAACAAATAAAAACAGAACGAAGAATTAAGCTTTCTTTGACACTGATAGTCACCAAGGTTGATGATAAGAAAAAGGCAATGACCTTGCAAGGCACTCAGAGCAGTTGCTGCACAGCCTGGATTTTCAAAATCCACAAAACAAAGAATAAGAGGATCCCTGCCACGCTGCATTATGGACAAACCTAGCTCTTCATTCTCAAGCCTCACTGTTTTGTATCCCACAAAAGGACGAAAGATATCTTAAAGAGTAATGTAAAGGATGAGCGATTGAAAAATTATTGAGTAAAACAATAAGATTGGAAAGCAATATGCAATAATTCTTAGGCATCGTAGAAAGATCATAAAGGATACGAGGTACTTCCCTCCTTGTGTTGTCAGGAGGAAGTCCTTCAACATATAAAGTGCTGGATGCATCCAGAGGTAAAGGAACTGTTTCATGTCCAAACCTAGGCATTGCGTCAACTGGGAGCTGATTAGTAAGATTCATATTTCGACCATATGTTAATATATCAGAAGACATAGCTCCAGGACTGCCCCTCATAGAATGATCAGCCATTGGAGGACCTATCATTTCACCACCAACAGCCTTTCCCATTCCAGCTCCACCAAAAGTACTCGCTTCTCCAGAAGTGTACGAAGGCATTTCCTTTAAAAGCAAGTAGGACACATGTTTTAGTACAAAAACAGAGATATGTATCGCAAAGGAGCAACTAGAGGAAGAAGAGGCCATGTTGAATGTTCTCACTGTCATAAAACCAAGTAAAATGGAAAAGAAATATCAAGAGAATGTCAATTGAAGCAAGTCCGAAAACAGAAATTAGGAACTTCGTCAAATACAATTGTATCAAATATAACAAGGGGATTGTCTGACATTAGGCATATTTCGTGATACACAATTAACGAAAATTGTAAAAACAGATTCATAGCATAGACCGAGATTCATAAACGTTGAATCTTTAACTAAATATTCAATTACTAGGGATCCAACGGCCATTGATCCCGATCCATTCTAAACAAACTTGGCAAACCATTCTCCATGTCCCATCTCCCTTTGTCTATCTCCAATCCCATAGTTAGCCTTGCAATAAATACCTACCAAATAAGGACTATAGTCCTGGGTGGCTGGACCACACAGAAGAAGAAACACCAACGACGACTTGGAATTATACCAAACCAAGTACTTCCGTCTATCTAATCCAGAGCTTGCTCCTTACACTTGCAGCTACAACTTATATGCACCGGTCCCTGGACAAGTAGTGGGACAATTTACACTTAAGTACAATAACAATTTATTAGTTTTAGTTTTAAGTTTCAAATATTTTTCAAGCACCTGCCAAATGCAAATGTCGTACTCATATATCATCTCTAATCAAAGGGACTAAAACATAGCCTCTTTAATAATTTATTAGTTTTAAGTTTGTACTTTAATTTATGGGTAAATTACATAATACTCCATCAGGTTTGAGGTTTATTACCTCATACAACATCTTTAAAACATTTCACTTTCATACCTCACGTATTATTTTATTCCAAAATAATACCTCCGTTACATTTTCCATCCATTGATTCGTTAAGTGCTGACGTGGCCGCCAAATGTGTGCCACGTGGCAAAAAAATTTAATTTTTTTTAAAAAAAACCTATATCTTCTAAATAAAAATTAAAAAAAAAAACCCAAAACAAAGGCTGAAACCCGCAACCCCCCAAACCCACAAACCTTAGACAACCCAGTAACCTTTCCCCCCTCCCCTCGCGCCAAATGTCATACCTTATTTAAATTATTTATTATTTTACTATTTAAAAAATATTAAATGATTTTTTTTAGTTTTAATACTATTTTATTACTTTTTTAATTAAAAAATGGACCCCGCCTCATGCCACGTCAACATTTAACTGAGGAACTGACTGAAGACTGACGAAAGGTATGACATTGCAACAAATTCATAAGCAAATGTATGACATTGAAACTTTTTAAAGATGATGTATGAAACTGTTAACGACCCAATAGTTGAGATAGTTTTTTGTAATTTACCCTTTATTTTTTTTATCTCTTCCTTCTTCTCTCTTCCCACTCTTGCTCTTATCCCTGACTTAGCCTCAGCGTTTGAACGAGAAAACCAAAAATCACCAACTTCAGATGTTTTTCGGTTGCGGCTGGCCTGCAACACAACTATTCGAGCTTTGCATGATCGAATCTACCCCTCGATCGAAAAATTCTATAAGCCCAGCTTAAGGTGTTGTTTCTTTCTACGAATATTTGAGTTTTTTTTTTGTGGCCAATTTCAGGCTTTTCCGACCTTTTTTGGGCCCAGAGAAGGTAATATTTTAACCATCCAATTTCTTTACAAATACCCCTTTTCTCAGTTCTTTTCTTGGTTTCTTGATTTTTGCATACCCCTTTGTCAATTGAACTGAAGCATAGCATTAGGAAAAAATATGTAATTATCATGGCTTTTTTGGGTAATTTTTCGATTTTGGGAATTTGATGGTGTTTGTGTACCGCTGCAGGTGATTACCAAAGAATCTCTTCTAACTGCATAAGTATGGAAATAATAGTCCTGACAACACTGATATAAATCCTCACTAATTTGTCGTCACGGGTAAGTTAATGTTTCAATTGGGTTGTGATTTTTGCATAAGAAAGGATTTCCGGGAGGAATTGCCTGAAATTCGTTAAACCAATCATTGGTGGAATTGGATGTTATGAGCTCATTGGAGTGAACAATGTTGAATGTTATCATTGTCTTCATTACCTCGGTTTAGGAATAGAAGTACAAGAGAGAATAGTGTTGATTTCTGTTAATTAGCAATTCTTTCATCCAACCAGAGTGTTAATCTTTCTTTTTCAATTGTTTTAGTCCAACTATACCTAGAGCATGAGGCTCAGTCATTGTAATAGACTTTGTCTTTTGTATTTACCAAAATAGATGATGATGATGGGTGTTAATGGATGGGTTTACGGAACACAATAGAATGATAGATTGGGAATGGATCGCCTTACTTATCACCCTACGCACCATATACTAAAACCAATTTGAATGATTTGTTCAATTTGCTGTCCACTCCCAATTAATCCATAACACTTATATTTTTTTTGCAATTTTACAATTATTTGTTTGAAATATAGTTCAACTGAAGATTTTCTTAGAATGCTCTCATGACATGAAAGCATAAATATTGACGAAAATTGTGCGTATGAAAATTTGGCCATTTGTATGGAATTTGAATTGTATGATTGAAAATTTATTGTATTTTGTTCAATTTCCAACTTTGAATTCACAAAAAGAGGTAGTTGTCATTGTTAAAATTCAATTACAAATCGTATTTCTGAGCCCATTGTTTCGTTGTGGCCAGGTATGGCCCTAAGAAAATAGTAAAATTAGTTTTTAAATAAACCTTTTTGTTCAATTTGAATATCTGCATATTTGATTTTGGTATTGTATAAATAGGATTTTTAATTTTAGTCTTGAGTAGGACTTTGATTGATTGTGCATTATGCGAGGAAATGTAGATTGAAGGTGTCTGTTTACTGTGTAAAAACAACGTTAAATTTTCAACATTTGAAGCAGAATACTTTAGGAAAACACCATGTTTATGAGAATGCCAATAAATTAAAACATGCAAGTCTATCATTAGTAATTCTTTTATGGTTTTCTTTTATGTTGGGAAAATTGAGATTCCTTTTAACAGACTTTATTGCTCATATGATTAGGGAGTACTTATAGGAACTACAGCTGCTAGCAGCTTCACTTTCTTTATCAGTCACTAGATGAATAGTGGAAGCGGATGAATTTATGAGGGCTGGCTTATAGATGGATGGCTTTCTAATCTGTATGACTACCATGTTTACTGTTGCTATTCAAGTTCATCCAAAACTTGCCCAAAGAGCAGACTGTTAGTGATTTGAGCTGGTTGTAAATAGTATCTTCTCTTTGTAAATAACACTTTATAATCATCTCTCTTAGTGTAAACATATTATATGTAAAATAATATCACCCTAAATGCAGTGGCGGAGCCAGGATTTCGGGTTAGGAGGGGCCTCTCACAAATATTAAAAAAAATTAAATTGATAGTAGTTACAAAACTGTTAACCAAAACATCATAGTATATATATGAAAAGTAACCAAAATTCAAAATAACATCGCATTGATAATATTACATATTCCCAATAATTAAAATAATTGTCATCGACGAGTTTTCATATTTTGAAACCGTTGCATGATAGCCTCGTCCTCTATACTATTAAAAATATCTTTTTCAATATAAGCAACCAAACAATCGTTCATCCACAAATCACTCATTCGATTGCGTAAGGTGTTCTTAACAATGTTCATAGCAGAAAAGAATCGCTCTATACTTGCAGTTGCAACCGGTAAGATGAGTGCCAGTGTCAAAAGCAAGTACACTAACGGGTAAGTCTGAACTACTTTCATTGTTCTTTGGACTCTTTGGAGACGGTTCTAATATCTCAAGTTGTGTTTTTCTTTTGAAATATCTTTCCATAACTGAAAAGTAAAAAAAACATAGAATGACTAACTTTAAATTAAAATAAATATGAACATGTTTGCTAATTTTACAAACTAAAACAAATTAGGCAATAGTTAAGAGAAATTGCAAGACATCAATTTAATCATAATTTATAAACAAAAAATTGTAACATGAATTGAGAGTAAAAATACATACTTTGGAATTGGATTGTTGACCAATTAACTAAACTTCAATGGCTTTTTTTGATGGAATAATGGAATTCTTTAACCTGCAAAAAAAAATTATTATTTGTTAAATTAATTTACAATTATAGATAAGATAACAACATATATGAATTAGCAAATTGCAAAAAAAAAAAAATTGAAAATTACAATTTTGGAGATTCGAATTTTATATTCATACCTTTGAGGATAATAGAAATTGAAGATTGATATACTGATTGACTGACAGCAGGGTACTGTACTCACAGTGTACTATGGCAGGCAGGTTGTGTACTGTGCGGTGGCAGGCAGGTTGTGTACTGTGCGGCAGGGATGACTGATGAGGGCAGGGGATGGGGATCTGACTTTTTTTTTTTTTTTTTTTTTTTTTCAGATTTTGGCAAGCTGTGCGGCTAGGAAGTTAATAGACTAATAAAATATTAATTTTTAGTTTTGGGAAAAGGAATGAAAGTGTTGGAAGTTGGAATATGTAGGCTTTAGGGTTAGACTAGGTTACATAAATAACCTTAAAATATTTAAAAAGGGCCGGGTATTTTGTCTAGGGAATTGGAATAATTTAAGTGAAAAAGTAATAAAAATAATTAAAAAAATAAGTAGTACTAATTTTTTTTTATAAACAAAGGCAGGATGGGCCTAGGACTACTGTGGTCCTATGGTCCCTCCGCCCCTGCCTAAATGGTCTTAAAACCAGCGGCACCGCGTGGGGGGCTCAATTGCTAGTATATACTAAAACTCAAAATCAACTGATTTACTGTTCATAAGCACAATAGAGTAATTGTTTTACCCTCGCTATTTAATGTTATTTCAAGTCTGCCACTGCCTCTTTCCATAGTCCCCGTCAATTTGTAGAACTCAGCCATCTTCCTCTGCCCCTCTAAATTGTGATGAATTCCAGAATCCTTAACCACTCCAAATCGCGATGAATTTCATCGTCAATTCCTGAATCCTATCACCCTACGTATTTGGTATATGTAGCGGAATAATTAGGTGTTTGTTGCAAATTTGGAATTTGGGTTTATATTTCTCAAATTTTTTACATGTATTTGCGATGACGATGGACGGATTCTAGGATGGAGATGGAAGGATTGGGAAGAATCAGATGTGCCTCGAACTATAGGTGCTTTCTTGTTTTCCAAAAATGAAAGTCATATTCCTTGCTTTTGCTACAAATCCGTAAGCACAAATTCTTTAAGCTCTCAACCTATTCATACCATTAAATTTTGTACACTATTATTAATGCATTAATTAGTTAGCTAATTGCTTGACCCTTGATGTTAAATTGTTAATTTATTTTGGGGTTCAATGGATGTAGAATGCACAGGTTGCTGAAAGGATTTTTCGAGAGTGTCCATTGCATGCTTAGCTATTGTCCTTGTTAAACGGTCTTAAAACTCCGCAGCATCCCGCAGACAAATTTGGCTAGTCATTACTATAGTCCTGGGCGGCTGGGCCACATAGAAGAAGAAACACCAACGACGACTTGGAATTAAACCAAACCAAATCCATGGTCTATCTAATCCAGAACTTTCTCCTTGCACTTGCAGCTACAACTTAATGCTCTGGTCCCTTGACAAGTTGTGGGACAATTTACACTTTAGTACAATGTGCATGTGCAGTTACCCCCTTCCTTTTTCATTTTTCCACAACTACTCTATATTTCGAAAACAGTCACATTGCCAAAAAATTGCTTGGACATTTTCCTGGTTTATAAACTCAATATCCTTTTTGCCCTAAACTACCTTTTCCCCTCCACTTTCTATTCCAGTTCCAAAAGGATTATAGAACTGAAAAAAGGAGTAATGGCACCAAATGAAACCCTCCAGCCCACATGGCATGTAATGTAAGTGATGATACCACTTGGACTTGTTCTCCAACCAAACCCTAGCTCATTTTATACCACAGACTAGAGTGTGTGCAAAACTAATGTTAAGAAAAAAAGTTATCTTTTTGCATAACAATGCCAAATGTTGTGCCAATTTAATGGAAATCGAAAACCAATTCATTGCCCACTTCAAGTTTTCTATTTTTTTGGGGTCTAGTGACCGAGCAAACATAACCTTTAACGTTAAGGTAATTCTTTATTGTCTTCAGGCTATATCGCCCTTTCTTTGCTTAAAACTTGTTTAGGATTGGTTCTGGAAAAAGCTAAATGCGTATTCTATTGTGCTTGGCAGAAAAAAAAAACTTAGAAATTCTTTTGACTCAATAAGCTCTTTTTCGAGAAGCACTTGCTAAATACTTTTTCAAGAAACGCTTTCAAATTCTTTTTTAATGAAAACTTGGGTTGCTTATAAAGATTCTATACAATAAAAGCACTTGTAGTATAAGTGTTTCATAAAAAAGTAATTCCAAACGAATCATTTGTCACGTGATCTGATAAATAGAGCAATATGTCCTAATAGTATATTAATTCCAAAAAGGGTGGGGGAGCTCTAGCAGCATAGGACTATAGGTTCTTTCATTGAAGAGGCTAACGTCTTTACAATAATTGAGATAGAGTTCAAAGCCCATGTGATGTGTACGGTGGCATACATTAGTCGACAGCCCACTAGCTAGTGCTTAGCATTGGGAGGATATAGCATAAGACTTGGAACAAATTTCTATGAGTTTCTTATGTGAATTCATCAAATATTGTGAGGAGCATGAGCTAAGTAAAATGAGTTATGATGATTGTAGGACTTCATTAGGTTAGAATGTCCAGATAAATATATAACTAATATGGAGGGAAAATGTACGGGACACTATGGTGGCAAGATACCCGGGCCATGGAAGTCCTCTAGTATATGAAAACAATCTATAGGGAAACTATCTCTGTACTAATTTTGCGGTAGTCTATGTATGGTATAATCTCAGAGAGAAGAAGATATTCAGAATTAAAACATTCCTTGAGTAAATTGTAGACCATGGACGTGCAAAATCAGATCGTTTAATACAACTATAAAACTGTTTATGATTTCACTACCTACTACAACAACAATGTGCATCAGAAGTGCGTACAATTAGTGTGTGCCCAAGCCTGAGCAATATATATATATATATATATATATATATATATATATATATAATGTATAAGAGCAAATGCAATCTTAATTACATCAACACAGATGTTTCTCATCACCTAATGCCTATCACCCTTTGTTACGGCCAGGTCTAGACCTGGGACTCGGGAACCGATAAAACTCTAGCCGCAAGTAATTAGAATCAGGAGCCTGTTCATCTATTTCATAACCTGTGAACGCAACACAAACGTCAACATCTTCCAGCGTTTCAAAAACAAGCAACACGGAAAAATAATGAGCAATCCAGTTGGTTCTACGTGATCTGGGGTGTAGAGATATTATGAATTCCAATATTAAATCACAAGGAGCCATCTGTAACATTTTTGTGAACAGCCTCAACCACTTTATACCTACTATGCATGTTAACATAAATTTTCCAATTACATGGTTAAATAATGTACGATAGAAAATAGCCATATCCCTATTCGGCCCATGCAATAGTATCAAGCTAGGTAATTGAAGGCCTTATCGAGCTCACGAGTGTATCCGCAACGAACAAAGCCAGAGCCATTTCTAAGACCGTCGAGGAAGAGGAGTTGCCTCAGGCCATATTTTCGAAAGAAGCTAGAAAGAGTAATGAAGCCAATGGCTGCTAAGCCGGACTCAGGAACTTGGACTAGCTTGTTGAATGAGAGGGTCCCCGGACTGTGAGAGAGGGAGGTGAGGATTGGGACTAGGACTGTTAAAAAGATGAAGGTGAAGTAAGATAGGAATTTTTCGAAGCACGAGGAGTGGTCAAGTCCCACCATTTTACGCTGACTTTGAAGCTGCAGAGTTCATCTGAGGATTGGAAAAGTAAGTGAGCTGTGTTAGGTTGGTTTGAATTGTCGTTCGGTTGGCAAGGAGATAAAATTTGGGGGTGGCTGGTGCAGTGGACTTTGATTTGGTTGTTCATGATTGGTCCTGTGAGGGTTGGAGAGTAGAGAAATTAATGGAAGCAACAATGTTGGAAGATTGAGAAAGATTTTGTTTGGCATTTGGGCAAGAGTAAGATGTTGTTTGTAAAAAGGAGAGGGCCCTTTGTAATTGCAAGGTAGATGAAGCAATTCACATAGAACTAACATAAATTTTCCATTTCCATTTACATTAAGCATATGCCAATAACGATTATTAGCCAAAAAAAGGAAATAAACACTAGTCAATTAGAATTTATATGAAAATGCTACTTTGTCAGAGTGTTCATTTAGTTGTATGGTGATTTCCAAATTGACAACAGTAGTACTAACTAATTAATGAATAATAACATAGAATGGAAAAGCTTACCAGCTTGATGCAATTAAGCTTTCAATATCTAGTAGTGGTGAGGAGGTGGAGGTGAGGAATAGATGTAACCTTGTGGTGGGTGAACTGCTGGAGGAGTTGGTGGCTTGTAAGGTTTCTGTGGTGGTGGTGGTGGAGGAGACTTCTAGATTGGAGGGGGTGGTGGGGGAGACTTGTAGCGGTAAGGTTTCTTGGGTGGAGATGGTGTGGGAACTGGAGGAGGTGGCGGTGGTGGAGACTTGTAGTGGTAAGGCTTCTTGGGTGGTGGTGGTGGTGACTTGTAGTGGTAGGGGTGCTTAGGTGGTGAGTACTTAGGGGGAGTATGAGAAGGAGGTGGTGGGGACTTGTAATGGTAAGGCTTCTTGGGTGGTGGCGGTGGCGGTGGTGGTGGTGACTTGTAGTGGTAGGGGTGCTTAGGTGGTGAGTATTTAGGAGGATTAGGAGAAGGTCGTGGTGGGGACTTGTAGTGGTAAGGCTTCTTAGGCAGAGGTAATGAGTGAACAGGGTAGAAAGGCTACTTGTGTGGTGGTGGTGGGGATCTATAATAGTAGCGTCCTTGGACTAAGTACACTGTTAGAGGTCGTGAATATACTGGTGGGGGAGGAGATTTGTAATGGTAAGGCTTCTTTGGTGGTGGGGGTGAATGCACTGGTGGAGGTGGTGAATACACTAGTGGGGGAGGAGACTTGTAATGGTAAGGCTTCTTTGGTGGTGGGGGAGGAGATATGTAGTGGTAAGGCTTCTTTGGTGGTGGTGGTGGAGACTTGTAATGGTAAGGCTTCTTGGGTGGTGGTGAGTGAATTGGAGGAGGTGGTGGGGGAGATTTGTAGTGGTAGGGCTTCTTGGGTGGTGGTGGTGGAGACTTGTAGTGGTAGGGCTCCTTAGGTGGGGGTGGTGAGTGTACTGGAGGAGGAGGTGGTGGTGGGGGTTTGTAGTGGTCCTTTGGTGATGGTGGTGGTGACTTAGGGTGGTAGGGATGCTTAGGTGGTGAGTACACTAGAGGTGGTGGTGACTTAGGTTGGTAGGGATGCTTAGGTGGTGAGTAGTGCACTGGAGAAGAAGAAGAAGGAGGCGGCGGTGACTTGTAATGGTAGGGAGGAGAGGCCGGTGGTGGTGGAGATGAGTAAGGGTAGTTAGCTAAAGTTTTTGAAGGCAATATGAGAGAGACTATTGCCACTAGGAGAGTGACCACAAGAGAGGTCACTTGTGAAGGCACCATTTTTCCCATCCTTTGTTAAGAATGGGTTTTTGGTTTTCTGCCGCTGAAGCTAAAGCCTCATCACCCTTTATATAGCTTTGGTCTGTACCCTTCGCCATGGTACTCATGTCAAAATTCACTTGGCAATTATTAATTATCTTAGTAAAAAACAAGATTACTGTTAAAATAATGCTAATGGAAATGAAAATTATAATGAAGTATAATTACGACATCAAAATTAGGAAGAAAAACAGAAATAATTAAAACATCAAATTATAATTAATAATGAAGTGATTAATGTATAAAAGAACTAAAATTAAATTTTAATCTTACTTATGTTTTCAATATAAAAATTATTTTTGCTAAAAATTAGAATAAAATTTCCTTTTGTAAATTATAACGATGAAAATTGACTCGTTGCACATGCACGTAAGAAACAACATCTATATTTTCTCTTTTGTTTAATGTCACCAACATAGCCATCACGTTTGAAATTTTGTGGAAGTCCCTCTCTCACATTAATAAAGTCTGGTTTGTACAACTGTCCAAGAGACGACCCAAAAATCTTCCACAAGCCAACAAACATTGACCAGACACGAATATGTAATGCATCAACCAGTGATATAGTCAGAATTTTTAAATAATTGACTAGTAACATTAACTAATTTTTTTTATTAAGTCAATTCGTCGAACATTTAATAAATAATTATTAATTTTTATCAATATACGTCAAAAGTTTATGTTAACATATATCGACAACTATGATAATTTGTAGAGACTTATCGAGAATGATGCAGAATACTGTGAAGTAATGTTGAAAACTCTCAGGACTTTTCAACTAAACTATTTCACATAAGAAGAAAGAAAAAAAAACAGTTAGAACTTCGAGGAGAGGTACAGGGAGAAAAGTAAAGAACCGGAACAAGAAGACCCACAATGAAAAAGAAAACATTGTACTTTTCTTAGAAGTTTTTTACATTTTTTCCCGGCCTTACAGCAACCTAGCATTTTCCGACCCCAACATAAAATAGAAGGAAAAAACCAAATTAAGGAAAATAAAATTTCTATAGCAACTTGGCAAACAAAAACATACTAGAAGAAAACAAGGAAAATACAAAGAAATTAAGGTAGTATGGGAAACAAAATAAATTTAATACAGGACCAATCTCAATGAGTATCTACTACAACGGTGCAAATGTATATGTTCATGAAATATACTTTTAGAGAAAACTAGAAATTTGTACCCGCGCGATGCTGTAGGATTGAAAATCATATGAAATATTTTATAGCTTCAATTTTCATAAACAATGTTTGAGTGAAAAACAGAGAATTATGAATGGCAATGCAATTTATACGTAACCTTGTCACAAAGGGAACAAATTTAGATAACAAAAGAAAATTTTAAAATCTATTTTTTCAAAGTGCGAAGAGATAATTGTTTATTCAAAAAGTTGGACCAATGATATCTGCATAAATTACAAATGCAGTATTAAGAGTATACCAGTCAAACTAAGCTTGCTACAGGCTAAACAATGTTGAAAAACATCTTTAGCTTTATCAAGTGTTATATGCAATGAATGTAATTGGATACCAAACTTGTTCCTAGCTTGAGATGTTTCCAAAGGAAAACTGTTGTACTCTCTTGGAGAGTTGTGAATACAACTGCAAAAGATAATAAAGACAGTTAGCCAATGACTCAAAAGAATATGCATAAAAAGTTCAAAATTGAGTTTTGGGAGAGAGGGTAGAGAGAGAGGTGAAGTCACCTTATAACCGAAGATCAAATGTCTTTTTCCTATTATTGAGTTGGTAATTCAACATGTAAAATTCCGAAAGAAAATTGTAGACATCGAAATTTCGGTGAAATAAATGTTGACCAAAGCCTTAAAATTACAAGCTCCACTTATTTCACCTCCATCATCCACTTACTTCACCTATCACCTCCACTCATTTTACCTTCATCATCCACTCACTTCACCTACAACATCCACTCACTTCACCTTCATCATCACACCCACTTCACCTCCATTATCCACTTACTTCACCTATAACCTCCACTCATTTATCATCCACTCACTTCACCTACAACATCCACTCACTTCACCTCCATCATCACACCCACTTCACCCCCATCATCCACTCACTTCACCTTCATCATCACACTTATTTCACCTCCATCATCCACTCACTTCACCTACAACATCCACTCACTTCACCTCCATCATCACACTTATTTCACCTCCATCATCCACTTACTTCACCTACACCATCCACCCACTTCACCTCCATCATCACACCCACTTCACCTCCATCATCAACTCACTTTACCTCTATCATCCACTCACTTCACCTCCATCTCAAAATATATAATTAGGAAGCCATTTCATTCATTTTCATTCACCAATTCACAAATACATTTCTCTACTCCCAAATTAGAAGAGAATTATCTTGAAGTTCATTCTTCGTTCTTCGTTCTTCGTTCTTCAAGAATCAAGCCCCAATGGCCCTTTGAAGAAACGCTCATCCACCTTCAAGATCAAGCCTCGACGGCCCTTGAAGCTCTGTTCATCCTAATCCAAGATCAAGCCCCGAAGGCCCTTGAAGCTCTGTTCATCCACCTTTAAGATCAAGCCCCAAAGTTCCTTGAAGATCCGTTCATCCGTTCTTCAAGATCAAGCCCCGACAACCCTTTGATCCACACATCCGTTTATTCAAGAATCAAGCCCAAAAGCCCCTTGAAGTACACCCACCGTTCATTGTTCTTCGTTCGTTGTTCATCCATCTTCAAGAACAAGCCCAAAAGCCCTTGAAGATCGTTCATCGTTCAACGTTCAACGTTCAACGTTCATCCAACTTCAAGATCAAGCCCCAACAACCCCTTGAAGAGACGTTCATCCGCCAAACTTCAAGATCAAGCCACCAACGACCCTTGAAGAAACCTCGCCCAACTTCAAGATCAAGGCCAAAAGGCCCTTGAAGAAACTTCCGCCAAACTTTAAGATCAATCCCAACGGCCCTTGAAGAAACTCCATCTGCTCATCCAGGATCAAGCCTCAACGGCCCACTGGATCAAGCCCACAAATCAAAGTCTTATGGAGATCGAATCAAAGGAACAAATAGAGATTGTAACCCAAATTCATTAATACAAATATATTTTGTACATGTGTTCTTGTGTTTCAGGAATTTTTCGTGTATACAAATTTGGCACGCCTAGTGGGACCATCTCTACCTCTCATCTCTATCTTCAAATCCGCAAAAGAGGGCACATATAGCATCATGGTAGGCAGTGAAGATGAGGAACCTCCGACAAAAGAAATCGAGGAGAAGCAACACCAAGCAACGACACTTATGGGATCTCTGTCTATCCAGCAGCTACAACAAATGATCACTAGTACCATCAAGGGACAGTACGAAAGGAACTCACATACCTCCATGTTGTATTCGAAGCCTTACTCCAAGAAAATTGACAACCTGAAGATGCCAAGGGGATATCAACTGCCAAAGTTCATGCAGTTCGATGGGAAGGGAAATCCAAAGCAGCACATTGCCCATTTCGTCGAAACTTGCAACAATGCAGGGACGAAAGGAGACTATCTTGTGAAGCAGTATGTCTGCTATCTGAAGGGAAATATATTCGACTGGTACACAGATCTAGAACCTGAATCCATCAATAGCTGGGAGCAATTAGAGCGAGAGCTTGAACCGCTTCTACAACACTCGTCGCACAGTAAGCATGCTGGAGCTGACAAGCACAAAACAGTGGAGGGACGAGCCAGTTGTCGATTACATCAACCGATGGCGCACTCTGAGCCTCGACTGCAAAGACAGACTCTCGGAAATCTCCTCAATCGAGATGTGCGTTCAAGGTATGCAATGGGGATTACAATACATCCTTTAAGGCATCAAACCACAAACATTTGAAAAGTTAGCCATCTGCGCTCACAACATGGAGCTAAGCATCGCTCATCATGGAAAAAAGGAGCTGATCACCAACTTCAAGAAAGATAAGGTGTTTACTCCAAAGGTGGACAATCGTGGAAAGAAACCCGCCAATGAAGCTTTTACCATTGATGCTACCCCCATCAAGACCTCTTTCGCACCCGTCAAAATCTCCTCTAAGAACAAAGCAAAGAAGATAAAAAGAGGTGAGCCCTCTCGTACCCAAGACAGGTACAAGAACACCTTGAGGGAACTAGAGTAGAAAACATACCCATTTTCAGACTCTGACATGGCCTCACTGTTAGACGACCTGTTGGAGAAAAAGGTGATTGAGCTACCTAAATGTAAGTGCCTGGAAGAGATGAATCGCGTTGACGATCCCAAGTACTCCAAGTACCATCGCATCGTGAGTCATCCCGTCGGAAAGTGCTTCATCCTCAAGGAACTCATCATGAAGTTAGCACAATAAGGGCGAATTAAACTCGACTTGGAAAACACGGTCGCGACTCATACTACGTCGATTGTGTTTGGATCCTTTGATCCTGTGCCTTTTCAGGTAACGCGTGACCATCCCCATCAAAGTTCAAATCACACGGCCCCGTCTACACAACCATCATTGGGGGCAAGCAACCAAAATGCACCTGTTGACGATAATGAAGAATGGACCTTAGTGACCCGTAAAAAATCGAAGAAGCCCAAACTACAAGCCACAAGGCCGAAGGTAGAGGAAAGGAGAAGGCATCGCTGCCACAACAATAGGAAACCCAAAAGAAGTGTAAGAGCTGCTAAGCCAACATACGTTGGGGAGCCTATGGAGCAAGAACCACGCATTCCCGTCTCCTTGCACGAGTACTTCCCGAATGACTTCTTCCAACGTTGCACTATCGCTACATGTCACATGGTGGAAGTAAATGAACCATTAAGAGACGAAGTTATTGCCGTTGAAGAAGTGAAGACCTTCATGACCAAAGAAGGTTTACCGACCCACGTTAGCATCGAGGAGGCATTACGATTACCCGAGGAGATGCGGAAAGCACTGATAGTGGTCTTAGCAAATCCCAACAACCATGGAGTACAAGGAAACAAGGACGAAGGCTCGAGACTTCGGTCATACGAATATGCCACATGCTGTGCCGCCCAAGACTCAATCAACTTCACTGATGAAGACTTACTGCTGGGATCAAAACCTCACAACCGCCCTCTCTTCGTCTCAAGGTACATGAGGGAGAGCAAAGTCAATCGCATGCTTGTGGATGATGGATCAGCCATAAACATCATGCCGAAGTCAGTGATGGCTACAATCGGCATCAAAATAGACGAACTATCCCTAAGCCGTCTACTAATCCAAGGTTTCAACCAAGAAGGACAAAGAGCGATAGACATGATCCGAGTGGAGATAACCATTGGTGAACTCAAATCAAGCACGATATTTCATGTGATTGATGCAAGAACTTCATACAGCCTGCTCTTAGGAAGGCCTTGGATCCATGAGAATGGAGTAGTGCCATCCACCTTTCACCAATGTTTAAAATTCTACCGGGAAGGAGTGCAGGTGATTCGAGGCCATACCAAGCCATTTACTGAAGCCGAATCACATTTTACAGACGCTAAGTTCTACATGGAGGAAGACATAATACCCGAAGCTTTCCCAAAAGAGGTAAAATCCACGGGCAAAGCGACGCCTAAAAAGCAAGAATGGCAATCTGTTCCAAGAAAGCAAGGAGGAGAAGCCATGCCGTCTTCAAGTAAAAACAACGATGAACTCGTGACAGCCAAATAGGGTGAGATGCCCTTAAAAGGACCGAACACACCCATCTTCCGATACATCCCGATGTCGAGAAGAGAGAAGGGTCAAACCCCATTCGAAACAGGGACAAGCAAAGTCGACATGCAGTAGCGCAATAATGATGTAGAATTGCTCAAGACGAATGCAATTTTACCTCTAACACAGCTAGGCGAGACTAAGATTGCAAGACTACCACAAGGCTTTATAAAAGCTCTACCAAAAGGAGTAGAACCAAGCTTTCTCCCAACTAAGAGGACCGAAAAAGGTTTTGATCCAAACGCCTACAAACTCATGTCGAAGGCTGGGTACGCCTTCATTCCCTCTTCGAATCTTGGAAAGAAGGGTTTAGACACTGTCAACAACAAAGAACGTGACCTCACCAAGACTCAAAAGAGGCTGAAAGAGCATGGTTACGGAGTTGACAACGGCAAAACAGGAATCAGCTTCACGCCAAATTCACCTGTGAAGATTTCGAGCAAAGCGAAAAACACTAGCTCTCAGCACATCAGCGCGAGCGTCGTCCAAAACTAAGAAGAGTTTAATTCCGCCCCTCGGATATCAGTCTTCAATAGGATGAATCATCCAAGACCTAGAATATCGGCATTTCATCGCATTGGTGGTCAAAGCCGAACCTCCGTCTTCAAGAGGCTTAACACGCCAACATCCCAAAGTTCCATTTTTGAAAGGTTGTCAGAACCTAAGAAACAAAGCAACACGCCTAGCTTCCCTCCACAACGGTCGGTTTTGAGGAGACTCGAAGAAACTGAGAAGCCTTCACGGAGAAAAGAAACAACGCCAATGAAACAGAAGCCCAACAACTTAGCAGAAAAAGACGACATCCAAAACTCTGTTCCTTCAAAAATGAAGTGCCAAGCAATCTTGGAGGTTAACACAAATGTACCACTGAAAGTAAGGAGGCACACCATTATCCACGCCGGTCAATCTTCACGCCAACAAGCCCAAAAGGACGGCACTGGAGGAGGGGTTCAAGATGTCTTCCACATCACAATCCAAGAAGACAAAGAAAGTGAAGCCCCTGAGGAAGATGTCATCGCTGCACTACCACAGCTCGAAGATGAGGGTCAAGCCACGATTGATGAGCTTAAGGAGCTCAACTTAGGAACGAAAGAAGAGCCTAGGCCTATCTTCGTAAGTGCGCTACTAAGTGTAGACGAGATAGAAAAGTACTACCAGCTGCTATTAGAGTACAAAGCCGTCTTTGCCTGGACATATAAGGAAATGCCCAGCCTTGACCCTATTATCGTTGTGCATCATCTTGCAGTCAAGCCCGGAATGCGACCGATAAAGCAAACTCAAAGGCGTTATCGATCCGAGCTCATCCCACAGATTGAGGCTGAGATTGACAAGCTAATTGAAGCAGGCTTCATTCGAGAGGTGCAATACCCCAAGTGGATCTCTAACATCGTTATCGTCCTTAAGAAATCTGGACAAATACGTGTTTGCGTGGACTTCCGAGACCTCAACGATGCTTGCCCGAAAGATGTTTTTTTCCTTGCCAATCATCGAAATCATGGTGGACGCAACCACTGGCCACGAGGTACTGTTATTCATGGATGGCTCATCTGGATACAATCAAATTCGCATGGCTCCCAAAGATGAGGAACTAACAGCCTTTCGCATTCCGAAAGGTATATACTGCTACAAGGTGATGCCATATGGTCTAAAGAATGCCGGAGCTACATACCAACGTGAATGCCAAAAATCTTTGATGACATGCTACACAAAAATGTAGAATGTTACATAGACGATGTGGTGGTCAAGACAAAAAGGAGATCAGACCACTTGAAGGATTTGCAAATGGTGTTCAAAAGGCTACAAAAATACAACCTCAAGATAAACCTGATGAAATGTGCATTTGGCGTTACCTCTGGAAAGTTCCTCGGCTTCATTGTCAAGCACCGTGGCATCGAAGTAGACCAATCAAAGATCAAAGCCATCCAAAGCATGCCTGAGCCAAGAAATTTACACGAACTGAAAAGTCTACAAGGGCGACTCGCTTTCATTAGACGATTCATATCCAATCTAGCAGGACGTTGTCAACCGTTTAGCCGACTCATGAAGAAGGATGTTCTGTTTATATGGGACAAAGCATGCCGCAATGCCTTTGAAAGCATAAAAAGGTATTTGTCAAGTCCACCGGTCTTGGGGGCACCTGTGCCCAAGAATCCACTCATATTATATATTGCCGCTCAAGAAAGTTCAGTAGGAGCACTCTTGGCACAGAAAAATGAATCTTAGAAAGAATGAGCGCTTTACTACCTCAGTTGAACTCTCACCGATGCCGAGTTGAACTATTCCCCGATAGAAAAGATGTGCCTTGCCTTGGTATTCGCCATTCAGAAGCTCAGACATTACATGCATGCTTACACCATCCTCTTAGTTGCTAAAGCTGACCCGGTCAAATACGTCATGTCCAAACTAGTTTTGACAAGGCGACTAGCTAAATGGGCGTTGCTTCTCAATCAACCCGAGATCATCTACGTTCTAGCTAAAGCCGTCAAAGGACAAGCACTTGCAGACTTCTTTGCCGATCATCCGATCCCAGCCGATTGGAAAATCTCAAACGACTTGCCTGACGAGAAGGTGTTTTACATCGACATCTTCCCAACATGGATGATATTCTTCGACGGATCTGCATGAGCAGATGGTGCGGGGGCAGGAGTAATATTCATGTCACCGCAAAGGCAAATACTGCCTTATTCCTTCCAACTAAACGAACTATGCTCCAACAACGTCGTTGAGTACCAAGCACTGATCCTCGGCCTCTAAATGGAAATCAACATGGGAATCACAGCCCTTGAGGTATATGGCGACTCCAAGCTCATAATCAATCAACTATTGACCGAGTATGAGGTGAGGAAAGATGATCTCGTCCCATACTTCCGGCTGGCAACTCAGCTGCTACAAAGGTTCGAGATAGTGACACTAGAACATGTGCCAAAAAAAGAAAATCAAATAACAGATGCTCTCGCCAACCTAGCCTCGAGTATGACACTAGGAGAAGGAGAAGTTGCAGACGTGCCAGTTTGCCAAAGATGGGTGATCCCACTTGCCAGTGAAATACTGCTAAGTGACACAAATGTCATCTCAGTACTTCTGGTCGACACTGAATAATGGAGACAGTCGTTGATCGACTACTTAAAGCAAGGAAGGCTTCTAGACGATCCCAGACGCCGCTCTGAAATACGTCGACGAGCACATCACTTCCTCTATTATAAGGGAACACTTTATCGACGCTCTTTTGAAGGAGTACTTCTGAGATGCCTAGGTGAAGAAGAAGCCAGTCAAGCCATGAAAGAAGCATATTCAGGTATATGTGGGGCGCATCAGTCGGGGCCAAAGCTACATTTTCAGCTTAAACGAATGGGTTACTATTGGCCAAGCATGGTGAGGGATTGCATGGAATACGCCAAAAAGTGCCAAGCCTGCCAATTCCATGCCAACTTTATACATCAATCGCCTGAACCATTACACTCTACGATTACTTCATGGCCATTCAACGCATGGGGATTGGACTTCGTGGGACTGATCGCACCAAAGTGATTTGCGGGAGAAGCTTACATCCTAATTGCAACAGATTACTTCTCTAAGTGGGTTGAAGCCAGACCCCCTAAGGGAAGTCAAGAAAGAAACTGTCGTCCATTTTATCAAAGAGCATATCATCCATCGATATGGTGTGCCTCACTACATCATTACTGACAATGAAAAGCAGTTCTCCACTGACTCATGGACGAACTCTGTGAGAAATACAAGTTCAAGCAGCATAAGTCTTCCATGTATCATGCCCCAGCCAATGGTCTCGCAGAAGCATTCAACAAAAATTTATGCAACCTTTTGAGAAAATTCATTGGTATGAGCAAGAAAGACTGGCACGAGAGAATGAGCGAAGCACTTTGGGCATACAGGATGACGCACCGGATACCTACTCAAGCTACACCATATTCGCTCGTGTATGGCGTAGAGGCGATTTTGCCGTTGGAAAGCCAGATTCCCTCGTTGAGGATGGTTATACAAAAAGGACTGACTGACGAAGAGAATGCAAAGTTACGTCTTCAAGAGTTAGAAGCGCTAGATGATAAGAGCCTCGAAACTCAGCAGCATCTAGAGTGTTATCAAGCACGATTGTCTAAGGCCTTCAACAAGAAAGTTCGCCCAAGGTCATTTCAAGTAGGGGATCTTGTCTTGACATTACGTAGGCATATCATCACGACGCACAAGACGAGAAGCAAATTCACCTCAAAGTGGGATAGACCTTACGTAGTACAAGAAGTCTACATAAACGGTGCTTACAAGATCGTGGAAGAAAATGGCTTGAGGATTGGCCCCATAAATGGCAAGTTCTTGAAGCGGTACTACGCCTGAGAAGGAACCATGCTCCTAGGTCACAAGAGCATAAACTGTGTACGACAAACAAAACAAACAAAAAAAAAAGAAGAAGAATGCATATGTTTTATGTATTTACAAAAATAATAATAATAAATGATGCATTTAGTGAAATAAAGTCCATTTTATTTATTTCTCTGAATTTTACATAAATTTGCATTATACATGTCAAAAAAAAAATTCAAATCAAATTTACAGGAGGGACTCTTCAAGGACGGTCACAAGAAGCATCATCACTTGGCGGAGCTGCAGAAAGGCGAGGCACTGGAGTTTGATTATCCGGAGCCTCAACACTTGGTGAAGCTCCAAATGACGAAGGCAAAAGTTGAAGGATTATTTTGGAAGATCATGTTCATTTAAGCAATATCATTAGCATGCAATTAACAAATTAAAGGCGGAATCATGCTTGCATATACTTAAAAACAAAACATTAACCATGAATGTTCAAAGCCTAGTAGATTGGTGAACCTTTAATCAACTCAAAACAAGTGAGTTGAGATTAATACCTTTGTAGATTCCTCTTTGCATAAGCAAAGGCTAATCACCCAAAGAGAGGGCCTTCATTCCTTGCATCTAAGATCTATGGATTTGGTTGGATGAAATGGTTTCTCCAAGTTCCCAAAATTGGGAACCTCTAAGTCTCCACACCAAGGTTAGATGAAGAAGAAATGAGTGACTTTGAGGAAGTTGAATTGCTAGATTATTTCCTCAAAGTGGCCGGCCATTTTAGAGAGAAGGGAGAGCTTTTCTTCTCTCCAATTTCCCAAAACAAACCCTAAAAGAATTTTGGCTATAAAGTCAAATTTATACCTTAATTCATTTGAGTGGCAAACTTGTAAATAAGTCCAAGTTTGCTACCCTTCACAATATGGCCGGCCTTAGGGAATAATTTGGGCAATTTGGTCTTTGTGAATCATTATTCATTAAGTTGTCATACAACTTAAGTTAATGGACTTGACGTTCGAAGCCCATTGGGCCTTAAGGTCCAAAACCATCCCGAGGTCTTTAACGAACTTATTCGTTTGATTAATAATCATATTATTTAATCCTTGCCATAAATAATTAAACCATTTAATTATTCTTACTCATTTCCGTTGAATCTTCAATCTCTACCTTACACGGTGTACGATCCATTAGGTTCCTTTTAGCGAGGCAGTGGGCGATTCAAACTCTTTCAAATCGATTGTGAATTTGAAACTAACTTTCAATTCTCCCTTTAGTGTTTACACACGTTTAGGGCTTCCACAAACCATGAGTGACACCTAGCAGCATATCATGGTTACCCAAGCTAATCAGAAGAGGTGGAGAACCTATTCAGTTTAGGATTACAAATGCAATACGGTCCTTCTCTAATACAATACTCTTGACCACATTGTTTGGCTTGATAGTTTATTCATGTCTACTATCCAATGTGAATCTCGCACTTATATGATTACCTTGAATGTGATATGGAACGCATTCCAACATCTCATTCATACTCTGGCCAGAGATTCTAAATCATATCATAGAGTATTCTCCCTCAACGGTTTGAAGGTTAGAGATCCCTTGTTGCGCATTCACTTGTCTCCATGACTAGATAGCTTGACCCCAACCATGCCGTGGACACTCCAAAGGAATGCCATTTGACACGATCAAAGATAAAGGACCTAACCACAAGACAACTATGATGCCTCAGGTCAAAGGACTAATTTGCATTATCCTAACCATGAGTTCTCACGTGACATGAATATGAGAACTCGTCGTTGATCGTGTTCAGTGAACTCATTCTCTATTGAGCACCTACGTACTTGTCTTGGTGTCACTCACACCAATGACTCGAGACTAGTCACTCTCCCTGAGAGAAGACATGGCACGTACTGATCTTAACGGACTGTCAATGCCCAATTGGCAATCCTATGATCAGGAACGTTTAGGATGTGTCTACGAAAGAATGGTCTCATGAATCTAACTATTTAGATCGCATTCTCCCAATCACATATTCCTTGGACTTTATCGTTTAAGCATATAACATTTATATGAGACCGCTCAAACAATAATCTTTGCCCTTGATATTAAACTAGATTAGTTTAATCATGTGAAATGTCCGTAAAGTATCATCATATGATTGGTTTTAGGGCACATTTCCAACAATCTCCCACTTGCACTAGAGCCAATCAGCTTGGTCATCAGTGATGATACCTCTTCTGCAGTCATTTCAAAAAATGGCTGAATAGTAGGCCTAGACAATGGATATCTATATGTTATCCATAGAAGCAACCTTGAGAATAACGACGTCACCATTATACATGATTCCCAATCATGTGGTTTAGTCTCTCATATGAGTTCGGATCTTGATGAGACCTTGATTCCCTGGCTTGAGCTATCGCCCCATTAGTGTCATACACTTTCTGGTTGGAACCGAATAGAGAGTTCATAAATGAACTTTCCCATCCAAACAACATTGTTGTAAGCTTCTATATGGCAATATATTTTGCATTCATAATGGAACACACTAAAGTCATTACTTTAATGTTTCCATCCAAATATCTCTTTAGTCATAATAATAAAGAGATATCTGTTCATCTCTTCATTCATAATGAAGAAACATCCAATGATGGATTAGATTCATAATCAAATACATTTACGCTTCCATTACGTTACTCTAATTCTTCCTCATTCTTTGAGGAATCTATCCTTTAGTATTTCTCAAATACTTAAGGACTCACTTGACAGTTGCCATGGTTCTGATCCTGGGTTTGCACTGATATCGTTTTGTACCGTTCTAGGTACAACTCATATCAATGTTTTTCATACAATATGAAATACATAAATCACCTTTGTGCATATGCATAAAGGATTCTATTTACGCATTATTTCTTTGGGAGTCAAAGGGTACATTCCCTTTGAGAAGAACAATTTCCTAGTCTCACTAGAATTGTCATTCAAATTGAAGTTTATCATCATATGAGAAACTTCCTAGCATCTCTTGTCTATTATAGACTATATCTCCCATATTTATTCTATCATTTATAGAATGTTTAAAGTCATAACTTTAACGAAGAAGAATTCATTTCATTTCCAAAAATTAATATATCATATATATTTAAATTTAGGAATATGATAAACTCCCACTAATCTTTTGTAAACCTAGTAAACAAAAGATTCATTTACATCTTTATGAGAAATCAAACGATTTGATCTTTCTTCATAAGACGCTTATAGCTCCCACTAGCGTGGTAAGATCCATGATGGATGGATCTCTACAACTTACATGTCTTGTGATTTATAGTTTTAGACATACATTATCAAGACTATCTTAATAATGGTTATGGAAACCCATATTATGTCCAAACATTAAATCACCATTTAGTTGTAGCTAGTGATCCTCGAATTAATTGAAACTAAGACTATATCAAAGATGGTTTCTTCAAAGTCAACCATACTCTTTGAGTGTAGTCACCTTAGGCTACCAATTAGCTATTAAGGTTTCATTATTTCGAGTCAAATGGTATTTTACCATTTCCTTGAGTATATATCGTTATATACACTCAATGTAGTCATAAGGATTTTCATTCTTATTTCTTTCGATTTAAGAGGTACAACTCTATGACATAGTCATAAAGTTCAAACCATTCAACTAAGATGGTTTATAAATCCTTCTCGACTACCTTGGAGCTTTTGGTTTAGGAACTAGGTTGTTATATTTGTTGATTACTATCTTGTCTCTCAAAGAACCCATTCTTTGAGTTCTATGTCTCGTTCATTTGCGTTTAGGCAAATCATATTGTAGGATTACAATGAACTACCCAACAAAACAACATTTGTTAGTTGGTTTATAGAAGCGATATCCAAAAGCTAATTTAAGGATATCCTACAAGATTGTTATCAAACAAATATTGCTTATTAGCACACGACCCCAAATCTTAACATGCTTAAGATTTGTCTTTCTTTCTAACTACATCTTATGAAGTTATGAAAAATTTGGAAGATCTTCTAATTCACAATCACATTGTTTTTAGAAGTGTATATATCCTATATATAGGTAATAGATAATAACCAACGAACTAAATCTTTATTCAAGTTCGTTCTTCTCCTAATGGAGAAATTCATTATCTTATGATGCTATTTTCCTTGATATCTTTCAAGGAAACTCATCTAAAGTGTTATCTTTCCTTGGATCAAATCTAAGGAATTAAATACTTTAGACGTCTTACTCATCAACTTACATTTCTTGAATTCTTTGAAACCTTTTGCAAAGTATTCGGACTTGTGTTTATTCAAAGTAAACTATAGTCCAACCGAGAGTGATCTTCGGTGAATGTCATATAACATGAGTAGTATTATGTTGTGGACTAGTGCCACTAACATCTAAGTGAATTAACCTCAACAACTTTGTGATTCTTTATTCTTTCCAAAAGAATAAAGATTCGAACATTTCGCCTCTATACAATTTTAACAAGAAGGCATTGGATCCGGATCTAACGATCCAAAGCATCCATCCATAACCAACTCATAATTTATGTTTTAGAGGTATCACAACTTAGTTGGGATTAGTCACTACCTTGCAACCTTTTGGGTTTTAAGCATCGTTTTATTCTAAACAATTAACACTACCACATCATCTCTACTATAGAGACAATTAATTAGATTACAATAATCTAATCATTCTTATTTGGTAGTTCATATGAGGAAGTAAGTACAATCCGCTTTCGCAGAGATCTATATTTTATTCACTTTCCGAATGTGAAGTACTTTCTCTTCTCTCATTAATCTTCTACTTCTTATTAGCCACACTTTTACAACAACTTGTAAAACATAGTTACTAATACAGAATCAAGCATTCAAGTAGAAGAACCAACTGTTATGAACTTTTCAAGAACATTTTTCAACACCTTCGAAAGGTGTGTTCTTGACACTTGCAAGACATTTCTTGCAAATACCCCTTCCAATGTCCATCCTTTCATAAAGAAAGTTTGTTCCCTTGGAGTTATCTTGTTTTCTTCATTTGACTTCTCCTTTGACTACAATAGTCATGGTCCCTAAACTCCCACTATCTCTCTTGAAACTTATTTCAATTGTGTTTTACACATCAAACGATTTGGAGAGTGTGTGGTTATTGTTCACCATATAGTTTACAATAAACTTAGTGAACGATTAGGATAGGGACACAAAGGTGAAGTCCTAATCTAGTTTCCGTCTCGTTAAGTGTTTTAACACTTCAACATACAATGATTCAAAATCATCATAAGTCCATGTTGATGGACTATTTTTGTCAACCAACCATTATGTTCTAAACATAATTACAAACATTCAAGAGTTGTTCAAGGCAACTCTCATTTCTTCATACAACGATTTGTAAGTGAAGAATCATGGCACATTAAGTGTCCATGCCCTTGTGCTTACTTCAAAAGTTCCTTGTTTATGTAACAAAGAAACAAGCACTAATGTTTATGTTGATTTAAGGGTTGTTCAAAGCAACTCTTATTTCTTCATACAACATTTGTATTTGAAGAATTATGACAATTAAATTGTTGTCCTTTTTATGATAGACTTATCTATCATGTTCTTCCAATGATACATTATCGATAGGAAGATTGTGAGGGTGAGACTACTTAGACACATTTACAATCCATTAAAGACAATCTATGGAATTGTAGTACTAAGTCCGGAAACTAAAGTATTCGGCTTTTCTTTGTCAAGTATTGGATAGCGTTTGCAAATATATTGGTAAACAAATACATAACGAATATAAATGATTGATTTTAAGCTATTTGATTCGGGTCTTTAAATCATAATAGCACCACCCACTATTTTTGGCAAATTCCATATCCCTCATCGGAATTCGAGAGTTTTGGAGGAAACTCTTAGTAGGTTATGGGAGGCTCACTATTACCAAGTTCACCTCACGATGATACGATGTTGGCTAGCATTAATAATAATGAGAGAGTACACTTACTCCTTTACATCTAATGTAAGAACCCATTTTATTTGGCCTCTAGAGAATGATGCCTCACAATGATATGATGTTGGCTCCATTGCACTTAGTTAAGTCATTCCCACCATGCGAGTTCAAGTTAGGGGTCCAAGAACAACCTCACGATGATACGATGTTGGCTATTCTCTTTGCCTACCTTTCACAACATCAAGTATGCATATAGAATCCTCCCCGAGTGTAAGCATGCACTTTGTACTCCCCCATGATAGGGTGAAGCCGGTGTACACGTCACAAACGTTTGGACCTACCACGGTGGAAGGCCACGAAAGAGTGTTCAAAAGCACTCTCACGCTTATCAACTTAATATTGTTTAGGTTGAGGGTTTTTAGGTCTCATCACATATAAACATACATTTTAATCCAATTAAAACATTTTTGGTCCTATCACAACTATTGGTCCATATGATTTATTTAGTTGTATATAATACTCCCACTAAGCTTTTAAAACGGTTTTTAAAGCAAGAGTACATGATACTACTAACATAAGGTTTGCATTCATTGATGGACTATATAGTTGCCTTAGGGCCTTAGGATGACTATGAACCTTTTGTTTAGATCCAACACGAGCCTTGTGTTGAATCTCGGACTAGGGATGGTGATTGATTTTAGTTACGCATTTAATCACATTAAGGCGTGTTGTCTTAGGGGCGTTGGACCCAACTACTTCATTTTCATGCATATCATATAAAGCAAGAAAGAAGTACTTCAAAGTAAAGAAGAGCTTATGCTCTTTTACAACAATTGATCAAATCAAATTACTTTAAATTAAAGAAGAGCTTATGCTCTTTTACAACATTTGATCTAATCAAATTACAACCAAAATCTAATCTACACATTCCCATGGTTCAAACAAATTTGAAACGGCCTTTCACATAGCTCAATTATCGTAGGCTTAGGTTCATAATCACCCTTTAATTAATTAACACTTTAACTAATTAAATTGAATGCAACATTTTTCATTTGGTTTTTGTATCCATAAAATTTGATTTTAAATGGAGCTAACAAAATGAAAATCCAATTCTCATTTAAAGAGACAAAACAATTTTTGTTCTCTACCTAATTTGGGCCAATATTAATAACCTCAACTTATTTGGGCTATAATGCAATTAGCCTCAACATTTGGGCCAAAGTGCAAAGACCTCAACTTATTTGGGCCATAGTGCAATTAACCTCAACTTTTGGGCTATTTTGCAAATACTTAAACTTTTGGGGTCACTTTGTAAAAACACAAAAGTTCACTACTTTATGTAATTACAACTAGAACCCAAAAATTTCATCAAAAGTTAAAACTTCATTAAAGGATCAAAACAATTTGTCCTTTTAGTGATTTTGGACCTTTACGTAAAAACGTAAACTTTTGGGCCAAAATGCAAATACACAAAAGTATCAAAACTTTATGTAATTGCACAAAAGGCCCAAACATACCCTTACTAATAGGGTGGCCGGTTTTTGAAGCAAAACTAAAAAAAAATTCAAAGTTTTTGTGAAGTGGTTTTGGTGACATTAATGCATGCATGTGGTGTGTGTGTGAAAGGGAATTAATCCTTACACACCCATCACCATTTCCATCACCATTAAAACAAATATCAAAGATATTTCCTAAGATATATATTCTTTAAATATATGAAAATATCTTATAACAAAACTTTATGAAATTATTCAAAACTTTGAATCAAAACCACATGCTTTAATGTTCTTGGCAAGAACATCAAGAACATGAAGAACATTCATGAGAAACCCATAAAAGTTCCATGAACATTTTTCATCCAAAAACATTTCAAAATCACTTAAACTTAAGGGAAATAACATATAACCAAACTAGGGTACTTAGGGGTTCCAAAGAACACATTAAAACCATTTTAACAAGACTAATTTGAACCCAAAAAATCACCCTTTTAATTTGGCCGAAAATCCCAAAATTCATGGCACCAAATTTTAGCTCCAATATTCATGCTCATATGAACTACATCTACAACATTTGAGATGCCAAATTTTCCAACAAAATTTACATTCATAAAACAAGAATAAAGCTTGTAACATTTTACAACTTTTAAATCACATATTATGAAATACAAAACCCAAAAGGATTCACCAACTACTAGACCTAGGCTCTGATACCACTTGAAGGATTATTTTGGAAGATCATGTTCATTTAAGCAATATCATTAGCATGCAATTAACAAATTAAAGGCGGAATCATGCTTGCATATACTTAAAAACAAAACATTAACCATGAATGTTCAAAGCCTAGTAGATTGGTGAACCTTTAATCAACTCAAAACAAGTGAGTTGAGATTAATACCTTTGTAGATTCCTCTTTGCATAAGCAAAGGCTAATCACCCAAAGAGAGGGCCTTCATTCCTTGCATCTAAGATCTATGGATTTGGTTGGATGAAATGGTTTCTCCAAGTTCCCAAAATTGGGAACCTCTAAGTCTCCACACCAAGGTTAGATGAAGAAGAAATGAGTGACTTTGAGGAAGTTGAATTGCTAGATTATTTCCTCAAAGTGGCCGGCCATTTTAGAGAGAAGGGAGAGCTTTTCTTCTCTCCAATTTCCCAAAACAAACCCTAAAAGAATTTTGGCTATAAAGTCAAATTTATACCTTAATTCATTTGAGTGGCAAACTTGTAAATAAGTCCAAGTTTGCTACCCTTCACAATATGGCCGGCCTTAGGGAATAATTTGGGCAATTTGGTCTTTGTGAATCATTATTCATTAAGTTGTCATACAACTTAAGTTAATGGACTTGACGTTCGAAGCCCATTGGGCCTTAAGGTCCAAAACCATCCCGAGGTCTTTAACGAACTTATTCGTTTGATTAATAATCATATTATTTAATCCTTGCCATAAATAATTAAACCATTTAATTATTCTTACTCATTTCCGTTGAATCTTCAATCTCTACCTTACACGGTGTACGATCCATTAGGTTCCTTTTAGCGAGGCAGTGGGCGATTCAAACTCTTTCAAATCGATTGTGAATTTGAAACTAACTTTCAATTCTCCCTTTAGTGTTTACACACGTTTAGGGCTTCCACAAACCATGAGTGACACCTAGCAGCATATCATGGTTACCCAAGCTAATCAGAAGAGGTGGAGAACCTATTCAGTTTAGGATTACAAATGCAATACGGTCCTTCTCTAATACAATACTCTTGACCACATTGTTTGGCTTGATAGTTTATTCATGTCTACTATCCAATGTGAATCTCGCACTTATATGATTACCTTGAATGTGATATGGAACGCATTCCAACATCTCATTCATACTCTGGCCAGAGATTCTAAATCATATCATAGAGTATTCTCCCTCAACGGTTTGAAGGTTAGAGATCCCTTGTTGCGCATTCACTTGTCTCCATGACTAGATAGCTTGACCCCAACCATGCCGTGGACACTCCAAAGGAATGCCATTTGACACGATCAAAGATAAAGGACCTAACCACAAGACAACTATGATGCCTCAGGTCAAAGGACTAATTTGCATTATCCTAACCATGAGTTCTCACGTGACATGAATATGAGAACTCGTCGTTGATCGTGTTCAGTGAACTCATTCTCTATTGAGCACCTACGTACTTGTCTTGGTGTCACTCACACCAATGACTCGAGACTAGTCACTCTCCCTGAGAGAAGACATGGCACGTACTGATCTTAACGGACTGTCAATGCCCAATTGGCAATCCTATGATCAGGAACGTTTAGGATGTGTCTACGAAAGAATGGTCTCATGAATCTAACTATTTAGATCGCATTCTCCCAATCACATATTCCTTGGACTTTATCGTTTAAGCATATAACATTTATATGAGACCGCTCAAACAATAATCTTTGCCCTTGATATTAAACTAGATTAGTTTAATCATGTGAAATGTCCGTAAAGTATCATCATATGATTGGTTTTAGGGCACATTTCCAACAAAAGTTGCATTTGTTATAAAGCCACAAACATCTGATGGTCACTTTGAATTTGACTTTCAGATTCCTGCAGCTGGTCAAGGTTTCTCTTCATGCTCGTCGAGTAACTATTGGCAAGCATGTGCAACTCCATATTTTCATGCTTAAGCCCTCTGATCTCCTGCTTAAGGCTCGCCACCTCAGCCATTAAGGATTTAACCTGGCGAGTACGAGCAAGAAGGCGTTGGCCCATGTTCGGCACAGAGCCAATGAGTCCTAGACAGCCAGCTCATCAGACCGCTTGGAAAGCACCCTGTTGTCTCTAGGGGTGAGAAGATTTCTAGCCACCACCATGGCTGTTATATCATTCTTCATCACCGAATCCCAACCGTAAGATGACCGTTTGGGGATAAAAAGAATGAGTGCCATACGTTGTCCGGAGAAGACATCACAGCGTCTTCCCCCGCATTCAAGTCAAAACGACGGTCAGATGGGCAAGACATTTTCTGAAGGTTTTCAAGAAAAGAAAAGGTTGGACAAATCAAGATCTCAAAATTACAAGAATGGAACTTCTGCAAGCAACAACTCTTAAGTGTGCTTTGGGAAGCAATTGATGCCTCCATAAAAAGAAGAAGCAATGAGGTTGCCCGCTTAGAAATCAAAAAGCTGCTTGCTCCAAAATCGAAGAGGCATTGTCCAGAAATCAAAGAGCCGCTCGTTCAGAAATCAAAGAGGCACCACCTTTTCAAAAGCTAGATTCCCCGGATCAAGTTGTCAGCACTGTTCACACATGATCTCAACTTTGCCGAAGTCACAGACAAAATCAGAGGGGCTTATCATCTCTTTCCAAACCTTAAAAGCCGGGTTGCTTGTTCAAAGATCGAAAAGGCGCTGCTACCTAAAAAATCAAATGCTGGATATTCTCAAAATTTGTCGACGCCTTTCACGTGCAATCTCAGCTTTGAGGGAGTCACTGGCCAAAATCAAGGAAGCTCGACACTATTATCCAAACCTCAAAAGCTATGCCGCTTGTTGAAAAATCGAAAAGTTGCTTACCTAGAAATCGAAGAGGCGTCACCTCTTCAAAAGCTTGTCGCCACCCTTCACGTGATGTCTCAGTTTTGCAGAAGTCACGGAGGAGTCTAAAAATACGTGAATCTAATTGTTCTAGTTACCCACTGTCGCTGACAAGAGTAAACGAACAGTATCACTACTGGCTACTCGAAAATCTTTATATAGGCCAACCCTCATCATTTTATGGTAAGGCAGACTTGCAAAAATGCCAAGCTCTTCCCTATCTTTGAGAATGCATTTCGAACAAAGCCTCTTAAAATACCCAGTATTCCTCATCCCCTGGAATACCTCTGCAAAACAAGCCACACCAAATCAAGAGAATCCCATATCATCAAGGTCGAAAGCAAGAGTATCTCATATCATGCTTTCTCTCTGTCCTTGTCTTAATCATTGTTCTCACCGGCAGGGAAAGGAGAAAGAGAGCAATCAGTCGGAACCTGAGATCAAACTTCCAATCTGGAACTGACTGTCTGGAAACCTTCCCTGATTGCTTACCTAACATTGCTCTCGAGTAGTCATCTTCAAATGGATGATGTACTTCCAGAGAAGATGCCGTTTTTGTAAGGGGAACAGATAAGGCAAGGGAAAATGATACATTGAAGCATGTAGAGACAAGTACGACGAAACATGTGCTGGGCCGTTCGCTACTTCTTCAAAAGAAAAAGTATTTCATATCATCAAGATTTAACGTACTCTGGATTTGATGGACTTGTTTTGACGCTCAAATTCTTGAGTCAGCTCGTAAAGTTCACCTGCCACGTAGAGTCGCTCATGGTCCATTGGCTTCAAGATCAAGCCACCAACGACCCTTGAAAGAATCACAAGTACAATTCAAGATCAAGTGTTCACCACCCTTGAATCAACTTCAACTCTAGATAAATAGGTAAGCTCAGACTTTTAGAAAATCTAGCAGAAGAAAAACTCTCCAGCCCAATTCAAGATTAAACCTATGGAAAGATACTTCTTCAAAAGCAAAACTATCTCATATCAGCAGAGTCGAAGGCAAAGATATCTTATGGCATTCTTTTCCTTTACCCTTGCTCTTGCCTGCGGGACAAGAAGAACTAGAGCGATCGGTCGACACTTGGAAAGATTGAACAGAGAAACAGACCAACACCTTTATCTCATGCCTGCCTGCCATGCAAAAGAAACAAAGCAGAGAATAATGCAGTATGGGCCGTACAACTGCACGTGCTGATTCATCCTCAACTAAATCAAAGATCGCTTGCCATATGAAGCCGCTCGTGGTCCGACAACCTTCAAGATCAAGCCTCAACGGCCCTTGAAGAAATTACAATCCTAATTCAAGATCAAGGGTCCATCACCCTTGGATCAAAACCAATTCAAGATGAAGTCTGTGGAAAGTCAACAAGCATAACAAATACACGTGCCGATTCATCCCAGCAAAGTTGAATATAATCTGAGCTCAATTCAAGATCAAGCCTCAAGTGCACTTGAAGGAGATCCCAACCTAATCCAAGATCAAGCCTCAACGGCCCTTAGATCGACGTCTACATTGAGAAAACTTCAAAACACACCTTCTACACGTAAAACACAATAATCAAAATAAATTTTAGAAATAAACACATTGTGGAGCCCGAAATAATCACAAGACAACATGTGGATTTTTGGATAAAAGAGGCCAAAAATACCCATGAGGCATACCGGGTTTCCTAATCGCGAGCAGTGGACAACCATCCTTCGATCAAGCCAAAAGTGCCCAAAATAGATAACAAATTCAAAATTATTTCATCAATCATCATCCTATATTCCCTACAAGGTATTTATTCCATAACCTTCAAAACATTCCACATAAATTGAGTTAATTGGTTAATTAATGGATTTATTACCTAATTAATCCATTAATTGCCAAATAAATCACCCATTACACCCAAAAATTACCCTAACGGCTGACCACTCTCTATCTCAAGAGGGCCGACCATGCTATATATATTGAACCCCATTTTCTCTAAAACGCCAAGTCCACATTCTTGCAAAATTCTCAAAAACTCTCTCTAAACACTTCTCTCTAAATTCTAACTTTGGCATCAGAGGTTCTTCGGCCAAACCCCCCTCCCAAAAAAAAATTCATCGTGGGCGCGTGAGGCTCTTGTTCTTGACCAAAGGTGTTAATTGTTTTGTAGGTGCAATTTTGTCCAAGAAGGAGGCAGAAATTTGCATCCACGAATTGGTGCTTTCATTGAGAGAAGAGATTCACACTCATAGAAGACTCTCGCATAGAAATGTTTTTTTCTCTATTTTCTAGTCCACTTGCATTTTTTCATACGTTCTTATTATTAGAATTTTTTTTGTAAAGATTCTTTGATAAAACGTAAAACAGAAATACAATGGCTAGAAATTTAGAAAATTCCAGGACTGAAAATTCTAATATTCAAGAAATGGGACCGTGGCTATCCACGAGACTAAATGTGATCTTAGGAGGAGTGGCACCACCCCTACAAGGCTTCACCATGGCAATCACGGCAATCACTCGCGGCAAGGTCCATGGCTCTACTACCACGACCCATGCCATGCTATCCAAGGCCCACGCCACCAAAACTACAGCCCGAGCCATGTCACTCCATGCCCAACGCGAACCCAATGCGTTGCCAAGTCGAGCCTAAGCCTCGCATTCGTGAGCATCACGCGCTGAGCAGCCTGTTCCCGCGATCCATCCTGCTCCCGTGGTTTTCCAAGTAGCCCAAGTTGGCCCAAAAGTAGCACAAGCATCCCAACTCCAAGTTTTAGGACCTATGATCGAACCGGGGGCGTTTTCACCACATTTCTCGGCAGATTTGACATTTTCCAATTCAAATCTTGCGCCTGGAGCCTACTACACTTCCACTGCTCAAAGAGGCACATTCCTTCCAAGCTCATCCAATCCAAATGGTGAGCAACATTTGTTTTGACAAGTCATAGAGTTGACGAGTGCCCTTGCACATCAGACGACCTTGGTGAATCAGCTCTTACAGCATACCAATATGCAACGTGCCCTAAACAAGGTGTCCCAAAGTAAGACAAGGGCAGATGAACCTCTCTAGCAGCGTCCCATCAAGCAGCCACTTGAATAGCCACAAACCGAGCGTTTGGGCGGTGTGCACTCCCGATTGGGCCTCTAAGATAACATATACTCTCGTCTTAGCGCGCGGTAGAGCATGCACTCTCAACTAAGCCCACGGAAGAGTATACACTCACGGTTAGGGCCACAATTCGATCATCAACATAAGCAGTATTCCATGCGAAGTGTTCATTCGTGGCCAAGCTAACAAGGAGCATCTTCCACATCACATCGAAGTAGGCAGCACGATAGATGGAGAGAAGCAATCACTCAATCTGGCTCGAGTTCAGCTGGCAACCTGCGAAGAATTCCCTCGCTTGCCAGATGTGAATCACATGCACTGCCGCTGTGGTGTAGACGAGCCAAGTATATTGAAGAGCAGCCGAAACCAGTAGGTCAAGACCAAGAGTAGTTGAGAGCTTTGTAATCCCCAACAAAGGCAAATTCAGGAAGAATTAGAGAGGCTCATGAATGAATGTTTGCGTGATTTCCAATGCAATGAAGTTACCGACGAGGCACTACGGCGAGACATGACCAACATGAGCAGGTCATCCTTCATAGACGAGATTGAGCAAACAGAGGGTCAATTGTAAGGATCGAACCTCTATTATAGGAGGCCTGATGACCAAGAACTACTCTAAGTTCTCGATCCTAACCCTACCAAATGCACATTCAGAGTATCTTCAGGCAGATTCTTAGGGAACTTAGGAAACTAACGAGGAAATGAAGCACATCCCAAACAAATCGGTGTGATCCTAGAGATGAAGTCTCCCACTACCATGAAGGAGATCCAAAGCTTGGCCGAATGAGCCACCACCCTCAACCACTTTTTTTCGAGGTCCACCGATCGATGCAAGCCCTTTTTTCAAGGCCATCGAGAGGGCAAAAAGAGACAAATGCGATGAAGAGTGTGAAAAAGCTTTCCATGATCTAAAGAAGCATTTCATATCACCTCTCTTACTATCTAAGCCAGAAGCAGCGGAGGACTTAAACATCTACTTGGTAGTCTCAGAAGTAGCAATAAGCTCTACCATCATACGAGAAGAGCTAGAGGCCTGACTACTAGTATTCCACAGTTCAAAAGCTCTTCTCGATGCTACCAAAAATTCAAAAGCTAACTTTGGCAATAGTTGTTGCAACCCAGAAGCTCAAGTTTTATCTTCAGATGTAAGCAGTCATCCTCATGACGCACTATTCCACCCAATTTAGACGCGCAATGATAAAGCAGTAGACACTAGCGGATGCAAAGTTTTTTGACGAATACAGCAACTCGGCTCAAAAGGCTCGCCAAGGACAGACGAACACTAGAAGGACACACTCAAAAGTAAGTTTTGTCCTCGCTGTCCCAAAATATTCTACTTAGAAGCAACATGTACTGGCAATTGAACACCACATTCTGCTACGTGTCATACTGCCCCAATCGACCCTTGCTCCATAATTCAACTTTAGAGTGGCCCAATACCGGCAATTGAGCATCTCCTGCTACATGTTACATGGCCCAGCTCCACGGCTCCCTACCGCGTATTCACGACGAAACAAGGCGACCCAACGACGGCTCCACGACTCCTTACGGTTCCTTTATGCCTAACTTAAGTGACGTAACAGAGCGGCCTAACAAGCAGAGCACGCCCTAACCATATTTGTTCTACCCGATAGAGACTTCTGGCATTTGCATATCGACGGCACATCCAACTACAAAGCTTCGAAGGCTGGCTTGGTTTTTTTCACCTTAAAAGGTTCAATGCTTGAGCAGTCGCTCGCTATAGGCTTCAAAGCATCCAACAACGAAGCGGAGTACGAGGCCCTATTAGTAGGCCTCCTAATGGCAAAAGATCTGGCTATGAAGAAGCTCTCAATTCATTCAAATTCCTAGCTAATCACCAGCTAGAATACTAGGGAGTACACGGTAAAACATCCAAAGATGACACAATACCTAGAGAAGGTACGTAAGCAATTTAAGGCATTTCAGACTTACACTTTCACTCAAGTTTTGTGGGTAGACAACACCTACGCAGACGCATTAGCCAACATAGGCTCCACCCTCGACCACCAACTCAAATGCTTTATTCTGGTTGAACATCTAAACAAGCTAAACATAGAGGTGGAGCCAGTAATCGAGGTGTTATAGGTTAGTGTAACTCTAAACTAGCAAAATTTTATTATAGATTACTTGGTCAATGGCACAGTCCCTACGAAAAGATTGGAGTTTAGGAAGCTCTTACACCGGACCATATCTTCGCTGCCTAGCACCTCTTGATGAGGTTTTAAGCTCAATCTATGAAGGCGTTTGTGGAAATCACTGTAGAGGCCGATCCTTAGCACAGAAGGCTCTCAACGCAGACTACTACTCCCTGTTAGTGAACAACACTCCCATACGAGTCCATGACCATTCATGCAATGAGTAATCAACTTGGTGGGACCTATTCTTATTGTTACTGGTGGCAAAGGCATAATGATTGTGGCAACCGATTATTTCACTAAATGGGTAGAAGTATGGCCCATGATAACAACTCAAACGGACATAGAGCGCTTCATATGGAGGAACATCATTTGCCAATTTGGCATCCCTCAGTCTATCGTCACCGACAATGGCTTACAATTCGTAAGCAAAGGTTTGGCGAAGTTCGTCCAAAAGTATGGCATCAAGCAGCATATGTCCATGCCTAGATATCTTCAAGGTAATGGGCATGCCGAAACATCTAACAAGATAATCCTCGATTGCCTCAAGAAATCCCTCTCTGACAAGAAGGGAAAATGGCTAGATGAACTCCTCGGATGTCTGTGGGCGTATCACACCACCAAACGACGTGATACCAATGAGACTCCTTTCTTTTTGGCATTTGGTTCAAAACTAATCACTCATCCCAATGTCACGTGCCAAGTATCAGCACTCAATTGCCAAAACATTGAGCAGAATAGTAAGGAGATGGCCACAAGTTTAGATTTGGCATATGAGAAACACGAACAGAGCATCACCTGCATCGTAGCCTACTAGTAATAACTCTTCTCCAGCTACAACAAAAAGGCCAAGATCTGGCAGTTCTGGCCCGAAGATCTAGTCCTACGAAAAACCTTCATCACTGCCCGCAGAGAAAGCTCCAAAAAGATGAATCACATCTGGGAAGATATGTACCATATTAGCAAAAAGATCGAGAAGCAATGGAACGCCTACAACCTGAGGAAGTACCATGTGTGACCTCCCACCATATCAAGACCCGAAAACTCAAGCAGCTTAATGGGCACCACCTCGCAATCCTATAACTATCTAGTTATTATGCAGTCTTTTATAGCTAAGTTATTCATTCGTTTCACTCATTTTTTCAACGAGGAATTCAGAAGTAATTTAGAACTTGGCTCAACCACATGCCTACAACAATTGATCATCCCTGCACTTCAAAAGAAGACTGCCTTTCTTAGAGACTCATCGTAGGAATTGTACCTCCCAAGGGACCAATCATGCTCTCCAGTGCGAGAGGGTAAACCAATTCCCAGACACCCACATGGGTTTGCTTTCCAAAGCAGAAGGATAAACTCTACACTCTGAATATCCAGACGTGGATGAGCCGGGATGCCCTAGTATAACTAGAAGCACGATGGCTTGCGCCGGAATTCCTAGAAGTAGCCACAATGGTCTTTTTCAAGGCCTAGTTAACTGAAGGATTTTGGGTCTCTTGGCCTAATCCGTGAGGAACCGGGCCTAGAGATGAAGGGGGCACATTACGCAGTACGCGCTAAAGACGGCTGCCCTGGAACCCTAAAGCCGCTACCGAGTACATTAAGGTAGCGTACGGTTTCCAGAAGACTGCCTACAACTTGCCCTTCGAGCAGTAAAACCACGCTAGACTTATACAACCACACATTCTTATGAAAGGTTAAACAAGTTAGTGTGCATATACGAAGCTTTATCCACTGCCAACATACTACGTAATCGATAAGCTTCACCTCTGCCAATCGCGGAAAAATCTACACCAATACCTAAAGTGCTGTGATACTTGTTACGCAACCTACGAAATCGAAGAAAGCCAAGGTTAATAGCATAGTGGTCATGCGGACTTGCTTGCTTTTATAAGTAAGGCGTCCGGTTACCAACCTTATGGCTAACAACTTTGCAAAATTCTACACTAACATCTACGGCTGCATCGGCTACACAGGCCTATCTGCTTATAAAAAAGTAACATGTTTGCCACTGGTCTATAAAGTCTAAAGGTTGAGGCATGAAAAAAAGAAGCGAAGATGGAGGAAAACAAAGGAAACAAGTTTATTAAATTTTCTAGCAAAATTGATAAATAACTAGCAAAAACCAAAGGAGTTCAAGCAAAGCAAAAACAATGAGGGAAACAAAGAAAATCCTAAGGACTACCTAGAAGACTATTCTTCAGCAGCTTGGACACTCCACGACTACTCGGTCGCCACACCTTCAGCAGCCGCCACATTCTTAGCAGTGGCACTATCTGGTGCTTCACCCCCGGCTGCCCCAGCCTGGGTATCAACCTCTCCGACTAATTCACCAATAGAAGACTCAAAAGTGAAGGAGAGAAAGTCTTCTGGAGAAATAGAAAAGGTTTCGAAGTCTTTACCAAAAAATTCAAAGTCAGACGGTCACCCAAAGAGATGATCTACATAACCTAACTTGTAGAGATCGGCCTCACTCTGAATAAGCAGAGCCTCAAGCCCAGTATTTTCACCTTTTAGCTGCTCGATCTCCTTAAGCAGACCAATATGGACGTGTTGCAGCTCACCCACTTCTTTCTTCAAACTTTCATTGATCTTTAGTGCACCTTGAAGTTCCAACATTTGGTGTTTAAGCCTATCAACGACCTTCTTGAAGTGGATCACTTGGTTATGAGCAGCAATCAACTCTTCATCCTTTGCATAAGCAGTGGAACGAAGCTCAGAAATGGCACGCTCAAGATCTTGAATCTGAGAATAAGCTTCGGCTGCCACAGCCCTTACCACCTCCTTGGCAGCCTTGGTATCCATTTGGTCAAAGATCATAGACTCGGCTGCCAGAATAGTCGTCTTCCACATAATGGAAAGTAGGGCAGTCTTTCTACACTCGATCGTATACTTCGCAAAGGAACTTGGGGAAACAATCCCTCTAATGCCATCGAAAAACTTGGCACAAGCATCCATGTCTTCAAGCATATCTGGTTTCAAAACCGCATAGATCTCAACAGCCTCCCCATAAGTAGGCTTAGTAGATTTCTCATAGCTGCCCACACAAGCAGTCTCCTTCTTCCCAGCAGGCGATTCAGTCTCAACAGCAGGAAGAGTGGGCCTTGTCGCCACTGCAACAGTAGAGTCCACTTTATCACTCTTCATAATAGCAAGCATTTCCAAATGTGAGCCAGACTTAGTTCCCAACGGACGTCTTGGTACAGACTTCGACACTGGGCGCACAACAGGACCTCTACGCAGAGCAACCCTATCAGTAATCGAACTAGCCATCTTTGGCATGGCAGACATCACTGGCTCAAATCTAGCAACTCCATCTTTCATCCCCTTGAAAAAAGTCAAGTCAATCATAAGCTTGGGGGCAGTCGGCAAACCCTCACAAGCAGCGAAAGAAGTTTTTGGTTTTTTCTCAACTGACATCTCTTGAGCGGGCAGAGAAGATCTCTTTTCCCACATTCACTTGCAGCAAGGTCCACAACAGCGATTGGACGAGCTAATGTATCCACCTTGATCTTATTCATCTCATTTCTTAGCAGCAGCCCACATTTTTCCCAGCAAAGAGGACTAAGCAACCAATGCCATTCACGGTACTCAACAAGGAAGCTCAACTTATATTAGCTTTTCTCTCAAACTAGCAAACAAGAGGCCTGTATGCCCAGCATCCTATGAGGCCTGCGACCTCCTCATTTCTCCCAATCGCCAGCCTAGCCTATGTTAGGTCCAAGAGCTCAAAGGACATAAGCCATGCGACTCGCCTAACATTGCGCCCCAGTGCCACAATCTGCGGCCCTAGCCACATAAGCTACCCTTGGCTCTAGCCAAGCCGAGCAGCCTAAAGTAGTGGTCCCTGCCATAACACCTCATCGGCCCATGCCGAGCTGACTCTTAGCCCCTGATAGCTGACGTGCCGCACCACTCCAACAGCTGCCCTGCGGCAGCACTATCCAAGAAGAAGACAAGAAAAATTAAATATTAGTGCGCCATGGAGAAGACGAATAAAGCAACAAAAGACGGTCCTTTGCATGGGCAAGATGTAGAAGATTACTATAGGATGGGGAACAAATATCCTCTAAGCTCTCTTTCTCTTGTAGGATAGAATAAATCGTTCTTCAAAGTTGATTTAATAACCCACTTAAGGTGGACTTAAATAGGCTTTGAGAGAAATTTATTTCTTTTTCCCAGAATGATCTAATTTCCTGTTAAAGAGGAAATCAACATCAAAATAAAAAGCAGTCCAAAGTTTCCTAAAGCAAGAAAATCTCTACACCTGTTGCCTTTTTCTACGAGCAGCCCAACAGGTGTAGGGGCATTTGTAGAGCAAAAAATAATCACATGGTGACACGTGGATTTTTGGATAGAAAAGGACAAAAATACCCTTGAAGCATACTGGGTTTCCTATGCGCGAGCAGTAGACAACCACCCTTCAATCAAGCCAAAAGTGCCCAAAATAGGTAACAAAATTCAAAATTATTTCATCAATCCTCATCCTATATTCCCTATAAGGTATTTATTCCACAACTTTCAAAGCATTCCATATAAATTGAGTTAATTGGCCAATTAATGGATTTATTACCTAATTAATCCATTAATTGCCAAATAAATCATCCATTACACCCAAAAATACCCTAAAGGCCGGCCACTCTCTCTCCCAAGAGGGCCGGCCACTATGTGAATACGTTTCCCACTGCTTGTTTGACCATATGCGAAAATACTTGCCAAGAAAGAAAATTTTGGTGTAAACATTTCACTAATTACATAAAGTAAGGTATCAGAAGAACGTCAACACACAGATCTATATACTTACAGTTGATACCATTGACAACTGAAAGAGCAATTTGTTGGGCTCCTTCATCACAAACCTGCTTTGTAGAGCAATCACCCTGAAATACTTTGTCTACAATAAAAATGTGAACAAAGATAAATAGATAAGGTGTATCCCATAAATCAATGAACTATGACGAAACTATGCATTCCAAGAAATTCAAGCAAAGGCCAGTGCTGGATATTAATGGTAAGCAGATGTTCCATTATAATCTCATATTCAAACACCTAAAAGGAATTACAGTGAGTACGCTCCTGCAAATTCGGACTCTTATCTTCGCCACCTTTATATACGGCTGTAATTTATCGATAGGAGGTCGGAGCTATATTTTCCATTTTCTTTGGTCAAACAAAGCATAAATATTTTTTAATTTCTCCTTCATTCTTTATTTATTATTCCCTATTTTCTCTACTCTAGTTTAAACACCAGATTTACCCAAGAACAAAAAATAAGCAAAAATAAGTGAAAAAAAAAAAAAAGAACGACATACCTGAAGTAGAACCACCGCGAAAATGGCAACACAACACCGTTTCCTGAAAAACACAAAACAAAACTAAATCATGCGCCCATAATAACAATGACAGCACACAAACGAAAGAAAGACGAAGTACCGTTTGCTAAGATGCAAAAGAAAGAAGCAAAAAATAGCAAAGGAAAAAGTGGGGAAAGAAAGATGAAAATGAAAGAAAAATGGAGAACCCCTCTCAACATAAAGCCCCCCGATGATCAACACGTGGAAGACAAAAACAGAGCAAAACCAAAAAATAAAATAACCCAAGTTAAAGTGGGAGACAAGCGGGCTTCTTACAATTTTTAATACTTGTTTTTTCATGCATTCCATTTTTTTTTTATAATATTTTATTGTGTTATGTGCCACAAAACATGTGGCCTGGTTTAACCCACTTTTTCAATTTATTTTGTTCTGTCACTAATTTTTTAATCATTATTTTATCTTTCTATGTGCCACATGCTGCAGGAGACTCGGTGTGGAAGACAAAAAGCAGACCAAAACAAAAACAAAAAAAAATAACCAAAAGGCAAACAATGAGAGATAGGTGGGCTTCTCACAAATTTTAATAATTGTTTTGTCCATGCATTCCATTTTAAAATAATTTTTTAATGTGTTGTGTGCCACAAACCATTGCAGGAGACTCGATGTGGAAGACAAAAAGCAGAGCAGAGACCGGATATGAAAGACGCGTGGCCAAAAGGGGCGAAACAAACTTTTCACTGTAGAAAAGCAGAATGAACACTTTCATTACAGGGAAAATTGAGGGCAAAATCGTAAAAACACTGGTGATCTACAGTGACCAGTGAAAACTGGGTTTTAGTATATATGATATAATTTCAAATTTTGAAATGTGAGTTTTCGTTCACTACGGAAACAAAGGTCGAAAGCCTTCATGTACCGAGGGTCCCACTCCTTGAATCAGAACAAAAGTGCTTTGAAAAAGTCCCTTTAATTATTAGAGAGATTATATTCACACACCCCAAATTACTTCTCCCACACCTTTTTATTTTTTTAATATTTTCTACCCACTACAAACACTTGATAGAAAAATATTAAAAAATTAAAAGAGTGTGAGAGAAGTAATTTGGAGTGTGAATATAATCTCCCTAATTATTATGTCCAAATTTGGATAAAATTTGTCCATGCATGGCATGTACTCACGGGGCGTTTGATACGTGGAATGGGACGGACGCGTTCGGTTCCATGTTAGGTGCGCTAAAATTATGTGAAATGCGTGTCCCACGGAACAAAAATGAGTTAAATTTTGGTTCTCCCTTCCCCCTGAAACGGGTTTTTCCATCCCGTGGAACACAAAAGTCATAAAATTTAAAACAAAAATATCCCTTAACTTTTTCAATATTTACACCTTCTAAATAATACAACAAACTCTATCTATTGTGATTGGCCCCTTCGCAACCTTCCTCCTCATCGGCTCATCCTCTTCTCTGCCGCTGTGATCTTCATCCCTGCATCTGTCCGTTACCTAGAAAATTCCCAAATAGAAAACAAAAACTTCAAACTGAATTAAACCAAAATAAATAAATAATACCCAAGGATTTAAATATCGGTAATATCGGAAATATCGGTAGTCTGAAAACACGGAAATATCGATAAAATATCGATATCGATAAAAATTACATGGAAACCACGGAAATTGTAAGAAAAAGTTGGAAATTTTTATTGAAACTTTGCAGGATGTTTATTTAGTCAATTATCTATTAGTTTATCACAAAAAATTGGAAGGAAATGCATTGCATGATGGATTTAACTGATTTAAGTTGATTATATAGCAAGCTGGCAAACATTGTGAGTGTAGAAAATATGTAAATATTTTAGCATATTTTCACAAGAACATAAGTGATATGGTGGTCAAAGTGTTGAAGGAGTAAAATTGGAGGGGTTCGAATCCCCTTGGTGTTTTAAAAAAGGAACGGGCCAAAGGCCCCAAATTAAAATGGCCCAAGGCATTTTAAAAAATTTAAATAAAAACAGAAAAGGAAAAAGAAATGGGTTGGGGCTGCCCAGGTTTTGGGTTTGGCAGGAACGGCCCAAAGGGGCTAAGGTTGATGGGTCGCCGGACCCAAGGAAGAAAAAGGCCGGAGTTCGGCCGAAATTCTACCATAACTTTGAACGTCCATAACTTTTTCGTTACTCAACCAAATTAAGTGATCCAAACATGAAAGGGGCGGTGCTCTTCGGAAAACTGGGTTTGGGGCCGAAGGTTTGGGCAATTTTCAAAGCTTTGCAACTTCTTCGTTTCTCAACCAAATTGAGTGATTCAAAAGCTAAAATGTAGTTAGGAATGTGGAGAAGAGGTTCATACGAAGTGAGGACCGAGTGGTGGCCGGTGTTGATCGGAAAATGACCTGAAAGATGGCCAAACGACCACGGTTTATGAGTTCGGCCGGAATTCTACCCTAACTTTGAACGTCCATAACTTCTTCGTTACTCAACCAAATTAAGTGATACAAACATAAAAGTTGTAGTACTCGACGAGATGAAGAGATTGATACCCTGCACGCCGGCCAATTCGCCATGGTTTGGCCGGAAAATGCCTCGAAAGGGGCGGTGCTGCCCAAATGGCCGGAATTCTACCCTAACTTTGAACGTCCATAACTTCTTCGTTACTCAACCAAATTAAGTGATCCGAACATGAAAGTTGTAGTACTCGACGAGATGAAGAGATTGATACCCTGCACGCCGGCCAATTCGCCGTGGTTTGGCCGAAAAATTCCTCGAAAGGGGCGGTGCTGCCCAAAGGGCCGAAATTCTACCCTAACTTTGAACGTCCATAACTTCTTCGTTACTCAACCAAATTAAGTGATCCAAGCATGAAAATTGTAGTACTCGAGGAGATGAAGAGATTGATACCATGCAGGCTGGCGAAATCGCCGTGGTTTGGCCGGAAAACACCTCGAAAGGAGGGTTCCCGTCGAAAAACTGGGTAATAGAAAAGCATGCTAGAGTTTGCCAGTCCCACGTCGCCTGTGGGTTGGCTGGGAGCCTGCTCGCTAGGCTATAAAAGGTTCATTCCAAATCCTATTTGTTAAACCTTTCAACCTTTTGGCTAATGTGAGGTTTAGTATAAGTTTTTGTTAGTTTAATATCTAATATGTGGACTAATGGTTCACGTGATATTAAATTAATATTTTAGTATTTTTAAGTATATTTGGGGTTTAATATCGTGATATTATCGATAATATCGCGATATTTTTCCTAAATAATATATTAAAATGTTGATATAGTGATATTTTCAGAAATATCGCGATATTTTAACGAACATCATTTGGATAGTAAAAAAAATATCGTTGGGGGAAAAAAATGATATTATCGGCGATATTTCGCCGATAGTATCGATATTTAAATCCATGATAATACCCCATTTGTAAAATTTAGCAAACGAATCGAAAAATAAAAAGGAGTGAAATTGGTAAAGCATGAAATAGTATAAGAATACTTATAGGCGGTTTGGATTGCATTGCAGGTGAACTGTTTGAGGCAGACGATGGAGCCGCTCTGAAGCATACCTTGCCGAACCAGTGTGTTCTTCTGGGTGCCCAGCATCCCCTGCTTGTAGTGCGACCCGTCGGAGATCACAACCCCGTATCTCTCTTTATCCTGGCCCGACTGAGCTCCATTGCGTGCCGCCGTATAGACCAGCTTCACATCCATCACTTGCAGGATGGGCTGAAAGCTCCCGTCGCTAAGCTCCTCTGTGCACATCTTCATTATCGCCCCTTCTGTTAGCCTCACATCCATCGTCGAAACAGAGTAACAGGCTGTTTAGTAGCCAAGAAAGTGAGAGAAGGTTGATTGATTTGGGAAAATACAGAGAAATAGTGCAAAGATTGGGGCTTTGGAGTGTACAGATAGGGAAAACTGAACCCTAAAAAACTAACAGAATTGAAATCGTATCGAGGAGAGAGACGGTGGGTCGATTGGGGCTTTCGATCCGTCCTGCGCTTACCAAACGCAGAATGAAACAACTCTCCTGTTCTGTCCTGCACATACCAAACATAACATGGAACTACTATTCCGCCCCGTCCTGTTCCGTCTCATCCCGTCCCGTTCGCGTACCAAACGGTACCTCACTGACTGATCTCGTCATCTTGAAGGGTAAGAGAGGTAAATTCTAGAATAACCCGCGAGGCACTGTATGCAGCATGTCAATTACGAGAGATTTTTCAGTGTGATGGAAACACAGAGTAGTACATTATGTGTCATTATATAAATAGTGGGATATATGTGTTAAAAAGTTAATAACTTAAAAAATAAAAAATTTCACCACTTATATAAAATCACGTGATGTACCACTCGTGTTCCGGTCACAATAAAAATTTCTTGTCAATTACATCAACTCATCAAGCTTTCAATCTTTTCATGGCATCTCAAAGCATATGCCTAACTTCTTTTAAATATGCTCAACATTTAACATTTTGTAATCCAAAAAGTGAGAAAGGGAGAGATGATTAAAGTAAAAAAAGTACCTGCGAGATGCATTCATTGATAAAAAGAAAACTAATAAAAATGATTTGAAAACTTTGAGTTTGAATAAAAAGAACAAAAATGTGTTGTAAGTGAATAGTATTATGAGTGACTTTTTAGAGTAAAATTGTCATTTTTCGTTAAAGTAAATAATATCTTGAATGTTTCGTTAAAACTCTCTTTATAAAAAGGAGAAAGATGCATGGAGAACTAGCTTTTATTTTTATTTTTTACAAACAATAATATTAGAGTGGATTATGTTATTAGTTGTTAGGGGAGAAAAAGATCAATAAGAATCAAACTAGCACTAAGATGTATAAGCATAATTGTTTTTTAAAATTGCTGTAAAACATCACTTGACATAAAAAATAAAAAAAAACTTATTGTTCCTTGTATGGATTGCAATGTCAATATCGTTCTTAATGGAACGGCCACAATTAGTTGCTTAGGACATAAACAATATGTATTGTCTTTATATTTAGGAAATTGGCTCTGTTACCCTTATTACAAACCCAACAATTAAAAATGCTCCCTATTGTAAATAATGTGTATGTTTACCCACATGTGTATAGTAAAGTTTCACAAGCTAAATAGTGAATTTTGTAAGTATCCATTGAAGTGGCTCTATAAATAGAGCACTTTGAGCATTGATTGTTAAGTGTGAAAGAAGAGGGAAAGAAGAAAATCAATAAGAGATTGGAGAAAGAAAAGAAAGAAATATAATACTCTCAGTATCTCTTATTTTTTTTAATATCTGCAATACTTTTGTAGTGGTATTAGAAAACTAAACTGTGTGATATTTTGCCCTCGATCTTAGCAAAGGTTATTTCTCTAACTTTTGCCTATTTATAACACGTTATGAGCACGACACTCTAAACTTAAATAATTCTCATCTCCCTTCACCAAAAAAGAAAAAAAGCTTCCTCCAAGGTTTTTCATATTCTTCTTCTTCCTCTGCTTCCTTTGCATGATGCACCCTCGCGATGAACTGCTAGCACCATGCCTACTTCTCATTCTAAATTTAACAGTTACTTATATCTTTGATTTCTTGTTTGGTTTAGTTCTTTATTACTAACCCAGTATTTAATTATGTTAATTTTATTATAATCTAAGGTGGTGCGGTATAATCGTCCACCCTGCTTTGCATATTTAAGTTTTCTGCAATTTAATTTTACTGCAAATTTAGATGGTGCGGTATAATGGTCCACCCTGCTTTGCATATTTAATTTTCTGCAATTTTAGGTGGTGCGGTATAATCGTCCACCCTGCTTTGCATATTTAAATTCTTCAACAATTTTATTTTACTGCAATTTTAGGTTGTGCGGAATAATCGCCCATCCTATGTTTGTTTCGATGAGAATAGTGCGGTACAATCGCCCTTCTCATTAATTATGAAAATCTTGAGCCTGAAGTTTCGAGTGCTTATCATTTTTGACCTGAAGATCAAAATGAAATTTTTTGTAAGAACCAGAAGTTTTAACGCTATATTCCTCAAAGAATACAGATTATTGCAAGTTCTTACACATCTCATTTTTCTTTCAAAAAGAAAAGAAAATGGCGAACTTGGCAAAGCTTGATTTTGTTACCCTGGACATTACTGGGAAGAATTACCTTACCTGGGTACTGGATACCAAGATCCATCTAGAAGCAGGGAATCTTGGAGATACCATAAGGGAAGAAAATAGCTCATCCTCTCAAGATCGGGCGAAGGCCATGATCTTTATTCGTCACCACCTTGATGAGGCACTAAAGAGTGAATACTTGACGGTTAAAGATCCGTAAGCTCTTTGGAATGCATTAAGAAATAGATACAATCACCAAACAACGCTGATTCTTCCAAGGGCTCGTTATGAATGGACTCACTTAAGGATCTAGGATTTTAAATCCGTGGCTGAATACAATTCTGCGATGTTCAGAATTACCTCTCAGATGAAGCTTTATGGAGATATCATTACTAAGGAAGCTATGCTAGAAAATACCTTCAGCACATTTCATGCCTCTAACGTGTTCATGCAGCAGCAATATAGAGAGCGAGACTACACTGAATACAACCAGCAAATATCTGTGCTTCTGGTAGCAGAATAAAATAATGAGCTCCTGATGAAGAATCATCAGTCCCGACCTACTGGATCTGCACCATTCCCTGAAGTGAATGCTGCTTCCCTCAGAGTGAACGCCACATCCTCTGGTGGCGATAATCATAAACAAGGACGTGACCATAAGCGAGGTCGATGGAATAGGAAAGGCAAGAATCATGGTGGTCAGTTTCACAACCAGTTTCCAAGGTAAAATTCAGGCCTGAGCTTTAAAAATGGGAATCGGCACAAAGGCAAATCTCGTATGAACAATGCTCCTAGAAACTCTGATGGAGCCTGACATAGGTGTGGTGGTGATGGGCACTGGGCGCGTACCTGTCGTACCCCAAAACATCTGGTGGATCTATATCAAGCATCCCTCAAGGAGAAGAGTGTCGAGACTAATTTCCTCGACCAAGCTAAACCAATAGATATACCTGATCCAGTGCGCAACTTATCAGGACAGTTAAACATAACCCACCTAGATGTCTCGGACTTCATTGGGGAAAGGGGGAACAAAGTGTATCGGTCCGAATGAATCATTTATATTTGATGTACTTTTATTATTCTGAACTTGTAAAACTAGCATTTCAATTTAATAAAAGTGGCATGTAAATTTCCCGTTATAAGTTGTTTTTAACTGTGATCCCATTTACTCATAAAGCATGGATAAAAACTATAGCGGAGATATTTGTCTTGCAGACAGCGCAACCACAATACAATACTTCGTGATCGAAAGTATTTCTTAAGCTTGATGCTTATAAGAGTAAGGGTAACAACAATATCAGGCAAATCAGATATAATTGAAGGCTCAAGGAAAGTTCAGATTATGTTACCAAATGAAACAATATTGTCCATACAAAATGCGTTGTATGCTACTCGATCTACTCGAAATTTGTTAAGTTTCAAAGACATACGTTTAAATGGATACCACATTGAAACGAAAAGTGTAGAAAATGTGGAGTATCTATGCATTACCTCTAATGATACCCAAAAGCGTATATTGGAGAAGTTGCATGGTTTGTCGAGTGGATTGTATTATACATACATAAGGACAATTGAATCACATAGTATCATGAACCAGAAGTTCATTGATTCAAAGGTTTAAATACTTTGGAATGACTGTCTAGGTCATCCAGGATCCACCATGATGCATAGGATCATTACCAACTCTAATGGACATCCATTATTGAGCAGAGATGTTGCTATCTTAAATGATAACCCTTGCAAGGCTTGTTCTCAAGGGAAATTGGTAACTAGACCATCACAACTAAAGGTTGATGCTGAATCCCCATCATTTTTGCAAAGAATTCAAGGGGATATTTGTGGACCTATTCAACCATCTTGTGGACCATTTCGATATTTTATGGTTTTGGTTGATGCATCTACCAGATGGTCACATGTTTGTCTCTTATCTACTCGGAATATAGCTTTTGCGAGACTTCTTGCTCAGATAATTAAGTTGCGAACACAGTTCCCAGATTACCCCATTAAGTCAAACCATTGATGATTACTGCATGACATTGGGCATTGATCTTGAACACCCTGTTCCTCATGTCCATACTCCAAATGGTTTAGTAGAAGCATTGATCAAGCGACTTCAGTTAATAGCTTGTACTCTGTTCATGAAAACAAAATTGCCAGTTTATGCATGAGGACATGCCATCTTACATGCTGCATCATTGGTTCAATTAAGACCTATAGCCAACCACCAATACTCCTCGGTAAAACTCGTGGTTAGGTATCAGCCAAATATTTCACATTTACAAGTTTTTGGTTGTACTGTTTATGTGCCTATTGCACCGCCGCAACGCATTAAAATGGGACCTCAGCGTAGACTAGAAATTTATGTGGGTATTGATTCACTGTCTATTATTAGATATTTGGAACCCCTGACAGGTGATATGTTTACAGCTCATTTTGCTGATTGTCACTTTGATGAGATATTCTTCCCATTGTTAGGGGAAAAAAGACCGTTCCAGAAGAACGAAAAAAACTGACATGGGTTATACCCACCTTGTCTCATTTTGATCCACGGAGCACTCAATGTGAAAATCAAGTGAAAAGAATCGTTCATCTTCAAAGTATTGCTAATCAAATGCCAGATGCATTTAATGATGCTATGAAAGTGACAAAATTATATATACCAGCTAAAAATGCACTTGCAAGAATTGATGTCCCTATTGGACAAAAAAAAAGTGGCAGCAAATGATTCATCTGGTGCACGCCTAAAGCGTGGTAGACCTCCAAGTTCAAAAGATTCAGCCTCTCGAAAGAGAAAGATAAGGGCACAACTAAATCCAAATGAAATCATTCAGGAAGAGAAAATAAATGACAAATCCACAATTCATGATTCTGTACTTTTAGAAAAAGAAAATGTCCTTGATGAGACACATGTCCCTGAAGAGACAGCAGTACATGAAAGCAAAAAAATCTCCATAAATTATGCATGTACAAATGAATTATGGGATCAGAATGAAATAATCATCGATGATATGTTTGCATTTGCAGTAGCCACTGAAATCATATTAAGTGATGATATTGAGCCCCGCTTTATTGATGAATGAAAACAGAGACAAGACTAGCCTAAGTGGAAAGATGCAATCCAGGCAGAATTAACAAGAAAACGCAATGAGAAAAACGAGATTGCAAGATACAAAGCATGACTCGTTGCACAAGACTTTTCACAAAGACCTGGAATTGATTATGAGGAGACATACTCTCCTGTAATAGACGCAATTACGTTCCGTTACTTAATAAGTTTAGTGGTTTCAAAAAAGCTTGACATGCGACTTATGGATGTCATCACTGCGTATCTATATGGAGAATTAGACACTGACATATACATGAAGGTCCTAGAATGACTTAAGTTTCCTGAAACAACTAACAAACCACGAGATATGCTCTCAATCAAATTAAGGTGATCATTGTATGGGCTGAAACAATCTTGACGAATGTGGTATAATCGTGTCAGTGAATACTTGATAAAAGAAGGGTATATCAACAATGTTATTTGCCCTTGTGTGTTTATTAAGAAATCCAATTCTGGATTTGCTATAGTGGCAGTGTATGTCGATGATATGAACCTAGTTGGAACTCTTGAAGAGCGCAATAAAACTGTTGAATATCTAAAAAGCAAATTTGAAATGAAAGACCTTGGGAAAACAAAATATTGTCTCGGCCTGCAGATCGAGCAGTGTGCTAATGGAATTTTGGTCCACCAATCAGCTTACATTGAAAAAAAAATCTTGAATCAATTCAGCATGGACAAGACTTATCCACTCAGCACGCCAATGGTCGTTCGTTCTTTGGACATTAAGAAAGATCCATTTTGTCCAAAAGAAGATGATGAGATGGTCTTTGGTCCAAAAGTACCATACCTGAGTGCAATATGTGCTTTATTGTATTTGGCACAATGTACTAGACCAAATATAGCTTTTTCAGTAAACTTCTTAGCCAGGTATAGCTCTACTCCAACAATTCGTCATTGGAAATGAGTCAAAGATAATCTACAATACCTTCGTGGGACAACAAACATGGGTCTCTTTTACTCAAAGCAATCCAAAAATGACCAGATCCTTGCTGGATATGCAGATGCTGGTTTTCTCTCTGATCCACATAAAGCATGCTCACAAACTAGATATGTGTTCACTAATGGAGATACAACAATCTCATGGCGCTCAACAAAGCAAACACTAGTTGCTACATCTTCAAATCACTCAGAAATACTTGTTTTGCATAAAGCAAGTCGTGAATGTTCTTGGTTAAGATCAATGATCCATCACATCCGGAATTCATGTGGTCTACCATCGAAGACGGACAATCCAACTGTCATCCATGACGATAATGTAGCATGTGTTGCCCAAATGAAGGAAGGATTCATTAAGGGCGATAAGACTAAACACATATCTCCAAAGTTTTTCAGTGCACATGAGCTTTAGAAGGCTAAAGTTATTGAAGTCAGACAAATCTGTTCCAATGAAAATCTGGCAGACCTGTTCACTAAGTCTCTACCAAAGTGCATGTTTTAGAAGTTAGTGCAGAGTATCGGATTACGTCGACTTACCAATCAGCTAAATTTGAAGAATGTGGAATCAAGGGAAGCATCCATGATACATGCTTGTTGTACTCTTTTTCCTTCGACTAGGATTTTTTCCACTGGGTTTTTCCTATCAAGGTTTTAACGAGGCAACATAAGTATACTTAACACTATATCAACAATCCAGGTAAAGTTGTACTCTTTTTCCTTCGCTATGGTTTTTTCCCACTTGGTTTTTCCGAGCAAGGTTTTAACGAGGCAACTGATGTTGATATGTGGGCATCCAAGGGGGAGTGTTGTAAATAATGGGTATGTTTGCCCACATGTGTATAGTTAAGCTTCACAAGCTAAATAGTGAATTTTGTAAGTATCCATTGAAGTGGCTCTATAAATAGAGCACTTTGATCTTTGATTGTTAAGTGTGAAAAAAGAGTGAAAGAAGAAAATCAATAAGGGATTCGAGAAAGAAAAGAAAGAAATATAATACTCTTAGTATCACTCATTTTCTAATACCTGCAATACTTTTGTGGTGGTAGTACAAAACTAAATTGTGTGATATTTCGCCCTCGATCTTAGCAAATGTTATTTCTCTAACTTTTACCTATTTATAACACTCCCAAATTATAATCTCTATTAGCCCTCTTTTCCTTAAATACCACTAATTTAAAAGATGAACTGTTATTCTATGTCTCAACGTTGGATCTCGATGGCATCCACAAAGGCCTCTTAACTCCCTCCCGACTGTATCTCGACTGAACCACGATGGGACAGAACTAGACCTGGCATTCGTGTCGTGTTTCTCGTGTTCGTGTCGTTTTCGTGTCATACCCAATAGCTTAACGGGTCGTGTCGTGTAACACCCGTTAAAATAAACGGGTAATATGACCCAACCCGAAATCGACCCGTTAATATTATCAGGTAATATGACCCGACCCGTTACCCGTTAAGAAAAATATTTTTTAAATCAATAAATAATGAAAATGAAAAACATAATTTGACCCTAAAAAATGTAAAACATAATACTAAATTAGTATATACATACCATATTGTCACATAAATACTAATTCAAAATATTAATAAATAAATAAATAAAACATTTTTCTTTCAAGTTTACATACCCCAAAATAAGAGTCTAATGAAAAAACATTAGTGCATACTACAAAATACAAATGTTCAAAGATATGCAAAATGAAGAGAGTTATACTTAATGAAAGTATAAATAAACTCTTAAGTGTTAGTCAATCTATCGTTTTGATAGGATACGAATTCTCTGAAACTAATTTCAACGATCACAACCGTCAAACTTGTTTGTATATGTTTCGAGATCACATCAGCAAAAAATCACAAAAAACAAACATTCAGAGATCAAGTAACAGGACAAACTTTTCGACGGTTATAAACAAAAAATCACGATTTAACGGTAATTTTAACTCTGATTTTGATGATTTTATACAGCTACACTCCTTGACCCTATATGAATACAATGAATGAATTCGATCTTTAATTTAAAATATTTACACAAGTGGATACCACAAAATCTTATGTTATACTTAATGAAAGTATAAATAAACTCTTAAGTGTTAGTTAATCTATCGTTTTGATGGGATACGAATTCTCCGAAACTAATTTCAACGATCACAACCGTCAAACTTATTTGTATATGTTTCAAGATCACATCAGCAAAAAATCACAAAAAACAAACATTTAGAGATCAAGTAACGGGACAAAGCTTTTCGACGGTTATAAACAAAAAATCACGATTTAACAATTATTTTAACTCCGATTTTAATGATTTTTTACAGATACACTCCTTGACCCTATATGAATACAATGAATGAATTCGATCTTCAATTTAAAATATTTACAAAAGTGGATACCACAAAATCTTATGTTATACTTAATGAAAGTATAAATAAACTCTTAAGTGTTAGTCAATATATCGTTTTGATGGGATACGAATTCTCTGAAACTAATTTCAACGATCACAACCGTCAAACTTGTTTGTATATGTTTCGAGATCACATCAGCAAAAAACCACAAAAAACAAACATTCAGAGATCAACTAACGGGACAAAGCTTTTCGACGGTTATAAACAAAAAATCACGATTTAACGGTTATTTTAACTCCGATTTTGATGATTTTTTACAGATAAACTCCTTGACCTTATATGAATACAATGAATGAATTCGATCTTCAATTTAAAATATTTACACAAATGGATACCACAAAATCTTATGTTATACTTAATGAAAGTATAAATAAACCCTTAGTGTTAGTCAATCTATCGTTTTGATGAGATACGAATTCTCCGAAACTAATTTCAACGATCACAACCGTCAAACTTGTTTGTATATGTTTCGAGATCACAACAGCAAAAAATCACAAAAAACAAACATTCAGAGATCAAGTAACGGGACAAAGCTTTTTGACGGTTATAAACAAAAAATCACGATTTAACGATTATTTTAACTCCGATTTTGATGATTTTTTACAGATACACTCCTTGACCCTATATGAATACAATGAATGAATTCGATCTTCAATTTAAAATATTTACACAAGTGGATACCACAAATCTTATGTTATACTTAATGAAAGTATAAATAAACTCTCAAGTGTTAGTCAATCTATTGTTTTGATGGGATACGAATTATCCGAAACTAATTTCAACAATCACAACCGTCAAACTTGTTCGTATATATTTCAAGATCACATCAGCAAAAAATCACAAAAAACAAACATTCAGAGATCAAGTAACCGGACAAAGCTTTTCGACGGTTGTAAACAAAAAATCACGATTTAACGGTTATTTTAACTCTGATTTTGATGATTTTTTACAGAGACACTCCTTGACCCTATATGAATCCAATGAATGAGTTCGATCTTCAATTTAAAATATTTACAAAAGTGGATACCACAAATCTTATGTTATACTTAATGAAAGTATAAATAAACTCTTAAGTGTTAGTCAATCTATCGTTTTGATGGGATACGAATTATCCGAAACTAATTTCAACGATCACAACCGTCAAACTTGTTCGTATATGTTTCGAGATCACATCAGCAAAAAATCACAAAAAAAAAAACATTCAGAGATCAAGTAACGGGACAAAGTTTTTTGACGGTTATAAACAAAAAATCACGATTTAATGGTTATTTTAACTCCGATTTTGATGATTTTTTACAGATACACTCCTTGACCCTATATGAATACAATGAATGAATTCGATCTTCAATTTAAAATATTTACACTAGTGGATGTGGATATCACAAAATTTTATGTTATATACTTAATAAAAGTATTATTTTCGGGTGTAGATGTAATACTTAAACGACAAATGATTTAATGTTTTGAAGTAATATTTATGTGGCAATGTGTGGTATGTGCAATTTTTTTTTAAAAAATCTTATTAATTTTTCACTTCGACAATATTATTAATTTTTCACTAAAAAAAACATTATTCATGAGATTTGGAGGGTTTTAAAAATCTAACCAACCATGTAACGATTGTCTAAGGGTAGAGGATGCAATCATGAGCATTTATATAGGGGTGTGCTATCCACACACCCCATTTTACTTCTTACACACCCCTTGTTAATTTCTATGTGTTGATTTTCTTCAATTCATCCGATCCGACGGTCGAAAATTAGAAGGGTGTGTGAAAAGTAAAATGGGGTGTGTGAATATCACACCCCTTTATATATGCTTTCACATTTTTCAGACTTATACATTAATGATTATGAATTTTATTTATTTTGAACTACCTTAAAAATACTTGAGGGTTTGTATAGTTTTAAAAATTCATGTACGCACCTTTAAAGTGTAGAGGATGCGATTAAGAGTGCTTGCATATTTTTTTTCACATTTTTTGCACTTGTAAATTAATTATTTTAAATATTTAAATGTAATTGGTATTTTTTAAATTACTTGATGTTTTTATTTTTAATGTGTTTTATAATTTTTTAATCTCACTCTTTGCTCATAATATTTTATAAAATAAATAAATAAAACTTAAATTTTTAAAATTTATTTAGAATAATAATACAATAATAATTAATGAACAATATATATATATATATATATATATATATATATATATATCCACTATATTTATTGTATTTTATAGTAAGTTTTTTTTAGTAATTAAAAAAAATTAAAATCATCAAAATAACTTTTTTCTTTTCGTGTCAAAACAGGTTACTCGCGTGTCACTCTCGTGTAAACCTGTTAAGGACCCGTTATTAACGGGTTCTTAACGGGTTACCCGATAATGACCCGATTAGTTATCGTGTCGACCCGAAACCCGTTATTTTCGTGTCGTTTTCGTGTCGTGTCATCGTGTCGTGTCAGAAACTGCCAGGTCTAGACAGAACTGAATTACCCTTATATTTATGAGTTGATGAGACACTCCAATTCAATAAAAATAACTATAATTATATCAAAATTAAGTAATTAGTCAGTCTCACGTATATATAATTAACTCATCAAACACATAAAAAAAAGTTCTTATATGTATGCTATACTTTGATTTGTCTCAACAAGAAATGACTCACTCATCTTGTTCTCTATGTCCATTAAATTTGTGGAGGGAAACATATTGAGATCTCAAAATTCTTGTTCGCATACAACACACTTTGAGACAGGTAATAACTACAAAATCAAAATATAAAGATATTATAGTCTTGTAGTGTTTTAGATTAATCGGTGACACACCCCGATCTAAATCAAGGCATGCTGGCCGTCACGTGAGCGTGACGTAACCATGTGCATAGTGCGGAAGCAAGATTCATAATAGGAATACGAATGAATTAAAACCAGTCACTAGCAACCTAAATAAGATAGTGTGCTAGAGAGGGAATTAAAGTGTTTATACAGAACCAGAGCCTACTAAGTCAAATGCAGTCAAGCATGAAATCATAAATTCGAATAACACCAAAGGGTGTCATACATAAAGGGAAGTCTGTCAGAACTACCTAACAATCCTCGTTAGCCACCAATGGCAAAAGCTACCTAGTACCTGGAGGGGCGAAAAACAAAATTGAGTGGGTTAGCAAACCAAATCTTTTCAAAACCATTATTTTCTCAAAAGCTATAACCCCTCTCCGTAAAACCTGTATAATTTTCCAGAAATAAAGTATATACTCATATATATAAATCTCGAAATCATGCTGGAAAATATGAATGTATGCCATGCCAAGTATCACAACTGAACTCTAAATCAACTCTGTGGATGTGATCGAATGTCAAGTAATCAACTCAGCCATCAGCTGTGTGTGTATATATATATATATATATCTCTCATAATCAAACTCAATAATCAATTCAGCCCTAGGCTGTATAAATAGTTTATAATCAATCTCATCATATCATGTATATAAATCCTGCACAAAAATCAATATCACATCTAGTGATCTGCACATCATCACTGAATATAGAATAAGTATGCTCTAGTGCTACAATCACGTGAAAACTGTGCGAATAATCGTGGGTCACCTACGAGTTGAACCTACTTATAGTGGTCTATACGACAGAACTGTGCACCTAACTTGGATTCGAGGCGAGCATGCGGTGCGAGAGGTGAACACGTGAAAAACTGTGCCCTAACTCTGGGCGGGAGCACTACTATCAAGGTGCAGGTGTATGAGCTCTCATCACATCTCATTATATCACATCACATCATTTCATTCTCAGTATAACCAGTATAAACTTACCTGACACTCACCTGTGCGTCCGCAGCACCATCATAATCATATGCAATCACTAATGCGTATTTAAAATAAATAGATGCTTTGCATGGCATTTCAAAACGTATAATCATTTAAGTTCATTTTCTGGGAAAAATAGTAGTATATAGGCATATACGGAAAACAATTGCCCACTCGCTGATAAGTAGCCGAGTCGTAGCCCCTATGTCTAGCCTGGATACGCTCATCCTCGGGATATGTCTCACCTATATGAGAATTTACTGAAATAACGTTATTTAAGCACATATACGGAACTTCGGAAATAACTTCTCATACAAAGCTCAATTTTGGTATTTGAATATACCAACGTGACCTACACGACGTCACGAACCCGTACAAATTTTTAAAATAATTTTTTGTGGCCGCACGCGCCCCTACGCACCATGAGGGGCACGGAACCACGCGCATCATCTTCAACCTTAGTCGCCAGACTGGTTTCGGCGGCGACCACTGTGTTGCCAATTTATGGTTAATTTTTCAAAACGCCATAACTTTCTTATTTTTCAACCATTTTCAACGTTCTTTATATCAAAATGAAGATTTCGACAAGACGAAAAAAACCATACCTGCCTCGACCCCTAACTCACCAGAGATTCACCGGAAAATGCCTCGATAATTCCGGCCAAAATTTGAATCCTCCGTTCTCGTTACTCCGACGTCCAAAAACTTCAAACGAAGTACTCCGAGAGTCCTAAGAACCTCCTTAAGCTCCCTATGAGCTTAAAAACTCCTAAAAATCATCCAATAATTATTGCATGAACAGTGACCAAAACGGGGGTTAATGGTTCGACGTGAAATTGATGGAAACCTCACCTAAAATTAGTATGGATGAACTCGTGTTGACGAGATAAGCACGCTGGTGGTCTTTGTTTCCTCGATCTGTGAAGTTTAGGGTGGTTTATGGGTGTGTCCGTACGTTAGGGAAGAGAGAGAGTGAGATTTTGAGAGAGAGAGAGAGAGAGAGAGAGAGAGAGAGAGAGAGAGACATAGAAATGATGAGAGAGGGGTGTGTGGTTGTGTGGTCTAAAAGCCACCAATCATACTACATAATTCATTAGTTCTCATAGGTCCCCAAAACTTTGGGATAAATACAATTGGACCCAAAACCTTAGTGCAAAAATACCAACGTACACCCCACATTTAGGGGCAATTTCGTAACTTCACATCAACGATATAAAAATTTCGGGACAGGCTGTCACAATCGGAATACATATTAACTTACCAAAAAAAGATGTTGAATTTGCTACACCTGGAATTTGTAGCAGATTTGTCATTTTATAGTTTTTTTTTTATAACTTTAATCCTTAAAAAAGATTGAAATTTAATAAAAATTTAGTATTAGATTACATATTGATTATAGTCCTTTGATGTGTGCTTAATTCAAATTAATTAATGTGTAGTTTATTCAATATCTCCCATTAAATTTTGAATATATGGAAATGGAAATTATAATGAAGTATAATTAAGACATCAAAACTAGGAAGAAAAAGAGAAATAATTAAAACATCAAAATATAATTAATAATGAAGTAATTAATGTATAAAGGGACTAAAATTAGATTTTGATATTACTTATGTTTTTAATATAAAAAATCATTTTTGTTAAAAATTAGAATAAAGTTTCCCTTTGTAAATTATAACGAGTGGTGATATTCCCACCCCGGTGTCTTATTTCCCCATCCACCATTTAATGAAAATGTTAATAACATATTTATCCTTCTAAAAGAAGACTCTTAAAAATCCTATTTAATTCTAGTAACAAAATTTTGAAAAAACAAAAATTAATTTAAAAAAAATAATGTTGTGATATCTTTGGTGGAAAGAGGTTGGGAAAGATTTGGGTTAGAATCGACGGAAAGGTTGAAGGAAGGAATTGGTGTGTGCTAGACGAATGCGAGAAACTTCAATGGAGAAAAAAGGAGAATTGGGTGTGAGATCTGCAGTTTTGACAAAAAAGGAGGAAGAAGAGTTGTTTGGGGGTCTGGGGTCTCTGCAGGACGGCGATAGGTGTAAAAGAGATAATGAATGTCTAGGTCTTAGGTCTTGCATTTTCTTTTATTTTTATTTATTTATTTATTTATAATATTATTTAAAGATATATTAGAGTTATTTAAAAATATATATTATGGTTATTTTGGAAATAATGGTGGGTGAGACAATAACATTTTACCTTTTTAATTTTTTTTTATGGTGGGTGAGATTATCACGTGGGTGAGAAAATATGACACTGAAGTGGCTCTAGTAGCACTCATTATAACGATGAAAAATGACGCGTTGCACTTGCACGTGCGTATCACGTTTAATATGCCATCAACATACCCATCACGTTTGAAATTTTGTGAAGTCCCTCTCTCACATTAATAAAGTCTGGTTTGTGTTGGACAACTGTCCAAGAGACGACGACCCAAAAATCTTCCACAAACCAACAAACATTGACCAGACATGTATATGTACGCATCCACTGTGGTATAGTTAGAATTTTTAAATAATTGAGTCGTAACATTCACTAAAAAAAGTTTTTGTGAATCATTTTGTCGAATATTTAGTAGATAATTATCAATTTTTGTCAACATATGCTAAAAGTTTATGCTAATATGTCCACAACTAAGATATTTTGTAGATGCTTGCCGAGAATGATGCAGGATACTATGGAGTAATGTTGAGAACTTCAAAAGCTTTTCAACTAAAGTATTTCATATAAGAAGATAGAAAAGAAAAACAAATATGATACAAGAAAATAGAACAAGTAAGATGATAATGTTGTAATTTAGTTTGCCTCAGCTGTTTATAACAGTCAAATACAATAAATATACATGATGTTTTTAAAATTGTTGAGATCAAGGACAACTAATGACTCTATACTGGCTCTGCCACTGCATGGACCAGATAGGGATATGGCTAAAATATAAATCTATTAATTTTGTTTTGGGACTTCGTCTAGCAACTTGGCTCTCTCTTGACTTGGATGCCATGGATGGCTCCTGCAGTTTACTAAAACTAGTAGTGTACAATTTTTCAGAGACTATAATCTATCAGGAAAATTTGATTCCCATGCTTTCCCTTTCACGTCGGTGACTTGGAGGTAATATTGTTTCTTGTCCGAAGATGAAATAAAATAAAAAGGCTTCCACGATCATACTGCATTATGTATATATATTACACTAGATAGTCTAAACATCATGAAATACCCCGACCCTAAACCAAATGGATTTTATGAAGCCGCTGGTTTGGGTACATTGATATAACCTAATTGCTGTACCACTTTCTAAACACAAAATTTGTTTAAAATATGATGATTAAATTATTTAGGGAAAACTTGATATAAGTTTACTTTTTTAAGTCAATAGTAGGAATAATCCAATTTATTAAAATAAGTTCAATTTCGTAAATTTAATTATTTAATTATCAGTAATTATCTCTTCAATGATAAGAATTATTATAAAAATCAAATTTCTTCGTAATTATTTCTTTGATTATTTATTTTTATTTATTTTTTGTTTTTTCTTTGTTCCTCCTCCTACTTTAAACCTTATTTATATTTTTTTAATTTTTATAATCAACCTACACCACATGTTAATTGTATTTTATCCTAGTTTTTTTTTTGTTATAAGATATTGATTAGATTTTTTAGAGTTGGAAAATGCATAATATTAGAAAATTTTAATTGATTTTTAATATTTTTAGAAAATATAAAATGAGTATAAAAGAAATAAAAATATATAATTATATAATTGGACTCACTCTTAAAAACACTTTATGTTTTTGGACCTGGATCTAAAAGCCCCTTAAATTTATTTTCTCAAGCGGTAGAGTAGTTAACCTCACAACGACAATAATCTTCCTCCCCAAATTCGGGTATTTTTGTACTAAAAATGGTCTATATATATGTGTGTGTGTGTGTGTATATATATATATATAAGAACTTTGCAATAAGTTTATTGAAATTGGCTCTATCTACGTAATCTCAACATCTATACGTTAGAAAATGGAATAGAACTCCTAGGAAATAAAATAGAATATATGATGATCCCTTTTAAAGGGCCTTATAACGGGGAAGACTTCTCACAGAATATAAGAAGACGAAGAGGAAAACTGAAAACTTAGAACTTCAAGGAGAGGTACTGAGCAGGGAGAATAGTAATAAACTGGAACCCAGAACACCCGCAATGAAAAAGAAAACATTGTACTTTTCTTCGAAGTTTTTTTACATTTTCTTCTCGGCCTTACAGCAAAGTAGTATTTTCCGACCCCAAAATAAGATAGAAGGAAAAAACCAAATTAAGGTAAATAAACTTTCTATAGCAACTTGGCAAACAAAAACATACTAGAAGAAAACAAGGAAAATACAAAGAAATTAAGGAAGTATGGGAAACAAAATAAATTTAATACAGGACCAATCTCAATGAGTATCTACTGCAACGGTGCAAATGTATATGCTCAGAAAATATACTTTTAGCCAAAATGTGATGCAAAATTGACCCATTTTGCTTCATATTCACACTCAAAATTTAATTCTGTAGAGTTTAGACCAAATATAAAATAAAAAACAAAACCAAAATACTACTCCACTTTCTTGGTACTCAACTCAGCTCACCACCCCCTTCCATTCTTACAAGCTTCTAGATTTAGATTTGTCTAAAATCACTTGCCAACTACCCTGCCCAGCTCTTTTTTTTCTTTGGAAATTCCAGTGCCTCTACTTTTGGTTTTCTAAATCTTACTTACTCCCATTATAATTGGAATTTTATATATTTATATAGATGCTTTGTCAAGATATGAGAGAGATAGTAGTGATTCAAAAAGATCATTAGGAGCCAAAAATATTTAGTATTTTAGATTGGCGTAACCACATTGCACATATAGGTACGTTTTTGAACAGAAACTTTTTTGGTCATTGTGTTTATGTTTAAAATTTATTTTGCTCACTGTATTATATTTTCTGTTAATTTAGTTATGGTGTTATCACAAGTCAGTAATTCTTGTCCTTCTCAATCAAACGTTAAAAAAACACACGTGACATGCACGTGCAGAGGCAACTATGTATTTTCACCTCAATTTTGCACATGCATAAAAATTCTGACTAGTTTGGTTCGTTTCACACAAAGAAGTGAAAATACATCGTTGCCCCTGCACGTAAGTGTTCCATGTGTCTTTTAATGTTTGACTTGTGGTAACGTGGTGACCAAATTGGCAGAAAATAAAACACAATGATCAAAATAAATTTTAGAAATAAACACAGTGACCAAAAACGTTTTAATTTAACCCATTTTTAACAGTCCAGCTAGCTACCATGAAAGCTACAACATGAAAGCTGACAGTCACATATTTCCAAGGGTTTCCAGATGAAAAGGGTTAATTTCACTTTAATTAGTTGATATAAAACTAAAACAAAAGTATTACTGGTTGAGAACTTCGTTTCATGTTCTGTTCTGCAGACCTTAGTTGCATCTTGCATGCACTTATGCTCTTCAAAACTTACAACGAAAATCCTTTACGAATTTTCAAACCTTTCACGTCAAAATTTTGTTTAAAAATTCATGCACAATAATGGTCATAAGAACGTGTAATATGTATTTTGAATTCTTAAATATAGTGCATGGTCACCCTTTCCTTTTGTTTTATACAGAGAAATCTTGACAAACAGTCAAAAGCAAAATAATGTTCTTCTAGTGATATCTGTGTGCTAAAAAGGGAGTACGTAGCCACATTCAGTCTTCACCTAACACTCCTATTTGCACCTAAAAAATGTGGATAACAAACATTTGGACCAAAATCAAGTTGACAAGTACGTGCTAAAGGATCACTAAACCTATGACTGTAAAAAGATATACGTGTTGGGTTTGGCCGACGTTAATTATTTGTTCATATTGATTTGAGAAATTTGATTCAATGAGGATTAACGAATCATAATTGCTAAAACATTAAAGTGTATTAACTGCGACATATTGGTTAAATAATTATTACACGTCAATCAAATATTGACGAGCAATTATGAATTTGTATTTTCATTATTTCAGATATTGGCATCAACTTTTGGTGTAAATATACTATACAACCCCCACAAAAGAAAAGGCATGGTGTACTAGCAGCTAAAAAACATAAAAAGAAACTAAAGGAAAAGGTGAAAGAAAAAATTATTTAGTTTGTGCAATTCTTTTGGTAATAGTGGTTTTTGTATAGTGAGAGTGATCATGTGTTACATTTTATGCATTATTATGTGGAAGAATGAATAAGTTATTTACATCGCATGTCATAGGGTGAATATTACATTAAAAAATTCTTCATTCTTTGTTATTCATCAATTAATGGATGTGCATTAGTACGAGGACCTAGATGTATCAAGGATGCAGATCTTCACTCGTTGAAGGCCATCCCTAGCTACAACCAGAGGCGGATCCACAGTGGGGTCAAAGGGGTCGCACGACCTCTTGGAAGCCATGGAATTAACCTTATAGGTCCCTTGAAGCTGTGGGTGCGACCCCTTGGAGCTGACGGAGCCGTGGTGCGACCTCGTGGAGCTGCACTCCACCTGTTTGATGAAAGGCCCGAAAGAACTGGGAGTCCCAGCACAAGGTTGAAGACGAAGGCTGGCGCGCGCGAGAGAGAGAGAGAGAGAGAGAGAGAGAGAGAGAGAGAGAGAGATAGATAGAAAGAGTAACCAGGCCAAAACGAAGGTTGAAGACGAAGGTTGAAGACGAAGGCTGCTGCTACTCTTCTTCTCTGGTGGTCTGTCTGCAACATTTAAAAAAAAAAAGTAACCACGCCAAAACGGGCCGTTTTAATAAGTTGGAAGGAAAATGGGTAATTATGAAATTGACAAGTTGGAAGGAAAAAAAATTATATTGGGGTGGGGACCGCGTGTCCCCCATTCATATACATATATACATATAGATGATAGAAAACCAGCAACTTAAAAGCAGGTTGGTTGTATTTGTATGGTTTACAATTTACTGGACCAAGTTTACACACCAGTCAACTTAAATGAGGCATTAACAGGTATGCAATATGTCTTTTTAAATGACTTCAGGCATACTAAGACTCGATGAAATGACAATATGCATGCTATTTATGTTAAAAAAAATTTGCGCGCTACGCGCGCTTTTCTTACTGACCCCCCAAACATTATTTCCTGGATCCGCCACTGGCTACAACTACCGTTTGTAAAATAATTGACTACAAATGATTGTACAAAAAAAAAAAATTAATATTATCTAAACAGCTCACCATGCATGTTGATTGAAGTAAAGCGGATTTGTTTATTCATTGTCCAGTTCAAACTTCGGGAGCATTTTCTCATTCTTGCGGTGATCAGAATAATATGATTTAAGTCCAGTTAAACATGCTTAATTATGCATTTAAGCATCTTTTATTCATTTTCTTTCATTCTTTTTTCCTTCTTAATGTGTTGTTATTGTTTGGAACAACTAGTAAGACAAATCTAGCCAGTCAGCATTCATTGCATAATGAAAGATTATTCATATTTGGAAATGAATAATTAGTTTTTAAAAATATAAAAAAAACTGTAGTATTAAGGCAAATGGGCATTTAATATTTGTATCTCAAACCTTTGGAGTCAGATATTCGAATAAATTAGTTAAAAGCAATGCAAAATGTGAATGTGACAGACTACGTAGTAAAGTTTGGTGAGAAAAAGAGAGTGTGTGTGTATCTCGCAGCCGGCTGGTCCCTATGTACAGGAAGAATCATATAAAGTTAGGCAACTGCACACATTTTTCAAAGATGTCGATCAAGAAAAATATTTGATAACAAATTCAGGGAGGACTTCCTGCTTAAATTATTAACCTAGAATTAAAGTTCGATCTCTTGCTAGCTAACCTCTTTCTGCTACGTACTCTTATTGCATTAAACTAAGCCTTATTAAAGTAAAAATGGTTACACCCTTAGCCCTTAGGTAATACGTTCAGGGAAATGGTTAATGATTTTTACAAGCTCTTGTTTATATTTAATTTTTAATATTTTCAGATATTTTTACAATCTTTTACGGTGCAGTAATAGAGTGTAAAAATCATATCGATGTATTTATTTATTATTATCTGTATTTACGAAGCCTTCTATCCCATGAAACAAGATATACAAAAAAAAAAAAAGGAGAAGGGCATAAAATAACAAAATTCGGTCAAGGGTATCATTGGCCCAAACATTAATTGATAATCTATTCAAATAGTGTGGCCCCATTAGTATTATTTTAACAGTAATCTTGTTTTTAACTAAGATAATTAATAATTGCCAAGTGAAATTTGGCATGAGTACCATGGTGAAGGGTACAGACCATAGCTATATAAAGGGTGAGAATTCCTTACCATGGTGAAATTTGGCGACTGTTAGTTCTAAATAAATTTAAAATTTTTGTGTGGCGTTGCAGTACTAATTCCTTAGCAGTAAGGGCTAATTTGTTTCATCGCCTGATGCGTGTGGATAGTATATGCTTGATGTGTGGTGAGGTGGAGGAAACGGAGCACCATTTGTTTTTTGAATGTGCCTTTAGTCTAGTTTTGTGGTATGGTTGTTCGCTCCAGTTGGATAGGGGGACTATCATTGGGAGGGACTTTAGGGACTATTGGCGGAGTCTCTATACAAGGTTTCAAGATAATGAGCGGCGCGAAAAATTATTGCAGGAGTGTGTTTTCGTTCTATAGAGGATTTGGAAATCTCTGAATGAAATGGTGTTTAATGGGGTCCTTGTTAACCCTATGGAGATGATTCATGTGATTCGGAAGAAGATTTTGGAATTTAGAGTGGCTCGTGCTGATGAGAGGGTACAACCTGAAGTGGTGGAACCGTGCCCTGCAGCCAGCTTAGCGGGTCAACTAGTGCGGTGGAGAAGGCCATCTTTTGGGGTGCTAAAAATCAATTGTGATGGTGCTTGGTGTGCAAAGACTGGCAAATGAGGCTTTGGATGGGTTTTGCGTGACTTTGCTAGGTTGTTGGTGGCTATTGGAGGGGAATGTGGCCTGCTGTTTAGCACATCAGCAATGGTAAAGGCTATAACACTACGTGTTGCGATGCAGGTGTGTCTTTACACTACTACAAAAGAGATTAACAGTGGCGCTATTAAACCGACAAAAAACAGTACTTAATGTCGGATATTTGGTAAAAAACCGACATTAAAGCATGCAATGTCGCTTATCTAAACCGACGCCAATACTACCGTCACAAAAGGGTATTGGTGTCGCTTATCTACCTTAATCCGCCACTAAGAAAGAAAGTATTATTAAATAAATAGAACAACAGCGTCGCTTTAAAGCGACATAGACCTTTACGTCGCTTAAAAGCGACATCCTAAGACAGTTATACGTCGGTTTAAACCGACATTATTTAATATATAATAATTAAAGTATCAAATTTAGTGTCGCTTTACGCCGACAGTACATTAATAAAATAAGTAAAATACTAAACTAACGTCGCTTATAGGCGACACTAGTTATATTAAAAAAAGAATTTACTAAGATTGACGTCAGTGAAGTACCCCAAAAAAAAATATATATCAAATGTAGTGTCGCTTTAAACCGACACTACATCACTAAAATAAATAAAATACTAACCTAACGTCGCTTACAAGCGACAGTAGTTCTATTAAAAAAAAAAATTTACTAAGCTTCACGTCAGTGAAGTACTTAAAAAAAATTTAAAATATCAAATGTAGTGTCGGTTTAAATCGACACTACATTACGAAAATAATAAAATACTAGCCTAACGTCGCTTTTAAGCGACGCTATAATTTAATATTCAAGCTTCCGTCGCTTTCAAGCGACACTAGAATTCAAAAAATCACATTTCAAACTGTCCCGCCAGTTTTTTTTTTATTTTTATTTTTATTTTTTATCTTATCCAAACTTTTTTTCTCATAATTCTAACTAAAATAACATTTATAAGACATAAAAATTAACCAAAACCCATAACATTTTATATTTCACATAACATCCACAATAACAAACACCAAATCCAACATAATAAGTACAACATACAAAAAAAAAATAGAAACTATTAATATTAGCACAAGTGTCATACATATCCGACAAGAATACAAACCAAACTACTCAAGAGAACCACAGCCCGAATGTGACCCCGTTCCTTCACGAGTTCTTTCTCGAGGTCCTTCTTGAGATGGTTGCTGAGATGCTTGTCGAGATCCTTCTTGTGATCCAATAAACCCCGCCATGTCAACATCTAATACACCACCTGCAGCAAGCATTCCAGCAAAACCTCCAACTTGAACATCTGGGCTAATCCCATCATGAGAAGCCATCTCGGGTCGATATGCAGGCATTTGATATGGCGGTTGCTGCATGTATGACATAAGTGGCTGCTGCATGTAAGCCATGGGTGGCTGCTGCATGTATGGCTGTGGCGGATACATCGGATATGAAGGTGGCTGATTATAACCTGCATACGGATATACAGGTGCACCAGAAGGCTGATTTTGGAGTGACTGTTGGGTTCCCTGTTGGCATGGATGTGGAGGAGGAGGCTGACCCAAGCCTGAATGTTGGGATCCTGGGCTATAAGGAGTTGGCAGCGGATATTTTTGCAGTAACAACGAAACCAGCTGGTTATAATGGTGCTGCTCACTGCGTGTTTCTGCAAGCTTCAACTCTACCTCTGCTATCCGTTTAGCACTAATTTCTCGCTCCCTCCTTAATTGATTCTTCTCACACATCAACAATGCCCTTGAACTCTGGGATGATCTTCTGGCAGAACTAGAAGTAGAAGTCGAGGAAGATGCATACGACACCATATCCGGAGTGACCCCATGTCCATATCCTCGTACTCTATTATGTTTTTCAGGACCCATCGTTTCCACATAAACACGGGTTCTCAGCTCGTCACTATCATCTTGCCCGGACTCGATCAGAGTTTGTACATTTTCCTCCATAATTACCTTGCAACAAAAATTATAAAAATAAGAATTCATCTATAGATAATAATATTTAATAACAATAATATATTACAAAGACAAAATTAATTACCCCAGTGCGCTCCGACGTTTCATCAATCCAAGAGCGATCCTTCCGAGTATGACAATGACGAAAAAACGTAACCGGATCTGCCTCCTTCCCAGTTTTTTTCCTCTATATTTATAAATCAACAATAATAAATTAGCACTACCAGAAATTCCCAATAAGTCAGCGAAATAAAAAATTACCCCAACCAGAAATTAAAAATAAATTATAAAACAACAAAAAAAAAATTTCACCAAACAGAAATTAAATACAAATTATTACCAATAATATAATTTTTGAAAATGTACAACACTTACGAAATCCGACCGAACCCTTGCATATGATTTTGGACCGGTTGTGTGGTTCATCGTTTTTAACCGCCTATTATACTTGTTTTTTGCAGCAATTGCCTAAAAAAAAAAAATATTATACAACATATTTCAAGGTTTAATAAAATAAATATTAAAAAGTTTACCTTCGTTTTTTCTTGATTCCAGTAGGTTACCAAATTAGCCCACTGTTGCGGATCCACATTAGGAGGAGTTTTCTTGTGCTCCTCGACTGTTTTACCAGTATAATGATCTTTTTTTAACTTGTTTCGATGCTCCTTATGTGCATGCTCCGCAATATGAAGTGTCATTTTCCGAATCATTGGTAATTTAGGCATATCCTCTTCTTGAATAATAATAGTTTCCTGCACGAATAAATAAAACCAAGAAAACTAATTATTTCAATAAACATTGCCTTATTATACACTCTTCTAGTAATGAAAAATATTTTTACCTTTATTCTGCTCCAAAAAGACTCCCAGGCATTATCCTTGATATGACGCCAATCACTCACCAACGGCATATGTCTTTTATCTCGGACCTCAGACGCTACATGCTTTGAAAATGCATTAGAATTTTCACTAATGCATTTTCCTGATTCATCAAAACAACATACTTGTACTTCCCAGCTGGGAATCGAGGGTCCACGTCCCCTTTGAGTTGTTCCTTACAATAAAAAAGAAAATAACATTAAACACAAGGGCCAAAATACCATTTCTAGTTTGGACAACATCCGAGTTAGGCTACAAAATAAAATAAAAAAAACCCTAATAATTTAAAAACGTAGCACCTTCGCCTTCTTCACCTCCGGGTTGGGGCTCACCAACATGTTCAGCTTCAAAATCCATACCAAAACAATTTGAAAGAAGTAAAAAGGAGGAACTGAAATTAGTAGTAAAAGAAACGAAGGCAACGACGAAATGGGGGGGGGGAAGGAGAGACAGAGATTGGTAAGAAAACAAAGAAAGAAAGGCACGGGGGAAATTGGGAGGGGGTAGTTTAAATATGGAGCCAGATCAGCGTCGGTTAAAACCGACATTAAGACCACCTAGTGTCGCTTTAAAAACCCAAGCGTCGCTTTAAAAACCCTAGCGTCGCTTTAACAAAACCTAGTGTCGGTTTATACCGACACCACGACACCAACCTCCTGACTCAAATTAATTGCATCTGCTTTCTGACAAAATTTAATGACACATTGTTGCGTCAGTTTACAAGGCCATTATGTCGGTTTAAACCGACACTAATATTGACACATTAATTTTGAATCACCTACTTCCTGAGAAATTAAATGCAAGCACGTGGCGTCGCTTTAAGAGCGCATAGCGACGGTTTAGTATCACGTGGTGTCGGTTTAAACCGACACCAATTCCAACCCTTTCTGACTGCATCGGCGCTAGCAGTCTGACAAAATTTAAACTTACAGCTTTTTTGAATTTAATGCCGTTACGACTTAACGTCGGTTTAAACCGACACTCTCTTGCATTGCTGTCGCCTAAAAGCGACAGAAGGTCTATTTAAAAAATATATATCAAATGTAGTGTCGCTTGAAACCGACACTACATTACTAAAATAAATAAAATAGTAAACTAACGTCGCTTATAAGCGACACTAGTTATATTAAAAAAAAGAATTTATTAAGCTTCACATCAGTGAAGTACGAAAAAACATTTAAAATATCAAATGTTGTGTCGGTTTAAAGCGACACTACATTACGAAAATAAATAAAATAGTAAACTAACGTCGCTTTTAAGCGACAGAAAGTTCTTTAGAAAAAAAAAAAAGTTGTTTAACCCATAAAAAATAAATGTCACGTGTTTTTTTTTTTTTTTTTGTTATCTAATATAACATTTTAGGATTTTAATAATTAAATTGAACTTAAATAAAATACTTAATAAGAAAAAATATTGTCTAAATAATACTTAACACACATAAAATAGTTAATAAACTTATTCCAGGTCACCCTCTATTGTGTCGTCGTCGGCATTGGCATTACTAGGGAACTGGGTAGGCAACGGTAATAATTCAGGAAAAATAGTCTCTTCCATGCCAACCCTTGTATGGAAATTTTCACGGTCAAGTATCTGATCATCCAAATTTGGTACCGCATAATCTTCAATTGCATCACTGTCATCTAATACATCAAACAAATCTCTTGGCTGCGTTCGAACAACTACGTGCCAATCTTTTTCAATTGTGTCCTCCACGTAAAATGCTTGTAATGCTTGTGATGCTAATATGAAAGGATCTTCTTTAAATCCTAATCGATTGAAGTTCACCATAGTAAATCCATATTGATCAGTCTTCATTCCTCGCGGACTTTCACTATTAACCCATTCGCACTTAAATAACATCACAGCTCGACCCCTATCTGCTGGCTCAGAATGACCACAATATTTAACCTCGAACATATCTACAACTCTGCCATAACAGTTCACTTGCCCAATTGCACCAGGCACATTTGCAGGTACAAAGACGCCACAATTTTGATTCTTATGCTTGTCATCCACAGATTTTATACGAAATCTGAACCCTTGAACAATGTGACTCTTATATCTACTCACAACCCTGTTAGGATAATTAGCTAGCCAATGCAAGTCTTGAGATATCAACGTGTCATTAGGATGGGATCTTGAATTCATCTATAATAAGAATGAAGATAAAAGTTGATATGATAACTATAATCATGTTATAATTAAAATGTAAAAATATAAATAAATAATGTGATTGTTGCATCAACTCACATGTTGCTTGAACCATTCTGGAAATTCTTTCTTGCTTAGCTCCTGAATTTGTCGCATAGTTAACCTTTCTCGACGATGTTTCGTTTTCAAGAATTCCTCATGTTGCCTGGGCAATTATGTCCAAATTTAATTTAGTTCTTTTTCAAAGTTAAGAAAACCAATAAAACATTAAGACGTAAGATTAAATGTTCTTACCTTCTAAATGGGTTAACTTCATCACAATTATTTAGAATGTATCTATGGCATTGATCAAGAACATTTAGATCGAGCTCCACATTTTCTCCCGAGCCCATATAACGTCCTTTGGAGTCAAAAATTGATAACCCACCAGACACTCCACGTCCAATACCATCTACATTTCGGCCTTTACGGGTGCGACGAGACTCCACATCTCTAAGATACATGGAACAGAAGGACAAACACTCATCCACCAAATATGCTTCAGCAATTGAACCTTCAGGACGACCTTTATTACGAACATAGCGCTTCAACGTTTGCAAATACCTACAATTATAAACAAATCACAAATTATTATAATTATAATTTAAAGCTATGACTACAATTCTATAAAATTTAAAAAAAAATTATTAATTACCGTTCAATTGGATACATCCATCTATATTGAACAGGCCCTGCAAGAGCTGCTTCATCTGCTAAGTGAACTGGAAGGTGCACCATTATATCAAAAAATGCAGGAGGGAATATTTTTTCAAGTTGACATAATGTCAAGGCAATTCTTGAATTTAGTTGCTTGAATCCTTCTTCAGACTCCTTCTTACTACACAACTGTCTAAAAATTGCACTCAACTCTAACAATACCATAGTAACAGCTTTAGGCAAAACCGGGCGTATTGCAAGCGGAAGTAATTGCTGCATTAAAACATGGCAATCGTGACTTTTCAACCCATGTATTTTTCGTTCATTCACGTGCACACATCGCGATAAATTTGAAGAATATCCATCGGGGACCCGAATGGTAGACAACACTTTGCAAAACGCAATTTTTTCTTCTCTTTTCAACGTGAACAATGCTGGAGGTAAAAATGTTCTATTTCCTTCTCTACGTGGGTGTTGACTACGTCTTATGTTGAAGACTTCAAGATCTGCACGTGCGGCCAATCCATCTTTACACTTTTCTATATCTAGCAATGTTCCCACCACGCTGTCACATATATTCTTCTCGATATGCATGACATCAAGATTGTGTCTAATCAACAGATGCCTCCAATAAGGTAGTTCATAAAAAATAGATTTCTTCTTCCACTGACTGTTACTACTTGTACTGCCCGAAGTTCTTTTTCTGCGTTGCCCAACTGAAGTATCTTTCTTTAGTTTTCCAAAAGTAAATCTCAATGTAGAAAGTTCTTCGAGACACTGTAAACCAGTCCACTGCCTCGGTGCACTACGATGCTCTCGACGACCATTAAAAGGTACGGTTTGCCTTCGAAACCTATGATTATCTTCAAGAAAACGTCGATGCCCCATATAACAAATCTTACGACTCGCCGGCAAGTAAATAGATTCTTTATCATGCATGCAATGTGGACAGGCTTTATAGCCATGTGTACTCCATCCTGACAACATTCCATAAGCCGGAAAATCACTTATAGTCCATAAGACGGCAGCCTTCATCGTAAAACTTTGGTTGGAATATGCATCATAAGTAGGAGTGCCCACCTCCCACAACTCATTCAACTCGTCAATCAGTGGACGCATGTATACATCAATCTCTTTACCAGGACTGCGCGGTCCTGGTATTAATAGAGACAACAACAAATTTGGTTGCTTCATGCACATCCAAGGTGGCAAATTGTAAACAGAAAGCACCACAGGCCATGTGCTATGGTCATGCCTCATTTTCCCAAAAGGATTAAATCCATCACTAGCCAACCCTAATCTGACATTTCGAATTTCTGACGCAAAATCCGGATATAAATTATCCAAATGCTTCCATGCTGGAGAGTCTGAAGGATGCCTCATAAACTCATCATTCGGACATTCAGTTGCGTGCCACCTCATATGTTCAGCCGTATGCTTCGACATAAAAAATCGTTGCAATCGTGGTTTTAAAGGAAAATACCACATAACCTTAGCTGCAATCTTTTTTCTCGAGCTATCCTCTGCGTTGGTAATTTTATATCTTGATTCACCACAAACCGAGCACATGGTCAACTCTGAAGTATTTTTCCAATAGATCATGCAATCATTGGGACATGCATCAATTTTCACATACGTCAGACCCAAGTCATTTATAAGTTTTTTTGCCTTATAACAGGATTCAGGCAGACAATCTCCTTCAGGCAACATTCTTTTAATTAACTCCAGTAAAGTGGTGAAGATCTCGTCCGGCATTCCCGCTAAGCACTTGATCTGATACAGTCTTACAACTGCTTCCAATTTCTTAAACTCTTTACATCCTGGCCACAAATCTTGATCTGCCTCTTCAAGCAACCTAAAAAAAGTCTCCACCTCTTCTGGACGCCCTTCCCTAATAGGGGGTTCAGTAGACGGCCCAACACCTTCTTCTGTTAATGGTTGGACAAATACATCATTAAGAAAATCATGCATACCAGCCACCTCATCTCCTGTTTCTTCTTCTCTAATTGCCACATTTTGCTGTCCAATGTTTTTCTCACCATGATGTCGCCACAAAGCGTTTTTATAATCTTTATCCATATCATATAATATGAGATGTTCAACAACAGTGTTCCTAACAAAAGTATATCGATTACAACATCTTTTGCAAGGACATTTAAACTTATCAGGGCCAACACCATTTGCAACTGCATGGTCCAAAAATAAATTAATTCCAGCCGTATAAGCTTCCAAATTTCGAGCTATCGTCAACCAACTTCTGTCCATGTTTTACCACTTTATGAGGGCAAAATATTACGTTGAAACTAAGATCGATGCCTACAATCTTTCAATCCCTATCATGTAGGCATAACTATTAGAATTTTCACTTTCTATCTTTCAACCCTCGAACTCTATCACGATTGCAATCTTTTAATTTTCAACACCTATTATAGTAAAAACAAATTAAAATAACAACAAAAATTTATCAAATTTATGCTCATGTAATCCATTCTAGTAAATAACAACCAAAAGTTATCAAAGTTATCAAAATAAGAACAAAAACAAGTTAAAATAATAATTAGAGTGCAAAACAAATCAAGTTAACATAATATATTCTAATATTACTAAATATTATAAGTTAACATAATATATTCTAATATTACTAAATATTATAAGTTAACATAATATATTATTATATTACTAAATATTATAAGTTTATGTTATATTTAATATGTCAATTTCACATAAATGCTAATAAATACTATTTATTTCCATTTTCTCATAACAATTCAAGTGACAAAATTAATTAATTTGACTAAATATTTATTAATTTAACAAAAATAGCAAAAAAATTTCTAAGTACTTAAATTAGAACTTTTAAATAAATAAACTCGTGTATTATAAAATTTAAAGATTAAATTGTAGCATAACTATTAGAATTTTCAATTTCTATATTTCTACCCTCAAACTTTATCATGATTGCAATCTTTTAATTTTCAATACCTATTATAGTAAAAACAAATTAAAATAACAACAAAAAATTATCAAAATTATGCTCATCTAATCCATTCTAGTAAATAACAACCAAAAGTTATCAAAATTATCAAAATAACAACAAAAACTAGTTAAAATAACAACAAATTAAAATAACAATTAGAGTGCACAACAAATTAACTTAACATAATATATTATTATATTACTAAATATTTTAAGTTAACATAATATATTCTTATATTACTAAATATTATAGGTTTAGTACTTTTAAATAAATAAACTCGTTATTATACAATTTAAAGAATAAAGAATTTAGTGATATGAACCTGAATTATAGAAAAATTCCGTCGTCGATTAAATCTCTATGCACTCAACCACCTCAAATAAATTCCCTACAAAAACAAATTGTAAACAAAAATTAAAATTAAGTGGAGAAAATAAAAATATTAAAAGTAAGAAAAACTTACTGTTGTGAAGAAGGAACAAATAATGTAGAGAGAACAAATAAGAAAGGTGTAAGAGAGAGGTGTAAGATAGAGGAGGGGGTTTGAAATTAGAAGAAGGAATAAGAAAAATGCAAGGAAGAGGAAAACGGGGAAGAAAGGAAGAGGAAAACGGGGAGAGTATATAAAGACTATCATTATGTCGCTTACAACCGACATTGGGATTTAAAATATTTTAAAAAATTAGGAAAACGTTGTGTGGCGTCGAAAAAAGGACAAACTTGCGTCGGTTGAAACCGACGTAATTCTTACTGTCAGTGCACTTTATGTCGCTTAAAAGCGACACTAATATTCAAAAATATTAAAAATTATGCTTACGTCGGTTTAAAAGCGACACTAGGATTTAAAAATATTAAAAATTATAATTACGTCGGTTTAAAAGCGACACTAATCTTCAAAAATATTAAAAATTATGCTTACGTCGGTTTAAAAGCGACACTACGATTTAAAAATATTAAAAATTATTCTTATGTCGGTTTAAAAGCGACACTAGAATTTAAAAATATTAAAATTATTCTTACGTCGGTTTAAAAGCGACACTAGGATTTAAAAACATTAAAAATTATGCTTACGTCGGTTTATAAGCGACACTAGGATTTAAAAACATTAAAAGTATTCTTACGTCGGTTTAAAAGCGACACTAGTATATTAGTGTCGCTTATAAGCGACAGTAAAACCGACGTTATATTCAATTAGTGTCGCTACAGTATAATCCGCCACTAAATGAGATTAAACCGACACTACCCACTGACACTATAAACTCCTTTTGTAGTAGTGTTAGTTGGGTTGCCATAACGTAGAGGTGGAGTCTGACTCTCAGATGCTTATTCGAATGATTAATAAGGAATGCGCAATTGATGCTACTTTGGAATGTTTTGTTTATGATATTGGCCAATTGGTTTCTTAATTAGGAAGGGTGAGGTTTATGTTTGTTAAGAAGAATGGAAATGTCGTTGCTTATGCTGTAGCTTCATATGTCGCCTTACATGGAGGTGTCTTCTATTGGGATGCTCTAGGGCCGAAGTTTTTATTTAATATTCTAACTCAAGATGTAAACGTTTCAATTCATATTTAATAAAGTCTACTTTTAAACACAAAAAAAATAAATATATATAAAGGGTGAGAAGGTTTAGCTCAAGAGGCAGAAAACCAAAAACACATTCTTAACAAAGGATGGGAAAAATGGTGCCACCACCCAAGGAGACTTACTACTACAAATCTCCACCACCACCACCTAAGGAACCGTACCATTACAAGTCTCCTCCACCACCACCAAAAAAGCCTTACCATTATAAGTCTCCTCCCCTGCTAATGTACTCACCACCTCCACCGATGCACTCACCACCACCACCAAAAAAGCCCTACCATTACAAGTCTCCTCCTCCACTAGTGTACTCACCACCTCCACCAGTGCACTCACCCCCATCAACAAAGAAGCCTTACCATACAAATCCTCTCTCCCACCAGTATACTTACCACCTCCACCAGTGCACTTACCACCTCCACCAGTGCACTTACCCCCACCACCAAAAAAGCCTTACCTTTTCAAATGCCCACCACCACCGCCACTACACAAAAAGCCTTATTACCCTGTTCACTCACCACTTCCACTTAAGAAGCCTTACCACTACATGTCCCCCCTCTCACCACCTTCTCCTACTCCTCCTAAATACTCACCACCTAAGCACCCTTACCACTATAAGTCTCCATCACCACCACCATCACCAAAGAAGCCTTACCATTACAAGTCTTCACCACCTTCTTCTCCTACTCCTCCTAAATTTCCACCACCTAAGCACCCCTACTATACAAGTCACCACCGCCACCACTGCCACCACCACCACCACCACCTAAGAAGTCTTACCATTGCAAGTCCCCACCATCTTCTTCGCATACTCCCCTTAAATATTCACCGCCTAAGCACCCCTACCACTACAAGTCACCACCACCATTGTGGAGCCTAAAATAATCCCAAAAATTCTAAAGACGATGCGTGGACTTTTATTCAAGAAGGACAAGATTGCCCTTAATAAATGGGCAAGCTTCTCAAATGCTCCCACGCACAGATCAGCATCCTTGGAGGTCTCAGCCGTTGAATACAACTGCCCATAGCTCATCTACCCTTGGCAAGGAATTAAAGATACGTATTAATTACTCAAATCCTATCTTTAATACATTCATATTTGAAGAATGACTCCAATCAAGTAAGTAATCCTAATTTATTTAAATCAGGATAATTACACCATTATCTCAAGTTCCTTACTTAATATCTTGAGAATATTTAGAGAATATCTCTCCATTAAACACTATGGCCGGCCATATCCCTACAAATACCCCATATTCTACCAAATTTTCAGAGCTTTTGCAACCTTAAAAAAGCCTTAAACACTTTACGCTCTTAGAGAAACTAACTTCGACATCAGATCCGTTGACCTAACCCTCCACCTCATGGGCACATAAGGCTTAGGTCTTTGATCAAATGTGTTGATTGTTTTGCAGGTGCATTTTCGTCAAGACTGAAGACTGAAAAAAATTTGCATCGACAAATTGGTGCTTTCATTGAAAGCTGATTCAAAATACTCAAAGAAGCCTCTCGCATTTATTTCTTGAATTTTCTATTACATCGAATTTCTCACACGTCGTATCATTTAATTTTTCCTACAAAAGTTTCTTGATCAATCCCTGGAGAAAGGATACAATGGTAGGAAATTCAGAAACTACGACGAATAACATGTAAGGATTTAGACCGAAAAGTAGAGATGGGGACATAGCCCCATGATGGAGATCCTCACGACTTAACGCGACGGCAAGAGGAGCCCTACCACCACAGAACAGCACCATCGTTATTGCTGTGACCCAGCAGTCGCGGCAAGGCCACCAGCCATGGCCCAAGCCTCAACAATGCTGCCGTTACAGCACACTCAACCAACCCCTAGGCAAGAGGGCCAGGTCAATTTTTAAGCCTATGGGTAGGAAGCCCAAAACTTGGTAGCTGCCACAGCAAGCCCAGGGCAGGAGGCCCAACCCACTGCAGCAGTAGGCCTCATTGCATAGCAGGCCCAAACACAAGCCCAGAATGAGGCAGCTGCTGCCGGCCAGACAGCTTAACGGACCCAAGCCAACAGGCCATGATGTGGTAGCCCAACGGCTAGGATAATTTATGACCATGAAAGCCCAAGGTGAACAGGTGTCTGTCTAATGCACCCCGCGACATGCTCCAGCAATCTAGCCCACAACCCAATCTATTCTAAGGCTGCCTGCAGTGATCCAGATTCCGAGCACCGGTCCTGTGATCGACTCAGGATTATTTTCACCCCACTTTTTTTTGTAGGACTGCCCAATTTGGGCTCAAGCTTTGTACCTACATTCCACTATACTTCCACCATAAATGGAGATGCCCATTTTCCAGACTCTTCAAATTCAAATCACGAGCACTACATGCCCTAGCAAGTCGCCAATTTGATGAGCGCCCTCATGTAGTAGACTACCTTGGTGAAATTGCTCGAGCGCATCGAGATACAGCGCCCTCATGTAGTAGACTAACTTGACTCATTCCAGCGACGTCTCGGCAAAGAGCCGCTTAGACCACTACGAACCATGCATTAGAGTGATGTACACTCTCGTTTAGGCCCTCAGGGAAATGTTTTTTCCTGCTAAGATGCACAGAGAAGTGTTTATTCCCGACTCGACTCACAAATCAGTGTGCATTAAAGGTTAGGTCCACACTCCAACGAGCACTCAGGACCTTCCGAGAGAAGCATCCACACGAGGCTAGGCCATAAAGAGATCCTCGTACGAGGCAATAGAGTAGGCAGCCACATGTCCCCCAGATGAAAGCACGGGAGTAGTCCAGCTCAAGTTCCACTGGCAGCCCCCGCCTAGAGCGACAGTGAGCAACACAGGGCGAACCACGTATACCGCAATTGCAACACAGACAAGCAAGACATGTCGAAGAGCAACATGGACCAGCAGGTCAGCACTGGGGGTAGTTAGAGGCTCTGCTGCCCCACCAGGCACAAATTCAAGATGAAATACAAAGGCTCATAATAGAGCAGCTACGCGGATTCTAGTGCATTAACACTACCGACGATGCGTTTCGAAGAGATCTGGCCAACCTGAGAATGTCACCTTTTACAGATGAGATCAAGTAGACGGAGCCACCGTGAAAGTTCAGCCCGCCACATTTCACCTTTTCAAAGGAGATGAAGATCTGGACAAACACGTGATGCATTATCAAAGTGCCATGATCCTCTATGCCAACAATGACGTTCTCGCATGCAAGACCTTTACCACGACTCTCCAAGGCGAGGTGCAAGACTAGTTCCACACCCTGCCGCCACGCTCAATCCGGAACTTCAGCGAATTTTCCTTGGTCTTCACTAAGGAATATTCATCCAATTACTCGATCAAAAAGAAGTCTGGCCTCCTTTTCAACATGAAAAAGAACTTGAAGGAGTCGCTCTGCACATACGTCAAGAGGTTCAAGGTGGAGAAGGCGAAGATTGTCAAATGTGATGACAGCGTTGCATGCTTAGCTTTCAGGAATGGGCTCCCGGTAGATCACCTACTTTTTGGAGAATTAATTATAGGCAAAAACTTGTCCCTGGCAAACTCTTATGCTTTAGCAGAAAAATATTCCCTATGGGATGAGGAAAATCGCTTCCAGAAGCCACTACGCTGAACCAACTCAAAATAAGGCGAACGATAAACCACTCAACAACAAAAGCAAGCCAGGAGACAAACGTAAGGACCGGACCCCAGCAAAAGGAGGTACAGTGCCCAAGACATACACCAAGTTCTCAGTTCCGATCAGTCAAATTCTTCGCAACCTCAAAAATAAGCCATGGTTTACGCCGCTGCCACCTTTAAGGGGCAACACTTCTAAGATGGACCAGACCAAATATTGCGCATTCCATTGAAGTCCTAGGCACACAACCAATGATTGCACCACGTGGAGGAGGTACCTTGAGCAATTCATGAAGAAAGGCAAGTACGACCAGTATGTCGACAAGCCAGCTGCCTGGCCAAGACGAAAAGCAGATGCCGATGCAAACCCCCATCCAAGACGATCTGAATCAATAGAATCTTTGCCGAATCTAAGCATCTAGGGGCCAGCAACAACTCCAAGAAGAGGAAGATTCAGCATACAGATCGGTCTATCAGGTTCAAGCCATAGATGTTGTACCTGGACCAATCGTCGGCTTCACCAAGCAAAACACCGAGGGAGTAGACTTTCCCCATGATGATGCCCTGGTGATTTCTGTACAACTGGCCTACGTCATCGTTGACGGAATTATGGTGGACAACGGCAGCATAGTCAACCTTCTACAACTGTCAGTTATCCAAAAGATGGGCCTAGAAAGCAAGATCCAACGCAAAATAGAGGTTTTGATCGGATTCAACAGACTCACGTCAACTGTCATTGGCATTATCATACTCAACGTAACCAACCCACCTATTATCTCATCGCAGACCTTCATGATCGTCAACGACATATATCCTCACAATGGGATATTGGGTCGACCTAGGCTAGTGAAGATTGGAGCTGTGACCATGATCGAGTACCAAAAAATTCGATTTTGCATCTCGGGATGAGCAGTTAAAGAGATCAAAGGAGACCATGCCATGTCTCAAAAATTCACTATACAAGTTCTTAAGGAGTTGAAGAAGAAGCTTTTCGCCCCAACAATAGTAGCTGAAGTGCAGAAAGACGACTTCATCTTTGCCAAATAGCAATTACTGCAGGTAGGTCAAGAAGATGGCGTCAAGGTCAACAATGCCCTGGAAGAATAATTAGGATGGAAACCCGAAGAAGACACCGAATACCTCATTCTTGACCCACGCCAGCTGGAAAAGATGGTTAGAACTAGCTTACGTTTGAGCCCAATGGAGAATGAAAAACACATGACTTTTCTTAGGGAAAACCGCAATGTCTTCGCATAGTCACCTTCTAACATGCCCGGTATTGATCCAGCAGTAGCTTACCACAAGCTGCACGTCGATCTTATTGCCAAACCTATGATACATAAAATGTGACATTTTCCACCCGAGCGAGAAACGATAATTAAAGCAGAGATCAACAAGCTATTAGAGGCTGAATTCATTAAGAAAGTGGCACACTCAGTATGGCTGGCCAATGTCGTGCTAGTGATGAAAAAAGAAAAGAGCAAATGGAGAGTATGCGTGGATTATACTGACCTCAACAAGGGGTGCCCTGAAGATAACTACTCGGTTCCCCGAATCGACCTACTCGTTGACTCAACATCAGGGAACTAGCTGCTCAGCTTCTTGGACGCGTATTCAGGCTACAATCAGATTGCTATGCATAAGCCTTACAAAGAGAAAAAAACATTCGTGATTGAGCAAGGCACGTACTGTTACAAGGTCATGCCTTTTGGCCTGAAAATGCAGGAATAACTTACCAGCAACTCATAAACATAATGTTCAAAAAGCCAATTAGAGTCACCATGAAAGTCTACATTGACGACATCATGGTAAAAAGCAAACAGCGGTCATACCATATTCACAACTTGGCCGAGACTTTCGACATCCTCTGAAAGTACAATATGAAGCTCATCCCAGCCAAGTGCACCTTTGGCGTCTTATCATGCCGATTTTTAAGGTACCTTGTAACCCAACGAGGAATCGAGGCTCATTCAAGGCAGATCAGAGCGATCATGGACATGAAATCATCCACGACTCTAAAGAAGATCCAAAGTCTGACTGGACGAGTAGCTGCATTCAATCGTTTCCTCTCGCGATCTACCGATCGATGAAAGCCTTTCTTCAAGGTAATAAAAAAAATGTAGAAGGACATGTGAGACGATTAGTGCGAGAAAGCATTTCAGGACCTGACGCAATACCTGACATCACATCCACTACTATCCAAGCCGGAAGCACCGGATAATCTATATATTTATCTGGCGGTATTAGAAGTAGCATTAAGCTCTGCCCTCATACAAGAAAATGTGGGGACCCAACTGCTTGTATTCTACACATCCAAAGCTCTCCTCGATGCAGAAACCAGATACTCCAAGATTGAAAAACTAATTTTGGCGCTAGTTGTTGCAGCTTGGAAGTTTAGACCTTACATTCAAGGGTATCTGGTCATCATCATAACCTAGTACATGTTGTGATTAGTTTTGCATAGTCCAGACACGTCTCAATAAGTAATGAAGTGGACATTGGAACTTCGCCAATGCAACTTAGCATACCAATCCCGCACAACAATAAAAGCCTAGACATTTGCAGACTTCATAGCAGAATTTACCCTAAGCCTTAAAAACGCAGCAACTCAGCCCGAAACGCCCCAGAAGTAGTCGAGCATGCCATATCTGTACCTGCCCCACTTGTTGGATATTTCTGGTGCCTACAAGTCGATGGATCATCCAACCACTAAGGATCGGGAGCAGGCCTAATTCTTACTACCCTGGACGGTTCGATGCTCGTGCAGGCAATCACTCTAAGCTTCAAGGCGTCAAACAACAAAGCAGAGTATGAAGCCCTACTAGCAGGTCTCTAATTGGCAAAAGACCTACCAGTGAAGAAGCTCGCGATATATTTCAATTCCCAACTAATCACCAACCAAACCTCAGGGGAGTACTCAACAAAGCATCCAAGGATTGCCCTATACCTCGAGAAGGTACGAGAGCAGCTAGTGACATTTTAAGCGTACACACTCACTCAGGTTCCATGAGAAAAAAATGCCCATGCAGACTCAGTAGCAAGCATAGGTTCTACACTAAACCATCAGCTCAGGTGCTCAATCCCAGTCGAATACCTGGAAAAGCCAAGCATATATGAAGAACCAGCAGGTGAAATGGCGTAGATCAGCACAACCCCGAGTTGGCAAGATCCCATCATCGACTACATAGTTAATGGAACACTCCCCGCAGACAGACTAGAGTCCATGAAGCTCCAAATAAAGACAGCATGCTATTACATGTGAAACAGCATGTTCGTTCGAAAATCCTTCTTAGGACCACATCTTCGTTGTCTATCGTCTCTCAACAAAAAGGCAAGTGACCTAACAAGTTCCCCGATGTTCTATGGGCATATCGTACCACCAAAAGACGAGCAATCGGCGAAACTCCATTCTCCTTGGCGTATGGCTCAAAGGCGATCATTCCTCCTAACATCGTGGTGCCAAGCATCAACACTGTATTGCCGAATTTAGAGCAAAATGAGAAGGAGATGGCCACCAACTTAGACCTGGCAGAGGAAGAGCGCGAGAAGGTTATCAACAACATCGCGCCTAGACCTGGCATTCGTGTCGTGTTTCTCGTGTTCGTATCGTTTTCGTGTCATACCCGATAGCTTAACGGGTCGTGTCGTGTAACACCCGTTAAAATAAACGGGTAATATGACCCAACCCGAAATCGACCCGTTAATATTATCAGGTAATATGACCCGACCCGTTACCCGTTAAAAAAAATATTTTTTAAATCAATAAATAATGAAAATGAAAAACATAATTTGACCCTAAAAAATGTAGAACATAATACTAAATTAGTATATACATACAATATTGTCACATAAATACTAATTCAAAATATTAATAAATAAATAAATAAAACATTTTTCTTTCAAGTTTACATACCCCAAAATAAGAGTCTAATGAAAAAACATTAGTGCATACTACAAAATACAAATGTTCAAAGATATGCAAAATGAAGAGAGTTATGTTTCAAGATTGAGGAACCTTGTACATTTTTTACAATAAAACCCTTCAAGTTTCATCAATCACGGAGACAAATGGTATTGGAACTTATTGACGATGTTTTCACTAAGGTTTTCCATTATCCATAAACTATATATTTAAATCCAAACGTTGATTGTCGTTTACATTTACGTTTCATTCTTCTCCCCAATTTTTTTTTTTTTTTTGGATTTTCTTTTTTGAAAACATGATCTCTTAGAGGATGCATGAAGATGATTGGTTTGGATCGTTTATAATACGATGAGAGTTTTACCATTAGTGAAAATATAGCTCAAAGTTTATATGAATACAATGAATGAATTCGATCTTCAATTTAAAATATTTACACAAGTGGATACCAAAAAATCTTATGTTATAACTTATACTTAATGAAAGTATAAATAAACTCTAAGTGTTAATCAATCTATTGTTTTGATGGGATACGAATTCTCCAAAACTAATTTCAACGATCACAACCGTCAAACTTGTTTGTATATGTTTCGAGATCACATCCGCAAAAAATCACAAAAAACAAACATTCAGAGATCAAGTAACAGGACAAAACTTTTCAACGGTTATAAACGACAAATCACAATTTAACGGTTATTTTAACTCCGATTTTGATGATTTTTTACGGCTACCCTCCTTGACCCTATATGAATACAATGAATGAATTCGATCTTCAATTTAAAATATTTACACAAGTGGATACCACAAAATCTTATGTTATACTTAATGAAAGTATAAATAAACTCTTAAAGTGTTAGTCAATCTATTGTTTTGATGAGATACAAATTCTCCAAAACTAATTTCAACGATCACAACCGTCAAACTTGTTTGTATATGTTTCGAGATCACATCAGCAAAAAATCACAAAAAAAAACATTCAGAGATCAAGTAACGGGACAAAGCTTTTCGACGGTTATAAACAAAAAATCACGATTTAACGGTTATTTTAACTCCAATTTTGATGATTTTTTACAGATACACTCCTTGACCCTATATGAATACAATGAATGAATTTGATCTTCAATTTAAAATATTTACACAAGTGGATACCACAAAATCTTATGTTATACTTAATGAAAGTATAAATAAACTCTCAAGTGTTAGTCAATCTATCGTTTAGATGGAATACGAATTCTCCGAAACTAATTTCAACGATCACAACCGTCAAACTTGTTTGTATATGTTTCGAGATCACATCAGCAAAAAATCACAAAAAACAAACATTCAGAGATCAAGTAACGGGACAAAGCTTTTCGACGGTTATAAACAAAAAATCATGATTTAACAGTTATTTTAACTCCGATTTTGATGATTTTTTGCAGTCACACTCCTTTACCCTATATGAATACAATGAATGAATTCAATCTTCAATTTAAAATATTTACACAAGTGGATACCACAAAATCTTATGTTAATACTTAAATGAAAGTATAAATAAACTCTTAAGTGTTAGTCAATCTATCGTTTTGATGGGATAAGAATTCTCCGAAACTAATTTCAACGATCACAACCGTCAAACTTGTTTGTATATGTTTCGAAATCACATCAGCAAAAAACAAACATTCAGAGATCAAGTAACGGGACAAAGCTTTTCGACGGTTATAAACAAAAAATCACGATTTAACGGTTATTGTAACTCCGATTTTGATGATTTTTTACAGATATACTTCTTGACCCTATATGAATACAATGAATGAATTCGATCTTCAATTTAAAATATTTACACTAGTGGATGTGGATATCACAAAATCTTATGTTATATACTTAATAAAAGTATTATTTTCGGGTGTAGATATAGTACTTAAACGACAAATGTTTTAATGTTTTGAAGTAATATTTATGTGGCAATGTGTGGTATGTGCAATTTTTTTTTAAAATATTTTTCTTAACGGGTCATAGCGGGTTGGGTCACTTTACCCGTTAAGATAACGGGTGTGACACGACACGACCCATTAAGATAACAGGTGTTACACGAAAACAACACGAACACGACAGGCACGACCTGTTTGCCAGGCCTAGATTATGGTGTTAGATTTCAGAGTTGGCCCCTTCACGAAAGTTGTATAACTTGTGATTACGAGTGATTGTATTTTTTTTTTATACATTTTTTACACTTCTACAATATTATTAATTTTTCACTAAAAAAAACATTATTAATGAGATTTGGAGGGTTTTAAAAATCTAAACGACCATGTAACGATTGTCTAAGGGTAGATGATGCAATCATGAGCATTTATATAGGGGTGTGCTATCTACACACCCCATTTTACTTCTTACACACCCTTGTTAATTTCTATTTATTGATTTTCTTCAATTCATCCGATCCGACGGTCGAAAATTAGAAGGGTGTGTGAATATCACACCCCTTTATATATTGTCACAGCCCGTCCCGGAATTTTTAATTTCCGAGGACGTGAAGTTACGAAAATGCCCTTAAACGGAATTAAGGTGCGTAAATTGGATATTAGCTCTACCTAAGTTTCCTAAACTATTGTTAATTGGAATAATCATTAGTTTTAGGAACTTAAACCTAGGCTTAATCTTGGATTTTTGGGATGTAATTTTGTGTATGGGGTTTAGGTAGGACCTCCCCACCCCTCATTTTCCTCCCCATAACCCGTATCTTGTCTCTCTCTCTCTTCTTCTCAGTTCTCTCTCTCTCTCCCGTCGAAAACCCACGGCACACCCACACCCATAACCAAAAAACTTCTGGATCGACGAAACAAATTACATATTCATGATCGTGAAGTCCATACGAACTCAGTGGTACCATTTTCAAGTAAGATTTCATACGATCTCACGTCCAAAACTCAAGGTTTATATTTGGCACTATTCATCAACTTTTTATACGTTGCGTTTTAGGAGAATCGGAGATCACAGGAGTGTTTGTTGGGTCCTCTAGATGCTCGGAGACGTTCGTTTGACAAGCTTTGATGTCGGGATCACGTAGAACGGAGATGGCCGGTTTTGCTTGGAATTTTCCGGTGAGATTTAGTTGTTTTTGGAGCTTAAAAGTAGTGTATCGTGATTCTACATGTTTGGGGCTTCAATTTGATATAAAGTACGAGAAAAATGGATGAAAAATGAACAAGATACGAAGCTTGGAAAATATCCCAGTTTTCCGGCCACCGGAAAACCCAGTCCGGCGAGGAACACCGGAGAAGGCGAGTGGGGCACACGCGCGGTGCGCGTGGGGGGCGCGTAGGCCGTGCTTGTCCTGGCGCGTGAGGGCGCGTGGGACCTCTAAAATTTTTTCTAAAAATACCGGGACGTTCGTGACGTCGAGTAGATCGATTTCATATATTTAAACTCTATATTTGGACAATCTATGAAGATTTTATGTACGTTTCCGTTTATGTGTTGTTAAACTAAGTTAATTAGAAATTTCATGTATAGGGAAACGTATTCCGAGGATGTATATGATTGAGCCAAGCTAGGAGGCTTCGTCTCGACTACGTATCTGTGAGTGGGCAGTTTTATTTCCCGTATATATATATACTTGACGTTTTTCCATAAATTGGATTTGAATGAAAGTATGCTTAAAATGAAATGCGTATAAGTGATGTGAAAAACGGGAATTAAAAGGCCATGCATAGAAACGATATGAAAAGTATATAGAGATGTGAATCAAATTGCCATGCATGAAATGATATGAAAATAGGAATTGATATATGATGCATATGTATGAATTGGTGCGGTGGACGCACATGTGAATTGAATTGCCATGCATAGAATGTTATGAAAATTGTGAATTGATATATGATGCATATGTATGAATTGGTGCGGTGGACGCACAGGTAAGTATCAGGTGAGTATATATTACTGTTATGATGATGTTGATTACTGTTATGATGATGTTGAGATATGTTGAGCTCATGACCTGCACCATGGTATTAGTGCTTATATTATTCACCGCATCGCACGCTCGCCTTGGATCCAAGTAGATGCTAGTCGTACAGACCACAAGGGGTGGTTCCGACAGGCCAGTCGTACAGACCTTTAGAGAGGTTCCGACTGGTGGGTGACCTTAGATTATGTGCACAGATGATTGAGGAGAAATGATTGATGAGAAAAGCACTAGAGCGTAATATTAACCATTAAGTCGTACAGACTACATTAGGTGGTTCCGACTTATGTGCAGAAGGCCGTACAGGTCACAGGTGGTGACTCCGGCAAGATGAGAATTTGAAATGAAGCAAGATGAGATTTGGAGCTCTAGATACAGCCGAGGGCTGAGATGATAGAAATGATATAGATTCGGCCGTTCAGGGCCATTAGAGGGTCTCTGGTTGATTAGTTTCTTCCACCTGATTTATGTTAATGCATCCATACTATACTGTTAAATTTAGACATGGCATGGCATATTGTATTGACAGAAATGTTGAGATAGTGATTTGAAGTTTTGAGAATATATATTTATATATATATATTGATATTTTACATTTCTGGGAAAGTATACAAGTTTTACGGAGAGGGGTTACTACATTTTGAGAAAAGATGGATTTGGAAAAGATTTGTTTTACTGACCCACTCAACTTTGTTTTGCGCCCCTCCAGGTTCAAGATTTCAGAGGTGTGGTGTCTACGAGGAAATTCAACGGGGTTCTGACAGAATGGACAAAATTGGATCTCACCTTCGGGTGTTTCATAGTAGAAAGTGATATATTTAAAGCTTCCGTACTGTGTAAATGGTTACGTCATTCCCACGTGACGGCCAGCATGCCCTCCTTCGGGACGGGGTGTGTCAGTTTGGTATCAGAGCCTAGTTGCAATCTTGGACATCTTGAGAATATTCTAGTGAATTCTGTCAGAACTATACCGCCTCGTAGCAAACCACGTAGTTCAGATGAACCTAGTTCCTTGATATAGTGGTTTAGGGAAAACTACTACTATGGTGATTCAGTCTATTATCTAAAAGAACATTTTAAGACGGGTTATAAGTTGAATTTGAATCACTTTATAAAAATGATGAACCTGAGGGAGCAAAGTGACGGTTTAATCATTTGGAAAAGATGTTTCAGATTATGCAAGTTAAAGGAATCTTCCCTCTGACAGGGGGTCGAGACGACTACCTGGTTTGGGTTATGAACTTGTATCCTGTGGAAACAGGAGTATCATTCGTTGTCACCGGAGGAAACAGCCGATTTAAAATTGTTTGAGGACTTATTAAAGAAAAGAATTATTCCTCCGGCATATTATGATGGTAGTAAGCAAGAGTTTGCAAATAAGAGACAAGGAAAGTTGACAGCAATTAAGTATATTAGAAAGTTTTCAGACTAGCCTCATTCCATTCAGATATTGCTGCTAAATTGGTTGAGGTGTTATGTTGTTTTAGGCTGGGTGGCAAAAGGAAGTGGTATTTTTTGGTGACCACTATCCATTGTACTTCTTTCCAGGAGTATACAAGTTGTTGTTGAGCCTTGAGGACTCTGAGAATATGATCAGCGAGAGTAAAGAAAAAATAAGAAAAGAATGGGAATCAAAAGAAGATGATAAAGTTAATGATTCGTCATATCAAGGATATAGAAAGATTCAGAGCTTCGAAAGAAGTGAAGCTAGAGCTAATTCTTTCAGCTGAGGTTTTAATGCCACTGGTCAGAGGCGAAGTGATGGATTTATTGGTAATCCCAGATTTTTGAGACAAGGTGTCTCGAGTAAGGGAAAGGTACCTTGTGCAGCAGGTACAATATTAGACACTTTGGAAAGTGTGGGAATCAGTGAATGTATTCATGTGGACAAATGGGACATAGAATTATGAATTGTCCCTAGAATCAGTTGTACCCAACAGTTTTCCATGACACCATAGTGTCAATTCAGCAGGTTATGGACTTAGTAGTTTGGTTGGATTGATCGTGGGTACAGAGATATTTGATGAGTTAAATGTTCAGTCGTACAGGCCACAAGAGGTGGATCCGGCTGATACATGAGAAATTGATGTGTAAGTCGTACAGGTCAATATAAGTGACTCCAACTAATATGCTAGCATAGATGGTTGAGCCAGAGAATCAGCCGTACAGGTCATTCTAGTTGACTCCGGCTGATATATTTCTTATTATGGATGATTTTGCCTAAAAAGTAGTAAATAAACGCGGTGGAGACGAGTGTATGTATTTTCCAATGAGTGACAAAATAGTAATATTACATCCTCGAGAGTTATTGCTTACTTATCGAGACAACGATGATTTATCAGTATTGCGGGCTGCAGAATGTAATATTAATAACTTATTCGTTGGATTCGTTAAGCAAGTAAACAGGTAAGTCATTCTATGAGAGTATGGTGTTTTTCATGGTGCCCAGTGCTGGTAGAAGATATAGTTTAATTGCGTTAAATCATGACAAGATGGATTGTTAAAGGAAACCAGTTACTTTCCATCAAGTTGATTGATCAGAGGTTACTTTAGTGGGCATGCAAAGTGGATTGAGTCAGCCGTTATTTATGTTGTGAGAGCAAAGAGATTGTTTCCGAAAGGCTGTCAAAAATACTTAGCTCATGTGGTGCTAAATGACGTTGCTCAGAGTAGTGTGAAGGATGTTAAGGGGGTTAGACTTTTCTTGATGTCTTCCCTGAGAAATTACCTGGATTGCCTTCAGGCAGAGATGTGGAGTTCACTATTGATTTGTTGCCAGGTATAAATTTTATGTTAGAGATTGGTTCATGATGAGTTAAATGAATTGGAAATTCAGTTGAAAGAATTGGTTGATAAAAGTTTCATTCAACCTAGTACAACTCTTTGGAGGAGCCTCAGTTCGTTGGTGAGGAAGAAAATGGACTTTAAGACTATCCATTGATCATAGACAATGGAATCGGGTAATGATTGAGGACCATTATCCATTGTGGTGTACTGATGTTTAATTGATCAGTAGAGGTGCTTGTGTAAATTCAAAGATTGATATCAATTTTCATTGACAATATTCTGGTATATTCTGAGCCAGAGCAGAGTATGAAAACATATTGAGTCGGTAAAGCAAAGATTGAGAGAACGTTGGTTGTATACTAAGCTTAGCAAATGCTAATGTTGGATGAATCAAGTAGCATTCTGATATATGATATATATTCTTAAGGTATTCAAGTGAATCCTTAAAAGGTAGCAGAAGTTGAGGATTTGGAACAACCACGAACCATAATTGAGATTCAGAATTTCTTAGCTTACCAAGCTATCTTGGATGGTTGTGAAAGATTTTTCAGTCATTGCTTTGTCATTGACGAGATTGTTGAGAAAGGAGGTTATGTATGAGTGGGAAGGAAGTTGTGAGCAAAGGATTCAACAACTAAAATATTTCCTCACTCATGCACGTAATTTGGTATTCCCAGAAGATAGCGGTAATTATCGGTTTATGGTGATGTTACATTAAATGTTCTTGGATATGTATTGATGCAATATATTAGAGTAATGGCATATGTTCCATAGCAAATGGAACTTCATGAGATGAATTACTCTACTTGAGATTTGGAAATTTTGATTACCAACCTTGCCGTGAAGTTATGGAGACATTATAATTGGTAAGAATGCAAGATTTTATGAATCAAAAGAGTCTCCAATATCCATTACTCAGATGGATTTTGATATGAGGCAGCGAAGGTGGATTGAGTTACTTAGTGATCATGATTGTATGACCAGGGGGATCGTGGAATTTTTATAGCTGATGCACTTGATGGAAAGGCTCCAGTAAGATTAAAATTTGGCACGCTTGCCATGATTATCTTCTTGTGGATTGGAAATCAACTGGAGTAAAATTGAGAATGGAAGATCGAGAAGGAAGCTGTACTTGCTAAATTTCAAGTTAGGCATTTTTGGGTAAGGTCGTACTCGAAACTTGAATGTTTGACAAAGAAATTTAAGAATTAACCAAGGCAAAGAAAGAAGGAAAAAGGAAGATTACTGGGTTGTGAAGCGGATGGTATGTGAATAAGCAAATAGAACGTATGTGCCTAATGCTGGGGGTTTAAAGTAAGCAATTTTGAACAAAGTTCACTGTTCAGTTTATGCAATATTCCAAAAGTAATAAGATTTATCATACCATTCGACATTTTTATTGGTCAGCAAATTAAGACAGAAAGAAATAAACCTTTGGATTGAGACAACTATTTTCTGTTTCGCAGCAGAAATGGAAAAATATTACTTTGGATTAGGAGTACAAGTTTCCTTGTACACGAGATGGTTATGATCGAATTTGAAGTGATGGTTGGTCAACGTACCAAGTTAGCACATTTGTTTCAGTGTTGAGCAACAACCTTTTTCCAGACAGTGTAACAGTATTTATTTGTTTTATGGATAAGAAAATTGGGTTACGGAACTGCCGAGTTTCTTAAGTATGTTGGTTGCGCCGTTTCCGAAGTAACGCCATAAGGTCCATGAAACGTATCATGTGTGAGTTGATTTTTACTGATTTGTAGATGGAATGCTTATGGATAGAGAAAGATTCGATCACGAAAGAGTTTTAGTAGGCCCTGAGACTATGGATGAGTCTTCTCAAAGTATTCAGGTGATTAAGTTTAACCTGAGAGTAGCCAAGCATGGCAAAAGAGATTAACAGGTGGATATGCCACTAACCGAGTGTATGACGTAGATGATTTTATATTTCTGAAGTTCTCACATTAGAAAATGTGATTCGGTCTGGAAAGGAAGGCAAGTTGAATTTTAAGTGTATCGGATTTTATGTGATCATCGAAAAGTTGGTGAAGTTGATTACAGATTTGAATGGTTTTCAGAGTTGTCGTAAGTGTAAGATGTGTTTCATGATTCGATATTTTTGGGAATTTCACCACAAAAAGGAATAGTAAGATTTAGAAAGGAAGACAAGATAAGTCTTAAACACATCAGACCGTTTTTTATCATTAAAGAAATCGATGAAGTTGCATACAAGTTGTGATGTCTTCAGAATTGGCTAAGGTGCTTGATGTATGTTGTGTTCGATGCGTTGTTACTAGGTGGCAGATTCGTCACATGGGATTCTGGTGCAACTATTGAGAATTAAACTGATCTGATCGATGATGAGCTAATGATGACTTTGGATTGGAAAAAGGAAGTACTCAGAATTAAGATAGTGTAATTGGTAAAGGTTTTGGTGAAGGAACCATTCAGTGGAAGAAGCTACTTGGAAGATGAAAGAAAGGATGAGAGAGATTTACCCGAGGCTATTATATGAGTATAGACGATTTGGTTGGTTGCTGGAATTTCAGGGACGAAATTCTATAAGGAGGGGAGATTGTCACAGCCCGTCCCGGAATTTTTAATTTCCGAGGACGTGAAGTTACGAAAATGCCCTTAAACGGAATTAAGGTGCGTAAATTGGATATTAGCTCTACCTAAGTTTCCTAAACTATTGTTAATTGGAATAATCATTAGTTTTAGGAACTTAAACCTAGGCTTAATCTTGGATTTTTGGGATGTAATTTTGTGTATGGGGTTTAGGTAGGACCTCCCCACCCCTCATTTTCCTCCCCATAACCCGTATCTTGTCTCTCTCTCTCTTCTTCTCAGTTCTCTCTCTCTCTCTCGTCGAAAACCCACGGCACACCCACACCCATAACCAAAAAACTTCTGGATCGACGAAACAAATTACATATTCATGATCGTGAAGTCCATACGAACTCAGTGGTACCATTTTCAAGTAAGATTTCATACGATCTCACGTCCAAAACTCAAGGTTTATATTTGGCACTATTCATCAACTTTTTATACGTTGCGTTTTAGGAGAATCGGAGATCACAGGAGTGTTTGTTGGGTCCTCTAGATGCTCGGAGACGTTCGTTTGACAAGCTTTGATGTCGGGATCACGTAGAACGGAGATGGCCGGTTTTGCTTGGAATTTTCCGGTGAGATTTAGTTGTTTTTGGAGCTTAAAAGTAGTGTATCGTGATTCTACATGTTTGGGGCTTCAATTTGATATAAAGTACGAGAAAAATGGATGAAAAATGAACAAGATACGAAGCTTGGAAAATTTCCCAGTTTTCCGGCCACCGGAAAACCCAGTCCGGCGAGGAACACCGGAGAAGGCGAGTGGGGCACACGCGCGGTGCGCGTGGGGGGCGCGTAGGCCGTGCTTGTCCTGGCGCGTGAGGGCGCGTGGGACCTCCAAAATTTTTTCTAAAAATACCGGGACGTTCGTGACGTCGATTAGATCGATTTCATATATTTAAACTCTATATTTGGACAATCTATAAAGATTTTATGTACGTTTCCGTTTATGTGTTGTTAAACTAAGTTAATTAGAAATTTCATGTATAGGGAAACGTATTCCGAGGATGTATATGATTGAGCCAAGCTAGGAGGCTTCGTCTCGACTACGTATCTGTGAGTGGGCAGTTTTATTTCCCGTATATATATATACTTGACGTTTTTCCATAAATTGGATTTGAATGAAAGTATGCTTAAAATGAAATGCGTATAAGTGATGTGAAAAACGGGAATTAAAAGGCCATGCATAGAAACGATATGAAAAGTATATAGAGATGTGAATCAAATTGCCATGCATGAAATGATATGAAAATAGGAATTGATATATGATGCATATGTATGAATTGGTGCGGTGGACGCACATGTGAATTGAATTGCCATGCATAGAATGTTATGAAAATTGTGAATTGATATATGATGCATATGTATGAATTGGTGCGGTGGACGCACAGGTAAGTATCAGGTGAGTATATATTACTGTTATGATGATGTTGATTACTGTTATGATGATGTTGAGATATGTTGAGCTCATGACCTGCACCATGGTATTAGTGCTTATATTATTCACCGCATCGCACGCTCGCCTTGGATCCAAGTAGATGCTAGTCGTACAGACCACAAGGGGTGGTTCCGACAGGCCAGTCGTACAGACCTTTAGAGAGGTTCCGACTGGTGGGTGACCTTAGATTATGTGCACAGATGATTGAGGAGAAATGATTGATGAGAAAAGCACTAGAGCGTAATATTAACCATTAAGTCGTACAGACTACATTAGGTGGTTCCGACTTATGTGCAGAAGGCCGTACAGGTCACAGGTGGTGACTCCGGCAAGATGAGAATTTGAAATGAAGCAAGATGAGATTTGGAGCTCTAGATACAGCCGAGGGCTGAGATGATAGAAATGATATAGATTCGGCCGTTCAGGGCCATTAGAGGGTCTCTGGTTGATTAGTTTCTTCCACCTGATTTATGTTAATGCATCCATACTATACTGTTAAATTTAGACATGGCATGGCATATTGTATTGACAGAAATGTTGAGATAGTGATTTGAAGTTTTGAGAATATATATGTATATATATATATTGATATTTTACATTTCTGGGAAAGTATACAAGTTTTACGGAGAGGGGTTACTACATTTTGAGAAAAGATGGATTTGGAAAAGATTTGTTTTACTGACCCACTCAACTTTGTTTTGCGCCCCTCCAGGTTCAAGATTTCAGAGGTGTGGTGTCTACGAGGAAATTCAACGGGGTTCTGACAGAATGGACAAAATTGGATCTCACCTTCGGGTGTTTCATAGTAGAAAGTGATATATTTAAAGCTTCCGTACTGTGTAAATGGTTACGTCATTCCCACGTGACGGCCAGCATGCCCTCCTTCGGGACGGGGTGTGTCATATATGCTTTCACATTTTTCAGACTTATACATTAATGATTATGAATTTTATTTATTTTGAACTGCCTTAAAAATACATGAGGGTTTGTATAGTTTTAAAAATTCATCTACGCACCTTTAAAGCGTAGAGGATGCGATTAAGAGTGCTTGCATATTTTTTCACATTTTTTGCACTTGTAAATTAATTATTTTTAATGTGTTTTATAATTTTTTAATCTCACTATTTGCTCATAATATTTTATAAAATAAATAAATAAAACTTAAATTTTTAAAATTTATTTAGAATTATAATTAATGAACAATATATATATATATATATATATATCCACTATATTTATTGTATTTTATAGTAAATTTTTTTTAGTAATTAAAAAAATTAAAATCATCAAAATAACTTTTTCCTTTTCGTGTCGAAAAAGATTACCCCGTCACTCTCGTGTAAACATATTAAGGACCCATTATTAACGGGTTCTTATCGTGTGACCCGATAACGACCCGATTAGTTATCGTGTTGACCTGAAACCCGTTATTTTCGTGTCGTTTACGTGTCGTGTAAGAAACTGTCAGGTCTAATCGCGCCCTATCAATAATAGCTCATCTCCAGCAACAACAAGACAGCAAAAATCTGACAGTTCCAGCCAGGAGACTTAGTCCTCAGAAAAGCCTTCATCACTGCCTGATGATGGCTCTCATCTGGGAAGGTCCGTACAGCTGAGTAAGCAGAAAGGGTAATTACACTTTCACTACTATGAGTGATAAAGAAATCGACAAGCAATGGAATGTTTACAACCTGAGAAAGTACTACGTGTGACCTTCCACCGTTTCATGGACCCTGTTCAAGTAAAAAAGTTTGAAGACTCAAGCAGCTCGACGAACAAGACCTCGTATGTCGAGGATTATAAGTTATTATGACATTATTGCCTATGAGCAAAGTTAATAAAAGCCTTTATTTTTAATGAAGATTAAAGGAATTATTCGCAAGCTTGGGCCAAATGCATAAACAAACTGACCAACTCCTGTGATAAGTAGAAGACACCTGCTGCCCTACAGACATGGTGTAAGACACCCGCTGCCCTGCAGACATGGTGTAAGACACCTGTTGCCCGGCAGACATGGCGTGAGAACGCCTGCTGCCCTACATACATGGCGTAAGATGCCCGATGCCCTGTAGACATGATATAACCACCAATGTGTTAAGTAGAAAATGCCCTCTGTACGTTCAGACATGGATGAGTGGTACAACTGCTCATTTTCCCCTGATGTCAGTGACTACCTGAGCCAGAAGACTCCCATAATTTGCTAAAATAATCCTTCCACTGGAATAGACTTAGCCAACTGAATGATTCAACTCCGCAGGATCCCAAGTCTCTAACTAAACGAGAATATTAAGTGTAGGACCCCTGCCTATGAAAGATGTCGCGTGACAAGATGGTCTGTCCTTGACGTGCAAATCTTCATGAAGTGGCTTGATTTTAAAGTGTTGCAATACTTGTTAAGTGACCTGTAGGATCAAAGTTATGACTCAGAAGGATAAGTTCTCTGAGGAGCGACCTCGCCTACACCTCACACCAAAAAATGCCTCTGAGGCCAAGGATGACGCCTAAAGTGCTTACGCGGGTCGTCTGCTTCTGTAAGTAAGACGCCTGGCCGATGACCCTACGGCTAAAAGCCCAAGGTAGCCCGTAAGCCGAGACTTACACTTGCTATAACTACGCAGACTCGCCCGCTTACCTACAAGCAGAGTTTTTGGCCGACGGTCTATGGTTTAAGTTTTGCTGGGACAAAGTCGAGTGTCACGATTATAGCAGCTACGCAGACCTCTTCTACTTTCTAGGAAAAGTAAGTGTTCGGTCGACAGCTCTATAAGTCAAAAATCTCGCAACGTGCCCCGGGAGGGCGAAAGCTCAAGAACCTACCAAAGTCGACTGTCATGACTATAATAGTTACACGAACCTTCTCTACTTTCTACAAAAAGCATGAGCCCGACCGACAGCTCTATAAGTTAAAAATCTCACAACTTGCCCTGGGAGGGCCAAAGCTCAAGAAACCACTAAAGTCGAGTGTCACGACTATAGCAGTTGCGTGGATATCCTCTGCTTTCTACGAGAAACGTGAGTTCGGTTGACAACTCTATAAGTTGAAAATCTCACATTTTTCTTCTTGTAGGTAAAACTCTAGAAACCTCGAGGACAAAACTAAAACCTAAGTGGCAACGTGGGATTAGTTGCTTAATTAAGGCAGCTTGCCCAGCCGACCATCCTAGGATAAAGTTTTGCAAAAAACATGGAGAAACAGAAGGATAAAGCAAAAACAAGGAAATATGTTTATTAAATTTCTAGCAAATTGATAAACCGGCTCTAAGGCCAACAAAGTTCAAGAAAATTCCTAAGTCTAAGCAAAAGGCTACTAATTGGTAGCTTGCGCAACCATCGGTTCCTCAACTGCGACATCTTCAGTAGCCGCACCACTCCCACCAACCAAAGCTACCACCAGCTCATCCTCAGCCGCCCTTACCTGGACTACCTAACCCTCAACTGCTCCACCAAAGGCAACTTCAAACGAGAAATCAAGCAGATCAACTGAAGAAATGGAAAAAGTCTCAAAGTCATTCTCGAAAAACTCATAATCCGACGGCCTGCCCTGAAGATGGTGTACATATCCAAGCTTGTAGAAATCGGCTTGACAAGAAGCAAGTGCCACTTCGTGACCAGCTTTCTCATTCTTCAGCTGCGCATTATCCTCAACAAGCTCAGTGTGAGCACCCTGCAGCTTATCTAGTTCTTTTTTTTCATGTGCTCGCTAGCAAATAACGCACCTTGTAAATTCACTTTCCTTGGACTCAAGCTTACTGGCAATCTCCTTGAGACGAGACACTTCAGCATGCATGAAGATAAGTTCCTCGTCCTTGGCAAAACAAGCAGATCGTAGCTTCGAATTGACATGCTCAAGGTCCTCGACCACCGGAGAAACACGACTAACTTCCTTCTCTACAGCTTCTAACATCGTGTAAGTCACACTAAGCCTATCATTCAAATAGGAGATCTCCTGATTAATGATCTCCCGCTGCAAAGAAGCGGGGGTAGAGACATCAGACCCCTTCAAAACAACGAGTTCATATTCGAGCTTCTCGATCTTTTCAGCAGTCGAGCAAAGTGGAGCCACCAACACCACTTCCGCCTCCTTAGCACACTTGACAGCATCCTGGTCAACACGCATAGACTCAGCTGCCAAGATTAAAGTCTTATGCATTGGAGCAATTAGGGAGGACATCATCAAGTAGGCAAGACACATCACAAAAGAATCTGAGCAGATGACAACTTTCCCAACACTGTTAATAAATTTGGCATATGCATCAACATCATCTACCTTCAGCAGTGCACAAACCTCAAGAAACTCTCCGATCTCAGAATCGATAAATCTCTCACAACCGCCCGTGAGAGCAGATTTTCTCTTCTCAACAAACGAGTCAGTCACATCTGAAGAAGGAACAGGCCTCGGCACCACCTTAGCAGCTGAATCCACCTTTCCGATCTTCATAGCAATAAGCCTCTCAGAAGTGGAAATAAACTTAGCTTTCGACGGACGCTTCGATACAAACCCAGACACCAAAGACGTCACCAAACCTTTCAGCTGGGCAAGTCTTTCAGCAAAGGATGCGATCACTTTTGGAGTAGCTGGTTTCACAGGCTCAAGCTCAACGGTCTTCTTCGCCCCCTTGGGGGAAGTTATATCAATAACAAGCTTCTCGGCAGCAAATGAGCTCCCACAAGCAAGATAAGAAGTTCTCGACTTCTTCTTGGTCGAAGGCTCACAAGCAGGTGAGGAAGATTCCTTTTCTCCACCCTCATTGGCAGCAAGTTCTATAACAGCGATTGGGTGAGCCAATGCCTCGTCATTTATCCACTTTATCTTTTCCTTCGGAGGCAGGCCACATTTCTCACGTTGAAGAGGGCTAAGCAACCAACGCCACTCACGGTACTCAGAAGGAATGCCCAAGGCAACGTGTGGATGTAAATTTCCACCTCATTCTTCTTGGATAAAATTGTACCTACAAATAATTAACACATTTGGTAAAGGCCAAGAGCCTCATGTGCCCACGATGAATGGGGATGGGGGCTTTGGCCGAAGAACCTCTGATGCCAAAGTTAGAATTTAGAGACAAAAGTGTTTGGAGAGTTTTTGGGAGTTTTGCAAAAGTGTGGATTTAGGTTTTTAGAGAAAATGGGGTTCAATATATAGAGCATGGTCGGTCCCCTTTGGAGAAAAGGTGGCCAGCCCTTTAGGGTATTTTTGTCTGAAATGGGTGATTTAATTGGCAATTAATGGATTAATTAGGTAATAAATCCATTAATTAGCCAATTAATTCAATTTATATGGACTGTTTTGGAGGTTATGGAATAAATTCCTTATGGAGAATATAGGATAAGGATGGATGAAATAATTTTGAATTTGTTACCTATTTTGGGCACTTTTGGCTTGATTGAAGAATGATTGTCCACTGCTCGCGCGTAGGAAATCTGATGTGCCTCAAGGGTAATTTTGTCCTTTTTACCCAAACATCCACGTGTCGCCTCTTGACTATTTATGGCTCCACACAACATTCACTTTCTTCATGTCTGCCGAAGTCCTTGGAGTTGAGCCAAACTTCGAATCTACACAAAGTAAGAGAGACAATCAATAAATTGAAGTCAAGGAGCAGCGCAACAAAAATTCAAGCAGGACAAGAATTAAGTAATTCACTTATCACTGATAAAGGTAGTCGGGACAAACAGCTCAAGAGAAAAGTCAGACTCTCATTCCCCACTCACCTTCAAGGTGTCTCTCGCCCACTCATGATCACCTTTGCTAGAAGCATCGAGCAGTCTAAGGTGAGACCTCAGCTGCCTTACACTTTCCTTGTGGCTGATCTCAAAGAAGTACCAAAACTCATTAACGGTCAAGCGAAGATCAAAGAACTTGTTCAAGTTCAAGAACCTCATCATCGCACGAATTGTATTTGGGGAGCACTGAGCAGGCATGCATTTTATGGAGGAGATCACCTTCTGGAAAAGACGCGACATGGGAAAAGTAAATCCCAGCACGAAGTAATACAAATGAAATTTGATAGCTCTCTTCTTAGCAATGGCACCCTCGCTGCATGGCTCATAGCTGCTGTCATCTTTCACCCGTTTGACGCGAACCTCTGACGGAATCGCATACTTGTATGCCCAAATAAACAAGGTCGGGCCATACGGCCTAAGTCACCGAAGCTCGAGAGCCGGCCCAAGCCGGACTCTCCCACTCTCTCGTCTTTCACCTACAAGGGCCCCTGCCCAGCAGCCCATATGGTCCGGCCCGAGCCGACCTTTCAGTACCCCAGCACTGCAAGCACCTCGGCCAAGCCGAGCCAACCTATGACGCGCCACCAAACAGCCCTAAAGCTTCCTTGTCGTGTGTCACCCATACCCACGACCCCCATCGAGCCAAATTTTCAAGTCCCAAGACTCCTAAAAAATTCAAGAAGAAGAAAATTCAAATTTTTCGTACCTTGGTGCGGCACAAAGAAGAAGAGACGACTCTTTGCAAGGGCAAGAAAGGAAGAAAATTCAAATCGTAGCTTCGAACTAACACGTTCGAGATCTTAGAAGAAGTCTATCTCCAAATCAAGAAAGAATATCAAGTTCAAAACCAAAAGCAGCTTGGGATTTCTACACCTACTGCCCTTTTCATGCGTGCAGCACAGTAGGTGTAGGGGCATTTGTGGAGCCTAAAATAATCCCTAAAATTCTAGATGCGACACGTAAACTTTTATTCAAGAAGGACAAGATTGTCCTTAATAAATGGGGAGGCTTTTCAAATACTCCCACGCGCAGTTTAGTATTCTTGGAGGTCTTAGCAGTTGAATACAACTACCCACAGCTCACCTGCCCTTGGCAAGGAATTAAAGATAAGGATTAATTACCCAAATCCTATCTTTAATACATTCCTATTTGAAGAATGACTCCAATCAAGTAAGTAATCCTAATTTATTTAAATTAGGATAATTACACCATTATCTCAAGATATTATTCCCTTTTTAATATCTTGGAAATATTTAGAGAATATCTCTCCATTAAACACTATGGACGGCCCTATCCCTATAAAAACCTCATATTCTACCAAATTTTCAGAGCTTTGCAACCCTAAAAAAGCCCTAAACATTTTACTCTCTTAGAGAAACTAACTTAGGCATCGAAGATCCGTTGACCTAACACCCCCCACCTCATGGGCGCGTGAGGCTTAGGTCTCTAATCAAAGGTGTTGATTGTTTTGCAGGTGCATTTTTGTCAAGACTGAAGACGGCAAAAATTTACATCGACAACCACCACCACCACCCAAGAAGCCTTACCGCTACAAGTCTCCACCACCACCACTTCCACACCATCTCCACCCAAGAAACCTTACCACTACAAATCTCCCTCACCACCCATCCAGTCTACAAGTCTCCTCCACCACAACCACCCTCCAGCAGTTCACCCACCACACGGTTACATCTATTCCTCACCCCCACCTCCTCACCACTACTAGATATTGAAAGCTTAATTGCATTAGGCTAGTAAGCTTCTCCATTGTATGCTATTATTCATTAATTAGTTAGTACTACTGTTGTCAATTTGGAATCACCATACAACTAAATGCACACTCTTGACAAAATAACATATTCCTATAAATTCTAATTGACTAGTGTTTATTTTCATTTTTGGCTAATAATTCTTAGACCATCTCCAATAGGGGTGGGCACTTAGAACCGAAAACCAAAACCAAAACAAGAACCAAATCGAACCGCACTGAACGGTTTGGTTTTGCGATTTTGAAACGGTTTCGGTTTTGAAACCGAACCGCAACATAGAAAACGGTTTGGTTTCGGTTTTGCCTTTTGAAAACCGCATCGAAACCGAACCGCACCACAAATATTAATAAACATTTAATTAAACGTCCATATTAGATTTCATGTTTTAATTGGTCGTTTGTTAGAATCCATACACTTAGTATGGACTCAACCACACTAAAATATCATCATTCATCACTTTCTTTCATTCATTAACTTGAAGGACCTTTGTTATTTTATACCATCACACACACACACACACACACACACACACACACATATATACAAGGGTGGACTAATCTTGTTATCAAGAGTCGAACAATGATCTAATGAAGTCCACTCATTTGAAGCATGATATCACATATTCTAGTATGAAAGTTTCGCTCATATTAAATGAATTCAAATTTATTCAACTTGTTTTATGAAAAACATTATAAGGGGCATCCTTTTGTTGCACAAACATGTTTTAACATCACAACGGCATGCAACATGCTAATTGTTTACATAATAAATGTCTTTTTCCTATTAATATTGGGAAATGCTTATTAATATGTTAAATTGTAAATTGTACATTTTTTTAAACCAAACTGAAACCATTTGAAACCACACCGAACCGAACCAAACGGTTTGGTTTCATTTTGGCTTTGGCTTCAAAACCGCACCAAATCGAACTGCGCCCACCCCTAATCTCCAACCCTTGGGTTAAAACCTAAAATTTTTAGCCCAGAAAATTTAGGTTTTAACCCATAAATCGTTTTTTTTTTTCTCCAACCCTTCTGGGTTAAAATTTTAGCCCCAAATTATTAAAGCATGATTTTAGGCTAATTTTTTTCTTAAAGTAACCTTTTTAAAAGAAAAAAATTATCTATACTACCCTAATTTAATTTTATGAACACTTTAGCCTAAAAATATTTAGATTCCGACAAAAAGGATGAAAAAATATGAAACACAAAAAAGATTTTTTTATTAATTACTTTAGACGTTAGATTTAAATTTGGACAGTTAGATTTTTTTTTTACCGTTAAATTTCATCAAATTAGATCTTAACCGTTGGATTGAATGAATTTATAAATATAAAAGTAAAAAAATATATACATATATAATGGGCAAGCTCCACTAATTCTGGGGGAATTCTAGGCTAAATTTGGTCTATAAATAAGTTTTGAGTTTTAACTCATATTTGCCTCAAGAGTTAGAGAAAATTTAAAACCTAAAATTTGAGTTTTACTTTAAAAGTTGAAGCAAGTCTTATTGGCATATGCTTAATGTATTTCCAACATATCGTTATTACTCAATTAATATTTCTTTTTCTTGATATTCAGAAGTCGTGTGTAACAAATAGACCAATGACAGAGACTTAACAAATAACAATAATGTCTTTGCAGGTAAGGGAAGAAGAAAGGTCAGAATAAAGAAAGGGGCTGTTGAAGTCGAACATCGCACCTTACCACCACACAAAGAAGAAGAGAGAAAAAACGAGTCTCCACGCAGCTGCTGATGTAACATGTTTATATATGCGATATTTGATAGGGACTTGGATTGTTTGTTCTCCTACTTTTCATCTTCTTTTCATTTTCTTTTATTTCAGCAGTCACGGTTAAATTACGTCAATATTTTATATTAATTTTTTATAGATATAATAAGATAAAAAGTAATAAGAGTATAAAATATTGACATGACTTAACCGTGACTACTCAAATAAAAATGAATATAAAGGAATGGAAAGTTAGTGGGCAGGCAATTCAAGTCCATTCGATGGAGGTTCGTATTTTCCTTGTAATATTAGACAGTTGTAGGGCACTCATGTTCCACGTATTTTATTTCCTGTTTCTCAAAATAGATGGTATATGTATGTTGTTTGTTTCAAACTTCCAACGGAGAGGTGATCATCATAATAATAAAATAAATACATTCCCCATATTTTACATAATTTCTCATATATCTGATATGTTTTACTCTCTTAATTAAATGTCCATATAATGTTGTAGAAACCACGTATACCACTTTGGTCTACCATTTATTCTCACAAGTAATGTGTATATGTCACGTCAATTAATGAGTTTATCTCATTAAATATTAACTAACTTGCTTACATTATATGGTAATAATGTGGTGTAAATATGTGGCACACTCTAAATTTCCTGGTAATAATATATGTGAGTGGTGTTAACAAATCAAAGGATGAGAAAGAAGAAGAACTATTTGCAAATTCTTATTATTAATATTTCATAAACATAAAATAAAGAAGACTATGAATTGTTAAAATGCTTACTAAGTGATCTATTTTGTCAAATCATCTTAGTATTGTATTATTTTCTTCAATCGAGTGATCTATTTTTTTGTCACTTTGTTTTCCATATTTCATGGCTTAAATTTGTGATCAGGAGGAGATCCTCCTCATTAATAAATGTGAGTCATTGAATTAAAATCAAACGGCTATAATTATTATAAATTTAAGAGAACTCTTATGTTTGTAACCGCGGTCCACGGTTATTGATGAAGAGGATCCCTATCTAATGCTCAAGCGGGATCCAATTCCATATACAATTGTCTTCCAGTAGACCATCGTGGATAAAAAAATCAAAAGAATTATCGAAACCCCAAAAAATTCTCACTCGTAGAAAGATTGTTCAAATTCTACAACGAACCACAACAAGTCTAACTCACTGGGTCATTGCTGATTGACTATCATTTTATAGTGATCTGAGCAATTTCTTTTTCTTTTTCTTTCCAAATAAGTCATTACTAGGCAACGCTAGGGTTTGAGATTACTATTTTAGGTGACGACAGAGCTTTTTCTTTTCTTTGTGTTATCCAAATTCTTTTTCATTTTTCTTTTTTTATCAAGAAACTGTAGGTCTCTCTCAAATTTATGGATTTTGGATTTTAGTTATATATTCTTAGTGTGGAAATTTGACCATAAAATACGTTGACACTTGTCCTTTAAACTAATGCAACAGAACAAACTTGTAGTTAACAATTTCATTAAATCATAACATGGTGGAGTGAGTGATGAGGAAAGACAATTACGTCGCTCATTCTAAATTTCGAACAGAGTTTGGTTTATATGAAAATGAGTGGACAACGGTGGTCATGAATTATGATTGTGAGTAGGGTTTCGAGTTACGGAAGTTGACTGTCATGCAAAGTGAGTACGTAGCCACTTACACTTAATGGCAGAGGTCGATGATTTGCGTTACGGAAAGGGAGATTATATTCACACACCCCAAATTACTTCTCCCACACCCTTTTAATTTTTTAATATTTTTCTATCAAGTGTTAGTGTTATGTAGAAAATATTAAAAAATTAAAAAGGTGTGGGAGAAGTAATTTGAGGTGTGTGAATATAATCTCTCTACGGAAAATGGTTTGATTTGCTTATACCAATTACCAAACAAAGCGAATATATTTGTCCTTTTGGTTTGGTTGTCAACTGTCAAGTATGCGTTAGAATTTTTTAATTTGGGTTAAATAAAAAAAAATAGAATACTCAAAATTTTTTGGGGGTGAGATGTGAGAAATTTAATTTTTCCCCTTCATTTATTAGGGATGAAAGTTGACCTAATCACACACAATGGATCAGACCAACAATAATTTAGTACCGAATACATCATTCATGAAATTCATGTTTGAGCCTAAATAAAAATAAGCCTATTATGGGGTCAATCTACTTTTATTTACTGAAAGTTGCACGACTCAGGCCCACTAACTTCAAAGCCCAATTCAATATCCTATCACAAAGCTCGGGCGACCTTTTTGTCCCTCTCCAACCTGTCAAAGCGCTTGGGCAAATCTCTCTGTGAAGCGCTTCCGCCACTCGGACGACTAGACTCGAGAATATCTCACATTCTTAATTGTTGACGTACACATCATCTAACATGCTAATGTCACAAAAAATTACAGTCAATGTCAACTTCAAATAACTGATCGTCCCACACTCCATCTTAGCGATAAGATCGAGGTTGCTTTTGCTTCATTGCCAATAAATAGAGCGAGAAACCTTCAAACTCAGGACCTTCGTCTTATCCAGCCTCTACAATTATATAAAACCTTGACTAATTCTTCAATCAACCCAACTTCTTTCAAAGTACAATCCAATGCTCTTCAACTATAATCGCAAAGCCTTCGTTCGAAGCAAACATTGCCTAAGTCCCTGAGATCTTAAACTTTTACAGCTCTGTCAACACGTGGTATGATTCAGTTGATGTGTTATTCCAACCACCCTGATTTCCTCTTAGAGGCACATGTTTAGGACTAAGTCCAATTTGATACCATAAACCTCGGTAGACTCCTCTAGCATTATCTCTCCCTTCATGACCTAAATCTTGTAAGAGTTTTTACTGCTTTCTTTACAATTTCACTCCATTTTTATTTCAAGTCACGTAACTCGGCCCATCGGCCAAGATTTTACTTACAAATGCTTGTAATCTTGACTTCATTATGAAATAATTACATTTTGTTTCTCGCATTAGTTTCCATTTTTCTTTTTCATGTTTTAGGCAAAAACACAAAAAGTTACATTGAATTTTAAGTCCTCGCTCACTGGAGACATAGAAAAGAACTTAACCAAACTAGCGTCTCATTCAATGCACAACAATTGGTTAAGAAGACGTTGGATCTTTGCGCAACTTTCACACACATCCAAACACAAACACTATCTGTTGACAGCCACCAACAATGGCACGCCTATTCTCTCATTTTCTTGCGCCATCTCTTGACACTGATATCGAAAATAACACTCAGAGAAAATGCAACTTACAGTACTAGTGAAAGAAATTTAGTTGTTTTAAGGGTGCTTTAGATTTAGCCCCTTACAACTGTTGAACTTTAGACATAAACCCACCTATATTAAAACATCTAAATAAAACTCAAATTTTGAATTTGATGCCATGTAAGATAAAAGATGTCCATACATTTAAATTTATTTACAACACCATGCCACCAACATTAATATGGCTGTTACGGTTTTTTTGTAGACTTTTAATTTATTGTCTTTTGTTTGTCAACAACATTCAATTAGTTTAAATTTTTTTGCTTTTAATTAAAAAAAAGTTATTTTCTTCTTTTATGTGAAATCGCCTAATCCAAATCTAATTAGTTCAATATACATTCTATTCAAAAAAGTAGATACATTAACTTGTGAAAATTAAAAAAAAAAGGTAAAAATAAACTAGTAGATACATTGTTTCTTGTAAAAACTAAACAATAGTTACATTATTTTCATAAAAAAAAATATGTAAATTATTTTTTTTAAATTACACAATAGGTAAACAATTTTCGTAAAAATTAAATAATAGGTACTTTATTTTTGGAAAAAAAAAACTAGTAGAAACATTGTTTCTTTTAAAACTTAAACAATGAATTTATAAGGTAAATTAGTTTGCATGTATTTTGCATATATGGGTTTGTTATTATGTAGGTAAATTATTTTTCATGTATTTTACATATACTGGGTATATTATTTTTCTTTTTTAAAGCAATCTAACATTTTAAATTTTTAATAGTAGGTGCACTATTATGTAGGTAAATTGTTGTAGGTAAACTAATATCAATGCGTTAAATTAATTTAAATGTAGGTAAATCCATGCGTTATTATATATATGTTTGGTATATACAAATAATTTGCATCCTTGTTACAAATGATATTGTATTACACAAGGACTGTAATTTGGTAGGTAAATTGTTTTGCACATAAAAAAAAAGTCCGAAGTTTTCAAGAATAAATGATGAAAATACTGAATCTAATATGGCTATAGCATAATCCTTTGTGCATTCATCTCCATAATTTCGTACATTAATATCTTTTGATTTATTATTTTTTATTTCTCGAATTCATTAGCTCTCTCCATATAATTTGCATGTAATTAATTTTATAAAACAAACATACAATAGGGGTATTTTCGGCATCCGAAATATGTAAAATGTGTCAAGTAAAATGTAATTAATAAATTCGCTTACGTGGATCCTAGTCACTGGGTTTTTTTTTTAGTAAAAAAAACATGTTGGGTTTTTTATGGGTAAAATTAAATTCTATGGACTAAACTCATATTTTCAGTTTTTTTTTAATAACTTAATTTTGAAGGGCATATTAAGTGTTAAAAATTATGAGCAGATAGGAATTGCCCCATTTGGCCTAGTGTCGACCAAAAATACACCTTTACCTAGAAAAGGATTGTAGAAAGTGAAGTTAGTTCAATAATTGTCCTTTTTTTGTTTTCTTCTTCGATATTTTTGAGTGCTATATTGAATGACATTGGGGGCTTTTTTGCCCAAAGCTCTGGCCTGGTCCGCGAAGAACTGACATTGAATGGAGATTTTATCATTCTCACTAATATTATAAGAAAAATTGCACAATGCCCTTGTATTATTAATTTGAGACAATGGTATTAATTTGAGACATTACAATAGTGTCAAGAATAATGCAAATAACTCATTCTCCTTTGTTTATTAGGTCGAATTTCACTAGCTACAAATACGTTTATCGGGGTGTAAGGATTGAAACTTTATCATTCTCACTAAAAAAATCATCATATTATAGTCTTGTAGTGTTTTAGAATAGCTAAAACATTGGTATACATATTAACTTACCAAAAAAAGATGTTGAATTTGCTACACCTGGAATTTGTAGCAGATTTGTCATTTTATAAAGGGGTTTTAACTTTAATCTTCGAAAAAGATTGAAATTTAAAAAAAAATTAGTGTTAGATTACATATTGATTATAGTCCTTTGATGTGTTCTTAATTTAAATTAATTAATGTGTAGTTTATTCAATGTCTCTAATTAAATATTTGAATTTATAAAAATAAAAATTATAATGAAATATAATTAAGACATCAAAATTAGAAAGAAAAAGAAAAATAATTAAACCATCAAAATATAATTAATAATAAAGTAATTAATTTATCTAAGGACTAAAATTAAATTTTAATCTTACATATATTTTTAATCTAAAAACCATTTTTACCAAAAATTATGATGACGCGTTGCACGTACGAAACACCATCTCTATTTTCGCTTTTGTTTAGATGCCATCAACATATCCATCACGTTTGAAATTTTGTGGAAGTCCCTCTCTCGCATTAATAAAGTCTGGTTTGTGTTGGACAACTGTCCAAGAGACGACCCAAAAATCTTCCACAAACCAACAAACATTCAGACTATACGTATGCATGGAACAGTGATTTAGTCAGAATTTTTAAATGATAGGATCATAATATCAACTAAAATAATTTATCGAGTTATTTTGTCGAGCATTTAGTAGGCAACTGTCAATTATTGTCAACATATGCAAAAAGTTTATGCTAACATATGTTGACAACTACGATAATTTGTAGTGGCTTGTCGAGAGTGATGCAGGATACTGTAGAGTAATGTTGAGAACTCCCAAAGCTTTTCAACTAAAGTATTTCATATAAAAAGAGAGAAAAGAAAAACAAGCATGATAGAAGAAAATAGAAGCAGTAAGAGGATGAGGTTGTAATTTATTTTGGCTTAGTTGTTTATAACGGTCAAATACAATATACAAACAAATATACATAAGGTTTTTAAAGTGGTTAAGATCAAGAACCACCAATGACCTTATACTGGTTCCGCCACTGGATGGGCTAGATAGGGATATGGCTAAAATATAAATCTATTAATTGTGTTTTGGGACTTCGTCTAACAACTTGGCTCTCTCTTGACTTGGATGCCATGGATGGCTCATGCAGTATACTAAAACTAGTATTATAAAAAATTTCAGAGACAAGAAGTAAATCTATCAGGAAATTTTGATTTCCATGCTTTCCCTTTCGCGTCGGTGACTTGGAGATAGTATTGTTTCTTGTCCGAAGATGAAATAAAATAAAAAGACTTGCATGATCATACTGCACTATGTATATTACACTATATAGTCTAAACCAAGGTATAAAATATCCATAATATCCCGATATTTCTATCGAAATTTCCGTGTTTTTGGACTACCGATATTTCCGATGTCATCGATATTTCCATCGAAATTTCCGTGTTTTTTAAATTTCTATATTTAAAAAAACACCAATGGGGTTCAAACCCCTCCCATTTTACTCCTTCAACACTTTGACCACCATATCACTTATGTTTTTGTGAAAATATGCTAAAATATTTACATATTTTCTACACTCACAATGTTTGCCAGCTCTCTATATAATCAACTTAAATCAATTAAATTCATCATGCAATACATTTCCTTCTAATTTTTTGTGATAAACTAATAGATAATTGACTAAATAAACATCCTGCAAAGTTTCAATAAAAATTTCCAAGTTTTTCTTACAATTTCCGTGGTTTTTATTCAATTTTTATCGATATCGATAATATCCCGATATTTCCATTGAAATTTCCGTGTTTTTGGACTACCGATATTTCCGATATCATCGATATTTAATACCTTGGTCTAAACATCATGAAATACCCCAACCTTAAACCTAATGGATTTTATGAAGCCGCTGGTTTGGGTACATTAATCTAACCTAATAGCTCTACCACATTCTAAACACAAAATTTGTTAAAAATATGATGATTAAATTTATTTTCTCAAGCGGTAGAGTAGTTAACCTCACAGTGACGACAATCTTCCTCTCCAAATTCTGGTATTTTTGTACTAAAAATGGTCTATATATAAGAACTTTACAATAAGTTGATTAAAATTAGTTCTGTATCTACGGAATCTCAACATCCTTACGTTAGAAAATGGATTAGAACTCCTAGGAAATAAAATAGAACATATGATGATCCCTTTAAAGGGCCTTATAATGGGGAAGACTTTTCACAAAATATAAGAAGATGAAGAGGAAAACTAAAAATTCAGAACTTCAAGGAGAGGGATTGTGCAGGGAGAATAGTAAAGAATCAAAACCCAGAAGACCCGCGATGAAAAAGAAAACATTGTATTTTTCTTCGAAGTTTTTTCACATTTTTCTTCTCGGCCTTACAGCCAAGTAGCATTTTCCGACCCCAAAAAAAAGATAGAAGGAATAACCAAATTAAGGTAAATAAATTTTCTATAGCAACTTGGCAAACAAAAACATACCAGAAGAAAACAAGGAAAGTACAAAGAAATTAGGGAAAAGTTATAAGGAAGTATGGGAAACAAAATCAATTTAATACAGGACCAATTCTTAATGAGTATAACGGTGCAAATGTCTAATATGTTCAGGAAATAAACTTTTAGCGAAAATGTGCTCCAAAATTGACCAATTTTGGTTCATACTCACACTCAAATTTTTTAAGAATTAATATCTGTAGAGTTTAGACCAAAAATAAAATAAAAAACAAAACCAAAATGCTACTCCACTTTCTTGGTAGTCTATTCAGCTCTCCACCTCCTTCCATTCTTTCATGTCGTGTTTTTCGTGTTCGTGTCATTTTTATGTTATACCCAATATTTTAACGGGTCGTGTCGTGTAACACCCGATAAAATAAACAGGTAAAATGATCCGACCCGAAATCAACCTAAAAATATTAACAGGAAATATGACCCGACCCATTACCCGTTAAGGAAAGTATATTTTAAACCAATAAATAATCAAATGAAAAACATAATACTAAATAAGTATATACATGCCATATTATCACATTCAAAATATAAAACCGTATTTATCTTTCAAGTATTACATATTTACATACCCAAAATAAGAGCATAATAAAAATAAACATTAGAACATTACAAAATATCAAATGTTCAAAAGATTTGCAAAATTAAGGGAGTTATATTTCAAGGTTTGGAACCTTGCACATTTTCTTACAATTAAACTCTTCAATTTTCATCAATCACCATTGGAAATGATATTGGAACTTTGGCTTGATATATTGTCTTCAAGAGTTATATTGATGATATTTTCAATGAGGCTTTCTACATTAGCACTCTCTTCTCATTTATCATATGACTATTGTTTAAGTAAAATCTTTAATACTTTTTTAATTAATGTAGAAGTGTGAAAAATATAGAAAAAATATATAAACGCTCGTAATGACAAGCTTTACAACTTTCGTGAATGGCTTAATTTTGAAATGTGCCACTATAATCACATAAATCATAGATCAAAATTAACTGTCAATTGTTGTTTACATTTATGCTTCATTTTTCTCACCAAATTTTATTTTTTTTCAGATTTTTTTTTTTTGAAAACATGATCTATTAGAGGATACATGAAGATGAACGATTCGGATCGTTGATATTCTGTTCAGAGTTTTACCGTTAGTGAAAATATTGCTTGGTGTTTATAAAGTCTCTACAAACTATATAACATCGACTCATATTTCAATTAACCATAAATATCGGGATGTGATATCAAATATCTAAACCGTTCATCTTCCTACATCTCCCAGAAGATCATGTTTTCAATAAAAGAAAATTTTAAAAATAAAATTCAATATAAAGAATAAAGCATAAATGACAATCGACAGTTAAATACAAATTTAAGATTTATGGATTATAGTGTCGGATTTCGAAGTTGACCCCTTCACGAGAGTTGTAAAGCTTGTCACTACGAGTGATTATATATATATTTACATTTCTTACACTTCTACAATAATTATTATTAATTTTATTACTTTTATACTCAAATAAAAAATACTATTCATGACAGTTTGGAGGGTTTTAAAAATCTAAACGATAATGTAAGTGTAACCATTGCCTACTCGTAGAGGAATGATGAATCATGAGTGTTTATATATTCTTTCACATTTTTCATACTTGTAGGGATGTCTTATTGCCTATACTAATACTATATAGTTGATTTTAATTTTGGACAACAACATGTTAAGTAAAATTTATCCTATTAATGATAATAAGAAACTCTCATAATAAAAATAAATAAATGAATAAAACTTAATTTTTTAAACTTATATAGAATAATAATACAAAAAAATATATTTAATATAGAATATACCAATATATAAAATATGGCTATTGTTTTTGATAATATATTTTTTAGTAATTAAACTTAAAAATAATTTATTTTTCTTAACGGGTCAAAACGGATTACCCATGTGTATACACGCTATTAACGAGTTCTTAACGGGTCACCTGATAATGACCTGATTAGTTATCGTGTTGACTCGAAACCCGTTATTTTCGTGTTGTGTCACCGTGTCGTATAAGAAACTACTGGGTCTACCATTCTTACAAGCTTCAAAATTCAGATTTGTCTCAAATCACATGCCAAATAACCTGCCCAGATCAATTTTTATTTTTATTTTTGGAAATTCCAGTGCCTCTACTTTTGGTTTTCTAAATCTTACTTACTCCCATTATAATTGAAATTTTATATATTTATATAGATGCTTTGTCAAGATATGAGAGACATAGTAGTGATTTAAAAAAGATCATTAGGAGCCAAAGATATTTAGTATTTTAAATTGGTGTGACCACATTGCACATATAGGTAAGTTTTTTTAACAGTTAAAAGCTTTTTTTGGTCATTGTGCTTATGTTTAAAATTTATTTTGGTCACTTTATTTTATATTCTGCTAATTTAGTTATTGTGTTATGACAAGTTAGCAATCCTAGTTCTTCTCAATCAAACGTAAAAAAAAATGCACATGCAGGGACAACTATGTATTTTCACCTCAATTTCGCACTAGCCTAGAAACTCTGACTAGTTTGGTTCGTTTCACACAAGGAAGTGATACTTCGTTGCCTCTGCACCTATGTGTAACATGCATTTTTTTAATATTTAACTTCTGGTAACACAGTGACCAAATTGACAGAAAATAAAATACAGTGACCAAAATAAATTTTAGAAATAAACACAACGACCAAAAAAGTTTTAATTTAATCCATTTTTAACAGTCCAGCTAGGTACCGTGAAAGCTACAACATGAAAGCTGATTGTCATAATTCCAAGGGTTTCCAAATGAAAAGGGTTAATTTCACTTTAATTAGTTAATATAAAACTAAAACAAAAGTATTTCTGGTTGAGAACCTTCCTTTCATGTTCTGTTCTGCAGACCTTAGTTGCATCTTGCATGCACTTATGCTCTTCAAAACTTGCAACGAAAATCTTTTACGAATTTTTAAATCATACACGTCAAAATTTTGTTTAAAAATTCATACACAATAATAGTCATAAGAACGTGCAATAGGTATTTTGAATCCTTAAATATACTGCATGGTGACCCTTTTCTTTTGTTTTATACAGAGAAATCTTAGCAAATAGTCAAAAGCAAAATTTTGTTCTTCAAGTGATATCTGTATGCTGAAAAGAGAGTACGTAGCTACCTACACCTAACACTTCTATTTGCACCTAAAAGATGTGGATATCAAACATTACTTCTATTTTTGCACCTAAAAGATGTGGATGTCAAACATTTTGAACAAAATCACGTTGACATTTACGTGCCAATGGATCACTAAACCTGTTGTAAAAGATATACGTGTTGGGTTTGCCGACGTTAATTAGTTGTTCATATTGATTGAGAGATTTTTCAGTGTGACCGTCACATGAGATGGTACACCACGTGTTCCTATATAAATGGTGGGATATGTGTATTAAAAAGTTAATAACTTAAAAAAATTTCATTGCTTACATAAAAACACGTGGTGTACCATATGTGTTCCTGTCACAATTAAAAAAAATTCATATTGATTTGAGAAATTTGATTGAATGAGGATTAAAAAATCACAATTGCTCAAATATTAAGATGTATTAACCACGACATATTGGTTAAATAATTATTCCATGTCTATCAAATATTAATGAGCAATTAGAAATTTGTATTTTCATTATTTCAGACATTTTTCTATTTGGCATCAACTTTTGGTGTAACTATACTATACAACCGCACAAAAGAAAAAGCATGGTGTATTAGTAGCTAAAAAACATGAAAAAAGAAACTAAGGGAAAAGGTGAAAAAAATGGGTAATTTACATAAAACTGCTTTAACTATGAATCGAACCACAATCTCATATCTCATGTTTAAAACATAGTAATTTCATACCTCAACTTATGAATTCGCTGCAATATCAAACTTCTGTTAATTTTTTTGTTAATTTGATTGTTAAATAATGATGTGGCAAGAGTGAGGTCCACTCTTTGGCTAATTGGAATAAAAAAAATTAATTAATTATTATTAAATTATTAAATTTTATTTAACAATTAATTATGAATGAAATGTCAATTTAGTTCCTAAACTATCACATTAGTAAAAATTAGGTTCCTGAATTATTTTTTTGGTAAAATAAGTCCCTAAATTCATTAAAAATTACTAATTTCATCACTATTATTATATTCAAAGCTATTTTATCCAATTTTTCGTCAACTCTAACCACTTGACACACTTTAGAGTGTAATACCATCATTTTTTTCGCCTATAAACTCTTAACATTTCATATAGGTTGCGAATCTAACGTTTAATTTAATCTCCAAAGTTACCTTACACTATTTCTTATGAAAAACTACTAATTTACTCCCCAAAATTAACTACGCACATTAATTCTTTATGAAAAATTATCAATCTACCATCTAATGTGTATTATATACAAGTACCGTGATTTAAATTGACAAAAATTGAATATAGTAATTTTGACTATAATATTAAGGATGTAATTGACAGATTTTTATCATTTAAAGACTGATTTTTCTGAAAAAAAATAATTTAGAGAACTAATTTTGACTAAAGTCATAATTAAGGGACTAAATTGCCAATTTACCATTAATTATTTGAACGGGAGAGATACCCAGACGCCGATAAGGAAATTGGTCTCGGCGCAGAGGAAGGCGGCGAGAGGGAAGGAGGTGAATGTGGAGAGAAGGGAGGAGTTGAAGAAGGCGATCTGGGAGAAGACTAGGGTGAGCCAGAGGTCGAGGAAGGCGGCGTAGGGAACCCATATTCTGGAAAGCCTGTTTCAAGACGACTTACGAGGAGACCAAGCCTGTTTCAAGGCGGCACAGGGTCTTCCTCCGCTCAGAACCACTGTAGAGTCGTCTTCGCTGGGGCGGTGCAACCACTGCAAGGTCCAGAACCAGCTCGTTGTGGATCGACGGTCGCCTTCTACAGATCGATGCCGCAACGATGTCAATATTCCCTCTTCTGTTTCTTTTCATTCCACAGAGTAGAGAGCACAAACTCAAATTTTCTTTTCAAATTCCCAATTTTGTTTGGCGTGGTTTTTCTTAACTTGTTAAATTTATGGTTGAGAAAAGAAGAATGCTTAGAGACATGGTAAAGACCAAGAAGTTGAAGAAATGGCAGTGGGGGCGAGAGCTAGTCGGAGTTCGAATTCGAAGACAGAAAGGAAAAAGAGAAGGGAGAGGGAGATTTTTTTTTTCATTAATTTAATTTTTGTTCAAACAAAAATAAAAGAGTAAATTACACCATATCTCCACAGGCTTAAGATCTATTACAACCACATACAACAGTTTTAAAACATTTCACTTTCATACCTCAAGTACTATTTTATTTCAAAATAGTACATCTGTTACATTTTTCATCTATTGATCTGTTAAGTGCTGACGTGACAGCCACGTTTATGTCACGCGACTGTCAAATGTGTGCAACGTGGCAAAAATTTTTTTTTTTAAAACCAAAATCTTAAAAAAAAAATATATATATATATATATATATATATATATATATATATATATATATATATATATAAACAAAGCTGAAAGCAAGCCTTACCCGCAACCCCCAAAACCAAAAACCAAATAACCCCATTAATCCCACCCCCCAGAAACCAAATAATCCCCAAACCCCATTAATCCCACCCCTAGAAACCCAGCCCCCCTGCGCAGCAACCTTCTCTCCCACCCCCCCCACCCCTCGAGTGACGACCCACTCCCCGACGAGATGGCTAGGTGCGGAGGAGGAGGATGGGTGCACGGTGGGTTTGGGGAAGACGAGAGGGAAGAGAAAGGGGTGGGTTGCAGGGAAGATGAATATGGGTTTTTTTTTCCTCTTTTTTCTTTCTAGGTTGCAGATTGGGCTCAGATGGGGGTGGGGGAGATGGGAAGATGGGTGCGCAGAGGAGGTGGATGATGGGTGGGAGTGGTTTTGGATTTTGGTTGCAGGGAGGGAGGCCGGATTGGGAAGATGAAGGGGATGGGGTTTCGGCGGGGTGGGGGTTGGGGAAAGATGGGAGCGGGGAAGAAGAAGGTTGAGGTTTTTTTTTTTTTTAATAGGGATATATTATAATATTTTAAATGTATAAAATATTTTTTTTGCCACGTGGCAGCCACATCAGCACAATGTGGCACCCATGTCAGCATTTAACAGACTAATGGATGACAAATCTAACAGAAGTGTTATTTTGAAATAAAATGGTACTGAATGTACGAAAGTGAAATGTTTTAAAGATGTTGTATGGAACTGTAATAGACCTCAAACTTGAGGGGTATAGTGTAATTTACCCAAAATAAAATCATTAATTTATTAATATTTAATTACTTTTTTAATTCAAATGGGCAAAAGAGTGGGTTCCACACATGTCACATAAACAGATAACAGACAAATTAATAGATTTTTTTAATAGAGGTATGTCATTGTAGTAAATTTGTAAGTTGATGTATGATATTGTAATATTAAAAAAATGAGATATAAATTTGTTATGCGACCTAAAGTCAAGGTAAGAAAATGTAATTTACCCAAAAAATTATTAGTTTGTGCCGTTCATATGGTAATAATTGTTTTGTTATTGTGACGGTCATGTGTTATATTTTATATATAATTACACGGATGAATGAATAAATTATTTACATCGCATGTCATAGTGTAAATATTACATTAAAAAATTCTTCATTCTTGTTATTCATCAAAATAATGGATGTGCATTTGTATGAGGACCTAAATGTGTCAAGGATGCAGATCTTCACTCGTTGAAGGCCATCCCTACCTAGCTACTACTACTGTTTGTAAAATAATTGACTACAAATGATTGTACAAAAAAATAGTTAATATTATCCGAACAGCTCACATGCATGTTGATTAAAGTAAAGCGGTTTTGTTAACTCATTGTCCAGTTCAAACTTGGGGAGCATTTTCTCATTCTTGCGGTGATCAGAATAATGTGATTTAAGTCCAGTTAAACATGCTTAATTATACATTTAAGCATCTTTTATTTATTTGCTTTCATTTTTTTTTCCTTCTTAACGTGTTGTTATTGTTTGGAACATCTAGTAAGACAAATCTAGTCAAAAACTGTATTATTAAGGCAAATGGGCACTCAGTGTTTGTATCTTTAACCTTCAGAGTCAGATATTCGAGTAAATTAGTTAAAAAGCTATGCAAAATGTGAATGTGACAGACTACGTAGTAAAGTTTGGGTTATGAGAGAGAGAGAGAGAGAGAGAATCTCGCAGCCGGCTGGTCCCTAGGTAGTACAGCAAGAATCATTGAAAGTTAGGCAACTACACACATTTTTCAAAGATGTCGATCATTTACAATGCGTGATAACAAATTCAGGGAGGACATCCTGCTTAAATTATTAAGCTAGAAATAAAGTTCGATCTGTTGCTAGCTAACCTTTCTGCTACGTACTCTTATTGCATTAAACTAAGCCTTATTAAAGTAAAAATGGTCACATCCTTAGCCCTGAGGTAATATGTTCAGGGAAATGGTTAATGATTTTTACAAGCTCTTGTTATTTTTATTTTTTAATATTTTCAGATATTTTTACAATCTTTTACTGTGCAGTAATAGAGTGTAAAAACTATATCTATGTATTTATTTACTAATATCTATGTTTACAATGAACCTTCTATTCCATGAAACAAGATATAAAAATAAAAATAAAAAGAAAAAGGAGAAGGGCATAAATTAATTAACAAAATTCGGTCAAATGCCTCATTGGTCCAAACATTAATTGATAAGCTATTCAAATAGTTGGCCCCATTAGCATTATTTTAACAGTATTCTTGTTTTTTTACTAAGATAATCAATAATTGCCAAGTGAAATTTGGCATGAATACCATGGTGAAGGGTAAAGACCAAAGCTATATAAAGGGTGAGGAGGCTTAGCTTCAGAGGCAGAAAACCAGAAACCCATTCTTAACAAAGGATGGGAAAAATGGTGCCTTCACAAGTGACCTCTCTTGTGGTCACTCTCCTAGTGGCAATAGTCTCTCTCACATTGCCTTTAGAAACTTCAGCTAACTACCCTTACTCATCTCCACCACCACCGGTCTCTCCTCCCTACCATTACAAGTCACCACCGCCTCCTTCTCCTTCTCCTCCAATACACTACTCACCACCTAAGCATCCTTACCACCCCAAGTCACCACCACCTCCTGTGTACTCACCACCTAAGCATCCCTACCACCCTAAGTCACCACCACCTCCTGTGTACTCACCACCTAAGCATCCCTACCACCCCAAGTTACCACCACCATCACCAAAGCCTTACCACTACAAATCACCACCACCACCTCCTCCTCCAGTGCACTCACCACCCCCACCTAAGGAGCCCTACCACTACAAGTCTCCACCACCACCACCCAAGAAGCCCTACCACTACAAATCTCCCCCACCACCTCCTCCTCCAGTTCACTCACCACCACCACCCAAGGAGCCTTACCACTACAAATCTCCACCACCACCACCCAAGAAACCTTACCATTACAAGTCTCCTCCACCACCACCAAAGAAGCCCTACCATTACAAATCCCCACCACCACCGCCACCACACAAGAAGCCTTATTACCCAGTTCACTCACCACCTCCACCTAAGAAGCCTTACCACTACAAGTCCCCACCACCACCTTCTCCTACTCCTCCTAAATACTCACCACCTAAGCACCCCTACCACTACAAGTCTCCACCACCACCACCAAAGAAGCCTTACCATTACAAGTCTCCACCACCTCCTTCTCCTACTCCTCCTAAATACTCACCACCTAAGCACCCCTACCACTACAAGTCACCACCGCCACCACTACCACCCAAGAAGCCTTACCATTACAAGTCCCCACCACCTCCTTCTCCTACTCCCCCTAAATACTCACCACCTAAGCACCCCTACCACTACAAGTCACCACCACCACCACCACCACCCAAGAAGCCTTACCACTACAAGTCTCCACCACCACCACCTCCTCCAGTTCCCACACCATCTCCACCCAAGAAACCTTACCACTACAAGTCTCCCCCACCACCCCCTCCAGTCTACAAGTCTCCTCCACCCCCAGTTTACTCACCACCACCACCTAAGAAACCTTACAAGCCACCAACTCCTCCAGCAGTTCACCCACCACACGGTTACGTCTATTCTTCACCCCCACCTCCTCACCACTACTAGATATTGAAAGCTTAATTGCATCAAGCTGGTAAGCGTCTCCATTCTATGTTATTATTGATTAATTAGTTAGTACTACTGTTATCAATTTGGAAATCACCATACAACCAAATGCACAGTCTGATAAAATAACATTTTCCTATAAATTCTAATTGACTAGTGTTTATTTCCTTTTTTGGCTAATAATCCTTATTGGCTTAATGTATTTCCAACATATCGTTATTATTTAATTAATATTTCTTTTTTCTTGATATTCAGTAGTTCGTGTGTAACAAATAGACCAATGACAGAGACCTAACGAATAACAATAATATGTCTTTGCAGGTAAGGGAAGAAGAAAGGTCAGAATAATGAAAGGGGCTGTTGAAGTCGAACAGCGCGCCTTATCACCACACAAAGAAGAAGAGAAAGGAAAAAAACGAGTCTCCACGCAGCTGCTGATGTAACGTGTTTTATATATGCGATATTCGATAGAGGTTCATATTTTCCTTTCCTTGTAATATTAGACAGTTGTAGGGCACTCATGTTCCATGTATTTTATTTCCTGTTTCTCAAAAGAGATGGTATATGTATGTTGTTTGTTTCAAACTTCCAACGGAGAGGTGATCATCATAATAATAAAATAAATATATTCCCCAAATTTTACTTAATTTCTCATATATCTGATATGTTTTACTCTCTTAATTAAATTTCCAAATAATGTTATAAAAACCACATATACCACATTGGTGTACTATTTATTCTCACAAGTAATGTATACATGTCACGTCAATTAATCAGTTTTACCTCATTGAATATTGATTGACTTGCTTACATTATATGATTTAATAATGTGGTGTAAATATGTGGCATCACCCTTAACATCACTCTAAATTTGCTGGTAATAATATATGCGAGCGGTGTTAACAAATCAAAGGATGAGAAAGAAGAAAAACTATTTGCAAATGGGGTGTGCTATCCACATATCTCATTTTACTTTTCACACACCCCTAGATAATTTTTGTCTGTTAATCTTCTTCAATTCATCCTATCCGACGGTCGAAAATTAAAAAGGTGTGTGAAAAGTAAAATAGGGTGTGTGGATATCATACCCCTTTGCAAATTCTTATTCTTAATATTTCATAAACACAAAATAGAGAAGACTATGAATTGTTAAAATGCCTACTAAGTGATCTATTTTGTCAAATCATCTTAGTATTATATTATTTTCTTCAATTAAATGATCTATTTTTTTTTCAATTTGTTTTCCATATTTCATGGCTTAAATTTTTTATCAACATAAATGTCAAATACTTTTTCTAAAAGTTAATGTTGTCTATTATTTATCCGTTGCTGGGAAAAAAATAGTTAAAGTGCTAATCTTATTGATAAAACTTAGTTCACTACACCATGTACAATTGTCTTCCAGTAGACCGTCGTGGATAAAAAATTCAAAAGGATTATCGAAATCCCAAAAAATTCTCACTAGTAGAAAGATTGTTCAAATTCTACAATGAACCACAACAAGTCTAACTCACTAGGTCATTGCTGATTGACTGTCATTTTATAGTGATCTGAGAGCAATTTTTTTTTTTTCTTTTCAAATAAGTCGTTACTAGAAGCAACATTTTAAGTTTTAACCAAAATTGGTATGTCAACAACGCTAGGGTTTTTGAGATTAGTATTTAGGTGACGACAGAGCTCTTTCTTTTCTTTATGTTATCCAAACTCTTTCTTTCTTCTTTTTTTTTTATCAAGAAACTGTAGGTCTCTCTCAAATTTATGGATTTTGGATTTTAGTTATGTATTCTTAGTGTGGAAATTTGACTATAAAATACGTTAACACTTGTCCTTTAAACTAATGCAACCGAACAAACTTGTAGTTAACAATTTCATGAAATCATAACATGGTGGAGTGAGTAAGCGATGAGGAAAAACAATTACGTCGCTCATTCTAAAATTCGAACAGAGTTTGGTTTATATGCAAATGAGTGGGCAAACCTTCCAATGGATGCAACGGTGGTCATGAATCATTCTGTCATGCAAAGTGAGTATGTAGCCACTTACACTTAATGGCAGATGTCGATGATTTGCGCTACGGAAAATGGTTTGATTTGCTTATACCAATTACCAAACGAAGCAAATGTATTTGTCCTTTTGGTTTGGTTGTCTACTGTCAAGTATGCGTCAGAATTTTTTAATTTGGGTTAAATAAAATTAAAAAAACAATACTCAAAACTTTTTGGGGGTGAGATCAGAGAAATTTAGTTTTTTCCCTTCATATATTATGGATGAAAGTTGACTTAATCACACACAATGGATCAAACCAACAATAATTTAGTATCGAATTCATCATTTATGAAAATCATGTTTGAGCCTAAATAAAAATAAGCTTTTTATGGGATCAATCTACTTTTATTTATAGAAAGTTGCACGACTCAGGCCCACCAACTTCAAAGCCCAATTCAGATCTTATCGCAAAGCTTGGGCGACCTTTTTGTCCCCCTCCAACATGTCCGAGTGCTTGGGCAGATCTCTCTGAAGCGCGTCCGCCAATCGGACGACCAGACTCGAGAATATCTCACCTCCTTAAATTCTGATGTATGCATCATCTAACATGCTAATGTCACCACTGCGATTATGCAAACGGCCACAAAATACAGTTTAATGCCACCAACCAAAAATTACAGTCAATGTCAACTCCAAATAACCGATCTACCCACGCTCCATCTTAGTGATAAGATCGAGGTTACTCTTGCTCCATTGCCTATAAATAGAGCGAGAAACCTTCAAACTCAGGACCTTCGTCTGATCCAATCTCTACAATTATATAAAACCTTGACTGATTCTTCAATCAACCCAACTTCTTTCAAACTACAATCCAATTGATCTTCAATTACAATCGCAAAGCCTTCGTTCAAAGCAAACATTGCCTATGTCCCTGAGATCTTAAACTTTTACAGCTTTGCTAACCCGTGGCATGATTTGGTTGATGTGTCAATCCAACCACCCTGATTTCCTCTTAGAGGCACATGTTTTGGACCAAGTCCAATACCTCGATGGACTCCTCTAGCATTATCTCTCCCTTCATAGCCTAAATCTTGTAAGAGTTTTTACTACTTTCTTTTCAATTTCACTTAATTTTCATTTCAAGTCATGTAGCTCGGCCCATTAGCCAAGATTTTACTTTTACAATGCTTGTAATCTTGACTTCATTATGAAATAATTACATTTTGTTTCTCACATTAGTTTCCATTTTCCCTTTTCATGTTTTAGGCAAAAACACAAAAAGTTACGTTGAATTTTTAAGTCCTCGTTCACTCGAGGCATAGAAAAGAACTTAACCAAACTAGCGTCTTATTCAGTGCACAACAATTGGTTAAGAAGTCGGATCTTTGCGCAACTTCCAAAAATGGCACACCTATTCTCTTATTTTCTTGAGCCATCTTGTGACACTGATATCGAAAATAACACTTAGGGAAAATACAACTTACAGTACTAGTGAAAGAAATTTAGTTGTTTTAATAAATGAATTTTGAAGGGCATATTAAGTAATAAAAATTATGAGCAGATAGGCTTTGCGCCATTTGGTCTATTGTCGACCAAAAATGCACCTTCACCTAGAAAAGGATTGTAGAAAGTGAAGTTAGTTCAATAATTGTCCTTTTTTTGGTTTTATTTTTCGATAGGGGTGTGATATCCACACACCCCTTTTTACTTCTCTTACATTTTTTTGGATTTCGGCCGTCGGATCGGATGAATTGAAGAAGATCTAACGGACAGAAAGTAATAGGGGTGTGTGAGAAGTAACAAGGGGTGTGTGAATAGCACACCCCTTTTCGATATTTTAAGTGCTATATTGAATGACTTTGGGGGCTTTTTTCCCTCATAGCTCTGGCCTATTTCTCGAAAACCTGACATTGAATGGAGACTTTACCATTCTCACTAATATTATAAGTAAAATTGCACAGTATCATTGTATTATTAATTTGAGACAATGGTATTAATTTGAGACATTACAATAGTGTCAAGAATAATGCAAATAACTTGCAAATAACTCATTCTCCTTTGTTTATTAGGTCGAATTTCACTAGCTACAAATAAGTTTAGCGGGATGTAAGGATGGAGACTATATCATTCTCACTAATAAATCATCTATTTTTAGGTGTGGGGGTTTGGATGTTAGACTTGATTCCGCGGTGTTTTGAGGGGGGAGGAGGGCAATCTTATTTTTGGTTTACCAATAAGTTTAGTAGGGTGTAAGGATAGAGTCATATGTACCTATTCTAGAAACGGGGATTATACCATTTGTACCGAATATAGAGTTGCCATGGAGATGCAGGAAAATGGAGAACTTGGTAGGAAAGGGATTTTGGGGGGGGGGGGGGGAAGGAGGGGGGTAGTAGTCGGCAAAACATGGTTGACCGTTGCTGGCAGGATGTTTAGAGGTTGGTAGTGCCAAATAAAATGAAGTTTTTTATTTGGCGCTACTACAACAAATCCTTACCAGTGCGGGTTAATTTTCTCTGACGACAGATGCGAGTGGAGAGTTCATGTGTTATGTGTGGAGCATCGGAGGAGACGGAGCATCACTTGGTTTTTGAATGCGAGTTCAGCCGTGTGCTGTGGTATTACTGCTCTTTGCAGCTAGACATGAAGTCTACCACAAGGCAGGATTTTTGTGAGTCTTGGCAGGGGTTATGCGCTCGATTTCATGACGAAGATAGACAAGATGAACTTTTGCAAGAGTGTGATTTTACTATGTGGCGAATTTGGAAGAGTCAAAATGAGATGATGTTTAAAGGAATGTTAACTAATCCCATGGAAAGGGTTAATTTGGTGAGGCATCAACTTATTGAATTCAGAGCATGCCATAATTCTGAGAAGCAAGTTGTTGTCCTTTGTGAGGAATGTGATGGAGCTATCTTTGCTGGACAATCAGTTCAGCCTCCGGTCTCTTGCTTCTTTGTTAGGCTAGGAAGAAAACCCTTTCTCTCTATTATGGACATGTAGATTAGGTAGCTAATTCTGATTTTGACTCAATCACATCAAGGTTATCGTAATTAATGTCGGTTAATTTTATATGTGTCTCTGATCTGATTACATTACCATGGTACGTAAACACGTGTATCCATATGTAAGACTCAAGATTTATAATTTTCTTTTATTTACTCTTTTTATGAAGAGACTAGCCTTCACGCACGCGCTCATGCGCGTACATAAGACATTTTTTTGAATCACGGCATGCTACGCGCGACTTTCACGTTTTAAATGTATTTATATGTGTAAATTGACAAAAGAAAAGTTAAATATTTGAAGTAAATGAATAATTTTAGATCATGCTAGAAGAAACCCCTCATAAACCAATTAAAGCAGCTAAATTCACATAATAAAATTGGTTTCTATAGAATTTACATTAAGAATAGAGAAATTAATATTTAATAAACAATTGATTGAATCACATTATTGCTAGCCCATTGTGAGGCTAAGCTTACCTGTAGTATCCTACATCAGCGGAGTGAGGGTTGGTCACTGACCTTATATGTACATGACCACCTCCCTATAATAAAACGCGTTTTGGGAACTCACTGGCTTCGGATCCCATAAGAACTCCGAAGTTAAGAGAGTTCGGGCGAGAATGGGTGACCCCTTAGGAAGGCCCAAGAACCCAAGAACAAAACTATGCGAGCCTGGCCCAAAGAAGACAATATCTTGCTATGCGGACTGGGATGTGACATCACCCCATTCCCCTTAGTATATATAATATAGTTTGTTAAAAAAATCATTTGACAATTAATTTAATTACATCATTATCCGTGTGCTAAAGACCTTTTTTTATAAAGAAAATATATTTAATAAACAACTGATTGAATAACATTATTGTTAATATATTGTAAGGTACTAATTAAAAAAAACTTTACTAATTTATCACAGACACTACGCGCCTCTTAAGATGTTTTGAACACAATATTCATCATTTTTTTATTATTATATTTTTCTTTCCCCTTCACGTGGGCACCATCAACTTTCACTTATCCTTACATTTTTTTTTAAATTCTTTTCTCTCTTTCCACTTATATTTATATTTTATTTTATGATGATCAAATTACCCATGCATTATTTGATATATTAGATTGGGCTGCTTTTGGATTTTTTTTTATTGAGGGGTAATTTTGTCCTAATATTTTTGTCAAATACGTGACCCCAAAGTTTTTGTCAGCATGCGTGACCCCAAATTGGGGCTCTTGCTTTCTATTATATAGATTTATGATTTGATTTGGCACAAGAAGTACAGTACATGAATTATGAAAGTTGAGCTGAATTTAGCTGGAATGAAGGCGATGTTACGATTGAGACATATGAAGGAAACATAATTCTTCTTTTATAATTAAAAAAAAAAAATCAGAGCAAAACTGCATCATGGCCAACATTCCAGCCAGATTCAGTTCAACTATAATTTTGGCCAATTTTTTCAAAGCTGATGGATGTTAATAGAATTGTGTGGGGAACACTGAAAAGGCTAGATTATGAAATACCAGAAAACTATTGACATTTCAATTGCTTAAACCAACCATGATGAAGAGTTCTATGAATTATTCTTCAAAATTTGATTAAACTGTTTCATCCAGATTAAATTAGCTCATCAAGATTGCTTAACTGGGATAGCTTTCACACTGTATTAAAATACGAAGAGGCTCTGCTTCGTAAGTGCGTTAAAACTGTACACGTAATTTGACTGCCGTACACACTTTTTTTGTATCTCTCCAATCAACTTTATTTTTCCTTTTGAATAAATTAAAGGTAAAGAATGAAAACCATTTTGCTTCAAAAGGCAAGAGATTGATGAAAATCTACTCTAAAGAAGGGACAGGATATATATAAATTAAAATTCATCATGTACAAAGTAATCGTAGGACATTTTCATCATTTTACTTTGTCGTGCCCATAATTCTTTGGTGTACATATTTTATCTTTGTTGGCGGTCGATGCTTTGGTTGGCTGTCAATCGCGACGGATTGTAGTAAAAATTGTCAGCAGCCAACCATGTGTTCTTGCATGCCCGATGTTCTCGCCACCTCACGTGGAAATTGCCAGTTGGAATGGAGGGCCAAATTTCAGTTTTTATATCAATTTTTTTATGTGAAAATTTTCTTGTAATACAAGTCAATGGTTGAATTTGCAGTAGAAACAAACAAAATATGTGGACGAATTTGATAAAGTACAAGAAAAGAAAAAAACTAAGACTTAAGTGGGTGACGTGATTATTCACCCGGACAACAAGGAAGAAGACATGAAATCGGAAACACTGGATGACGAAGTACACTAATTAAACTTATCTAATCCATTTTAATAAATCGTCACAGGGTGATGGTGGTTGGGAATAAATCACAGACTCGCATTCCAGATATCTCACGAGTTTTATTCTTGTTACTGACGAATCACACAATCGTGACCCAGAGAAGGTTAAAATGCCATTGTGAGACATCTTTCTTGCCCCTAAAAAATGAACTACCATAATAAAGTCACCAGCTGATATTTTTTAAGGAAAGAAAATCTAAGCCGTCCTAATACATGTTGTCACTCATGGGAATTAGAGAAGAAATATTCGTTAGCCACTTACAATTGGATGTTTATTATATTAACTAGCTACAAATTCAAAGGTTTTTCATTGAATGGAATCATAAGATGTAAACATCTAGGATTAATATTTGGAAAATAATTAAACTCAATCCCGCCGCGTAGTTCTGTAACGAGTTTATATGTCTAATAGAGTTTATAGATCTAATAGTTAGTTAAGAGTATTCATTCTTACTCTTGAAGTTTTTTTATTGATACTCTCTATTTAATCATTGCTTGTAATCACTACTAGAATTTGGATTCTTTTAATCCTAAGAGTTCAATACTAATTCTTAATCTTTCTGTTAGCCATAATATCATGACACATATCACCAAATATGATCAGCAACTAGGAGAATGAGAGAAGATGCGTGACTTAAGAGAATGGATGTGATTTTGGACTTTTTTTTTTTTTTTACTTTATGCACACCCGCTCTTAAAAAAAGGTAAAAAAAAGTGTGGAAGGTGAAAAACGGTCGTTTCCAACAAACATAATTCACTCTCTAAATGTGTACTCTCTTTTTTTCATCAAGTAAAGAAATGGTGAAAAGAAAAATGTACATTAATCGTATCTTATGATATATTGTTCTTCTCAAGACAACTAAGAAGTTAAACTTAATGTCATAGATTAAGACGTTTTGTTGGGCTGTCATTCAAGGAAAGCTTAATACATACTAGCATTTACGTACAAACTTTGTAGCGGGGGGAGGGGGAGGTTTTTGTTTTCGATTTTTTTTATTTTTTTATTTTTTTATTTTTTATTTTTTATTTTTTAAATATTTGAGATATTATAATATCATCTGTAAGTGAGGCTTCAATAAAAAAACAGTACAATTTGAACCTGTAAAATTACATTATTACCCATCATTTTTTTGTGTGATAAAAGATTAAATAATCTTTTCACCCTCTTTTGGTTGACAAAGAGAATTTCATTAATTGGGAAGGTTAATTTGTCTGTATTTTGTTTAAAACATGATTTGGATTTCAAACCCCTAGACTTTTTGTTGTCCTACTCACGCAGCCCCGTTTCCAACCCACTCAAGACCCAACAACCCTATCCAGGGTTGTAATACCATCTCGTAGGAATAAGTCAAATCATAAGTGAAATGTCGCATAATTAAATTTAGAAGTAAAAAAAAGTTTTAATTGATAGTCTCTTTGGGCCCTAAAAGAATAAATAATTGTGCCTCGTTACCACTTGTCTTATTTTTTGAGAAAAAAAATGTCAATCTTATGTGGATTAACATGAGTTTTTTGTATCAAATTTGACATGAAGAATGTGATGACAATTAATTCTTTAATTATTTTATTGTGCGGGTCTTATTAATGGACAAATTCTAAAGCTTTGAAATTATTTTAATTGATTTCTTCTTCAAAATGGACCCTACGGACATTAATTATAAATTTCACATTGCCACGTCAATAATTAAAATTAACAGTTGACATTTATTTTTTGACGTCTCTATTGGAGATGTTCTAATTAGCTTCAAATGCCTTCGAGTTGAACTCGTGTTTGGGTCGTTTTAGGCATGTTCAATCCCAACTTGTAAATAAAAAGAGTCGGACGTGAACAAAATATTCAGTTTGCTACAAAGATGAGATAGAATTTTAGTATGTTCAGCTCGTAAAACTCATAACATCTCATATCATTTTATATTGGACAGGCAATCATTTGAAAGTATAGAGCTATGCTTAAAGCACAAATTATATCATTTGAACCAAGCACCTGGTACTTGGCGCGACTCATCAATTCAGCTCTTGCATTTTGTCCTTTGATTTCTTCAATATAAAACCATAAATAAATAGAAATGTGCAAAATAAGACGAGTATGATAAGATTTCAATATATTTTTCCATGCGAACATTGTGCCAAGCACTTTTCAGCTGTTGGATCGACAAAATTTTACTACTACTAGGCTAACAATATAACTTCCGTTCGATCTCTTTCATAAACGAAACACTAAAACATGAATCGATTTATTAATCACCTGATTAACACACTCCAAGAAACAGGAAAACAATAAGTCACAACTTACTCGCAAATCGCAATTAAAACGAAAGAAATTGAGAAATCCGGACTAGGCTACAAGCACGTCAAGTCAAGATCAGCAAAACATATAATAAAACCCTAAATCTGTCATATTTTCTGACCTTCCAAATATTCGAGTCCATAACAGAATGACCAAGCTGAAAACCGTAGATGAAATATGCACAAAGGCAGTGGCGAAGCCATGTGAGGGCGAGGAGTGGCAGCCACCACTCCCCTCGTCAAGAAACACCACTGCAGAACTTGGTTCGCCACTCCCCTCCTCGCCGAAAAACCCACTGGTTCTCCTCTGTTTGTGTTGTTGGGTGATCTGTTCTGTTGAGCGCTCAAGCAGCAAATAGGTAATTTTTTTTTTTTGGGAGCAGGTTGCGATAGGATCGATGAAGGGTTTCGACTTCGAGTTTACAGATTTGCCATGGCAGGGGTAATGATAGGAGAAGTGGCGATGGAAATGGTGGCTCGAAGCTCTGTGAAGAAAGACCCGGATTGGCGTTGAAATCGAGCAGAGACACCACCTCACCCACCGCCGACGAAGCGACGATGCTTTTCTTTTCGGCTTCTTCGACTTCTTGGAAAGAGAATTTTCAGTTTGTTTCTAGGGAAAATTGGGATGGAAATTTGGAATTTGATCTTTCATTGTGATTTGGGGTCAATTGTTTTGTGCTTTTTGCAAGAACAGAGGGGACTCTATTCCTGGTTTTAATTTACTTTTTATTATTTATTTGTTAACTTATGAAAAGTTAACAGAGTTACTTTTTATTATTTATTATTTTTGTATGTATTTTTTCCCTCTTTTTAAGACCCCTTGCGTATTTATCTTAAACTATTACATTATCAATAAATATTGTACTAATTTTTAAAAAATAATGTAAATATTGTTTTATACTTATTTTACAATAAAAGAAACATATTTAAATTCATCTAGGCTCCTGCTTAAATCTTGTCTAGACGTCTAGCTGCTAGGTCCAAATCGATCACCTGACTAGCGCCTAACATTTTTTTTAGAATCTAATCCTAACCAATTTAAGCTTCTTAAATGGCTTTGATATTACCGCTTATAACTGCTTTGGTGAAGAGACTATTTTCTACTATGAATATTGACTCAAAATTTTGCACTATCCAATGTAAAAGCAACTACTTCGGTTGAAACATTGCACTCTTTTGAATTTTGTCCCTTCCCTCGACAAATCCTAGTTTCGCCACTGCACAGAAGGATACTACTACACTAAACGTACCTCCATCGCGAGAAAGATACACTGCGTTTTGTGATCGCATCTACACTAAGCTCTTCGTCCGACATAACCATCACTATACATATAGGTATAGAAAATATCTAGCATAGCGTCTTCATCTCATTTCTCAAACAGAAAATATTATACATTGACATTCAACTGGGTGTTTGCTTCAGATGAGTTCTACAACAGACAGGAAATCAGATCATCAAGCACTAATCACTATTGACATCATCCTGAGCAATCTCTCTAATTTTCTTTCCTTGAGTGTACAGTATAACCTCTATATTCATATGAGAAACATCCGAAAAAACCAAAGCCTCATCCATATTCCAAACGCCTAAAAACAAGCCGGTCAGAATGTTGCAAAAAGAGAGAGTTTCGGTTATTTCTGAAATTTTCTGAGTCGTGTCATAACTCTCAAGTGCCATTGGAAGGTTCCGAAATTTCCTGAGATTTCATGCATTTAGTTCAATGTGGGGCTGAGAGAACGAGGGGGAACCAAACATCAAGAAGGACGGGAGAGAGCGTCCTACCTGGACTTCTTGGAGGAGAGATTCAAGTTGAGCTGTTATATCGGAGAAGGAAGGCCGATTGGAAGGAACTGAATCCCAGCATCTCTGCATTAATTCCAAAAGCTTGGGGTGTCCATCATTTGGAATTTCCGGTCTCAGCCCCTGGGAAATAGAATGTCAAACAAAACATAATTTATACCAGTTGGTATGTACCATTGTACAGGATTTCAAGGGCATAATTTATACTTATTTATATTATAAGAAACAAAAATGTCATCAGATAATACAGAAATTTGTTATTCACTAAGTTTTACCCTTTTCTTGAGTTTATAAAATATATGCCTGTTTTGTAACAGCTTTTTTTAGTTTGAATGGGAGGATATTCAGACCACAGGGTTACAAACATAAACTCAGGCACGTCGTCAATTCAAAACTTTAATTCCTCATGTAGAATCGTCAACATCTGTAAGATACACACATGGCGAGCAACAGGACGAAACACCATAGAGGAAAATTTATAATCAAGTTGCATGAACTGTGGATTTACAGGATTTCTTAAGCAGCTAATACAATGCGGGCTATAGAAAACATGTCTTCATGCATCAATATTCAATATACAGACGAACAGATATAAATAATACTATGTATTACAAATAGATATACGAATAAACAATAAACCTGTCTAACTCCCAAGGCAGCTTGCAATGGAGTCATGGTGTCATATGGAACCTGCAATACAAAATCATACGAGTTTGAAAATACATAAATAAATAAAAAGATCTTAAGAAGTTTGATAATGTCCACATCCTAAATTCCTAATGCAAAGAGGAAGCGTACTTTGGCTGTTACTAGCTCCCAAAGTACAATTGCGAAACTGAACACATCTGCTTTCTGATCATATGGTTGATGGTTGATAACCTTGCAAAATACAAGAAACCAATAAGATATTGAAATAAGAATGTAAATCAATGTTGTCGAACTACGGTCCATTTGCTATGGTAATGATGCAGTAACAAAACCAGAATGTTGACATCCGAAATGCAATTAACAAAACAGGAAATTCAATGAACCATAGCCTTCTTGGCGAAACAAAGGGGATATTGATAATTGTTAATGATACGCTAATCAATCGATAGATCACAAGAAGGGACCAATTTGTGAACCAAGTCCAATGGTTTAAGAGTTGACAATAATTTTCACGAAGAGACAAAGCAGGATAAAAAAGCAGAGGAAAATATTGAACCAGAAGAATCAGACCTCAGGTGCCATCCATCTATAGGTTCCAGTCTCTGCTGTCATTACTCCCTCTTGATTCTGAAACCGAGCAACACCAAAATCTGCCACCTTTACAACCTGAAGGCAAACAAGAAAATGATTTTCAACTGTAAAAGAAAAGAAAAACCTATTTGTTTTTCCTAAACAGAAAAATAGAACAGCCAGGATATGAGAGGAGATTTCAACCATTCTTACTTGGAAATCTAACCAGGAAACAGTTTACCCATTATCATAAACAAAAAATGCTGCGTTTAGCTTTGAACTTTACTTATAGTCATTAGAAAATATCAATATACTTGTCGAAAGTAGAATTGCATTACCACACATCTTTAAACACAAATCTAATTTCATCATTCATGACGTCCTGAAAGTATCAGTTTCACCATTGACAAAAACTTAGAAGACATCAATTCCAGTATGTCCATGAGAATTTTGGTAGAATTGAACTTTTGACATGCAGATATACTTCTCCCAAAATCAAACTTCATACCTCAAAGCACAACGCACAATTACCCCATATAAATTAATAGACGGTTTGGTTACTACAACTTATATCAACTAAAGCAGCAATAGATCCACTGAAGACATTAGCCCTTTTAAAAAAATTACAAACAAATCTATTGAACTTTATCATTTTCCTGTCGCCTAAGTTAAGCTCTACATGCCCAATGACAAATAAAATCAATACAGTTATCATGGATATGCGTAGGTTACATTTATGCAGAAAGTGAAGCTGCCAAACAAGCAAACAATAACCTTTAATTCTTACATTGTTAGTGTCCATTAGCAGATTTGCCGTCTTTAGATCCCTATGAATTATGTTATTATGATGCAAATACTCCATTCCTTTACAGACATCAATCGCAAACTTTAGCAGTTCTGAAAGCTTCAAGATGTTATGATTCTTATGCAAATAATCGTAAAGACTTCCACCGGGCATATACTCTGCAAGAAAAAACAACAAATGAATTTTCATAATTATTAGCATAAGAATAGAGAACAAAATGACAAAAGAGCGGAAAAGAGAAGATAAGATGTGTGTACAGTCAAAACAACTTTCAATAGTTAGAAGCAGCGAGGCATTTACTGGTAGAACATGTATCTGTAAGCATTAGACACCAAAAACAAAGGTACTAATATGCATAAGAAACATATGATTAAGAGTGGTAGCCATGATATCGAGGATAAAGCCCATAATTTCCAAAGCGCCTTAACATAAAGAACTGCCCTAAGCCTTGATACCATTCTGACTTATTCAGGTGATCAATGACTGATTTCAACATGATAACTAGGCCAACTGAAGGTGGGAATTGCGTTAAACAACCAAGGATAACGAAGCTTAAACTCATGAACCAAATAGTCTACTTCCAACAGAAATCTACCCTAGCTCTTGGTGCCATTTTAAGGTAGCCTGATGATGAATGACTATTATTAACACTTGAAACTGGACCAACTTTCTCAAATAAAGTTGATGACCTAGAATCACCATCTGCGCCTTTTCATTCTAAATTGGAAGATGATGAACCAACCTCCTTAAATTTAGAACTTTCTAGTTTATCCTCTCTGAAATGTTGTCCCAGTTCTGTTTACATTCTTTATGAAGTTGATGTCTTGTGCTACATGGATATACAAAAAAACCAAAACGAAACAAACAACCAAAGCAAGCTGTACTCATGACATAATTTTTAGCATCCATTACAAAGAAGACATTTCTGAACAAAAAAAGAAAAACAAGTGTTAATAGTATAATACAGCGACAAGTTGACACTGGACTAATTATACGCATCTAAAACTACATACAGATCTAAACAGTAAAGTTTTACATAAAGAAATCAAGATGAAATCAACATTAAAGCTTTCTAACCATAAAAAGATACCCTGCCAAATACTATCCCAAAACTCTCAAGAAACAACACCCAAAGGTAATCCCAAAACAAAATTTATCCCACGAATGATCTACATCCTTCAACTCCTAACCTACATGAAGCTTCATAATATGCACCAAGTTGCCAAAGGCTGGCTGATTGACAAATTACACATAATCGGGAATTCCAATATGCATGACATCCAAACAGCTTAGAGGAATTAAAAATACATAACACACAAGTAAAATCTTCCTAAATGCTGCATACTCAGAGAAGAAGTATTAGTGCGTCCAATACTTGGAGTATAAATAAAGTGTAAGTATGTTCCAAGAAAGATATTTTTAGTTCCATTAATACTTCTCTTGATCCTAATAAAAAATTTCAAAAAGATAGAATGAAAACTTTGGTTGGCTACACCTATATCGGTGGAAACCATCCGATGTCATTGATTTTTTGTAAGAATGATCCTTTGGTCCATAAAAGATGTTTTATGAGATCCGTTTTGGCGAATGGCAAAAGGGGATAGCTTTTAAGAAGGGAAATGTGAGTGTGTCGGTGTGGATGTGTCTCCCTTTTTATGTTCCTTGTAAAGGAATATACTATGCTTCACCAACAAAATTAAAAAGTAAAAATGAAAAACTATAAACAATCCGATGCTTATTCTTACTTTTCTTAGTTGCACTGCTTCTAAAAACATCTCCACATGTAAGATTCTGATACAGAATGAACAAAACCAGAAAGAAGCTAAATTAACAAATATAGTAAATGTTGGAGGCAACCAACAGGAGAGTTCCATACCTGTCACTATGCACAAATGTGGAGACTTTGTACATGCACCTATAAAGCGCACAACATTACTATGATGAACCTCTCTGCAATCATAAAATGAATATAAAATATATCAGTATTGCTTAATAGCAATACGCATGCCAACTTAACTTAGAAAATGGAATAACATTTTTCTTTTCCCTTGAATAAGAGACAATTGATTATTAAAGAATAAGATACAGAGAAGACACTATGAAAAACTAGAAACAGCAAAAGATGGAACCTAGCCATGAATTTTAACTGCCTATATGTGTGAAATGCAGCATGGGCTAGCTGCATTTTACTCAACTATCAGAAAATTCATTCACTTTATGGGTTTCAAGAATAGTTACAGCTAATATACCACAAAATGAAAGACTAGCTGCATTAAACGTGATTTTTTAATTAACACAATAAGACATGTTTCTTAGTTCCATTTCTAATTACATTTGGCATATTCTTCCAAAGCCTCATCGAATTAAAGACCAGCAATCCGAGATATTCAACCAGCAAATACAGAAAACGTGAAGCATTCTCGTCATTCCCAGAGATTATAGGAATTGTTCTTGTACAGGCTAGTATAGAAGTTCATTATGGAGGGTGTGGGAAAATAATGGGAAAATCTTTAAAAGTTTACAAGGGGAGAAGAGCTCTCAATAGAAATGATAAGAGTGATTTCATATGAACTCCCCAGCAGGGATCAGCCTAGATCAAAAGAAGATAAAGATAGAAAAGTATTCACCTTAATATTGCCACTTCTTGAGCAAACTCATCCTCTAGAGCATCGTTCAAATGTTCAGATCTCAAAATCTTAACAGCAACATCTTGACCAAGATAAATTCCGCGATACCTGAGAATGAACAGCAATATAAAGTTAAGCAGCAGAGAAGACTATAAACAAATAAAGGACTGACAAAAATAAAACATATCTTACAAATCTCCACATGACCCAGATGCAATTCTGTCTCCTATCTTTAATAATCTTCGGTCTATTTCCCAGAGTCCTGTCTTTTCTTTCACCGATAATGCTTTCTCCACAGCCGAATGAGAATGTGAAGATCTTGACCAAGACCCCTAAATTACCAAACAACAGATACGTATTACTATCTTATAATTCTTCAATTATTTTTACAATGTGCCGCAATATACCTCACTTCTTGCAATTGCCTTTTCCATAGCTTCATACAGACCATCTGTATCCTGACCACAACATTGCAAAGTCAGCAACATTTGAACTCAGCACAGTTCCCTGTCATAAAAGAAATATAATCGCAATTCCCCTTAATGTACTCTGAAGACATTTTCTTGGAGGAACTGTAGCTTTTTCGACTTATCCAATTTGATAAGACCCAATATTTATAACAAACAAATTGGGATGCATTCGATCCAATAATTGTAGCAATGCCATATTACAGCCCAAAGATAAACATTGACTAAAAAGCGTTTATCTGTGCATACAAAAAGAAGGCATATGAACAGCTTGCAGTATAGCAAAATCCATAGCCAACAAAAATAAGCATATTGTAGTAGCAATGTAGCATATATTTTAAGAAAGGCCATCCAACGTCTCATGTATTGGATATTACTCATTTAATAATATAATAACATGCAAAATTTCAAGATACAAAACTCTGACAGTAGAAAGTAATCAGTGAATGATGATAAACACATTATATAGTAAAAGAAAACTACCTCATCTGGCCATCCATCCACCACAAATACATCTAAAGAGTAGCCATCGGTCGTCGAGAAGACATGTGCTTCACGGATGTTAAGTTCTAAATCCGAAAGCAAGGAAGAAAGCTACAGAATAATGACATAAGTTAGAAAGATGCGACCACAGTATGGTTACACTTCTGCAGTTATCTTCAATTCTACAACATGAACAATGCATATAATATGTATCAAATGTACTGAATAGTCCATTGCTACCCTTAAATTCATTTTCCACTTATTTCAGAATTTGAAGGCTATAGATTTATAACTTTTTAGTTTTTATTAACGAAAGAACTCATAATGACAAAGAACTCTTCCAATACAACGTCTTCGCTCAATTATATTTAATACCCAAGCTTACTGCATTGAGGTGCCAGCATGTGAGTCTAGACTCTAGAGCTAACACAAAAACATCAGATGGAGAGCCATAAAACATGTATGACAGACCATCACAGTGTCACATGAAAACAAAGATAGTTGCTTGAGTTATAACCATTAGGTATAGAACACACATTCATATTAGTGAGTACCAAGAGAACTGCTTAAGTGGAGACAGAGTATTAAAGGATAATGAAGCTATCAAATGCTGTCAAATTTCAACACCCTTTAACTTTGAAGAAATTCTGTACATGTGGACACTAAAACTACAGAAATACTATCACTTGATGCTATTCAATCAGATGATCCTTTTGATTATTAATTGAAAAAGGAATGCTGAATTCAACTTCATGATCCAGAATGTAAGTGCAGTCTCAGATAAGCTTGTCCACTATCCTATAATATTAATCTTATATGACCCCTTTGAGATATAACTCGTTGAAAAGTTGAACTTAGTTACCAAATAGACCTTCAGTTTAATTTGCAAACACATAAGGGAACAATCAGCAGATTTTCGAGCTTCAAACTCTGATTTCTTTTCAGATTCTAAGAATATTTTGAAACTGAAATTGAGGTAAAACTCCAGGTGGTAATACCAAACTTGACAAAAAAAAAAGAATAAATTAATCCTTCTCAGTCATACCTGGCTAAGAAGCTTAGGCTTGTCAACAGTTGAAAATATTACTTCATGAATAGGAACATGTGGTATATCTTGCCTGCGTTATACAGCCCAATGGTCAATATCATTTCTGAATAATTATAAATGCTCTTTTTTTTCAATGAGAAACAAAGTTTTACTAAAGAAACTCAAAAACACAGTGCAAGACTCTGAACAAACTGGTCCACCAGCAAAATTATTCAACTAATGAAAATCAAATCTGAATTACACCTATAACAATGTAATGGAGCTTTCAAAATTACCCTATAACAGCTTCCCAATCTAATAAGATGTTAGAAATTGGTAGATCCCTAAAGGGTGGAGAAAAACAAGCCAATAAGCATAAATGTAATCTCTCAAATATATGGCCACAGTTCATATAAAAACTGCCCAATTAAAATATAAAGTAAATGAAAAAGACTCCGATTTTAGCGTATTCAGTATCTTTAAACAAAACTATACTTTAGGTCAATTGTTGATAAAGCATTAATATCAGCATATAGAAAAATTATTTTCTATTTTTAATTTGGAAAATAAGACCTTTAGCATATTACTTCATAAATATGTGTATTTATGCGTGCATGCATATGTCTGTCTTTATACAATTTCATGTTTACATTGTACACTTCTATATATCATGTCTACCCTTTATACACATGACAAATCATATACAGTAATTGCTCGTCAACATATTCATTAGAGCTTTACAAATTGTTTATCTAATTTCTGTTTGATAAGATACAACAAACTTATCAGAATAAAATTTTGATAAAAATAGTGCACATTAAAGCAAGAAGAAAGTAAGATTTACACAAGTGTCTTCCAACCTATAGAAAGAGGGCTTCTCAAAATTCCACCCAAAACTTTAATAATGAAAGTCTATTATAAGGCAACATACATTATTCTACCCCTAATTGCTACAAATTCTCGATGCTTGACCCATAGCAATTTTTCAGTGTGCATCTCAATATTAACTTAGTCTTCATCATCTCAAGTCCTCAAAAATGTATACGGAAAATATGAGTAGTCAAATGAAGCAAAACAATAACTAACTTCACTGCACATAACAATCTGCTCCATAACTTAACCAGTGCATACGTTCTTCCAAAAGAAAATGATGCATCTATTCACCATTCTTCCTACTGTCAATTCACCATTTACAATATAAAGAAAGGTCTAACTCTCCTTTGAAGAAAATTACTAGTGTTAAATTTTGCATAAGCTTTGCCCAAGGTAAAAGTTAACTTTCCAAGGAACCAATGGATTCCATTAAATCTTTAGGGAAAAAAAAAAACTGATAAGAGTGACAACCAATCAACCTTCAGAATAAAGAGTTCCTACAAAAGAGTTCCTCAAAATAATTAGGGACCGAAGCCGTTATGACTCGTTGCTCTTGATATGCAATGGGTTTCTATTGAGCACTTTCATTTTGGTTATTGTTGGTTAGAGACCAAAAGCTTGCCGCTCACTAAGATAAAGTAAACGAGTAAACCAATATATTGGTGGCGACTGAAGTATCAAATGGCAAGCATTAATCTGACAATGTAAAAAGGATGGTGATTTTCACACCCCATTTACCTCCCGCACTCTTTCAATTTTTTTAATATTTTTTTGCTCTTCCATCCCTTTGTCTTTATTTTAGAGGTGGGGCCTTTACCAAGAGAAAAGAAATATTAAAAAATTGAAAATGTGTGGGAAGTAACATGGGTGGTGATTGTGAGAAAATCACCACCCATGTGAAAAAAATTAAGTCTTGTTATAATGAACCCAGCAGTGCTTATTCTAGAACAGAAAACAAGCCAACAAACTTTGGTTGAGCACCTTGTGGGAGAATTCTTGGTCAGATGTCTTCCGTCCATGTCCTTAGCAATCTTTCTAACATCCAAATTTAGGTCCCCGAGCTTAGAGCAAGGTTCAAAGTCAGCCGCACAATTCCTAGTTTTAGTCAGAGAATGAAGTAAATAAGATATAAATAAATGACAACCAAAAAAGGTCTACAGATCAATATCCACAGAGTCACTGAAACCCTTGTTGGGAAAAACTACGGCAAAAAATTTAAGCACTCAGAGACAGAGTACAACACAGATATAATACGGTTATTACCTATCACGTGACAGAGTAGCTCCTTCACTAGTTTCATCACATGATGACCTTAGGGTTGAAACAACACTTGTACATTGTTGAACATCATCATCTTCGTCGTCAGTCCCCATAGAAGTATTCTGATCATAAGTACATAAAAGAACCATAAAAGATTACCATAAGACGAACTTTGTGATAAATAAAATAGAATGGGAAAAAAGAACTAATTTCACATTGGAACACCACACCACCAAAGTTTCTCATGCTTTACAAGATTCTGTAAGATCATATTTTCAAGTGTAGTCAAGGCTTCTTTAGGTAAAGTGACAGTCAGTACACGCAACAGGATTCATACATACTACACATCGTGATTGATCCAGATCCTAGTCAACAACATCGTGAAATCACAATTCCAACTTTTTTCCCAGAACCCAACAATGTTTCCAACAAAACAGCTAGTAAGAAAATTCGTATCAGACTAAAAGAAGGTATAGTTGAAATGCTAATTAACGATATAACATGTAAATGTCTATATGACGTAATGACTTTTAATTTTATTCTAAGTGACTAAACATGTGGAGAATCTTATTAAAAGAATCTCATATCATTAATTTATCAAAGCAGTATTATTTCTGATGTTAAGACTTAGGGCCTAAGTAAGGGAACTTTTGTTGAGTACTAACATAGCGAAGATCACAAGCATCTGGCATGTTGTGTGACCATCATATGCCATTGAAGCTCAATGAAAAATTTTATAGGACGGAAAAAGGCCAGCAATGCTTTATGGCACCAAATGTTGGGTAGTGAAACATCAACACGTACATAAAATGGGTGTAACAGAGATGAGAATGTTTCGTTGGATGTGTGGGCACACGAGAAAGGATAAGATTAAGAATGAGGATATCCGAGGTAAAATAGGAATAGCCGACATTGAAGGAAAGATAAGAGAAAATCGGTTACGGTGGTTTGGACATGTGAAACGAAGGCCTACTAACACTCTGGTTTGAAGATGCGATTACGGGACAGAGGTCCAGGACGAAGGGGTAGAGGAAGACCTAGAAAGACTTTGGAAGAGACTCTAAGAAAAGACTTAAGAGTACCTAGATCTAACGGAAGATGTGGTACAGAACCAAGCAGAATGGCGTTCCAAGATTCATATAGCCGACCCCACTTAGTGGGAAAAGGCTTTGTTTTTGTTGTTGTAACCTACAAGAGTTTACAATGAATGTGCTATAAAAAGGTTTAGAAATTGGTTTTTTAGAACTAATTTGATTTTCACATAGGCTGTCTTGTACACTTGTGGTGTAGACTCAAGTTTTCAAACCCAAAGCGCACAAGTTTGCATTAGTAGGCAAGGAATTTATAGTCCTACCATATTGGAACTTGAAATCATGCACCAACTTTATCTTCTTCTTCTCGAATGAAGCCCTTTACTTAGTGCAAGCCAGGGACAAAATAAAGTAGTAGTACTGAACGTTTGTGTTACTCATAACCTTCTTCCTCTCCATTGAAACCACTGCTCTATGCCTTTTAAGGATAACATTTTCCCAATTATTCCATCTTTTCTCAAAGCTAACCATGGTTAGGGACATTATGAGTCAGAGTCATTATCAAGGAAGTCATTGATGCCCCATCTTTCTTTCCCACTCACGATTACTACATATATGGACCTTCTGTGGCTTTAAAAGGAAAGATAGTATTCATCCAAATAATTTAAAATTTTTCTGGAAAATAATGATTATGTGAATGCAAGTTGTTGCAAACAATCTAAAACGTGGCTTTTCATAACAACAGGAAATAAACTAATACTTGGTTTAGCACTGGAACTCAAAGAAACTCTAGTTCAGAACAAGATTCCAAGCATAAAATACTGAAGCAAATGATGGTTAATACCTCCATGAAACGGATATGATACACAGGCCGCTTCTCTGGATCTTTTGCCAATGCAAGAAGCTTTTGATGTAACAAGACATCTTCCACTCTATCCAAGTTAACATCAAGTCCGTAACTGCACAGAAAACAAAATTAGTAAAATAAATAAATAACGTAGAATTCATAGAATTAGGTTCATCATCCTCCACATCTAAAGAAAAATGAAACATTCATGATATGGCTCTTATGAAGTTTTACAGTGGCAAATATCTTGGAAAATCTAGTGAATACTTTTCCCCGTAAGGTTTTAAACAAAGCTTCAACATAACATAAGGTCTGGAAAGGTTTGCCTTGAAATAACATTTCTTGACAGACCTAAGGAAAATTTTGTGCAACCTGGAACGGTACTTCCAAAAAGAATTGACTGCGAAGTGCGGAACTAATTTCAGTCCATACACACATTGCAGAGTTTCAATTGTAAACCTTTACACTAGTCACATGGTCAAACCAACCAACTCTAACAGAAATAATGGGCAAGAAAAAAACACTCAAACAACACTTCCAGCTTAAAAACTAATCATGTCCATACAGAACAAATATTAGATCACATAACCAATTTGATATTCAAACATATGCATAAACTTATTCGTGCTCAAACATTAAAAACTTCAGTGATACCGCTCCGAAAGCATATTAACTCAAGAACTCAATCATGTTGGGATCATCATTTGAGACTCTAAGAGCTTCATAAGGGTTCGTACATCAATAATACGGTTCGTACCATACTACACCAATTCCAAAACTACCGAGCACCAGTTAACTAAATATCTTTGAAGACCTATTGAAGGGTTCATGTTGAGACACCCTTACCTAAGCACATGAGTTTCTCTCCAACCAGGAGCCCAATCACAATGCTAAAGCTTCTAAAGTCCCACATCGACTGCAAACGAAATAGGCGATTCTCCTCAACTATAAAAGGAGATCGTTCTCCCACAATTGATCCCTGATGATCTTATTCTGCTTAATCCATTATTAGAACTCACTAAGTGATGCTTCTGTCTAAATCCGTGTATCATGCAAACTCTCTCTACATTATTTATGAGAACTCCTCTATCCTATGGACGTAGCCCAATTTAAGGTGAACCACGTATATCTTGAGATTGCTTCCCTTTTATCTCTTTAACTCTTTACATACTCTCATCACTAGGCGACCGAAGCAACCTAGCAAAAGTTACACCTTGACACTATACGTTATTCCAAAGTCAACCCAGTTTTGTGCTTCCACAAATACAATAATATTTTGTTCTGAAAAATCTAATTCCAGAAATAAATCAATGGCGGAAGTTCGTTAAAATTAAAGAATAAAAAGAAATGAAATGAAAAACAATCTTATAGAGGAAAGCGATCGAAGAGGAATACCTAGCCGGCAAGCGGTTGAAGTGACCGTCCAACTGTTCACGGAACTCGGGCAGAGTCAGAGCGTCTTCATGGCCGCTTTCCACCAAACGGTTGTAGACATCGTTTCGCACATCGTAGTTACTGAAGCTGACAAAGCTTCTCGGTGGCGACGAGCTCTCTCCGACGCCCTCGGTCAAATCCATAGGGGAAGCTCAAGTCAGCAAGTATTTCATGAAAATACAGAGGAGGAGGAGGAGAAAGCGAGCTCGGAGAGTTGTCGATGATCAGCAGAGAATCTTTTACTGTTGGTGGAATCCGGGAAGAAGACGAGGAGGACCTGTTGGGGATTTCCTGAGAAAGCAGAGGGGCAATTTCGTCATACAAAATCACAGTAGCGTGAAGTTTCTAGAGAGAGAAAGCTAGTTTGAAGGAGAGAGTTAGAGAGAGAGAGAGACAGTGAGTGAGTAGAGATAGAAATGAGAAGACCTCCGTTCCCAGCAAGGGAAAACTTTTTTTTTTTTTTTTTTTTAATTTCTTTTTTTTATATATTAAATACCAAATAATGTGGATTGGATATGGTTGAATGAAAATGTGGGACATTATAATTTTTGCCGTTAAGAAAACAGCACAGGCTTTGAGAGATTTTTCATTATAACCGAAATACGATGTAATATGTTATATATTGTTATTCAAGCAAAGGAAATTTTTATTTTAATGTATTCTCTTAGCTTATATAATAACTTATAATGTATGTAATCGTGTTCGAGTACATTAAAAAATCTCTCCTAAATTAGGAGCACAATTTCATGTGAATCACATGGTGTTGTATAGGAGAAAATATGGCCTGCTGTTTACACTAATCACATAAAAAAAACTCATACCATAATTATGACGCAATTGAATTTTTCTTTTTTTTTTATCAAATAATGCACTCCCATTTTGTAGAGAGGGAAATGATAATGAGACTCGTATTTGCTTAGAGTTGTACTATTTACACATTTCGTTTACCTTCCACATATCCGTCTTAATTTTTGTCGTCAAATCGAATGAATTGAAGAAAATAAATGAAGAAAAATTAACAAGAAATATGTGAAACGTAAAAAACAAGGTGTGAATAATATCATCCATTTTCTTATTGTGACTTGTGAGTAGCATATCCAATCACTAGAAGCATTAGATATGTCTTGTGGAAGTTGAAAGCAAATGTTCTGTTTATAAGTGATTACAAAATTATTTATTTATTTAAGAGATTACAAAGTAGAAGTGCTTAGAGAATAACACACCAAAACGATCAAAAAGCATCTAGCACATATAAAATTATTCCACAACTGAGAAACTTGGAACTTGATGTCCAAGATTAGCCACAGCGTCCGCTACAAAGCTGACTTCCTCGAAGAAATGAATGAGAGTCCGAATATCTTTGAGTAAAGTAATGAGTGTCCATGGAAGTTGAATATAGTGTCAACAACAATCATGACAGGCCCTTCAACTTTGACTTCTTTCCACCCTCAATCAAGAGCGAAGAAAAGAGACACATTCCAACCCGGCTATTCACGTAGACACTAAAATTGAGACATGCTGGCCGACACTTGAAAAGCGACGAAACTATAACATACAAATGATATGTAGATTGTACAAATAAATTAAAGATTAAAAATAAAACAAAATTTTAGTGGATGAATCCTTAATAAATGCAGGTAATGAAAAGCAGAGCCTCTAATTATACACGGCCAACATTCAAAACATAAAGGTATGGAAGATACGTCTGATGATGCATTAGAGCATGATCCGCATACATCTTTGCATATAAATTGGCCAATATAGGAAATCTTTGGGATGGTCGAGTCGAGTATATGTTGAATGAGTCACTTAATATTGCTTGTTCTAATATTCCTCTATTTTTGTGTTTTTTTTTTAAAGTCGGGTATGATTTAATTTACGTAATTGTTTAATTTAATTTATGTAATTGTGTGTTTTAAGGTAATAGTGTTACAGCCCGTCCCGGAATTTTTAATTCCGAAGACGTGAAATTACAAAAATAACCTTGAACGGGATAAGGTGCGTAAATGTGACGTTGGTTTTAATTTAAGTTCCTACTTTTTGGTTAATTAGTATATTTTGTGGATTAAGATCTTAGACTTAGGTTTATTTTGTTTTGGTATTAATTTTGTAGTTAGAATTGGGTAGGACCACGCAGGGATCCCCACCCCTCATTTTCCTCCCCAAAACCCGTACGTTGTCTCTCTCTCTCTCTCTTCTCAAACACTTGTCTCTCTCTCTCTTCCTCTCGATCGTGAACCACCACACAACTCACCTAAAACTTCCACCAACGTCGGATTTAAGGTTACCATTGCAACCCTGAGGACTTCACGATCACGTAGGTACCAAATCCAGGTAAGTTTCACTTCGAAAAACCCTAGTTCTAAAGGTCCCGTGAATGGTACTGTTCATAAACTTCGAATTTGGTTGTGTTTTAGGCTAAACCAAGATCGCAGTGAGCCTTAGGAAGTCCTAAGGAAGCTCGGAGTATATCGTTTGGAAGTTTTGGACGTCGGAATCACCTAGTTCGACGTTGAGCCGATTTTGTGAAATTTTGGAAGGTATGATTCCGTGGTTTTTAGTGTTTAAAATCATTCCATCGTGATTCTACATGTTAAGGGCTTCAATTTGGTATAAAATTCGAGAAAATTGGACAAAAAACGAGTGAGAATAGTTAATTTGAAAAATTTCCAGTTTTCCGGTGACCGGAGTCCGGCGAGAAACCATCGGAGAAGAAACAGGAATATTCCGTTAGGTTTAACGGAATATTCCTAACGGCGTTAACGGTAACCGTTAACTTTTAACGGAATATTCGGGGTTTTTAACGGAATATTCCTGACGGCGTTAACTGACGCCGTCAGCATGCAAGGCACGTGGCCGCGCGTGGGGGCGCGTAGACCCGTGCCCAATTCGGCGCGTGGGGGTGCGTGAGGTATAGAAAAATTATTTAAAAAATACTACGATGCTCGTGAGGTTGTGTAGATCGTGTTAGAGTATTCATTTGTCAAAATTGAGCATCGTATGAGGAATTAATTGCCTAGTTTGGTTTATGTGCGTTAAATGACGTTTTTTTAGTGGTTTCGCATTTAGGTGGGACTTATAACGAGGACGAGCACACCCAGGGGCGTCAAGGGGGTTACGACCCGGCAACATACCAGTGAGTGGGCATTTGCTTTTTATATATATACCTATATACTCGATTTCTCCTAGAAATCAAACGTAAATGAAAAGTATGTTGAAATAAGATATGAAATATGTTTTGATTGCCATGCATAGAATTTCATGAATATTACAAATTGTTGTATGATGCATATATGTAAAATGGTGCGGTGGACGCACAGGTGAGTATCAGGTAAGTATTATTACTGTTATGATGATGTTGAGATATGTTGAGCTCATAACCTGCACCATGGTATTAGTGCTTATATTATTCACCGCATCGCACGCTCGCCTTGGATCCAAGTAGATGCTAGTCGTACAGACCATAAGAGGTGGTTCCGACAGGCCAGTCGTACAGACCTTTAGAGAGGTTCCGACTGGTGGGTGACCTTAGATTATGTGCAGAGATGATTGATGAGAAAAGCACTAGAGCGTAATATTAACCATTAAGTCGTACAGACTACATTAGGTGGTTCCGACTTATGTGCAGTGCAGAAGGCCGTACAAGTCACAGATGGTGACTCTGGCAAGATGAGATTTTGAGCAAGATGAGATTTGAGCTTTAGATTCAGCCGTACAGGGCCATTAGAGGGTCTCCGGTTGATTACTTTCTTTCACCTGATTTGTATTATGTTAATGCATTCATACTAAACTGTTGAATTTGGCATGGTACATTCTCTATTGAATCTGTTATGAGATTGATGATTGAGATGGTTGAGATATATATATGCTTATATACTATTTTTCTGGGAAAGTATACAGGTTTACAAAGAGGGGTTATGAATGTGGATTTATGAAATGATTTGAAAAAAGCTTTATTTTCGCCCACTCACGTTTTTTGTTTTGCGCCCCTCCAGTGTCTAGTTGATAGTTGAGGCGTTGGTGGCCTACGAGGACTCCTTCGGCGTTCTGACAGACTAAATAAATGTAGGATTCACCCGAGGGTGTTGTAAAATAGTTATGGTCCTACTTGACTGCACCTAGATGCTTATGCTCTGTTTATGTGTGTTTAGTACCCTTTTATGTACTTAAAACGCTAGGTTGTTAATATCTGTAATAAGTGGGTTTTCCTTCTTTTTGTTGGCTCGTATTTTGTTATATTATCGTTTCCGCCTGCACTTATGGTTACGTCACGCTCACGTGACGGCCAGCACGTCCTAGTCTTCGGGTTAGGGTGTGTCAGTTTGGTATCAGAGCATAGGTTGCAGTCCTGTATAACTAGTGAATTCTTCTATTGATTTTTGATGTCTTTTGTCAGAATTATGCCGCCTCGTAGAGAGCCCCGCCGTGCTGCTGAGCCTAATCTCCCCGATATAGCTCAGTTAGGGGAAGCAATGGCCCAGTCTTTTCAGGCTAATATCCGTCATCCTCTGAGAACGCCCGTAGAGACGATGTATAATCTGAAATTGGAAACCTTTGAGGGAAATGAAGGTTATGAGGGGGCAGAAAAGTGGTTGGATCGGATTGAGCAGACTTTTCAAGTGATGCAGAGTCAGGGGAACCTACCTGAGAGTAGATGGGTCGAGACTACCATTTGGTTTTTAAGCCGTGAAATTGTAGTTTGGTGGAGAAATGAAACTAAATTTCTGGCACCTGAGATGGTGCAAGATTGGAACACATTCAAGGGAATATTTAAGAAAAGATTTGTTCCTCCTGAGTACATTGACAGTAAGAAACAGGAGTTCACCCAACTGAAGCAAAGAAAGATGTCAGCGGGTGAATACTACAGAAAGTTTACAGATTTGTCTCGTTATGATCTGGAAGTGGCTGCTAATCCAGTGGAAATGCTTCGCCGATTTAAGTTAGGATCAAAGAAGAAATGGCGAACATTTGCTAGCGCACTTCCTTGTGCTAACTATCATGAGTTTTCTGAGATCATGGTTCGGATGGAGGAGTCCGAGAAACTTCCTAGTGATAGTGACGAAGAGGAAGATAAGAATGGTGGCAACCAGAGGAATGATGGCAAAGGTAAGGGTATCTCCTTCCAGGGACCTCGTCAGACGCAGAATTTCAAGAAAAGTGGAATGAGTTCGAGTTCTTTCAGTGGTGGATTTAGTGCCACAGGTCCGAGGAGAGGAGGTGGTAGGTTTGGTAGTGGACCTAGATTTCCTGTTCAGAGAGGCTTTGGTGGTGCTGGTGGTTCTGGTCCTCCGTTATGTCGCCGTTGTAATTTCCGACATCATGGGGAATGTAGGAGAATCAGTGGTGCATGCTTTACATGTGGTCAGCCAGGACATCGAGCTATGCATTGCCCCCAGGGTCAACAGAGGCCCCAGCAGCCTGTTATGCCAGCTCCAGCACTGACTCAGCAGAACTTTAATTCAGGCAGTTATGGCCAGTTGGGTCGTGGTGGTGCTTATCACTATCAGGGTGATGCTGCTCCTTATGCTTCGGGACAATATCAATATTCCCAGGATCCTTATTTTCAGAGTGGATATTCTCAGGATCAGGGAGGTTATACTTCATATCCGTCTATGCCAGCTAGCGGATCTCAGGGGTATCAGGGGAGTCAGCCCCAGCAGAGTGGGGTTGCTGCTAGTAGAGCAGGGCCGTCTAGGCAGCCTGCTCAGGCAGGTCAAGGACGTACTCATCAAGGACGAGGTAATCAGGGTGGCAGAGGTCGTGGAGGACGACAGCCAGCTCAGGGACGTATTAACCACATCTCGCTGCAAGATGCTCAGAACCATCCAGACTTGATTATGGGTACGTTGAATGTTCTTGGTCATTTTGCTAGAGTCTTGATTGATTGTGGTGCTACACACTCTGTGATTTCTCATATATTTGCTCAAATGACTCAACCTCATCCTTCACCTCTAGGGTTTGATTTAGAGTTTGCTATGCCTAGAGGGGATAAATGTTATGTTGATAGTTTTTATCCTGGGTGTCCAGTGATGGTAGATAATGTAGTTATGCTTGCTAATCTTATCCCGTTAGACATCGTGGATTTTGATGTGATTTTAGGGGCGGATTGGTTGCATTATAATCGCGCCCATATAGACTGTTACGGAAAATCAGTTACTTTTCTTCGTCCTGGACTACCCGAGGTTACATTTGTGGGTGAAAGAAGTGGGGTGAGGCATGGTGTTATTTCCGCCATAAGGGCAAAGAAGTTGTTATCCAAGGGTTGTCAGGGATACTTAGCACATGTGGTTTTGAATGATGTTGCTCCCAGTAGTGTGGAGGAAGTCGGAGTAGTCAGACACTATCCTGATGTGTTTCCGGATGATTTGCCTGGATTGCCTCCAGATAGAGATGTGGAGTTTTTGATTGATTTGCTTCCAGGTACAAACCCTATCTCTTTGACTCCTTATAGAATGGCACCAGCGGAATTAAGAGAATTGAAAATTCAATTGCAAGAATTAATTGATAAAGGTTTCATCCAGCCTAGTTCTTCACCGTGGGGAGCTCCGGTGTTGTTTGTAAGAAAGAAGGATGGAACTTTGAGATTGTGTATTGATTACAGGCAATTGAATCGGGTAACGATTAAAAACCGTTATCCATTGCCTCGTATAGATGATTTGTTCGATCAACTCAAAGGTGCCTGTGTGTTTTCTAAGATCGATTTGAGGTCTGGATATTATCAATTAAAGATTAAAGATGAGGATGTTTATAAAACGGCTTTCAGGACTCGTTATGGGCATTATGAGTTTTTGGTGATGCCATTTGGATTAACTAATGCCCCTGCAGCTTTCATGAGATTGATGAATGAAGTATTCCAAGAATATCTCGACAGGTTTGTTATTGTTTTTATTGATGATATCCTGGTATACTCTAAGTCGAAATCAGACCATATTCGACATCTTAACTTGGTGTTAAGAAAATTGAGGGAACACCGATTATATGCCAAGTTTAGTAAATGTCAGTTTTGGCTGGATCAAGTGGCATTTTTGGGACATGTGGTATCGGCTCAGGGAATTCAAGTGGATCCTCAAAAGATAGCAGCAGTGGAGAGTTGGGAACAACCTCGAACCGTCACTGAGGTACGAAGTTTTCTTGGCTTGGCAGGTTATTATCGACGGTTTGTTCAAGACTTTTCTATGATTGCCTTGCCATTAACGAAGTTAACCAGGAAGGATGTTAAGTTTGAGTGGGATAATAGTTGTGAGCAAAGTTTCTAGCAGTTGAAATATTTCCTCACTCATGCACCGGTGTTAATACTTCCCGACGATAGTGGTAACTTCGAGATCTACAGTGATGCTTCTTTGAATGGTTTGGGTTGTGTTTTGATGCAGCATAGTAAAGTGATTGCCTATGCTTCTAGGCAGTTGAAGACTCATGAAAGGAACTATCCTACTCACGATCTTGAATTGGCAGCTATTGTGTTTGCTTTGAAGATTTGGAGACACTATCTCTATGGCGAGAAATGTAAGATCTTTACAGATCATAAAAGTCTTCAGTACCTTTTCACTCAGCATGATCTTAATCTTCGTCAGAGAAGATGGTTGGAATTACTAAGTGATTATGATTGCACGATTGAGTACCATCCGGGTCGTGCAAATATGGTAGATGATGCCCTGAGTAGGAAACCTCAAGGTCGACTTAACGCTTTGTATGCCAGCCGTGTTCCTCTTCTTGCATAGTTGAGATCTACTGGAGTAGAGTTAGAATTGGAAGAACGAAGTAAAGCTTTTCTTGCCAATTTTCAAGTCAAACCAATTTTAATTGATCGGGTGCTTACAGCTCAATCGTTGGATGAAGAAATCCAAGAGTTGGTCAGTTTAAGAAAGGAAGGGAAGAAGAAAGATCTCAGGATCCGAGGATCAGATGGTATGTTTATGCAAGAGAACAGGATGTATGTGCCAAATAATGAGGAATTAAAGAAAGAAATTTTGGATGAAGCACATTGTTCGGCTTATGCTATGCACCCAGGAGGAACTAAAATGTATCATACCATTCGACCATTTTACTATTGGCCGGGTATGAAAAGGGAGATTGCAGAGTATGTAAGTAGGTGTATTGTTTGCCAGCAGGTTAAGGCTGAAAGAAAGAAGCCGTTTGGAAGATTGCAACCACTCCCTGTTCCCCAGTGGAAGTGGGAGAACATAACGATGGATTTTGTGTATAAGCTACCTCGTACACAAAATGGTTTTGATGGCATTTGGGTGGTTGTAGATCGACTTACCAAAACAGCACATTTTATGCCGGTAAGGGAGAAGTACCCTTTAAATAAGTTGGCTAAGTTATTCATTTTGAATGTGGTAAAGTATCATGGTGTCCCAGTGAATATCATTTCTGATCGAGATCCAAGGTTTACTTCTAAGTTTTGGATAGCTTTTCAAGAAGCTTTGGGCACTAGATTGCTTTACAGTACAACATATCACCCACAGACAGATGGTCAGTCAGAAAGGACTATTCAGACACTCGAGGATATGTTGAGATCCTCTGTGATGCAATTTGGTGATTCTTGGCATGATCGCTTAGATTTGATGGAGTTTGCCTACAATAATAGTTTTCATTCGAGTATTGGAATGTCTCCATTTGAAGCGCTTTATGGTAAAGCTTGTCGTACGCCATTATGTTGGTCAGAGGTCGGTGAAAGAGTACTTGAGGGCCCAGAGATTGTGGATGAGACCACTCAGAATATTCAGGTGATTAAGTCTAACCTGAAAGCGGCCCAAGATAGACAAAAGAGCCTAGTGGATCGACATACCACGGATAGAATGTATAATGTGGGGGACTATGTATTTTTGAAATTATCACCTTGGAGAGGTGTGGTTCGATTTAGGAAGAAAGGAAAGCTCAGTCCTAGGTACATTGGACCTTATGAGATTACTGAGAGGATTGGTGAAGTTGCTTACAGGTTGGAGCTGCCTCCAGAGTTGTCTAAGGTGCATAATGTGTTCCATGTCTCGATGCTTCGGCATTATGTTTCAGATCATTCACATGTGATTCCTCCTCAACCATTGGAAATTAATCCGGATTTGACGTATGACGAGGAACCAGTGACTATACTGGATTGGAAAGATAAGACTCTAAGGAATAAAGTAGTGAGCTTGGTAAAAGTATTGTGGAGGAACCATTCAGCGGAAGAAGCTACTTGGGAGACAGAAGAACGGATGAGAGATATGTACCCGAGGTTATTTTATGAGTATTGATGGGTTGGTTGGTTGCTGGAATTTCGGGGACGAAATTCTATAAGGAGGGCAGATTGTTACAGCCCGTCCCGGAATTTTTAGTTCCGAAGACGTGAAATTACAAAAATAACCTTGAACGGGATTAAGGTGCGTAAATGTGACGTTGGTTTTAATTTAAGTTCCTACTTTTTGGTTAATTAGTATATTTTGTGGATTAAGATCTTAGACTTAGGTTTATTTTGTTTTGGTATTAATTTTGTAGTTAGAATTGGGTAGGACCACGCAGGGATCCCCACCCCTCATTTTCCTCCCCAAAACCCGTACGTTGTCTCTCTCTCTCTCTTCTCAAACAATTGTCTCTCTCTCTCTTCCTCTCGATCGTGAACCACCACACAACTCACCTAAAACTTCCACCAACGTCGGATTTAAGGTTACCATTGCAACCCTGAGGACTTCACGATCACGTAGGTACCAAATCCAGGTAAGTTTCACTTCGAAAAACCCTAGTTCTAAAGGTCCCGTGAATGGTACTGTTCATAAACTTCGAATTTGGTTGTGTTTTAGGCTAAACCAAGATCGCAGTGAGCCTTAGGAAGTCCTAAGGAAGCTCAGAGTATATCGTTTGGAAGTTTTGGACGTCGGAATCACCTAGTTCGACGTTGAGCCGATTTTGTGAAATTTTGGAAGGTATGATTCCGTGGTTTTTAGTGTTTAAAATCATTCCATCGTGATTCTACATGTTAAGGGCTTCAATTTGGTATAAAATTCGAGAAAATTGGACGAAAAACGAGTGAGAATAGTTAATTTGAAAAATTTCCAGTTTTCCGGTGGCCGGAGTCCGGCGAGAAACCATCGGAGAAGAAACAGGAATATTCCGTTAGGTTTAACGGAATATTCCTAACGGCGTTAACGGTAACTGTTAACTTTTAACGGAATATTCGGGGTTTTTAACGGAATATTCCTGACGGCGTTAACTGACGCCGTCAGCATGCAAGGCACGTGGCCGCGGGTGGGGGCGCGTAAACCCGTGCCCAATTCGGCGCGTGGGGGCGCGTGAGGTATAGAAAAATTATTTAAAAAATACTACGATGCTCGTGAGGTTGTGTAGATCGTGTTAGAGTATTCATTTGTCAAAATTGAGCATCGTATGAGGAATTAATTGCCTAGTTTGGTTTATGTGCGTTAAATGTGCGTTAAATGACGTTTTTTTAGTGGTTTCGCATTAAGGTGGGACTTATAACGAGGACGAGCACACCCAGGGGCGTCAAGGGGGTTACGACCCGGCAACATACCAGTGAGTGGGCATTTGCTTTTTATATATATACCTATATACTCGATTTCTCCCAGAAATCAAACGTAAATGAAAAGTATGTTGAAATAAGATATGAAATATGTTTTGATTGCCATGCATAGAATTTCATGAATATTACAAATTGTTGTATGATGCATATATGTAAAATGGTGCGGTGGACGCACAGGTGAGTATCAGGTAAGTATTATTACTGTTATGATGATGTTGAGATATGTTGAGCTCATAACCTGCACCATGGTATTAGTGCTTATATTATTCACCGCATCGCACGCTCGCCTTGGATCCAAGTAGATGCTAGTCGTACAGACCATAAAAGGTGGTTCCGACAGGCTAGTCGTACAGACCTTTAGAGAGGTTCCGACTGGTGGGTGACCTTAGATTATGTGCACAGATGATTGATGAGAAAAGCACTAGAGCGTAATATTAACCATTAAGTCGTACAGACTACATTAGGTGGTTCCGACTTATGTGCAGAAGGCCGTACAGGTCACAGGTGGTGACTCCGGCAAGATGAGATTTTGAGCAAGATGAGATTTGAGCTTTAGATTCAGCCGTACAGGGCCATTAGAGGGTCTCCGGTTGATTACTTTCTTTCACCTGATTTGTATTATGTTAATGCATTCATACAAAACTGTTGAATTTGGCATGGTACATTCTCTATTGAATCTGTTATGAGATTGATGATTGAGATGGTTGAGATATATATATGCTTATATACTATTTTTCTGGGAAAGTATACAGGTTTTCAAAGAGGGGTTATGAATGTGGATTTATGAAATGATTTGAAAAAAGCTTTATTTTGACCCACTCACGTTTTTTGTTTTGCGCCCCTCCAGGTTGTAGTTGATAGTTGAGGCGTTGGTGGTCTACGAGGACTCCTTCGGCGTTCTGACAGACTAAATAAATGTAGGATTCACCCGAGGGTGTTGTAAAATAGTTATGGTCCTACTTGACTGCACCTAGATGCTTATGCTCTGTTTATGTGTGTTTAGTACCCTTTTATGTACTTAAAACGCTAGGTTGTTAATATCTGTAATAAGTGGGTTTTCCTTCTTTTTGTTGGCTCGTAATTTGTTATATTATCGTTTCCGCCTGCACTTATGGTTACGTCACGCTCACGTGACGGCCAGCACGTCCTAGTCTTCGGGTTAGGGTGTGTCAAATAGTGTGCTTTTATTTACATTCTCAGCATAACAACAAGTATAAGCACAAAGATAATTATCATTGAAAATACTGACATTAAATTACATAAAAGCATTGAGTAAATAGAAATCATAAAAATATTAACATTACATGAGCATAAAAGAATTAAGTAAATATCTACACTATTATTAAGAGAAGAGTCTTTGTCAACCAAAAACGCAAAAAAAGACAATTCTACTCTTATTTTCATAACTTGAGTTTATAGAAAGAGAATTTAAAACAAAAACTCTCAGTACTGTTCACTATAACAAAAAGTCACATTTTTACACTAAAAAGTCAATCATGCTACTATTCACTTTACCTTTTATTTTGTCCTTATCGTTAAAACTCAAAATTTTCAAGCCATTTTTATTAATTTTTCTTTATAAATAAGGTTTTGTAATTGTGGATATTCATGTCATACAATCAAATACTAATTGTGGATAATCATTAAACAATTAGAAAATAATAAAAGTCCAAACCTAATAATAACTTCCCCACTTCCACCTCCAAAGCAATTCTTCTCTTCACAGTAACTCTTGCACTTACCCTCAACCCTCAACTTCACTCTTTCTCTGTCTATATAATAATTTCTATTGCAATTATTTATTTTATGACTTTTTTATTTTAACTAATTGTTATTCATTTACTGTTCTTAAAATCAGTAGAAGACAATTTGTGGATGAGAGTAGGGAAACTCTCATATTTTAGTGATTAATTCGAAGGTAAGAATCGGTAGTATGTTTGTCATCAATTGTTTTCTTTTTCACTCCTAGTTTGTAATTTGTGTTTGTTCGCATGTCTACGCATCTTCATGGCTTTTCTCAAGAAAAAAGTTAAGAGATTCGAATTTGGTTCTATAGTACAAGTGACATATGAACGTCGTTGCACACGCTTTATGTGTGTGCCAATTGCTAGTAATCATAAACATCACTTTACATGGCAACATGCCACTAGCTAACCCTAGCTAATCTTATAACCAATGGGAAGCTCTCTGTGCACCACATGTCACTATATCACTATAAAAATAGTGAAATATATGTGTATTAAAAAAGTAATAACTTTAAAAAAAATTATCACTTACATAAAAACACGTGGTGTACCACCTGTATTTTCGTCACAATGTAAAATTTCTCTCGTAGCTCGTCTGACTTCAACAGTGAATGAATCAAATATCCACGTCGACCTGCTTGAGGTATCTATATCACCCAAATCTGTGGAAGTTTATTATTTCCAAATCTATCTACGATTAAACCCCAAAATTTTCAAACATTAATAAAACTTTGAATTTTGCTATAGATACTCGAGGTGTACATATGCAATATGTGGACATATACAAAGATATCAATGTATATACCTTGACGAGAAGCTTGAGGCAAATATCATCAGATTGGGTGTAGAGCCTTGGTCTTTTTGTTCTTATTTCCGTCAACTAGTTCAACCTCCTATACATCAGTACATACAGTACGATGAACGTTATATTTTTTAAGCTCTTTTTAATATGCCAACAAATATCTTAATTAATATTTTTGAAATTGTTGATAGTGCCGTTATTGTGGAGTGAAATTTTGGTGCATCTGAAACATAGCACGTGTTATTATTTTTTCAAAACTATAACACAAGTATTTTCTTTTTTATTTAATATTCCTAAAAAGCTGACATTTCAACTATATAGTTCACTCATATCATAACACTGAACTTACAAACTTTTGTTTAACATTACTAAATGTGCAACATCTCAACCATGTACCAAAGCTACGGAAGTTTGTAATTTCGAATATATTGGTAGCTAAATCACCCAACTCTACAAATTCATTGATATCGACATTCTTTTGGCTAACAAAACACCAAGCCAAACGACTTCGAACAAATGTACCTGCTAACTAATCATCCATGACCAACTCTACAAACCGCGTATGCATCACCCCATTAGAATGAGAGGTTGTTCCTAAAGAGATTTGAAAAGGTTTTGTTCCAACAAGGATACTACTGTTCAACTCTCCACGAAGTTATACACAAAAAATAAAAAATAAAAAATTATGCACTTGTGAGAAGTGCCAACATTGCGCCACGATCCCACACATTCATGTTAAACATAAGGCCATGTTGACTTAAGGAATGTCGCTTATCAAAGCGTCTCAAACTATTACGATTCTAGAGTCAATGTCTGCTCTTTAAAACTATGAGACTAGGTGTTGAAGAAGAAAATATCAAATAAAGAAGACTCAATTGTGAGTACACTCAACATGAATTGGGACAGACCACACGAGATCATCGACATATATCACTCAGGCACATAACACTACTACAATATAGGCGATCACTGGCGCATCAAAAACTGACAAAAAACCCGATTTATGTCGAAAATTTGGCAAAAATCCGACATAAAACACTGCAATGTCGGATTGGAATAGCAACGTCATTGCCACCGTCACTAAAGGGCTTCAGTGTAGGTTTGTTCCCTTAATCGCCACTAAGCAGCGTCGGTTTAAAGCGACGCTAATGTTAACGTCGGTTTAAAGCGACGTTAGGTAACAATTAAATAAAAAAAATATGCAAACTAGTGACGGTTTAAAGCAACGCTAGTGATGGCAAAACACCTGATCATCCATGTAATGTTGATCATCTAAAGTATTACTACAAGTAAACAGTTCGATATACTTAGTGAAGAGTCAATTCAGACAAACTTTGTCTCAACCTGACACCTTAAACAATGGTACTTAGCCAAACTTTAAAATAAACTAACATTATAACTTAAGAGTTCATCCATACATACCTCAATGAAGTTTAAAACCACCTACAAAAAGGAACATGATTCATAAGAGCATCAACATAGCCATGCATATCCGTCATACAATCATCAGCCAAACTTTAAACATGATAAAAATTCCACGAAGACAAATCCACAAGGTATCCAAGTCAATGATCAATCATATTTAAGGCCAACATTAGTACATAATTTTTTATTTTTAAAGTCAACAAGAGAATACAACCTAAGTTTAGGACGCAACAATCAACATTCTCAAAATAAAACTAAGAGACCACAAATTCATTCTCAAAGCAAAGTCAAGATGCAATAATCATCTTACAAAACCATTTTTGTTTTTTTCTTTCAATATATTGAATGATGAGGAGTTGATAGGTTAAAGTTGTGGGGCACTATGTTATGAAAGAAGCGGAAGCGAGAATGTCAATTTGAGTAACGTAAACATTAGTGATGGGTAGGTCAACATGGTAGCTCGATATAGAAGAATATATTTTACATTTTAGAAAATTTTTTTGTGAGTCACATCGTATTTTGTACGGAAAAAATATGGGCTATGAACTGCTGTTTACACGCAATCACAAAAAAAATAAAAAAATAAAAAATTCATGCCATGATTATGATGTAGCTCAACAACTAAAAGCTTATCTGGGCTGAATTCTGATAAGCTGGCACAATGTATTTTTATTTGTTCGAATAACTGGAATTGCATTTTGTTTAGTATTATCATTTTTTTTTTTACTTTAAGTAGCATATCCGGTTACTAGAAGCATTACACGTATCTCATCTATTTTCATGTAATGAGAGTGTGAAGCAAGTGTTTTGTTTAAGAAAATGTTGATAAAAAAATTTCTTTGGTATGGAAAAGATGGGATTTAGTTTGGGCTGGTGTCATTTGATCCACCGCTGCATTTCGTCGGTTAATTTTGCTATTCTTGTTAATGGTCAGCCAAGTCGTAAGTTTGCGCCATCGCGTGGCCTTTGTATAGGTGATCCCTTATCCCCCTACGTGTTCCTCCTTATCAATGAGGTATTTTCAGCACTTATTTCTCGGGCGTGTGAAGATAAATTTCTTACGGGAGTCAAACTTAACCCCCATGACCCAGTTGTTTCTCATATTTTCTTTGCAGATGATACTATTTTATTTTTCAAAGCTGATGAGATTAATTGTAATAATCTTGTGAAGCTTCTAAATGAATATTGTGCTGCTTCTGGACAACAAGTAAACTTTATGAAATCTTGTTTTTTTTTTTCGAGGCTAATGTTCTAGCAGTACTAGCTGGGGATCTTGGACGTATACTTGGTATGCCCCATTGTTGATGATCCTGGTACTTATCTAGGTGTGCCGGCAATGTGGGGTAGATCTAAGCACAAAGGCTTGGCATATGTGAAGGACCATATCCTTAGGAAGCTTCAGGGGTGGAAACAGGCTTTATTATCTCAAGCGAGACGAAAGGTTTTGATCAAGGCGATGGTTCAAGTTATTCCAGCATATCCGATGAAACTTTTTAAATTTCCTCCTGCCATTTGCAATGAACTGGATTCCCTGATTTCTAATTTTTGGTGGGGTTCTGATCATGAGTGGTGAAATCTTCATTGGGTTCCTAGGGCTAGTCTCGGTCTTCCAAAGTCGAAAAGGGGACTTGGTTTTAGGTCCTTTATGGATTTTAATGATGCTCCTTTGGCAAAACAATGTTGGAGGCTTATTCATGAACCGGAGTCACTGTGGGCGAAGGTTCTGAAGCTAGATATTTTCCTCATTCTTCTTTCTTAGAGGCGAAAAAGGGGAGAACGTGCGTCCTGGGCGTGGTCAAGCTTGCTCATTAGGCGGGATATTCTGCTCTGGGGAACTCATTGGCAGGTTATGTGAGGTCAAGAAATTCATGTATGGTGGTATAGGTGGTTGCCATCCCTTCCAGAGGGACATCCCATTCCTTTTAGGCCGGTGCAGGTGAGTAATAATTTGAAGGTGGCTTCTTTAATTAATCCTCATAGTGATGATTGGGATATTGAGTTTTTACAACTATTTATTTCATCTACAGAGTATAAGGCAATCGTGGCAACCTATATTGGTGATCCGGAAATGAAGGATCGATTGATTTGGGCTTTTGATAAGCGTGAGGTTTATTCAGTCAGGTCGGGTTACCACTGGGCTCATTCTAGGCAACCACTTCCTCCTAATTTTGGTTCGTCCTCGCCTCTCACCATCTCGGACCAGTTATTGAAAGTGGTATGGCATCTTAAAACCCCTCCAAAGCTTAGATGTTTCATGTGGAAGACTTTGCATAATGTCTTGCCTACCATGTTGGCCCTATATCATAGGCAATTGGTCTCTTTACCTTTTTGTCCTCTCTGCCACTCTCAAGAGGAATCGGTTGAGCATTTTTTTCTTTTGTGCCCATAGGTAAAACCTATCTAGTTTGGTGGTATACTTTCTTATAAGGTTCAAAAGAACCATATCTCTTCTTGGTTGCACTGGCTGTTGACTCTTATTCGGAAATGTCAGTGCTCCAAAGAGGATAGAGATAGGATCATCACTTAGGTGGCTTTCTCTTGCTGGCATATTTGGAAAGCCTGATGTGCTTTTCTTTTCCGACATAAACCTTCAACCCTTCACAAGTGCTGATGACCATTTCTACGAGCATCCGAGCTTTTGGGGAGGCTAATCTGCATCCTGTAGGTAGTTTGGTGCAACCCTCTAGGTTGCAGTTCTCTTGTTCTACTCACCCCCAAGCGCCTTGGCAGGTCTCGCCCTATCTGTATGCTAAAATCAATGTTGACGCTAGTTGGGATGTTGATACCAAGGCAGGTTTTGCAGATGTGGTGATTCGGGATTCTCTTGGTCATTTCTATGCAGCTCGTAGGACCCAGATATTTACACCTTGTGAGGTTGCAGCGGAGGCATTAGCCATTCTGATAGGATGTGAGTTGGGCAAGTCTTTGGGCTTACACTTTGTGATGGTTGAATCTAATTCTTCTGATTCCATTTCACGTTTATCAGGTAATATTTCACATGGTAAATGTGAGGCATTTCCTACGTTGATGAAGTGCAAGAAAATTAGGAATTCCTTCCATGATTGTAGCTGGTCGTGGATTCCCCGATCAGCCAACATGGCGACGGACTGCTTGGCATCGCGTTCTTGTGTGGAGATGTGTGACTTTACTTGGGTAGATCGGCCCCCATCTTCACTTGTACATGTCTTACATTTTGATTGTCTTCCTTGCCCACATTGATGTTGTTAGGAGGTGCAAGGGGTGACACTAGTTGTGGTGTCTAGTGTCATGTTTTTCCCCTTGCACTTCTACGTTTATTTTTTGAACGTTTGCCTTGCTCTGGGATTTCGTTGTACTTTGGCATCTTTGCCCTAATTATCTCATCTAGTTTTCCAAAAAATGAAAACACCTAGGGCGAAATAAAAGGGTGGAACTTGCATAGGAAAATTCTATTCGAACCAAAAAGTTTATAAAATATTCCATCCAATTTAAAAAGGAATCCACAAAGTTTCGAAATCCAAAAAAAATAAAAAATACTGGATAAGAATAGGAATACAATTTGTGTAACAACCCGTCCTTAATTTTACGGTTTTATTAATTTTAAATGTGTGAATTGACCAAAATATTTTTAGATGCAAGATTGTTGACTTTGATTGACTGTCATTTCGTAACGTGTACAAGCTACTATTTTACTATATTCATGTAGTACTTGTTACTACGAACGTGTGGACGCAAACGGAACAGAATTCGGAGTTACGATAAAAAAATTACGAAACTACAAAATCGAAGGGCATTTTAGTAGATTCACTATTCTAAATAATATCTTCTTTATTATTTTATATTTTATGGTGGGATTTTGTGTCTTGTGAGACCCATACCCCACTTCTTCCTTGTCTCTGTGTCCCATTTTCTCCATACTTCTTGGTCTCTCTCATTTCAATCTCTCTTTTTCCCTTATCACTAGCTGAATCATTTTTCTAGGGATTCTGGGGATCCTGTGATTGTGATCATTCATCGTATATCGTACGGTCAGTTTTCGTTACGTACTATTTATATTTAACTTTAAATGTTAAATTATTTTTGACCACACGATATATGATGAACGATCATGATCATGGAATCCACAGCAAAATGATCCGGCGAGGATCCTTTTCCCATATCACTCATTCTCTTCTGCCACCTAACTACCACTCAGTCTCTTTAAAACTCTCTCATCTCTCACTCTTCATTTTTTTTTCTCTTGGCAAACACCGAATGGGTGCAATGGCAACACCATCACCACTGCTAACCTTGTTACCCCGACGAGATTTACGAGTTTTTCAGCCCATAAACTAGGATCTCAGACTGCCAACTCAACCCAGCCATGAACTTGCACTACTAGTGGTCGCTACACTGTTCACTGTGTTCTTTGGTAAGGTTCTCAGTTTTTTCGACTAAGGTGAAGATAAGAACTCTCTAATATGTTCCTTATGGTTATGTTAGTTTGATTTATGGATTATTTATGCGATTTGATGATGTCTAGTGCAGTTTCAACGGGGAAGAAGCCTTTGTCAATCCTCAATTTTGGTATATACCTGTTCCTTACATTCCTACCTTTACTTTTTCTTTTGAATCTTTGAATTCAATTGAGAATCGAGCTCGAAATGAGCTCTAAAAGTCGGGAAAAAAATCTGCAACTACATGAACTCGCAAAGAAGGCGAGTACAAGTGTGCTCGGGGGCGCGTGGATTCGTAAGGGTGGTTGACGCGTGCAGCGCGTGGCTACCTATGCAGCCACCTTGTGGCAGCTCATGGAGGAACTTGAGGTCCCGCCTTAGGTTTCTCGATGTGCTGAATCTGAATTCGTCCTTCGTTTTTCAAAATTTGATCATTTTAAAATAGTTCCTTTATTAGCTGTACTTTGTACGAATACGCGAATTTATGTTAGTTCATTATATATTTACGTAAATGATATCGTTTCTAGGTGAAACGCATCACAAGGATATTCGATGCCCGCGAGGCAGGTTTGACCTGACAACATGATTTGTGAATGGATCTTTACTTTTAAATTTTATTTATTTATTTATTTATTTTCCACATATATATATATTTGATAAAGAATTTTTTACATTACGCCTAGATTAGATTAACGTTTATAAGAATTAGCGTATTGACGGAATTTACGAAATTATGCTAAATCCTACAGGATGCACATGTATGCGTACTATTATGAGATTTTATTTACGGCCATGTTTAATATTTTATTGAATAGTATTATGTCGACTAGAATTATCAATTTACCATTGTATGATCATATTTACGCTATCTGTTCATCGTGTGCTACACTGGTGTTAGTACTCATCCAAACCAGGGCTAGTCTTCACGTATATGTTCACATTGCACCATATGCTCACTTTGGATCCATTGTAGGTGCCAGTCATGTCCTAGATTGTTATAGGCAATTAGGACTCGTGCGTGATGCGCATAGCACCAATCTTCACGTGATTGTAGTACTAGAGCATAAATCATTATTACACCCAGTCATGTCCATGTCAAAATACCTCTACATGAACTTGTGTGTCAGCATATGTCGATGAGCACTCGATATGATGTGTTTATTTACCAAATATTGTGAAGTATTGCATTCTTAGGATATTACTGTTTACCGTCAGTATTTTCATACTATACGTAATATGTTATATTTGGAAACTATACTTGTTTTACGGCGATGGGTTATTACATTTTGGCTTTTTAGCCAAAATGGTCCTTGAGATAGAAATGGTCCCTAAGATTGTCCACCATCTATTATTTTGGTCCTTCAGTTAAAAACTAAGTTAAGTGTCTCGGAGCTCTTGGTTGGAAGTTTGGATAATTTTCAAAGCTTCGTAACTCAATCGTTTCTTAACCAAATTTGACTTATAAATATAATATATCAAAATGAAGATATGAAAGTGTAAAACAAGATTATACCTATTTGGAAGCTCAATGGTTGTCAAAGATAGTCGAAAAAATATCCCGAAAGATGACTGGTTCGTGAAAAAAAAACTAGAAAACTCGCTAAAAACTAGGTAAATTTAAATGTTCATAACTTCTTCAATACTCAACGAAATCGAGTGATTCAAAAACGAAAATTATACTTCTCGATGAGACAAAGAAAATAGTACCTTTTTTTATGGCTAACTCACTGTAGTTTGACCAGAAAACAGCTTGAAAGTGGCTATCTTGGTCTCAAGAAGTATTGAAGAAGTTATGAACGTTTAAATTTACCCAGTTTCTGGCGAGTTTTCCGGTTTTCCTACAGATCAGTCACCATTCAGGTATTTTTTTTTTTGTCATTTCTGGCAACTTTTAGGCTTCCAAATAGATATAATCTTGTTCTACACTTTCCTATCTTCATTTTGATAAATTATGAGTCGAATTTGGTTAAGAAACGATTGAGTTACGATGCTTTGAAAATTGCCCAAACTTCTGGCCAATAGCTCTTGGACAATTAATGGAGTTTTTAATGGAAGGGCCAAAATAATGGATGGTGGACAATCTCAGGGACAATTTTTATTGATTTTCAATCTCAAGGACCAAAGTGATGTGTTATGCAAATCTCAGGAACTATTTTGACTAAAAAGCCTTACATTTTCGAAAAATAAAATCCCAAAATCAAACATTTGTTGTGAGGTTCTAAAAGACGCTAGACACTAGTCAGGCGGTGGGTTGGGGCATAGCGCCTAGGTAGACTAGGCGGATTTAAGTAAATCTATTGTATTTTGTGTAAATAAGTGTCTGTTTATACTTAATATATATATATAACTTCATCATAAACTAGAAAATAGAATGACATATATATTATGAAGTATTGGAATATAATGAAAATATGGGGAGTGAATATATAATGTGCATTTATTTAAGTGTTCAATAAGTCTTTTACAATTGATTGGAAACAATAAAATGCAAAAGGAAAGTTATTTATTTTCTATCTAAGTGAGTTGCAACCTAGGCATGTGTCTAGGTGAGTCTGGACAGGCTAGGCGGGTGCCTAGGCGGTCTAGGTGCCTTTTCTTAATTTTTAAATGCCTAGGCATTAATCGGGACAGTGGCCAGCAGCCTAACGCCTAGGTGGGGCTTAGGCGGTGCTAGGTGAGGATTTTTACAATAGTGAACTTGTATGGGTCATTAAAGTTAGAATATTAAATTGTAATTCCTCGAGACAAACCAAATATTGAGCCTTATACATTTGGAAAGATCTAGATGTCTAGTTTATGGAGAATTTTACAGTTCGTGATTCTGATTTTTCTAGGAGACGTTATTACTATTTTAGTGCAGACATCTCAAAATCAAAGCTTTGCTGTGTAGATCAGTGAAGTTCGAATAATTAAATTGTAATTCCTTGAGACGAACCAAATATTGAGCCTTATATGCTTGGAAACATCTAGATGTCTAGTTTATAGATAATTTTACAGTCCATTATTCTAATTTTTCTGGGAGACGTTATTTTATTGCAAACAACACAAAATAAATTTTTTCCTACAAATTTGCTAATATTGTCGAGATTTTAGAAATTTAGTTACGTCCAAATCAGAAAGCCAAAGAGTGTTGTTTCCTTGATCATTGTCGCCCCAAATCAATGCCCAGTAGAGTAGGCAATCTTTATGCATGCACACAACACGGTTGCCCAATAAATGTCTTTTAGGCATCTTCAACAAGTAAAGAACCAAATCACTTGGTAATACAAGATAAATATGTATAATCCTTAAAAACAAAGTTGATGTAGGCATATTGTCAAACTAACTAGGAGTTCATGTTCCAAAAAGAGCTCATCAATTCGACAAACCGTGATTCACCATAATCAAATTTAATCAAACAATATGCTAAGTTAAAATATACACCAGTAAAAACGAATTCTGCTTCAGATGAGGACCAAGAATTCCTCCAATGGCTAAAACGAATTTAATTTAGAAGTAAAAGATGCAATTTAAAGGAACATACGAAGAGGACACACTAATATGTAAAAAAATAAAATAAAATAAAAACTCCACAATCACTGGATTCTTTTTTTCTAAACAAATAAAACGAAAACATGTTTCATAAATTGATTCATATCGTAGTTGGAGGATTCAAAAATTCAAAATCACCATCTATGGTTCAAAAAGAGTTAGTTTTCTTTATGAGAGCCCTTAGGATTTTAGTTAGGATGAAAGTAAAATAAAGATTGGTGATGGTAGGATTTGATTATTGGATATGGATTTATTGATAAATTATCATTTTATTGTTAGTTTCATCTTGTACTTAATGTTAATTATGCAATAGGGTAAAAAGGACAATTCGCTTTATTTTATATATGTTTCATTTGTTATTTGTTATAAATAGGAGTTAAATATGATTCTAAGTTTTTTTACAATTATATCTCACTTTGTTGTGGCCTACATTTAACTGAGGGGTGCAACATGGAGAGAAAGAGGGTGGAGAATAGATTTGAGGAATTGTGTGTTAATTCCCCAGTCTTTGTGCCTCTATTTATAATAATAAGGAGGTGAGAAACTTACTCTCAAAGTAATAGAAAGTCTATTAGGAAAGATCTTCTAGATCCCAAATGATTCTTAATCTATCTCTACTTAGGATTTACACAATCACTATATGTATTAGAACATATGTCACAACACTCCCTCTTGAGTATGTAAATACTCAAGTAGGTGACACATCAGATCTTCAAGCAAATGTAGAAGCAGTTGATGCAGTTGTTTCGCTTAGTCGGCACAAGTAGCAAATGCTAATCTCAAAACAAATGGAAGAATGCATGGGTAGTAAAACTCACAAAAAACTCGATATGGCAAAAGCCAAGGTAGGGCAAAAGCCCATAGTCAAAGGAGAAAAGTGAGAAGTTGCATTAAGCCAAAACTATACGTTTTCAAGATGCAAGTAGGACATACACAAGGGTATGACCAACCCAGGATAAGTGCCTTGTCAAAACCTAGTAAGGTAGCAAAAATCCAGTAGGAAAAATGTTCCTAATAGTAGGGAAAAATAGTACATTAAGGTAAAATGATTATACTTTTAGATATTCCCCCTGAGTTTGACAAAACTTCCAAATGAAACTACATGCATCGCAAATGAGAAAGTTACGCATACCAATTTCTTGGACAAGCTTTTAGAAGGTAGACTTTGTAGTGATGTCGTGTAGAGGTCGGCAAGTTTGTGTGGGATCAGATTGCTTGACTCTAATCTTTTGACGTTTTTGCTGATGTAGACACAATATGCTTAGCGTTAACTTGTTGATATGTATCATAATCTGGTCTATACATATCGCGTTGTCTTCATGGATTGTTATTGGGACTTAAAGATGGATGAAAATTACAAGGACTTCGAATATGCTCAATAAGAGTTCTCGACCATATCTTTCACGCGATGAGATACAGTGAGGCTTGGAACGATTCAAAGGTTTCACAACAAAGGTCTATCCAGTTGACCTCCAAGATATTGCGGTGTTCCTTAATAGTAAAGACATAACCATTCGGGAATGTACCTTGTGCGATTAGACAGATGGTCTGATTCAGCGAATCCCATAAAGTAGGCATCATTTTGAAAATCAAAGGGGTTTCTGAGATGCAATGGATAGATAAGCCTAAATTCGTAGTAACGAAAAAATGTCTTTAACACCAATTTGGTGTTACGTGTAGGCGCAATGTTGCTTTATGCCAAAAGATTATCAGCACATAAGATGTTTGATCTAGTGCATTAAGCTAAGTACAACAAATGCCAATGGTACATAGATATGGTTGCCTCACGTTCCAATATGGAACCTTATGCTTCATACCCTTTGTAAAGTTCTCATTTGCATCTAGCGTACAGACGATCAGGGTATACTCAGACGTAACACCTTCTGGGTTTAGTTTGAGTGGTGGACAAGAATACCATCAGAACTAGCTCAAAACTTCAGGCCAAGGTAATGTCGATTTTTCCCAAGATCATTCGTCTTAAAGTCTGACCTTAGATGCGAGTCAGTTTTCTCAACTCTAGCAATTTTAGATTTTGTACACGCAGGGCATATATCCCTAATTGATCAAATATTCACTTAGAATGGTATACCACATTTTCTCGGATAGTTTTGCATCAACAAAGTGAATGCATCATTAGAACCAATAAGGTGTTCTTGTGGTCTAGAACTATTTGAATCAGTACATGTAAGTCATTTGGAAACTCCATGTAGGTTTCGTATTAGGATTCCAAAGATACTACAACCATGTTTGTAATGCTGCAATCAATCATAGGGCGTATGAGAGAAGCCTTGCACCATAAGACGTCATTCGCACAATTTCATTCATCTCATTCGTTGTAGATTGATTCTTCTGGTTGGCCAATTAGTTTTATGTTGACACTAATCAACAGAATGTTGTTCGTTATCGTTGTTTTTCATTTATGTCAGTAGTTACCATATAAATGAAACAACATCTATGATAATCTCATTCCAATTCTATATCTCATCCAAACTAGTATACTGAACTAAGAACTTCAGGTCTCGGAAGTAATCCGGATTTAATCTCATGAGATGAGAAAGATTGAGACAACGATCGAGGGGCGGATTCATTCATGCCACGTTCCTCCACTTTTGGGAAAAGTTAATCCTGGAACCGAATGATCTGCCACACTTCTGGAGCATGACAGTTTGATTTGCTAGCTGCCAATGTCTAGTTATACTCTAACAATCTAGATTGGGATCGAGATGAGATATAGTATGGACATCCACAATAATTCATCTTGTTCTGTAGGAACGTTAAAGTTCTTATATCCCCCTAACGACGGGAATACTGTCTCATAAAAGTGACAATATGCAAAATGAGCAGTAAAGAGATCACCTGTTAAAGGTTGTAAGTAACGAATATTAGAAGGAGAATTATAACTGACATAGATTTCCATCTTTCTCTGAGGACCCATTTTATTTGTACATAAGGGTGACACAAATGGCATATAGACCGCACAACCAAAGACGCGCATATGCGATATGTTGAGTTCGTATCTAGTAACCAACTAACAAACGCTTTATAAGGTTGGGTTGTGACAGGCCTCAAGCGGACCAACATGGTTGCTTGCAATATTACATAGCCCCAAACAGAGATTGAAAACTTGGTACGTATGACCAATGATCATGCAATCATTTGTAGGCGTTTAATGAATGCTTCTCCTGGGTTGTTCTGGGTATGAACATGAGGTACTAGATGTTCAATTTCAAAACCCAACTGACATGCAATATCCATCGAAAGTTTTCAATGTAAATTCTCCAACTTATCTAATCAAATAGGTTTGATCATATAATCAAGGTGGTGAACCCTGAGCTCGTTAATCTGAGCCACCAGTGTGAAGAATGCAGCTTGTGGACAACAGCCACACGTGTGACCAACGTGTAGCAGCATCGACTAATACTATAAAGTATCTAAATGGTCTGCATTGTGGTTGAATCAGTCCACAAATGTCCCATTGAATCATTTGTAGAAAAAATAAAGGGTACTAAGGTATAATACGCTTCTAGGTATGATGTCTTTACTGCTGGTAAAAGGATGCCCAAAACGGCGCATCACGGATCATCCTAGATATCCCAAACGTACATCCACAGTGACAATTCTTTTGAAATATCGGGGTTCTAGACAACCATACAGTGGACCTCAATAAGTGGAATCTACTTGTTAGGCGTTCCATTTTCTCTAGAATACGCTTTTAGCTATATTTATAGGAAATGCAAAGGAATTTTACTATATTTTCTACATTGGTTTCAATATGGTAATAATGCTCTCGAATATCCTTAAAGCTCAACAGGCGTTATTCTCAAACGAGTGAGTATAAGGCTTCCCTTTCTGGTAAAATTAGTATCATTGGACAATATAGGGCAGTGTCATGCCCCACAATCAGGTTGGATAAGCCTGAAAGGTTGTCAGGGGATGATTAGGTATGAAGTTAGCATATAACCAAATAGCTAACTTCATCACAAAACATAGGGTTGGAAAAAGATCCCAAAAATCTTAAACCAAACCAAAAAATTCCCGAAACCAAACCGAAAAAATCCCAAACCAAAATTCCCGAAAATTTTGGTACCAAATACCGAACCAATCTCGAAATTTCGGTACAGGAATCGGTCTCAAGTTTTTGGGATTTCGATAATCCCAAACTGAACTGAAAAAAAAATATATATATTATTTAATTTTCAAATACCTTTTAGACTCCCCCACTGTTTTCCAACAATTAACTGTATGAAAAAATCTCTTTCATTTTTTTGCTTTCATTTTGGTAAATAGCAAGTTCTCTTTACTGCAATGAATCATCCTAGAAATACATCCATTCTCTTTACTACAAAATAACTTGATCACTTCACTCATGCTTGGGAACTGTCTATAGACTATAGATATGCACAGATTGGATGCACACTGCATAGCAGCACATGCAAGTTATTATAGCCTAAAAATCGAAAAGCCTAAAAGCCCAAAAGCCCAAAATTATTTTGGGATTTCCGATTGGTGCCGAAATCCCGAAACTATTTTGGGATTCCCAAAAATTTGGTTTGGGATCGGTATTGAAATTGGAATTCCCGAAAATTTCGGTTTGGGAATCGGGACAAGGGTTTCGGTATGGGATCTCATACCGAACCACTCCTAACAAAACATACCTAAGCATTAGTTAATTTTATGTCCCATATGGTAATTTTCATTAACTAACACTTATTCGAGAATAATAGTGAATCCAAGCACCAATCTTAAATCCAAGAACAAAATAAATTATTCACAAAGTAAACCAAATATACAAGGGGGTTTGGCCAAGAGGCCTTCCATGTCAAATTTCGCTCTTCTGAATGTGTTAGGTGGAGCAAAATTAGTTTCACAAATTGACTACGGGAATGGAACTCCTCAACAACATTGGTACAAGCACATACAAGTGCATAACCAATGATTTATTTCATCAAAACTGAATTAGATTCTACATGATTAAGGTTTGAGAATCTTATCCCTTATTCTTGAAGTTTTAGGTGTCAAAGATCATGCTTCTAGCGTGATACCACCTCTTGGCAGGCCTGATTTTGCCATATATTGTAAAACAAACTCGAAAATAGAATTGTGAAAGAAAAAGAGATAAACCCAAACTTGGGTTCAGTAGGCTCCAACTGAAAATGAGTCTATACCGTTCAGTACCTCCTAGCCGAATTGTTGGGGTACCTTTCTTTCACAGGTGTGGTAATAATCAGATCCAAAAATTTGGTAACTTATGTTCTCTATACTGCTACTTCACGAGCGATTTAGGTATAGAATGACAAGAAAGATTTTCTTCTAGTCAAAATTCAATTGGATATAAACTTTAGAATTGTACCTATTCATGGACGTAAATGTTTCAATCATTTTTTGCTTCAGGCAAGAATTCATCTTCGCATGATTTGAAACGGTCCATAGCGAGTCAAAGAGCCATGGAGTGCTCAGCAGTGAGGTACTTCCATTTGATATGCTTCAGGCATAAGTCTTCGAATGAAGATTATGGCGGAGGCATATTCAGCTATTCCACACCATAACTGGCTACAATGATTTTGCAACTAGTTGTAGTCAAGCGGGGTGTCACATTTTGTATCCACATAAAGTTTTCTTGTTCGAAACTTCAAATCAGTGAAATTGAACTTGTTAAGGTTTGACAATACGCTGAATGACGAAAACAAGAATGTGATTGGTTCTTTAGGAAATAAAATTTCCATAAACATCAAAGTTAGAACTAAGACATGGTTTGGTTTACACAGATTTAAGCATGGAGAACTTCAGGTCTCAACATAAGTGTTGTGTGTTAAAAATTTGCAGCACTTTTCCAAAATTTCAGGTTAGGAAGTATGAACATCAGGTTCATAAAATCTCCAAACAAACACAATATAGACAAGACAAAAATATATAAAGCAAAATAAAACAAAGATATCAATAGTGGGTAGCTTTGGGACCTATTATTTGAATCTTGAGTGAAACGGCCCTAAAAGTATGGAGCTTCAAGTTCAAAATTCAACCAAAGCCCATATGGGGCTGTAAAAACAAAAAAAAAAGGCCCAAGTTCAATATTGGGCTGGGACAGATGAGGGCTAAGCGGCTGAAGGAAAAACGAAGCCCAATTTGGACTCGTACTGGACCAAAGAACACCTTAGCATCGCTGGGAATGATCGCTGAAGAAGAAGATCACCGCCACCGCTTCTGGCGGCTGTGTTTAACGTCAGGACCATCAGGGAAAGTTGGGTTCCAACGGAGGGCCACTCGTAAGTGATGGAGAAGGTTACTTTCAACGCTCAATAGCCAAAAAAAAACCACATGTTCGAAATCGGGATTTCAAAATTCGGTGAGATTCAAAGGAATTGCGCCCATGTTTTTGTCAGGGATGACTTCAGGTCATCAGGGACGGCGGTTCGACAACTCCAAGCCCCAGCTCACCTGGGTTGAATAAACCCTAATTTTTTTTTTTTTTTTTTTGTTTACAATTCAATTATATGCATATATAACAATATAATTCATAGTAATATCAATTCACATAATTTAAAATTATGAGTGTAATGCATACACAATTTATGTAGAATCTAAAATTCGAAAAAAAAGTAAAGTTGGATCATGCATTATGGTGAATGTTCATGCTATCAGGACTGCAAAAATATAGAGATAAAAGCCGTTGCTTTGGAAGAACCTGATTGCGTGGTGAAATTAAAGAACTAGTTTGATGCAGAAAATTATTTCTTCAATTTTGGCTTTCCATCTTCAAAACTTGTATCACGTTCAACCCAAGAAAAAAAATTATAATTAATAAAAGTATATGAATTCAATAAAATCAAATTTTAATCAATTAAAAATAATTGAAACGTAATACTCCCCTGATTGAAGACGAATAAATTCTCTTTAGCAAAACGTGAAGAATGTGTTGATAATGTATTGTGGCCTATATTCCCCTTATTGAAGACGAATAAATTCTCTTTAGCACAATGTGAAGAGCATGCTGATAATGTGTTGTGGCCTATATTTTACTAAGGGGTGCGACATGGAGAAAAAGAGGGTGGAGAATAGACTTGAGGAATTGTGTATTACTTTCTTAGTCATTGTGCCTTTATTTAAATATAAGGAGGATAAAAATTTGCTCTCCAAGTAAAACAAAGTCTATTAGGAAAGATCTTCGAGATCCCAAGGGATTCCTAATTTCTCTGTATTTAGGATTTACACAATCACAATATGTATTAGAACATATGTCACAACACCCTTAAATATATTACATACAAAACAGAGCACTAAAGATATATATTATGTTTAGACACAACACACAACAAAAGCTGGCTTTCCAAAAGATATGCTTGAAAGTTACTTCCTCAAAGAAAGAAATATACGAGGCCGAATATTTTTGAGAAAATCAATGAGTCCATGGTTTGTTGAATCTACGGTCAAGAGACTCTTAGAATAGTGTTATTGCTTGTAACAAAAGAAGTAATGTACATTACATATGCTTTGAACTAATGAAAATATAAAATAGTCCAAAATGATGTATTTTTTGTTGGTTAAAATCATATATGTTGTTAATAACCAAATCAATTGATCTCCCAACTCTGGATTCTAATTACTACTCTGAATAGTAATTGCCTTAGATCAATTTCACCTGTTTAAGGATTGCCATGAAAGTTATTATTCATAATTTTTTGGGTAAATTACAAAAAACTACCTCAACTATTGGTGTCACGACACTTTCATACCTCATTTTTTAAAGTTGACAATGTCATACCTCATCTTACGAATTTGTGCCAATGTTATACCTTCCGTTAATTGGCCGTGAATTTTTCAGTTAAATGCTGTCGTGGCTTGATCCGGGACCCACTTTTTATTAAAAAATTAATAAAAAATTATTAAAAGCTAAAAAAAATCATATAATATTTTTTAAATATTAAAATAGAGTAAATGACAAAAAACTACCTCAAGTATTGGTATCACGACACTTTCATACCTCATCTTTTAAAGTTGACAATGTCATACCTCATCTTACGAATTTGTGCCAATGTTATACCTTCCGTTAATTGGCCGTGAATTTTTCAGTTAAATGCTGATGTGGCTTGATCCGGGACCCATTTTTATTAAAAAATTAATAAAATATTATCAAAAACTAAAAAAATCATATAATATTTTTTAAATATTAAAATAATAAAGAAAAGTTAAAAAAAAAAACTGATCGTCCCGTTCCCCCCCCCCCCTTTTTTTCTTCTCTCTCTTCTCCCTCATTTATTCTTCCCCTTTCTGGAAACCCAAAAAACAGAAGAACAAAAAAAAAAAAAAAACAAATGCATTTTGTCTTCCCCCCTCCCCACCTCCTCCACCCCCACTTCTCCCCGCACCCACACTCTTCCCTCCACACCCATTCCCCCTTTCTCCGCGCCCAGTTCTCCACTCTCGGAATCAGGGATCTGGGTGTTTTTTTTTTGTTCTTTTTTCTCGGTTGCAGAAGGGGGAAGAAGAGGGGGTGAGAGGGGGAGAAGATGAAATGGGGGAGAAGAGGGGGGAGGGGTGAAGACAAAATGCATTTGTTTTTTTTTTTTTTTTTTTTTTGTTCTTCTGTTTTCTGGGTTTCTAGAAAGGGGAAAAAGAAATGGGGGAGAAGAGAGAGAAGAAAGAAAGGGGGGGAACGGGATGAATCAGTTTGTTTTTTGTTTTTTACTTTTCTTTATTATTTTAATATTCAAAAAATATTATATGATTTTTTTTAGTTTTTAATAATTTTTTATTAAATTTTTAATAAAAAGTGGGTCCCGGATCAAGCCACGTCAGCATTTAACTGAAAAATTCGTGGCCAATTAACGGAAGGTATAACATTGGCACAAATTCGTAAGATGAGGTATGAAAGTGTCGTGACACCAATACATGAGGTAGTTTTTTGTCATTTACTCTATTTTAATATTTAAAAAATATCATATGATTTTTTTTAGTTTTTAATAATATTTTATTAATTTTTTAATTAAAAGTGTGTCCCGGATCAAGCCACGTCCGCATTTAACTGAAAAATTCACGGCCAATTAACGGAAGGTATAACATTGGCACAAATTCGTAAGATGAGGTATGACATTGTCAACTTTAAAAGATGAGGTATGAAAGTGTCGTGACACCAATACTTGAGGTAGTTTTTTGTCATTTACTCTAATTTTTTTAATGTTTAAATGCATACTTAAATAAAATACAATTCTAAAAGTTATTTAAAGTGGGACAAGTTGGTTTTGTTTGGTGACACAGCCCGACCCGATTATCGAGGCGTACTAGCCATCGCGTGAGAGTGACGTAGCCAAAAGCGCAAGGCGGAAGGACAGAAATAAAAGTCAAATAAGATAATTTACAATACGATAAAAGAGTAAGTGAGTGCTAAAGCGGAAATAAAGCAACACAACATCACGAGAGCAAATTCTAAGTGCAGTCCGGATTAAACAACCGCTACAAAGATAACTGAAGAAATCCTACACGGATAGTGGTCTGTCAGAATAGTTTAGATGCCTCGTTCGCCGTCGATGTCACGACTTCCTAGAACCTGGAGGGGCGCAAAACAGAAACCGTGAGTGGGTAAAAACAAATTTTTTCCAAAACCGTATCATAAATCAGTATAATAACCCCTCACTGTAAATCAAGTATAGTTCCCAGAAAATATCATATATTCGTATACGAAAAGTCATACTGGAAACAATAAACTCAAATATCAAAATTCAAATATACGCCATGTCAACTCAAATGGAAGTAAATATCAAGTAGTTGAGATAAATCATAATATGCCATCGATAACATCACGTCAGCCAGAGTCACCTAATGTGACCTGTATGGCTGAATCTATAGCTCCTCAACCGAATCCTGCGCATGAGTCGGAACCACCTATAATGGTCTGTACGACAGGCTAGGTGTATAATATAACGCTCAGTGCTACGATCACGTGAAGGCTGTGCGACGAATCGCGAGTTACCTACGAGTTGGAACCACCTATAGTGGTCTGTACGACAGACTGGCACCTGCCTTGAATCCAAGGTGAGTGTACGGTGCTGGAGGTGAACGATCACTTAAAGGCTAGGCCCTACTCTGTCGGAGCACAAACACCCGAGGTGCAGGAATATGAGTTATATCATTATCTCAACATCAACGTTATTACTAACAATTATACTCACCTGACTTACCTAAGCGTCCACAACGCCGAAACACAATCAGCACAATCATAATCATAATATAAAGGATATTCGACATGGCATTTCAATCATAAAGTCAATCCATTCTTAAATCATTCAAAACTAAGTTTCTGGGAAAAACGTCAATCATATATATATATATATATACTGAAAATAAAAGCCCACTCACTGATAAGTAGCCGGGTCGTATCCCCCGACCCTGGCGTGGCTGCGCTCGTCCTCTGGGTACGTCTCACCTATATGCGAAACAACTATAAAACCGTTACTTATACGCACATAATCAAACTTAGGTAATAACTTCTCATACATTGCTTAATTGGGGTGTTTGAATATACCATCATGTTCTACTCAATCCCACGAACACCCCTATATTTTTAGAAAAAATTTCCGGTCACTCACGTGCCGACCAAGGCACGACCAGACGCGCCCCCACGCCTAGGCACGTGTTTGGCACACAAACGACGCAGTTGACGCCGTCAAGGAATATTCCACGGAATATTCTATTAAATCCTAACGGAATCAGTGAACTTTAACTGACGCCGTTAGAATATTCCGTCAGACTTAACGGAATATTCTTTATCCCTAACCTTGGTTTGTCGGCGCTGTTGCACTTGCCGAAAACTGGGAAAAACTTCAAACTCACTTTTTCTCTCTCGTTTCTCAACCAAATTTTATGAAATTGGTACCAAAATGAAGCTTAGGATAAGTAGAATACATTCTTACCACTTTGAGGATCAAAACTCGCCAGAATCTCGCTGGATAAAATCCATGAAAATCGGTCAAACTCGAAACTCGTGATCCCGACGTCCAAAACTTGCAAACGAGGTACCCCGAGCTTCGTGAGGATGTCTAGAGTCTCCCTATGATCTCCATATTCATTAAAAATATCACGTTAACAACTTCACGAACAGTACCTTAAAGATCGAACTCGGGTTCCTAGGGTTTCTCTACGTTTTAGGTCAAATAAACATTACCACTACTCTTACCAGGTCGCAAGAAGTTCAAAGATGTCAATATTTCCCTCGATCTGTGCCTCGATCGTGTTCTAAATGTTTGTCCGTACATAATAGTGAAGGAAATGAGAAGAGAGTTCGAGAAAGAAGAGAGAAGACAGAATCAGATAGATGCAGTGCACGTGTGAATGTGATGTGTATGTGTGTGTGATTTAAGCCAACCAAAACCATCAACCCAAATTCGATTGGGCCCAAGAGGGCACCCAAAGGTCCAAATATGACCCAATCACACTCACGTTCACGTACAAGTCGAGGATAAAAGCGTCATTCTACGTCGAAAATATTTAAAATCCAGAACGGGATGTTATATTTGGTATTTTTGCATACACATTTTTTTTCATAAAAAAATGAGACAAATTTTTTTTACACATGCCCTTCTAAATTTTTACATTTTTTTATTAAAAATTTGTTTCTTACCTAATATAATTTAATTTTTCAAACATCATGTTTATGCTTTTAGTTTTGATTAAGTAAAGGTATTTTTTAAATTAATGAAAATTTTGAAAAAGGGGTTTGGGCATTTTATGTATATACCTTTCTTGTTGTTGAACTATATAGATGCTTTTTTTATTTATATAGTCTTATTGTTTATAGTTGAATTGATTTTTTTCATAAGAAAAACAATTCTTATTTAAAAAATTTCTCATTTGTTTTGATAAAATTCTTACTTTATACCTCAACTTCCAGTCAACAAGAAGTATCACAAGTGAAATACATGACATAAATCGAGAACATTAGCAACTATTATTAGAGTTCAGAAACGAAAATTAAACTGACAAATGCTACAATTTAACTCAAATATTATTCGTTTCCAAGATTTAGACCTAGGACTTCTCAATTATAAGCGAAGAAGAATGCTATTAGACCATATTACTAAATGTTTACTACTGCTCCAAACTTTACTAATTAAAATATGCAAGTTCGAACCTCCAGTTTTGTAGTGGATGATTTAGCTCATTTTAGCAATTCCCTTCCTTCTGAAAGTTTTAGCAACTCCCTTCCTTCTGAAAGTATTTGGTTCAACAGGTTGCCCCAGGTGCTATGTAATTAATCCTCTGCCTTCTCAAAATATAAAGTTCGAACGTAAAACATAATGATTTGAAGTTGAAAACCTTTTTCATCATGACAATTCACTTGTTGCCGAGTGTTTACTTAGAAAAATGATTTTCATACCTGACTGTGACTTCCCACATCGCCTAGGGGAGTGATCCTTAAATATATATTCTCATCCCTACCTAGCACGAGGTCTTTTGGGAGATCACTGACTTCGGGTTCCGTAGGAACTCTGAAGTTAAGCGAGAAGGGGGCTAGGTCACTTCCATGATGGGTGACCCACTGGGAAGTTGCTCGTGAGTTCCCAGAAACAAAATTGTGAGGGCGTGGTCGGGCCCAAAGCGGACAATATCGCGCTACGGTGATGGAACGGGCTCGAGAAGTGGCTGCGCTCGGGCTGGGATGTGACAATTGGTATTAGAGCCTAACCCTGGTCGCGTGTGTGCTGACGAGGACGTCAGGCCCCTAAGGGGGGTGGATTGTGACATCCCACATTGCCCAGAAGAGTGATCCTTAAATGTATATTCCCATCCCTACCTAGCACGAGGCCTTTTGGGAGCTCACTGGCTTCAGGTTCCGTAGGAACTCCGAAGTTAAGCGAGAAAGGGGCTAGACCGGGTCGGGATGTGACACTGACCATCGAATCGAATAAATTAAACAAATTTAAGAGGTGTATAAGTGATTAAAAATAATGCTTGAAAATTAGTTCCTTTTATTTATTTAATTATTTTTGGAGTAATATTACACATACCACCTAGTTGTACCATCATTTGTATTATCTCTCTAATAGAAATAGGGTCCGTCAACTCATGTGGGTCCCATTCTTTATTTAGAGAGATAGTACAAGTGATGATACAACTAGGTGGTAAGAATATTATGTTTGTTATTTTTGTGTTGGGTGAAGTGCCAATTTAATTCTTGAATTATCATTTTAGTGAAAATTAGGCCCTTGAATTATTTTTTTGGGTAAAGTAAATTCCTAAATTCATTCATTTGAGTCACTTAACACAATTTAGAATGTAATACCCTTATCTCACCTATAAGCCCTTAACATTTTATATAGGTTGCGAATCTAATGTCTAATTTACCATTCAAAGTTAACTTCATACTAGGGGTGGAAAAAATTCCCAAAAATTCCGAACCAAACCGAAAAAATACCAATCTCAAACCAAAAATGTCTCAAACTGATTTTCCCAAAATTTTCAGTATGCTATCCCAAAAAAATACCAAAATTTTGGTATGAGAATCGGGATTGTCTTCCCAATATTTCAGTATTCCCATACCGACCCAAAATATATATTTTTAATTATTATATATATATTTACACATATAATAATATATAAATCATGTTGGCACAATAATGAAAAAATCATGTTACTTTATTGGGTAAATTATAAAAAACTACATCAACTATTGGTGTCACAACACTTTCATACCTTATCTTTTAAAATTGACAATGTCATACCTCATCTTACGAATTTGTGTCAATGTCAGACCTCCGTCAATTTTTCTGTTAAATGCTGACGTGGTCAGAGACATGACTCACTCACTAATCCAACTTGATTAAAAAATAATTAAATATATTTTTAATAATTAAATATTCAAAAACTTAAAAAATTAAGAATTAAAAATGGCCTAGGGGTGCGGGTCTTCCCTTTCCTCCACCCACACTAACCCTTTTTCTTCTTCTCTTCGACAGTTACCAAACCCTTCCCCGTCCCCCAACCTTCCTCCACCACCATCTCTCTCTCCTTTCTCTATGGGATGCGGTTTCCCTAGTCCTCTTCTTCATCCTCCGACCACTCTCCCCATAACATTCATGACGAGGCTCACCGCCATAACACCACACACTCCTAGTACTAGTGCAAGAAAAGAAAATAGGGTGGCAAGTACTAGAAGGCCCCTTGGTGTCCCCGCCAGAATGATTGCCTCACTCGAGCGCGACGAGGGAAAAAACGGAGGAGTGGAGCCAGTTGACGGTGAGCACAACGACGGAAGGGAAGTCACTTATGCAGACCCCATTGTCCAGGACCTCAGTTTCTTGAGGGGCGGGATCGGCTGCAGCAGTGGATTGAGGGGTCGCGCTCAGGTCGAGCTTGTTGTCGTCGGCGACCGCAGCACAGGCGTCGTCATCCTCGCACTTGTTCCGGCGAATATGGGGGTCACGCTTTCGCTTCCTCCATTTGCCGTGTAAGTCTGAAAAATTCAAAACAATGTTGGAGTGAAAACAGAAATTGTGGAGTGCGAATTGTTGTGTGTAATCAATTAAAATGTGTCATAATTTCTAGATAGAGAAAGAGGTGTAGAGAGAGGGTTTAGGTCTGAGTTTTACCTGAAGGAAAGCTGGCATTTTTAGGAGAGATAATGAATTGGAGATTTGTGGGGACTTTGATTGGCTCAAAATTAGAAATCAAAGGCAGAGACACACACATAATAAAGGGTGTTGGAAGAAGGTTGGGGGGACGGGGAAGGGTTTGGTGGTTGTCGAAGAGAAGAAGAAAAAAGGTTGGTGCGGGTGGAGGAAAGGGAAGGCCCGCCCCCCTAGGCCATTGTTTATTTATTTTTTATTCTTAGTTTTTGAATATTTAATTATTAAAAATATATTTAATTATTTTTTAATCCAGTTGGATTAGTGAGTAGGTCATGTCTTTGGCCACGTCAACATTTAACAGAGAAATTAACAGAAAAACTGACAGAGGTTTGACATTGGTACAAATTCGTAAGATGAGGTATGACATTGTTAATATTAAAAGATGAGGTACGAAAGTGTCGTGACACCAATAGTTGAAGTAATTTTTTGTCATTTACTCTACTTTATTTTTCATCCCTGCAACATAAAGATATGAAGGATTATGATATTGTTTGGGCCCAAATTTACACCATCGGCCTGAGTAATCAAGGTCGTTGAGTAAGCATAGCTCCCAACCGTCGAATGGAGAAGTGATGATAAGTTTATTCTTAAAGGATAATATTATGGTTTTATCATGATATTTATCTTTTAAATGATTTATCTTGACATTTTCTTATGAAAACAATATATCTCCAAGTAAGCGGTATAGTTCAAATGGACTTGGGATTCTTGCTGACAGATTGGCAAGTAGTCATAAGTGAATTTAAAATGAATTTTTAATTCATTAAATGGGGATCAGGATGCATGGATGATGGAATTATGACAAGAAAAGAAAGCCTAGCCTAGCTAGGCTTTTAGTCATGATGTGATAAGTCAGGATGAGAATTTTTATCAGGTTGGGATAATTGTTAGCATAAAAATTGTATGCTAATAATTAGCATAGTTAGGGATGAGCACGCATGCAATTTGGTGGTTTGATCAAATCCTACGGCCAAAGATCAAACATGGATGTTTTTCATGGGTTTTTAAATTGGTACTGATTTAATTTAAGATGAGGAATGATGGGAGATTAATCTGCGCAGCAAGTCACGCCAAAGGCCAAATACAATCCTTTGGAGATTAAGCCGTGCAAAGCAAGTATTTCAACACTATAAATAGGAGGCTTAGTGCACAGTTCAAGGGACCTTCAACTCAACACACAAATCTGCCCTACGCAATTTCTCGCTCTCCGCGAAACCTCTCAACAACCTTGAGATTTTTATTTTCTTTTTCGCCTTCACATCTTTAGTTTGGATAAACAGCATTGTGGAGGCAATCGGCGATATCTTCAGTTGGCATAAACAGCACTGTTGCCATAGAATCAGTCGATCTCGGAGCACCTTCAGTTGGCATAAACAGCACTACGTCGAGGCCGGTTGGTTATCTATCCAAGTCTCGGTCAAGAAGGATTTTCGAATCTTTCCCGGCAGAGGTCATCTCATTAGCCTTCTCGGCGAAGTGAGGTGTTACCAGGTTACTACATTTGGCACATTGAAAGCCGAATTTGATATTGAACTTCATAATAATAACAGCCTTGTCTTCAGGCTCTAGAACCCAAAGGCTGAGATGTGTTCCTTCCTCGGCCGCAATCGCAAGACGTAAAAGTCAGCAGTGCGCTCAACGCAACATCAACACATTTTACTCCTCGGCCGAGCTCGGCCGACGAGTTGGCACGCCCCGCACACATTTGAAGGAGGTAGTTAGCTTACTAATTACTCGGCCTGCGCACCACGTAGGCTAGGTGATATTTTGTAGTCAACAGATATGTATTATGTGTCATTCTATTTCATTGATAGGAGTCACCTTTGCTGGAAATAACACAAACACTAGTGTCAAAGTTGTTGAAGAAAGTAGATAACATAAACACCGGAAGTGTAATGATTCCATAGAATCACAAAAAGGTATATAACTTTTGTACTAGGTTTGTCGTCTAGTGTATTTCTAAATGGTAAAACAACTCTGTTCTATAGGTTATAAACTTATAAATGCATCTCAGTACTAAAAAAGAGGATATCATATAATACTTATCTATTGTTTGATCAATTCATGCATTATTCCTTCTACCTCCTCAACTTACTTCATACCAGGTAACTCATCTGGAGTATGTAGTTGAAACTAGTAATGGAAGAACAATCACGAAACGAAGGAAAACAAGAAGCACAGTAATGTTTGAAGCATGTACTTGATTATTTTGATGAAAATATAATAGCTATGGGAATTGTAAATACAGAATCGCCAAAAGCCCAAAAATATTTTGGGATTTCCAATTGTCCCGAAATACCAAAATTATTTCGGGATTCCCGAAAATTGGGATTCCTGAAATTTTGGTTTGGAATCGGTCTTGAAATTGGGAATACCGAAAATTTCGGTTTAAGAATCGGGAATAAGGTTTTGGTTCGGTATCACATACCGAACCACCCCTACTTCATACACTATTTCTCCACAAAAAATTACCAATCTACCTTTTAATGTGTATCACATGCAAGTAACGTGACTTAAATTGACGAAAAATTAAAAATAGTAGTTTGAAATCTAATATCAGAGATGTAATTGAAAAAGTTTTACAATTCAAGTACTAATTTTTTTGAAAAAATATTTAAAGATTTAATTTTCACTCAAGTGACAATTTAAGGACTAGATTGATAGTTTACCTTTTTGTCTTTACTGCAGCACCAAACATGAGCACATTACGACAGCCAATACGTGCGTCTTTCTCCCACGCAGGCCCAGTCCATCCTTTGAATCAACTGCGTCTCTCTGTTTTCACTCTTCGATTCGATCTGTGCATTTCTTCTGATTCCAGTACTCCGCCGGCCCACCGCGAAAACCATGGACGCTCTCCCGCAGGACACGCTCCACCAGATCTTCTCGAGCCTTCCCCTCCGGCAGATCATGATCTGCCGCTCACTCTCCAAGTTCTTCAACCAACTCCTCACCTCACCCTCCTTTGTCCACATCATCTCCACCCAATCTCCGCCCCTCAAGCTCCTCGCCCTCCGCCCGCCCCACCACCACCAGCAGCGCCACGTGTCCTCCTCATCCTGCCTCCACGTCTTCGACCCCGACCTCAACCAATGGCTCAGATTCGCCCTCGATTTCCTCCCCTTCCGCTCACCACACCCCGTCGCCTCCTCTCTCGGCCTCGTCTACCTCTGGGGCGACTCGCCCGACCCGCCCGAGTCAACCAAGTCCCTCGTCGTCTGCAACCCTCTGACTCGTCAGTTCCAAGTCCTCCCTCAGCTCGGCTCGGCCTGGTCGCGCCACGGCTCGGTCCTCGTTGACTCCCAAACTCGAGTCATGGTCCTCACCGAGCTTGCCGCGCTCTACTTCTCCGGTTCTAACCAGTGGCTCAAGTTCTCATCGAACCTCCCGTCAAAACCCAGAAGCCCAATTTTGGTGTTCGACTCGGTTTACGCCCTCTGCGATGTGGGTTCGCCATGGAGGAGTGAATGGAAGCTGTTCCATTGCACAATTTCGAAGCTCAAGATCTCTCAGACTTGGACTCGGCTTGAAAAGCACGACTGGGGGGACGTCTTCGACGTCCTGAAAAGACCCCGTTTAGTTCGCGGAAATGGGAACAAGGTGCTGATGGTTGGTGGGTTGAAGTCGTCTTTCTCGCTGAACGCTTCGTGTTCGACGATTCTGATTCTGAGGCTGGACTTGGATAGCTTGGAGTGGGACGAGGCGGGCCGAATGCCGGTGGAGATGTTCAAGTGCTTTCAAGAGTCGAGCAAGTTCAAGGTGTTTGGTGGCGGCGATAGGGTCTGTTTTTCGGCAAAGAGAATTGGGAGATTGGCTTTGTGGGACCCTTGTTCCGAGAAAGCTGAGTGGCGGTGGATTGATGGGGTGCCCGGCAGTGGCGATGGGCTTTCCCGTGGTTTTGTTTTTGAGGCCACGCTCACTGCATTTCCTTGATGGGGTTCAACACAGATATCAGAGCTTTTGATGCCGAGTAGAGGTTGGTATTTATCCATTAATGAATCCCAATGTTGTTGTATTAGCGTTGAATTCGTAGAATTTCTTGTGTTAAATGAGTTTCTTAATACAAATCTATAGAATATGTTCCAACTAATGCATCGGAATTGCTTTGTTCACTATGTATTCAGTCTCACCCACTACTTGTATGATGCATACAGAGCAGCCGAAAAAGAAAAAATACAACGAAAAGAATACATTTTGTTGTTGTTAAAGTATCGTGCAATGGATTATGATTAAGGATGAAGTTATGCCTCTACATAGAACAATGAAAACATTTCCAAGTTAGTGTGCTTGTGTTAGTGTTTGCACTGAAACTACGATTAGAACTTTACCAGCTTCGAGACAGATAATAGCGGAAAACTTTCTTATAACATCTTGACGTCACTTTATAATGCGTTATCCTATTAATACATGAATGGTAGAAATGTACTCTTAGATGAACAGTGTTGATTAGTGCAGCTTATGGAGCTTGTTAGAAGGTTCTTTAAGTGGTTTGCTAGTCCGTTTTGTATGTTAGCTAAGTGCCTGGGGAGCTAATTCGGTTGCATAAATAGTGGGATATATCACTAAAAATGTACGGTTCATTCTGTTGAGAGTATACAAGAAATACCGGTCTTTTCTTCTTCATTTTCTCTCAGTTTCTTCATTTCAGCATTTCTTGTCAAACATCATGAGTTGTTATGATAGCATGAACCAGAAACGCCATTTTGATCTCTATTCTTCTGCGTGCTCATGTTGGTTCAAGATTGTGACTTTTCCTGCAGAGACTTCCTAGTGGTGTTCATGCATCCCACCTGTTTGATCTAGTGTCTTAGCCAAGATCTTTTCCTGAGGTTATGTGTTTTCTGAAGAATTTCTTGTTTCTTTTCTGCTCATTTGGTGAATTGGTGAAATGGGTATGGTGGAACTTTTGTTTCGAAGAATGATTGTTATTTAGTTTGGCACGGAGCCTCTTCGAATCCAATTTTATTTGTTTGGGATTATTCAGAATTGAAGCCAGTTCTTTGATTTTTAGGATTGGTTTGATCTTTTAAATGAGCCGGAACCAAGCAATCTGCTCTGTGGAGCTTGTGGACGGTGAAACTTGTTTTTTAGATTGCCAAGAAATTACAAATCGGTAGCTGATGAGAAAGTAATCCCACACTTTGAAGTTCCTTGGAGATATCTTAAGATCCTTATTACCAATCCAAAATGCAGCCTGGTTGGAGAGGTCATGAATTGACAGACATGAGAGGATTTATTCGATCACATAGTTTGGGCTCCTAGAATATGGCGCCCTTGGGGCTTTCTATGCTTAACTGCAAAAGCAATGTCTGATCTACCATCAATGCTGAAGGGGAAGTTTATGACCAATCATGTTTGGTCGAGTCAAATTCGTTAGGAAAATGTCAAGAAGAGCATGTTTTAGACCATATTTTGTAATCACAAGAAATGATCTACAAAATATGATTCAAGTAGATAGTTTCTTCTAGCATCAACGAATTTGTTAACTCGTGGATGATATGATAGCACCACCCAATTGGTTAACTCGTGGATGATATGATGGAGGAGCAAAGTTAAAAATTCAAATTCTTATCCTACTTTTCTACTTTTCTGCTAGGCTGCCACACCACCAACGCTACCACCCATCTCTCTCTCTCTCTCTCTCTCTCTCCATCACCCACGCCACCATGACCACCATCACCGTCACTCCTTCACCATCGTCACCACCACTACCACCACCTCCCACCACCATTATCACCACAACCACATCCTCCACCACCATCACACTTGGGATGAAGGCCACTACCACCTCCACTGTCTCACCATTGCCACCGTCTAACCATCACCATTGCCACCTACACCTTCGCTGCCACCACCATATTATCCAGAGTCACACGGCCGGCCATCGCCATCCGTCACCTCCCACCACTATTACTACCAACACCACTCTTGTCGCAGTCACCATCTCTACTACCACCACCACCATCTCTACCACCATCGCCACCATCTTAATAATATTTCAGAAAACATTACTACCAAACTTATAATTATAATACATTTCCAATGTTTTCATTCTCAAAAGTCATTCTAGAGTTAAACTACCAAACACATTTCAAATCATAACAATGCATAATCCTATTTGTCGTTTTTGTTTTACAAAACATCTTCAAAATTCATTTTGTAAAACGTTACCAGACGAAACCTAAATTACTAGAGAACTACTGTAACCATTAAATTTTCACTTTCACGTGCTTCCGAATTTGAGGGCTATGGATTTAAAATTTTATATCACTAGAACGAAATCATAATGACAAACAACTTTTCCCATACAAAGGCTTCTCCATAGCTTAACTGAACATAATTGAAAATATGAGAAGCCGAATGAAGCAAAACAATACTTCACTTGAACAAAACAATTTTACTCCATAACTTAACCAATTCATATATTATTCCAATAGCAAATTATGCATCTACTCCCCATACTTTCAAGCCTTGAATTACTATTTCTCTGTCAATTATGGAATGACTAAAATTTCAGATCTCGCGTAACACTACAAAATTACTATACATACACTATTTGTTAGCAGCCTCCAACAATGGCACGCCTGCAATAGTTCTGTCTCAAGCCTTCTCTTAACACTTAAACCAAAAGAAACACTCAAGACAAAACATGTGTGTTGACAAGATCGGACCGTATCCCATTTTTGACACCAACATAAATAAACAAATCATATAGAGGGCAACAAAAAACAACATAAAATAGGCAGCAACACAATTGCTGCAATTTATTACCATATTTGCTTTAAAGGCACAAAAAGTGCACAGTACAACTTAACAAAACAACAACGTTATACTTTCGTCATGGTAGAAACCCAACATACACAAGCAAATTAAAGAAGTGCCACCAGTTGGTCACCTGGTTTATTTATAATCACTCAGAGGCATATGTACTTTTGACTCCAAGCAAACGAGCACGCAACTAGGTAAATACAGTTAAGGAGCTGGTACGATGATGGGAGGTGAAATGTGCAACTCAACGTCCCATAGCTCCAAAACCCTATGAACAAAGTCATAGTAACCACCCCTGAGCACTAGGTTTTTCTCTACGAGCGCCTTTTGAATGTAAGGGTAAGTTTGTAGGTTTATCAGCGACAAATTTACTACTTCCTGCATAAAAATTAGGGAACTTTAACGAAAAGTTCCCGGTACTGTTCACTTTAACGAAAAACCACATTTTTACACTAAAAAGTCAATTCTTGAACTATTCACTTTACCCTTTATTTTGTCTTTATCGTTAAAACTCAAAGTTTTTAAGATCTTTTCATTAGTTTTTCTTAAAAATTGTCATTCAAGAAGATGTTTAAGTGAGATTAATATCATAACTCATGGAAACATACACACACACCTCGGCTGGTCCCTAAAAATTATTTCATTTGCAAAAAGTGAATCGAGCGTAAATGGCCTTCCAAATATTTCATCAATCCAAGATCGAATTAATATCTTACCCTTGCACAAGCCTCACATTGTTCCTCAAAAGTGGTGCAACCTTGTCCATTTACTATAACCTTAGCCTTGGCGGTTAAACCAATTTTGACCCATTCATCTATGAAGTCACTGCATATTCCAATCAAATGGTTACGGATGCAAAACTATATACCATTAGCAAGTTCTAATGATCTCAGTTCATTGTTAGGCTGGGTTTTTTGCTACTCTTTGACCATCCTAAAAATGCTAACAAATATCCAAATTAACAGGTCTTATATTGCATCCTTGTAAACGATTATGATTAATCATCTTCCATAATCTTCAACTTTTGTGTGTAAAAAGCCTTACAAGGGAACAGAGTTATCCTCAGGGTGACTCATAAGCCTCTTTATCCCACCACAACGTATGTGTCCAATTACCAAAATATTTGTCACATGTTCAATTTTCTTCTTGTTAGCATTCAATTCATAATATTTTAGTAACAAGTGAAGAGAAATGGACTAAGAGTTATTAATTTAATAAATTAAAAGACTTGGAATAAATTAAAGGACTAAGAATTATATTTATTCTAATTAAGATGTTACAGCCAAATATTACCTTGGGGCTTTGTCCATTGGCAAACGCCTTGTAGTAATTTGGGTATTTTTCTGCAAGATCAGTAGACATTATGCTTTCGAATCTATTAGATATATAGCAAATATGTAAAATAATTAATTATTTTCATATAATACTGTTGGTTAAAAAAATTACCTAACATACGTGTCGCGCATGCCAAGTAATTACTAAGCTAACTACGTCCTTCTGTTGTGTGCGGGGCGTGCCAACTCGTCGGCCGAGCTCGGCCGAGGAGTAAAATGTGTTGATGTTGCGTTGAGCGCGCTGCTGACTTCTACGTCTTGCGATTGCGACCGAGGAAGGAACACGTCTCGGCCTTTAGATTCTAAAGCCTAAAGACAAGACTGTTATTTTTACGAAGTTCAATATCAAATTTGGCTTTCAATGTGCCAAATTTAGTAACCTGGTAACACCTCACTTCGCCGAGAAGGCCAAATTTAGTAACCTGGTAACACCTCACTTGACCGAGACTTGGATAGATAATCAGTCGGCCTCGACGCAGTGTTGTTTATCCAAACTGAAGGTGCTCCGAGGTCGGCGGATTCTACGATGGTAGTGCTGTTTATCCAAACTGAAGATACCACCGGTTGCCTTCACATTGCTGTTTATCCAAACTGAAGATGCGAAGGCGAAAAAAGAAAATAAAATTCTCAAGGTTGTTGAGAGATTTCGCGTAAAGCGAGAGTTTGTACAGGGTAGATTTGTGTGGTGATTTGGAGGTACATCTACTGTTGTTGAATGCCTTGTATTTATAGTGGTTGTATGCGCGTTAGTTGATAAGCTGATATAGGCTTTTGTCATGTACCAGAACTCTTCTAGTGATCACATCAGATAAGCCTTATATTCCCAAAACTCTTAACTTAGTCGAAAATACAACCAAATTTAACCCTTGTGCTCAGCCTTACCTCATCAAATCCCAAAATAAACTGCACGCTTGGAGATGAACATCTAAACAACCACCAATTATATATATATATATGTGTGTGTGTGTGTGTGTTTGTGTGTGTGTGTGTGTGTATAATTTTTCCCTTCCACACGGCATTGCGCTTTCCACAGCATGCAGACTATATACACATAGGCATGCAGACTACATGGCCTACCAATTATATATATATATATATATGTATAGCATGCAAATTACATGGCCTACCAAATATATATATATATAATTACATATAGGAATCCATTCCCAAGAGGGATCCTCATTTTAAAAAAAAAATGGGGATCCCCTCTTGAACCGTTAGATTTGGCTTTAATGAAATTCTGTGGTTGAGATTGTGTGGCCTGTGATTTAATTTCAACCACAGAATTTCATTCAAGTCAAATCTAACAGTGAAGAGGATATTTTCATTTTTTTTGAAAAATGGGGATCCCTCGGGCCTGAGTATATATAATCGATGGCCTTTCACATTTGCTTTTCCATCACCTGACAACTTCCTCACCAAAATAAAATTATTTTTCCCCTTATCCTTCGCATGTCTGAAAAGAAACCATGCCCATTTCAAATTATACCTCCACTTGGTCAACTATCACCTTTATCCATGCAGCTCATCCATCAAGCAAGCCAACCTGATTCAAACCACACGTCCTTATCACCAATCAATTTGAACTATTCTACTTGTTTCCCTCCCATTTATTTTATATAAAAACAAGGGTAGAGGACAGTTTACTACCCTCATGTTTGGTGATTTTCAACATTTAGTACATCAAGTTTTTTTCATCCCAGAGTCATACCTAAAGTGTAAATTTTGGGACAGTCTCATACATCTGTTAGTCAAACTGTTAGTTCTCCAGTTAAGTGATGACGTGGCACCCTGATTGGGCGCCACGTGTCATTAAAAATATTAAAATAATTATTTAAATAAAAATAATATTAAAAAAAAGAAAAGGAAAAAGAAGGAAGAAGAAGGAGAAGACGGAGGAGAAGAAGGAGGAGAAGGAGGAGGAGGAAGAAAAAAAAATCTGGGATCTGGGTGGGTGCGCAGGGGGAAGAAGAAGGAGAAGGAGGAGGAGGAAAAAAAAAACTGGAATCTGGGTGGGTGCGTAGGAGGGGGAGGAGGAGAAGAAGGAGAAGGGAGGAGGAAGAAGAAGGAAGAAGAAGGAGAAGGAGGAGGAGGAAGAAGAAAAAACTGGAATCTGGGTGGGTGCGCAGGAGAGGGGGGAAGAAGAAGGAGAAGATAGGAGGAAGAAGAAGGAGAAGGAGGAGGAGGAAGAAAAAAAAAATCTGGAATCTGAAATCTGGGTGGGTGCGCGGGGGGGGGGGTGTGGGGAAGAAGAATGAGGAGGAAGAAGAAAAAAAAAGATGGTATCGGGGTGGGGCGCGCATGGGGAAGAAGAAGGAGAAGGAGAAGGAGGAAGAAGAATGAAGAAGAATGAGGAGGAGGAGGAGGAGGAAGAAAAAAATGAAAAAAAAAAAAGAGAGAAACCAAACCAGAAAGAAGAAGAGAGAAGAAATTTTTTTTTAAAATATTATTTTAATAATAATTTTTTAAATATTATTTTTATTTAAATAATTATTTTAATATTTTTAATGACACGTGGCACCCAATCAGGGCGCCACGTCATCACTTAACGAGAGAACTAACAGTTTAACTAACGGATGTATGAGACTGTCCCAAAATTTACACTTTAGGTATGACTCTGGGATGAAAAAAAATTGATGTACTAAATGTTGAAAAGCACTAAACATTAGGGTAAAAAAATGAGATATGTCCTAAAAACAATTTTTTATCAAATGATGACCATTATGATAAAACCATAATAATATCTTTTAATAACAAAATTATCTTCATCTTTCCTTCCGTCGATCTGGAGCTATACTCAACCAACGACCTCGATCACCCAGACCGATGGCGTAAATTTGAGTCCAAACAAATACTAAAGAAAATAGTGAAATTATTAGAATTTGTTGACCCTGAAGTTGATGAAGCCATCTACAATCCTTTGAACTGGGTTGAAATGACCATCTGCAGGTCTATGCAACTCAGCCGTCAACTTCTCAATTTTGGCAGCAACGACATTGTCCAGCTCTTCCTTCTCACTGCAACCATGCCAACCAAGATTATCATTAATTCATCGTCCCATGCATATATTTTATGAAAAATTAATGAAAATGACTTGAAATCTTTGAGTTTTTAACGATGAGGACAAAATAAAAGTTAAATTAAATAGTACTATGATTGACTTTTTAGTATAAAAATGTTTTTTCGTTAAAGTGAACAGTACCGAGAACTTTTCGTTAAAGTTCCTTGTATTTTAAGCCACCAACAATATTTTCTAGCCTTTAACAAAAACAAGTTGAAGACTAATTTTTTTCTTGTTAGATATATAGTTTACATGTTAGAGTAAAGTTTAGAATTGGTTCATGAACTTTCACCCTATTTTATATTTACTCCCGGCACTAAAAATTTGTTAATTTAATTTGGTTCTTAAATTTAACAAAAATATACACAATTTTGAGTTCACAGACAGAATCTAAACTAGGACTAATTCTAAATTTTTACTCTTACATGTTATATTGTCAAATATCAGTATCTGATATTTTCATAAAGTGGATGGTTAGACCAAAGATCATGGATGAAGTCAATAAGTAGGCAAACCTGAGGAGATTTTTCAGGCGTTGGATAGCTAATTGGCTTGCCATTTTGTCTACTTTCTTTCCTGCAAATTCAAGAATCACGACCTTATTAGTTTATACGGAAATGTATTATATGTGTTTCTCCTTAATCTCGACGGCACCAAAAAAAAACAAAAAAATTGTAAATAAGAAACCGAGAGGAACGAAAAAAAAAAAAGACTAGGCAAACCATTTTTTTTCCGTCGTGGCACCTATATTTATTTTTGTTTTTTGAGTTGTTCCTCTAAGCATTAACTAGGTTTTATTTTTTACAAGCTATATTGAATCAAACTCGAAATCCCGAGTGCAAGTGTTAATTTTCTATGACGAGAAGTCATTATGTTCAATTAAATAAGAGTTTTCTTCGGAAGTAAGTTAATTAAAAGAAAAATTAATGAAAATGGCTTGAAAATTTTTGAGTTTTAATCAAAATGATAAAAATGTGTTGTAAGTGAATAGTATCAGAAGTGACGTTTTAGAGTAAAAAAATCATTTTCGTTAAAAATGAACAGCACCAAAAGTGTTTCATTAAAACTCCCTTAATTAAATTGGTTTTAGCAATAAGGAAAGAACTAGAACTAATTATCCATTAGTGTAAATTCTTCCAAAGTTTACAGTACTAAGCACGCGCATACACACACATGATAATATGGTTTGAGTAGAAACATAGAAATTGGCATTAATCTCATGTATAGCCGAAATAATCAGGACATGATTTATTCTACCCAAACAAAAACACACACACGCAACCGTACGTACGATTTCAAGATATTTTCCAAACCTAGCAATGGAACTTAAGGAGATCAAATTGCTTCACATATGCACAAGCAACAAATACAAAACGCAGGCACATATTTGCAGTGAGGGACGGAGCTTCTTCTATTTGTACACCGAGTGACCGAGACTCGCTCTTTTTTCTTTCTTTCTTTTTCATTTTTGGGTTGAGATTAACTATTTAATCGACACGTTTTAATTACTCTCTGAAATATTGATGTTGATTGATTGGACAACTGTGAAAGCATCTGGACCATATTTAAATCTTGATTCGTGACAATATAGTAAAAACAAGGAGCTCTCAAATCCTAGCTACCATCCATACCATCTTTTTAGCAGTTTTGTTTCTACGAGTTCGTTTACTAGGGTAAAATGCATATTCCCATGTGAAAGGTGGCGCCATCCAATTTTTGTAATGTAATGTTCCGCAATTTCTTGTTTTCTTTGTTACTTATGAATTACAAGTTGCGTGTCGTATGTGATTAAGAAAAAAAAAAAAAAAAACCTTTCCTGTACTTAAAGAAGTTAGGAATTAATTGATTATGCAGAGTGATTTATAAGACAAAATGCACAATTAGCCGTCTTAGAAATTTTTTTAATCTTAAAACTCATGAATATGGCCACAAGAAAAAACGCATTTCTACTTCACATAATAACAATCACACTATAGTTTCCACTCCTACACGCAAGTGCACAAGCTGGCTGCATGCTAGCTAACTGAGTACGTAACTTTGAGTAGGCTATATTAACCACATTTGTACCATGTCTTTAATAGAGTAGAGTCACCAATACATGTGAGTCTCATCTCTATTATAGAGATACTTCAAATGTGGTATGAAAGATCAAAAATGTTGATTTAAGAAATTGATAAATTTTTCAGCTATAAAAAGATATTTAATACACAATTTTTTTTTATAGTAGGCTTTTAGTATGAAAATAGTACCAATAACATTGAATGAATTGTTAATCGAAAAACACCGATGTTTTTTGTAATAAAATTCAACACTTAACAATAGGTGGGTTAGGAAAATATTGGTAAGGTTAGAAGTGGTTCAGTGTGACACACCTCGACCCGAAAGTAGGGTATGCTGGCCGTCACGTGAGCGTGACGTAACCATGTGCACAGTGCGGAAGCTGAATTCATGAATATCAATACGAATAATCTCAAATATAGTATCTAGCAGTTAACCTGGATATGTGCTAGTGCTAGAATACGTGTACAATTACAATTCAGAGCAATATCTAATGCAGTCAAGCCAAAAGGGTTCTAAAGTTTCAATTAACATCCAAATGATAATCCTACATAGAAGATGGTCTGTCAGAACGCCGATAAGCCCTCGTGAACCACCGATGATACTTTCTCTTAATACCTGGAGGGGCGAAAAACAAAATAGAGTGGGTCAGCAAAACAATTCATTTCAAATCCTTTTCTTTTCTCAAAACTTTTAACCCCTCACTGTAAAACCTGTATAATTTCCCAGAAAATAGTACGTATATATATATATATATATATTTCTCAAAACCTGCTCAAACGCATTCATTATCAAACGTTATTCAAATATGTCATGTAATGCATCTTTATATCAATCTGAAATCTCTATCACATCTCAATATCAATGCAAATCATCTCAATATCGTCTCAATATCATGCATAACATCAATCATATCTCATCTCAGCCCTCGGCTGCTTATATAGCTCATAATCAACTCAATCTCATCAATATATACTCTGCACATAAATCAATATCATCTGTAGCCTGTATCACATCTCTGAATCAATATAATTATGCTCTATAGTGCTACAATCACGTGAAGACTGTGCGAATTAACGCGGGTCACCTACGAGTCGCATCCACCTATGGTGGCCTATACGACAGGACTGTGCACCTAACTTGGATCCAAGGCGAGCATGCGGTGCGGGAGGTGAACGACACGTGAAAGACTGTGCCCTTACTCTCTGAGCGGGAGCACTGGTAATATGTGCAGGTCTATGAGCTAATAATTCATAATATCTCATCATTTCACATCAAATCTCATCATTGTACGTTTATCGATTCTCATCAATGCATGCCCTTACCTGGCACTTACCTTTGCGTCATCGGCACCAACATATGCATGAAATGAATGTATGAACATGCGTGCATCAATTTTAAGTCATATGCATGACGATATAAACGTACATTTCATTTAAAAGCTGATTCTGGGAAAATCATAGTATATATATAGGTTTTACGAAAAAGCTGCCCACTCACTGATAGGTCGCTGGGTCGTAGCACCCACGTCTAGCCTGGCTACGCACGTCCTCAGAATACTTTTCACCTATATGAGAAATTACTAAAAATACGTTATTTAAGCACATACGCGCAAATACGGAAATAACTTCTCACACGTAGCTCAATTTTTGCATACGAATATACCAACGCGACCTACACGACGTCACGGACGTCGTGATATTTTTTAGAAAAAAATTTGGGTGGGCCACGCGCCCCCCGCGGGAGCGTCTGCTTCCTCTCGACGCCGGCTACTGGTGCCGGAAACCTGCAACTCCAAGTTTCTCTCTCGTTTTTGCACCATTTTGTCCCATTTTTCTTCCTACATGCTCTAAATTAAGAGTAGAGCAAGTCTATACCTTCAAAAACTTCGAAAACCAACAGAAATCTCGTCAGGAAATCTCCAAAAACCGGCCATCTTCGTTCTCGACAATCCCGACGTCAAAACTTAGCAAACAAACGTCTCTGAGCCTTTAGAGGACCCAGCAAACACTTATGTCTTCTCAGATTTTCCTAAAACGCAACGTATAAAAAGTTGATGAATAGTGCCAATTATGAACCTTGAGTTTTGGACGTGAAATCGTTGCAGTTCTTACCTGAAAAGGGTATGGTTGAGTTCGTATGGACCTCACGAGCATGAATATGTATTTTGTTTCTTCGATCTACGAGGTTTTGTTGGGTTTGTGGGTGTGCCGTACGTGAGAGGGCGAGAGAGAAAATGTCGAGTGAAGAGAGTACATGAGGCGTCATAGGATGATGATGATCAATATGATCAATATAGGTCAAGGATGATGATCAATATGGGTGTGGGTTTGTGGGTCTGATGATGATCAATATGATCCAAATAGGTCAAGGATGGCTCGTACGAAAATATATAATGGGCCTAATTTGCTTTGGATCCAAGAACTTGTAATATCTCTTTAAATGAGTACATGAGGCGCCATAGGATGATACATTCGCGTGCCACAAACAAGTACTTACAACAAGATCTTGCTGGACATCTTTGGGCCAAAAGAACCATGGAGTAGGCATTTAAGTTTTATGTTGTTAAATGTTTTGTTTATTGTTGTTTAAGTTTGAATAACTCCCCAAGTAGTACTAGGGTGGAGATTGTGTTGTTTAATTTGAAGAGTACAACAACTTAAATTTAAAAACTACAGTTTAAATTTAAAAACTACAACTTAAATATTAAAGACTACAACAACTTCAATTTAAAGACTATAATCATCATTTTCATCCGCCATTGTAGGAGTATGGTTGGATGTAAACAACTCTCGTCGGGCCATAATTTTCCTCTTTTTCTATCAAAATATGCCTTACTCATTGGAGTGTACTCCAAAGTGTTCATTTGCATGTTCCTATCATCCATCTCTTCTTGTATTTCTTGTATTTGTTTTGCCCGTTCTTCGTACCTACGTTTTCTTTCTTTTGCGATAAGGGCATTTTGCTCCTCCATTAATCGCAATGAGAATGCCATTTCCTCTCGAAAGGCTAAATCATCCTTTGCCTTGCCATTTTCCTTCAATTTTTAGGCCTTGTTTCGTCCCGTAGCCCTAGGTATGGAAGATTCACTTGGAGACGGATTTTCTATCCTTATTTCTTGAATGATAGGAGATCCTTATTCATCCCCAACTACATTTGAGGAAACATTCCGAACACCGGCATAGGACCAAATCTTTCTTGAGGTGGATCTTGAAATAACACGCCCACCCTTTACAAATTTCCCAACAACCATGATGACTAAAGGGTTTTTTTCATGTCCTCCATCTACAATTCCTTAGCTTGGCGTACCTAGAAAATATAATTACAAAAATTAAAGGCAATTAATTTATGAAATTAAATGTAATATAATTAAATATTTAAAATAACTTGTGAAAACACTTACTTCGTAGTAGTAATTGGCTCCGCTTTCATGCCTGCTTGGGCATTTAATACTGCTTAATGTCATTTATTCAAACTTGGTTGAAGATGTTTTTTCTATTTTTAAGAACAACTCTCGTGGTTTTGGGGATTCGGTGGAGTGATGCTTTCGTAGAACTCATAGTACTTTTTGGGCGTACTAGTCCAAACACCTTCACTTGTTTGAGAACTCTCCTTGACACTGTCTTCCGAGACCCATCTATAAGCCCTGCAAAGAGCTTCATCTTCTTTTCGGGTCCAAGCCCTTCATTTCATTGCAGATGTGGCCATTTGAAAATGATTGAAAAAAAAATTGAAGGAAAGACTATTGGAAGCGGTAAGAGAATCGAATGTGAAGAATTAAAATAAAATGAGGTAAGATAGTATAGACTGGTGAAAATTATATGAAAAATGGTTTAGAAATGACTTAGGTATTTATATAGAAAAAAAATTCAAATGCTACGCCACTAACTAAGGAGAAGCACAAACTTGTGAGAGCAGCCATGCACTAACCAAACCACTTTGACTAATCAATCAATGCTGAAAAGTACGTAAAAAAACAAAACCATATCTTCCCTTGGTCGTATTAAAGGCTGACACATCATCTGCATTGGAGGGAATAGATTATGCAAATGCTCCACTTTGAGTCTATGGAAAACATGTGAATTTACGCGAATAAATCGAAGAAAATTAAACAAATTCCAACGAACGTAAGAAAATCGCACAAAAACTGAAAGGAGAAGAAAACTAAGAGAGGAAAATCAAATTCAAATGCAATTTATTTCTTCAACAAACAAAAAAAAAAAAAAACCCCAACTGTTAGGCTTCTAGTGGTACTCATGCTACCCTTCAATCGAATTTCAGTTTACACATGCATATTGTTTGATGTAAAATTAATAATATCTTCTTTTTTTTTCTTTGGTTTTTTTAATTTTTTTTATAGTTTTATGTATGTCTTGTCACATTATTTTGTATAAAGAATTGTCATGTATCATTCGTCAATTTGAAATGTTTTTGTTTGATCTTTTGGAAAAATCCAAAAATAGGATAACCTCCGATACGATGAACGGAATAAAACCATATCGAAGTCCTAATTGTACAACTTTGGTATGATTTCCTTCCTAAAATGGAGTCAAACTTGAGTAGCTCGGTATTTAACTTTGACATCGCTCGTTTACACCCCTAACTTCAGCAAAAAAATTAAAATAAAAAGGATCTCACACACTTGAAGAGAACATGGAATTTTATCTCTTTTCAACTGTTGTTGTTAGTTTGTGAGAATTTTATGCACTTTAATTTATCTCTTTTCAACTGTTGTTTTTAGAGTCATATTTACGTGTTTTATATGTATTGTGTCGAACTTTTTTTAGTTTTGAAGAATATGGTTATTTCATATATATATACAAGTCCCACTTTTTGGTGTTTAAGGGCAACTTGTTAGCATTTGAGAAACCAACAATCTCCATTTTGTTTGTATATTTCGAAGAAGGAAAGAAGAGAGAAAATGAAACGATTGAGCTTGTTTTCTGTTTGTACTGTTCTATTGAAAATGATCTCTCTCACACTCACAAGTAGTGAGTGGAGGAATAATACAATGCTATGTATCTATGATATTCTTCCTATATCCCTACATTTCAATCACAGCCATACATCTTGCTGTGGACAAAGGAAACAAGGAAAAACAAGACCACATGGCACTCATGGCCTTTACACATAGGCAATTCACACTTGACAATTTTGCACAAGTGAATACACAATTAATCTCATATTATTTCCTAATACTAATCAGCTTGTAGACTTATAATTCAACACTCCCCTTTAAGTCTTGAGCTGATTTCACTCCAAGCATGCTCTTGAGATAATTGAACCGATCTTTGGGTAGAGGTTTTGTGAAAATATCAGCTAGTTGCTCCTCAGTTGGACAGTACACTAAGTCAATGATACCATCCTTCAGTGCATCCTTGATGAAATGGTACCTCCTGTTGATGTGTTTGGTCTTCTGGTGAAAAACAGAGTTCTTGGTGATTGCGATTGCTGAGGTGTTGTCACAGTGCATTGGAGTTGCTTCGGTTTGAAACTCACCAAAGTCTTCGAGTACAAATCTAAGCCAAATGGCTTGTGTTGTAGCTTCAGAAGCACTGATGTACTCTGCCTCTGCAGTGGAAAGAGCCACACAGTTCTGTTTCACAGATGCCCATGAGAATACTCCACTGCCAAAAGAGAAGGCATAACCAGAAGTACTCTTACTGTCCTCAACTGATCCACTCCAATCACTGTCGCAAAAACCAATTAACATTGAGTTCTTACCCTTCACATACTCCAGACCATAATTTAGAGTGCCCTTAATGTATCTTAGCACCCTTTTAGCAGTTCCAACATGTTTACTAGTAGGACAATGCATAAATCTGGCTAACAGACTAGATGCATACATAATATCCGGCCTGGTTGCAGTGAGGTACAAAAGGCTTCCCACCATACTCCTGTATAACTCTTCACTAGCTGCATTACTTCCATCATCCTTAGTTAGCTTCTCAGTTGCCACAAGTGGAGTAAGCACAAATTTGCACTTTTTCAGACCAAATTTGTCTAATAAAGAGCTTGCATATTTCTGCCGGTGGATAAAAATACTTGAGTTTGTCTGAATTATTCCCATTCCAAGGAAATGGTGGAGAAGACCCAAATCAGTCATCTCATATTTACATTTCATGTCTTCCTTGAATTCTTCCAGCATTAGCTTGTTGTTCCCAGTATAGATTATGTCATCCACATAGATGGACACAATCAGAATGTCTTCCCCTTCTGCTTTGATGTACAGTGTTGGTTCACTCAAACTTCTCTTAAAACCACACTGTGAGAAGTAGGTATCTATTTCTCCATACCAGGCCCTTGGCGCCTGTTTTAAGCCATACAAAGCTTTGTTCAGTTTATATACTCTGTCTTCCTCCCCTTTAATCACAAAACCAACCGGCTGTTCCACATAGACTTCCTCTTCCAGAACACCATTCAGAAAGGCAGATTTGACATCAAGTTGATAGAGTTTCCAACTATTTTGTGCAGCCAAGGCAATGAGAATTCGAATTGTATCCAACCTAGCAACAGGAGCAAATGTTTCATTAAAGTCTATTCCTGGTTTCTGGGCATATCCCTTTGCAACAAGTCTTGCCTTGTTCTTTTGTACACTTCCATCAAGATTGAGTTTAGTTTTAAAAACCCATTTAACTCCTATTATAGGCTTGTTAGCTGGTCTGTCTACCAACTCCCAGGTTGCATTCTTCTCAATCATGGAGAGCTCTTCCTTCATAGCTTCCATCCAAGACTCATCCATTGCAGCATCTTCATATTTTTCTGGTTCTATTATGCACAGATTGCACTGAGCAAGTACATCATCCAGCTTTCTCCATTTTAATAGAGTATGATCAAATGCTTGAGTGTCTCTCATACCTACACTTGACTGAGGAGTGACCTGTGCATCATCAATACCTCTTGTAGTATCTTCCAATATGCCAGATGGCAAATCATCTGAAACTTGAAAAACATTCTCTGTATTCTTGCTTCTTGATAAGTCACCAGAATTCAAATCATGAGTAGGCAATGCTATAAAACTTTCTGTGCTTCCTTGCCAATCCCAACCTGAGTTTTCATCGAACACAACATCTCTTGATAGAAGAAGTCTTTTAGAGATAGGATCAAACACTCTGTACCCTTTCTCACACTTTGCATATCCAACAAAGATCCCTTTTGTACTTTTTGGTTCCAGTTTGTGTCTTAGCTCAAATGGAGTGTGAGCATAACAAACTGAGCCGAAGACCCTCAGATGAGCAATACCTGGTTTCCTTTTACTGTATGCTTCAAAAGGTGTTGTGTTATCAAGAGCTTTAGTGGGACATCTGTTTAATATGTAGACTGCAGTGTGCACAGCCTCAGCCCACAGATAGTAAGGCATTCCTTTGTCATGAAGCATGGACTTTGCCATTTCAACCACTGTTCTATTTTTCCTCTCAACAACTCCATTTTGCTGTGGAGTGTATAAGAGAGTTAGCTGCCTTTGAATGCCCTCTGAGTCACAGAATTGATTGAATTCAGAGGATGTGAATTCCCCTCCTCTGTCACTTCTCAAACACTTTAGCTTTTGACCACATTGTAACTCTGTCATGACTTTGAACTTCTTGAAACATGTGAGAGCTTCAGATTTGAATTTAAGAAAGTAAACCCAAATCATCCTAGTTGCATCATCTACAAGTAACATGAAATACTTGTTTCCTCCTGTAGACTCAGTTCTCATTGGCCCACACAAGTCAACATGGACCAATTCAAGTGGCGCACAAGCTCTTTGTGATTTACCACTAGAGAAACTCTCTCTATGCTGCTTACCATACTGACAGCCTTCACAGATTCCATCAAACTCCTCTAGATATGGTAGACCATGAACCATATTCTTATCCCTTAGTTGTTTAATTCCACCAGAATTTAAATGTCCTAGTCTTCTGTGCCAAGTTCTTGCACAGTGAGCAAGACTGGTTTTCAGTACCAACTGTTTGTCTGGCATTAGAGATAAAGGATAACACCTATTACCCTTCATTTTCACACTTATAATTTGGCAGTCAAGAGAGGGACCATCATAGACATTGCACATTCTTCCACCAAACACAAGATAGTAGCCATGCTCATCCATTTGCCCAACACTAAGCAGATTTTCCTTTAAACCAGGTAGATACATAACCTCCCTGATGTACTTTCTCCCTCTGTTGGTTTCAATAGCCAATGAACCCATTCCAGCCACATCTACCAGCCCACCAGTTGGCATTTGCACCTTTCCTTCAACATTGGTCTTCACATTAACAAGAAGATCAATATTCCCTGTCATGTGATTACTGCAGCCACTATCCATATACCAATCCCCATTGATCTTGATCTCATCAGCAGCATAATTTGCATAGAACAGATTTCCTGTCACCTCCATTTGACTAGCACAGTTTGCCTTTTGAACAGATTTTCCAACAGTACATTATCTGGCCCAATGTCCAAATCTATCACAGTTGTGACACTTAGATTTTCCCTTATATCTACACTCACCATAATGAAACTTGGAACACACTTTACATTGAGGTTTTACACCTTCTTGACCCATAATCTGAGAAGAAGAGCTATTCTGTGCAACATTAGTAAAAATTTTCTGCTGAAATTTAGGCTTTGAATCCCACTTCTTACCCTTGTGATTCCAGTTTTTCTGTGGCTTAAATGTACTAGACTGTGTATAGTTTTGACCCTGTCCCTTTGAGTTCACAGTAAGAGAAGAAAATGCCCTTTCAGTTACATCAGAAGAATGTAAATCGAACCTTTGTTCTTGACTTTTCAGAATGGCAATAACCTCTTGCAAATCCACAGACTCCAAACTCTTTGTGTTTTCTATCACTAAGCATATAGGATCATATATCTTAGTGAGACTAATTAACACCTTCTGAACTAATCTCTCATTTGACAGAATTTCCCCAAACGTTTTCATTTGATTAATCAAATCATTCAAGCGAGTAAGATAACCAGACAGAGATTCATCATCACGCATCCTGGTATATTCAAATTCACGCCTAAGATTTTGTAACTTCACAGATCTTACCTGATCACCTCCATGGTATTCCCCGTACAACAGATCCCACGCTGCTTTGGCTGAATCTGCATTTGCAATTCGAGGGAAGATCTGATCTGAAACTGCGTTTTGGATAATTCCCAGAGCTTTCGCGTCTTTCATGAAGATCGCAGCAATTTGCTCATCATCTCCTTCATCGGAGTCTGAGTCTCCTTCAGTCTTCTTTTTCTTCTTCTTCGAATCGGGAAGTATAACCCTTTTTTCCACCAAATTCCATAGCCCATAAGACTTGAATATGGTGACCATTTTGATTCTCCAGAATTCATAATTTTCGCCTGAAAAAATCGGAGTCCGAACTTCAGCACTCCCAGCTCCGGCCATCGTGAGTTTGTGTGAGCTCAGAAACACGTAGATCTTAGATCACAGCAACCTCTGGCGAACTTCACCAGACCTTGAAAAAACCCAGAAGCGATCAACATCTGTGATGTTCGAATTTACAGTATACGCCCAGTTCTTAATCGAAACAAAGCTCTGAGGCCATGTTAGCATTTGAGAAACCAACAATCTCCATTTTGTTTGTATATTTCGAAGAAGGAAAGAAGAGAGAAAATGAAACGATTGAGCTTGTTTTCTGTTTGTACTGTTCTATTGAAAATGATCTCTCTCACACTCACAAGTAGTGAGTGGAGGAATAATACAATGCTATGTATCTATGATATTCTTCCTATATCCCTACATTTCAATCACAGCCATACATCTTGCTGTGGACAAAGGAAACAAGGAAAAACAAGACCACATGGCACTCATGGCCTTTACACATAGGCAATTCACACTTGACAATTTTGCACAAGTGAATACACAATTAATCTCATATTATTTCCTAATACTAATCAGCTTGTAGACTTATAATTCAACACAACTGGGAATGCTTAAAATAGAAGCAGTACAACTTTTTGGCGATGTACAATCAGGAGGATGAAAAGAAACTAATTAGAAGTTGTAATAAAAGGACATTAAGTTGTTAAAGGTGGTTTAATGTGATAACATTATCAATAACTTGAGGTTGGCTATAACGAGTGAAAGTGTTCATCAAATATTCCAAGTTTATTGTTTTATATGGATTCGTTCTACCAAATTGTTTGTAGCTTCGCATTGATGTTGACAATTTGTCTCAATATTCTGAGGTATAACAGGGTAGATGCTCCTCCTGTGATTTCGAGCTTCACCATAGAATTAAAGTTGTGTAAAAGACTTTTTATTATATACTGTGCTCTGCTTAGAAGCTGCTTTTCTTTTCAGTCGGGGGTAGAAGCTGCTGGTTCAGCTTCATATATATTTGATCCTCTGTTTCTTGTTTTTCTGTTAATATCCTGGTGCGTGTGTTTGTGTGTGTGTATATATATATATACATATTGTTAAAAGTTCCAGAGTCCCACATTGGTGGGTTCAATGAAACCCAATGGGTTTAAATAGTATTACCTTACTCTAACTAATATCGAGATTTTTTATGGTAAAACTTCACATCTGACAGATTGGACATGTGATAAAGTCGGGAACAATATCGGTGAAGTTAGAGTGAGGCGGGTCCCGCGATCCAAAATTCCAACACATATATGTTGGATGGAATGGTTCTTATGTGTACATCCGCTACACTTACGCAGTGTGGTGTATGACATTTACACATTATATAACCCTAAATCTGACATATCTAGTTAGTTTTGAATTAATGTGTATCTTAGCCCGAAACCCTAAATGTCATATATGTGATATATTTGTCATCTTTTAACTCTCCAAACTCCAAGTAAGAGATCCCAGAGATAACGCAAACATCAATGAACACAATAAAACTATATTAATTGATATCAAAATTCACGTAGGGACGATGAGGCATACATAAGCAACCATCTTATTCAATTAATACTAGATCATACTTTGTAGGTAGTGAAAAGCTTAACACATCCACTCAGGCACGTGGACCGTTCCTTGGCTCTTGGTGTTGTCGTACCAGGACTTTTTTTGAAGATATGTAACCAGTTCGTCGTCGACTTGGAAGGCCTTGGCTAGAACATCAGGATTGATGGAAGGGTTGGCGTCAAACAAAGCATTTGCTATGGTGTTGATTCCTGGGTACTGGCTGCTAAAACTAGCAAAGGCGACAGCACTGGTATGTTCCAAATTCAGTTGGAAGTGAATAAGACCAACTGGGAACACAAACACATCTCCCTTGTTCAACACCTTGGTAAATAGACGATGATCCGGGTTGGACGTTACGAACCCAACGTAGAGTGTACCTTCCTGGAGAAAAAGGATTTCCGAGGCGCGAGGGTGACTGTGGGGAGGGTTTAGGCCATTTGGTGCATAGTCTATGCGAGCTAGGGATACGCCGAGAGTGTTTAGTCCTGCTATTAGGTCCACATTAGCAAGTGTCACCGTTGAACCCAACGGATTTTGTGTGCTTCTTGGAATATGAAGCCCAGAAAAGGAGAAATCATTTGCTGATGCAAGATTTGGGTCCTTGCAGAATTTCCCGTTCACAAATGCTGCCATTACACGCCAAAAACAAAAATTAATTAATTTATTAGTATTAATAAGACTAGGTACATGATTAACACGAACAACATATATGAGCTTCTATTAAACAGGTGCCAAATTGTCAGTAAATGTGATATGAACGTACAAGGAACTAAATATGTTTGTACTAAATAATAACGTACTCATATTGTTCATGTGCATGCCATATACATTTTCCATGCAAAGTATACAGAAAAACAATCTTCCTACAAAATATTCCCAATGGCTTACGAAAAAAAGAAAGATATATATAAATGCTATACCCCCTAATTTGGTGTCATTAATTGCAACGCAGAAGTCCTGGAGGGGACTGGGGTCAGAGCTAGAGACAAGGGAGGTTGCGAATGCCAAGATGGCAACAATGCATACGAGGAACTGAGCACCTTTCATGGCTGATTAGGGTTTGAACTTAACTTAAGATGCCTCAAAACTTGTATTAATGTGTAGAGGGCGGGATGAAAATCCTGTATGGTGCATATGCCTATTTATAGATCGGAAATAATGACTTGGTCTTGGCTATACTTTCACTATCGAAGCACGTAAACCCCAAAATATTGACGGAGGAGATTGTCTGCCCTCCTCCTTCTCGTGCCCTCCTGTTTTGTGTGGTCACGGTTAAGTCACGTCAACATTTTATATTGTTTTTTTATAGAGATAATAAGACAAAAATGAATAGTAATATAAAATGTTGACGTGACTTAATCGTGACAACACAAACAGAAGGACACGGAAAGGAGGCGGCAGACAATCCTCCTCCAATATTGACATCCAGAAGCAGGTTAAGACTTGGTTTGATGAAATATTTTAGTTGGCATTGACCAAAATTTCTTTCCCTTATCCATACATGGTTCAATTTCTTATATCCACATAATCTTTTTGAGAAAATTAATATCAAATTTTTGAATATTTGACAGTGCAAAATTTTTAAAAACACTAATCGTCTAATGATTTTTTTTTGTAAATATGGTACCCACACGTATAACTGCGCTGTTTAACTTAGGGTTTCATTTGAACTATACTTTCCCTTCTATATTAATACTAATTACTGGGGACAAAATTTTTCTACTCAACCCACTAAGTTTCGAGTTCAAACTCTCCCCTTTAAAGTAATTTAAATTGTAATATCACTTTGTAATAAAAAATAAAAAAAAAACTCTACACAAAATGCTTAAGCGAATTACAATTTCAAATACAGATAATTGTGAGTACTACTACTTCAAAATAGTTAGTCTGTAATCTTTACTTTTTGGGAAAATTAGGTTCACATCCTTCTTTTTGTTACTCCATTGATTAAAATCCTATTCATTTTCAATTTTTTATCAAGGTCTTTGGGCATTAATAACATCATTAATTTTTTGAATAATAAAATATTTTTATTTTTAAATATATTTCTTTAGTGTTAAAAATGTTACAATTAGTATATTTATATTTATGGCTAAAATTTTTATCATATATTTTTATTTTTAGTTTGTACCTATTTTTAATTTGCAAATATTTTGTAATTTGTACCAATTTTCTTTTCATTTTTAATTTGTACCCATAAATCAGTTTCTTTTTGTGCCCATATTTTTTAAAGTTTTATTTGTGTTTGTACCCATGTGTATACCGTCACATGACATTGTATATTTAATCAATGATAGAAAAATTACATGTGGTATATTTATGTTTTATGCCTAAAGTTTGTATCATATATTTATATTTTTAGTTTGCACCCAATTTTAATTTGCAACATTTTTTTTAAATTTGTAGTATTTTCTTTTTAGTTTTATTTTGTACCCATGTATTATTTCTTTTAGCGCCTATATTTTTAAAAATTCATTTGTACCCTTAATTTTTAATCTTTTATTTGTACCCTAATTTATTTATAATGTACCCATTCTTCTTTATTAATGTACAACTTTGTTATATGTGAAATGTACCAATTTTTTTTGTGAAATGTACAAAAAAAATTTAACACTATGGATACATTCTTTTGCCATTTATTATTTCTTATTTTTACATAGTTTTTATCCATTTATTCAATCAAAATGTTTGAATTTTTTTACTGTAACTGTTTTTAATAGTATTATAATGAGTGATTTTAAATTTATAGGATTATAAATCTCATAAAATATCAAACAATTAATGTCAAAATTACAAAAATATAAATATTAATAGTACTATAATGAGGTGTAGAAAGTCAAGGGACCTTAATAAAACTTTGAATACTATTAAGGTTTTAATCAAAGAATGTTAAGAATTAAGGACCACATCCAAAGTATCACTTACTTTTTTTGTTACGTTTTACACTGACATGATACCAAATGCTATTTTAGTGTAACAATACTAATTTCCTTGAATGATTCTTTGTGTTTAGCACTTACATGCTAACTTTTTAGTTTTCATTTAATTACCTTCTCTAAAGGGCTATTAGCTGGTACAGGGTCAGGTGAGAAATATTCATGGGGATAAAAACCATGTACAAGGAGTTAGAGATATTTTTCAGTGTAGCATAAAGACTGCTCAGTAGATCAAGTGTAATAATATAATGATTGAATTTTTTTAAGTTTCCAACAATTTTGTTATTATACTTATTTACTGAACTGTGTTTCTGACACACTGAAAAAAAAATTCAAAGAGTTTTGAGTTAGGACTCAAAGAAGTAGTAAAGGTGATGCGATATGGATATTAAAACGTGCAATTAACATTGAAGTTGGCAAGTTTGGCTCGAAGTTGACAAAGTTGACAAATTTGCCTCCAAGTTGGCAAGTTTGCCTTAAAGTTGGCAAGTTTGCCTCAAACACTGCATGATACCAAAGGAGAAAGCTTGTCTGCTCTCCTTCTTTCCGTGTCATTCTATTTTGTGTAGTGACAGTTAAGTTACGTTAACTTTTTATATTATTTTTTTTATAAAAATAAATAGTAATATAAAAATTGAGTACATGACTTTTTCTTCCTTTTCATTATTCTCAACCTCCTAGTTAGGAAATGGTGTTGCTCTCTTTACCCATAGAAGAATTAGTTGCTGCAAGTAGTTTTTGGCCTTGTTTGTGCTTTTGAACGTGTGTTCACTTTGAATTACATTGAGTTATCCACACGTGGAAAACAAGTTAATGAGCCCAAGGTTATATATAGTACTTCTGGTTTGCTATGTGTGTTCAATTTAGTGTGGTATCAATTTTAGTAAAAAATATGGACCATACGTAAATATATTTACAGTAAAACTTAGCAATAATGTTGAGGTCAAACTCATTTTATTATTATAAAAGGTTATTACTCATTAGAGATGTAGTTAAAATAATTGATTTAGTTATCCTTAATAAAGTGAACTACATTAGTAGTGGAGTATGTCAAGATGTTTTGAGAGCATGAATCTCACGTTGAGAAAAAAAAAAGATCTTGTATGTGTTTATAAGTAAGCTGAGATGCTTTCTATATTATCAATTAGTTTTATGGTGGAATCTCAATTTTGCATGTATGAAGCTCAATGCCTACACGGGCTCCATGGCACTCGATTTATGTTGTCCACGTGCCAAGCTTGAAAATTCGTCACAAGCCCACACGTACGAAGACGTATTGAGAGTATGAATTCCTGTAAAGACGTATTGAGAGTATGAATTCCTGTAAAAATATGACTTCTTGTATTTATGTGTGAAAGTATTACAATATGTATAGGGTTATATCAATCCCTATTTAGGTAGAAATCCTACACCAGTTACAATTGAAAAATACTTTCTTATAATACATTTACGGAGAAGATTTGGGATTAATTTCTTCTAATCTAACATTTCCACATATGGGCAAGGTAATACATTCCTATAATACATGCAATAATTACGAAGAAGTTTAGGATTAATTTCCTCTTATCGTACAAATTCAACATCGGGCAAATGGGGGACCTGGCATGCATGTGCTTTTAAGTAAGTTTGACTACTCCTTATGTTGCCAATTGGTTTTATTATGGAAGCTCAACTTTCTTCATATGTAACATTGGCAAAAAGAGACACCTAATCTCTAAAAGTGCTATTGGTGCATGTGTGCATATGTAGTGCTCTCTTGAATGCTTCCCTTTCTAAGTAAATCTTATAAATACATATAATACAACCAGTGCAATTTCAACCAATTCAAGTGAATACATTTCCTTATCCTTGTAACATTGCATACAAATATTACTATATGGAGACAAGCTTCTTAAGACGGAACTGAAAAAGTTATAACTAATTACAATGTGGAGTTTATTTCTATATGTAACTGGTACAAATTAGGACTTAGATTTTTTATGACTACATGGAGGTTATTTCTTTTTATAGTGTCACTGTAGAGAAGTTTGACTGCAGTATGTTTTTATTGTGGGAGTTAAAACTTCTTAAAACTCTGATTGAGAGAAACTTACCTCTCACCCACGAACCCCCTTGTCACACACTCACTTAACCCTCTCCACTTCTTTCCAATTGATGCATCAAAGGGTGCTGCTATTCACACATCCATTTTTACTCTTCACACACCCCTCTCAATTTTCGACCATCAAATCGAATGAATTGAAGAAGATCATTGGCCAAAAATTAACAAGGGTGTGTGAAAGGTAAAGATGGGTGTGTGAATAGCACTTTCCTTCATCAAATTCAATCTTCACTACCCCCAGGTTGATTTCTACAAGTTATTACCAAGAAAACTAAAATCATGATAATCATCTTGTAGATATAGAGGTGATTTTCAGGCGGATCAAATTGGAAACAAGGTTTCATACATCCATTCCAAATATTTCAAGGGTGGTGTTGTTGTTGCGGATGGGGAAGCAACCAGTTATGTGCGAGTTAAGGTGGGGCATCCCGAAGATGCCAATGCTTTGGCTCGTGTACTCTTTTTCCCTTCACTAAGTTTGTTCTACTGGTTTTGCTTAGAAAGGTTGTTAATGAAACACCAGTTTTAGTCATCCGACCCGACAATGCAGGTTTTGCTTAAAATCCGCAGTTTGTCGTTCACATGGGGAGAAATTTCCAAGAGTACGAAGTTTCTCCCACATCAACTATTGATTTTTTTTTCTGCTTGGTTTTTTCGGGTCGTCCTCATGAAGAGCATACATTTAAATTTTGAGAGAGATAAAGAAGGGGCATTGACATGGAGTTCCCGTGATTAGCCAATTGAGTAATTTGTGAATGTCCAAAGTGTTGCAGGACATTTAGTCCACAATTGGAGTAACTGGTAGGCCATTGATTCCTTGATTCAATAGGTCATTGATTGAATTAAGGGTATTTGTGTAATTTTTCATGATAGTCACACAATCTTATAAAGATGGTTATGTCTCACATTGTAACACTACGAAATTCTCTAATAAGAATTCTCTGATTCTCTCTCAAATTAATTTCCTCTACAATAGGTATGAATTTTTTGCCATGATAACCAATCCACTATATAAAAGTGGCTATGTATGATTTGTTAATTCAGAATCATGTTCAAAAAATTCTTAATTATGTTCTTAGAATGGTAGATTACTCATGATTTCGAACATAATTTGAATAAGAACATAAGTCAAGTTTTTAGGCACATAATTAGAAATAAAATACATTTATGATGAGTGCACAATGAGATTTTTGAAATGACATCAACAACACTTTCTGTTCATGAATAATGGCTAACTAACTACACCATGCCCTCATGACCTTCAATGATTCATTTTCGGATTCAATGTGTCCTCGCAAATAACGTGGCCACAAGCAGTTGTATTCACATACAAAAAATGTCCGACTCATTAATTCTGATCCATTAGAGAAGACCTATTCCACTTTTAACGCCTTGAGCACTATGTTCCAGCATCAATAAACGAAGCGGAACTATTAAAGATTCTCAGACCTCATAGCAATTCTCTTCACCAGGTCATCCCATGGTGGGCTTTATGGAAGAAAAAAAAAGAGTTGACATGCATAGGGATGTCACTTTTTAGACTTTCTTGCAATTGATTTGAGCACCGTGAATCGGTAATATTATGGGCAGAAACTCCATATATTATTATATATTATTTTGTCTTATGACTAATGTTGGATCATATTCTCCAACACGTCCCTCACAAGTGACTTCACACGAGATCACAAAGGAACCCAATTCCTACGTTGAAAACTGGTCAAGTCATTATACAGAGCTAGCCCAACTTACGGAGGTGAATTTAAGCCCAATAAATTGGGCTTAGAACGTGTTGAAAGAATAGTTTGTTCTGATACCATAATAAACTTTATAGCCTATGCAGGATCACCACTAATATCACCGATATTGTTCCAGCTTAACCACCTATTACTAAGTTTGTTCAAAAAAGAAAACCACAACTAGGTGTTAGATTTTATCACAAATGCCTTGGTGATATTAGGAGTGAAAACTCTCATACACTAATTGGATATTATTTTTTTCATACAACAGATGTAAAATTCTATTCTCTAACACACATTTTTTCATACATTTCCACACTTATTTTATTCAAGCATTTCCAACAAACTTCTCATCTAAGATTTGCTAAGAGTCTTAGCCTTAAGACTATTTAAACAGCTTTGAATTGTATTTTATGGTGTTGATTTAGCAAATGTTAGCTGATTTATCAATATTTGGAGCTAATATTCTTCCAAAGGCTAATGCTAGATATGAGCTAAAAGTTAGTAGGCCATACATTTTGTTTGTTATCTGAACGGTGGTGGAGGTGAGCCCCCCATGCCCACATGATCTTCACTGTTTATTTCGGATTCAACGGTCCTCGTAAATAACGAATAAAGATTCTCTTTGAATTCTTTTTGTGAAAATCTAGATGATGTTTTAATGGGAATTTTAACGAAAAATTCTCGGTACTGTTCATTTTAACGAAAAACTACATTTTTACACTAAAACGTCAATCCTGGTACTATTCACTTTATCCTTTATTTTGTCATTATCGTTAAAACTCAAAGATTTCAAGCTATTTTCGTAAGTTTTTTTTTAATCATATCTGTTTATCATAAATTATACAGTCAGTTTTTATTAGGTACTATTTATGTTCGTTTTAAAATAATTTCTAACGACAAATTGTACGATAAATGAACCCAATTAAAGAATTACTGATATTATCTGTGACAACCCGTCCCTAAAAATTATGATTTTTATAATTTTAATAAGTGAGTTTACAAAAATGCCCTTCGAGGCACATACTTCGATTGGTGTAGACTGCCTCGTAGTGACACCTAAGATTCGTTTTCTTAGTATATCCTTGTAGTACTCGTCGTTACAGACGCGTGGGCGCAAACGGATTCGAATTTGGCGCTATAACGAAGAAGTTATCAACGTTTAAAGTTAGGGATGAAATTGTAAACTTATAATTTTCTGGAAAATTCTAGAAAATTTGGGTGTGCCACGTGTTGGGCAGTGAATGGAGGGATTGGGCTTTGCCCAATCAGTTATGGAAGAGGGGAGGAACGGGAGGAAAAGGGGAACACATGGGATCAAGGATCCCTCCTTCTCCCAAACCGCGGGTATGGCGAACCGGGACACCTCCGTTGGCTTTCCACCCATTTTTCCGTCGATTTACCTCAAACCATCACCTAGAAACCTCTCTATAACCTTCCCTCAATCCTTTCCATCTCAAATTTAGGAAAATTTGGTCTCCAAAATAGAGAAAACCCATGTGGTGCCAAAACGGGTCGTGCTCAAAATCCTCCAAACTTGAAACGTTTTCATGAAATTAATACTACCAAAATACTCCCCTAGAACCCAGGAACAAAGCCCAATCATTGTTCGGAGCATCGGAATTGAATTGAAGTCGAATTGGAGAACACCCTATTTCTAGGGTTCTTGGCGGGTGTAGCAAAATTGGAGGTCTTCGAGGCCAAATTGGACTTTCTCACAGGTATGAAAGTTGTTCTACTCATTGAGATCTTTAATTCTAGAAATTTGGAGAATTTTGAGTGAAAGTTGAATTTTCCGGCGACTCAGGGGCGGCCAACCGCCACCCGCGGCGGCCCGTGCGGCGACACGTGGCCCGAGGGCCGCCAATGATGTTTTCAGACATTATTCAATGCCTTGATTTTAGTTTTGATGATGGATTGACGTAAATTGATCGCTAGGACCTAAATTCGTTACGATTCGGTAATAGGTCAAAATATAAATCGGCGATCTGACCGTTGGATCGTTACCAAACTTTAATATGTTGTAGTATGTAATATTTGAGGAATGTAGGAATTTACGGATCGGGAATCCGTTGTACGAATCTTCCCGAATTGGAATTGTAAGTTTGTAATTAAAACGTTAACCGCCACTTGGTTTTGGCAATTGGTGGAGATCCAACCATTGGATCGTAACGAAACTTTGGGGTATTATTCTAGAAGTTTAATGTATATTATTAGAAGTGACGGATCGAAGATTCGTGGTACGGATCTTCCGGATCAAATTCGTAGGGATGCGCTTTATATAAATTGCATATTCTCTCAGTACGAATTATGAGACATGAATTGATATTTATGCTAGGCGGTGATCATTTGGGATCATTTGGGACGTCTCGAGAGTCGTGCTAGGGGGCTGTAGCGTGGACTCCAGGTGAGTGGGCTTTTGTGTGTATATATATATATATATAACTGCTGTTTTTCCCATAAACTTGATTTGAATGATTTGCGAATCGAATTGATTTTAGAATCGAATTGCCATGTTGTATGCCAAATTACATTTCATTACTATGATTGTGATTACATTCTTTATGCTTCGGCGCTGTGGACGGCCAGGTAAGTCGGGTGAGTTTGATAACTAGTGATAGTGATGATGATGATTGTGATATAACTCATTTACCTGCACCTCGGGTGTTAGTGCTCCGCCATAGTAGGGCCTAGCCTTCACGTGATCGTTCACCTCCCGCACCGTACGCTCACCTTGGATCCAAGGCAGGTGCACAGCCTGTCGTACAGACCACTATAGGTGGTTCCGACTCGTAGGTGACCCGCAATTCGTCGCACAGCCTTCACGTGATCGTAGCACTGAGCGTAATATTATACACCTAGCCTGTCGTACAGACCACTACAGGTGGTTCCGACTCGTGTGCAGGATAGTGATTGATTGTGATTGATGAGCTATCGATTCAGCCGTACAGGTCACTAGAGGTGACTCCAGCTGACATGATGGTATTAATGCATATTGATTTATCTCACCTGTCTGATATTACTTGCTTTTGAGTTGGTATATCGACATGGCTTATTTCTGAGATTTGATGATGAGTTTTGATTTATGGACAATGTTTTCTTATATAAGTATATATATATATATATATATATATATATATATATGTACTATTTTCTGGGAAACTATACGGGTTTTATAGTGAGGGGTTAGTACTTTTGATATCAAAATGGTTTTGAAAAGCTTTGTTTTTGCCCACTCACGTTTTCTGTTTTGCGCCCCTCCAAGTTTAGTTGATGAGGTTCGTATCGACGAGGATTCTTGGCGAATCTCAAGACTGGTGGCTACTTATGAGGATATATTTCTTGCCCGCTCTACTGTATCTACTTATGCTCTAAAGGCACGCTTGAGATGGGTTCGCTCCCGCTCACAAGCACACATTGATGTTTAGGCACTTTTAGGTTTAAATTTATTCACATTTTCCACATCACTACACTTTATGGCTTCGTCACCTTCCAGGTGTCGGCCAGCACAACTCGACTTCAGTGTCCTAGTGGACTTTCTGTGTCGGGGTGTGTCATTATCACAAAAAAAAACATCCAAATAAGATAATCATTCGCAAATAACGTGGCCACAAGCAATTGTGCGCGTGCACACACAAATTTCGAACTCTAGACTCTTGAGTACTCTTAAGGTGCGTTTGTTGCAGACTATCTTGGATTGGACTAACTTTCGGAACTAAGTTAGACTGGCTTGGCTTGGACTAAGTTGGTTAAGAATAGTGAAGTGTTTGGTGTATTGTCGGATTAAACTATGGATTAAAATATTTTAGGACCCAAATAATTTTTTTATCATTTTTAATTTACTTTTTCCTTATAAACAAAAACACCAAAATAAATATTATATTATAAAATTATTTTGTATTTATTTAAATTGTAAAAACCTAATAAAAGTTTCACTCCAAAGTAATCTGCCATTACATTTTTCAAGAAGAGAACCGACGTTTTCTTCCAAATCTCTCTCTGCCTCTTTACTTCATCTCAGAAATTTCATTGCAAATCTCAAAAAATCATACCAAAGACAAAGAGCAACCTGTTTCTCTATCCTTTATTCCCCTTTGTCATTTGGCTGCTGTTTTGGCCCTTATCTTTGTTGTTCTCTTTGTTGTTTCCTTTGCCTGGTCTTCGGATTATCTGGGTTTCTTTATCCTCTTTTCCCTTCTGTGCTTTGATTGAGTTTTCTGCGTTTTTGGCTTTTTTGGATTTTCTGGGTTCTGGGTTTCTGGCTTTTTTTTTATTTTCTGATTTTTTGGGTTCAAATTTTGGGAGTTAAATCAGGCTTTGAAAAGGGAAAAACTGCATAATTTTTTATTTTTTGTTTTGAATTTTTCGGGATCTGGGTTTGAAGGGGTTGTGGACGCGAGGAATGAGAAGATGGGAGGGCAAAGCAGGGGTGAAGCGTTGCAGTGTTGGGATTAGTTGTCCACCCGTTTTTGGAGGGTCTCGCTAAGACCCTCTAGTGAAGCGTGTAGTCCGGTTTAGTCAGAGCTAGTCTCATTAAAATTAGTCCTTGCTTGTAACAAACATAAGATTTCACTAGCATTTAGTCTAGTGTAGTCCAGTGAATGCTAATGAAGGCAAACAAACGCACCCTTAACAGTTACAATAAATAATGTATAATATATATATATATAGGAGTCATCCTCCATCGTGTAAACGACAAATGGTAGATTCAAAAGTGGTTCCACGTGATTCAATCTTTTTGCAGAATAATCATTTTTCCTACCATGGGCCCATTCCTATCTAAATGATTCCCGTAAGTACGTCGTCTTTTTTTTAAGAGTAAATGACAAAAAACTACCTCAAGTATTGGTGTTACGACACTTTCATACCTCATCTTTTAAAGTTGACAATGTCATACCTCATCTTACGAATTTGTGCCAATGTTATACCTTCCGTTAATTGGCCGTGAATTTTTCAGTTAAATGCTGACGTGGCTTGATCCGGGACCCACTTTTTATTAAAAAATTAATAAAAAATTATTAAAAACTAAAAAAAATCATATAATATTTTTTAAATATTAAAATAATAAAGAAAAGTTATAAAATAAAATAAAATAAAAAACTGATCGTCCCGTTCCCCCCACCCCTTCTTTCTTCTCTCTCTTCTCCCCCATTTCTTCTTCCCCTTTCTGGAAACCCAGAAAATAGAAGAACAAAAAAAAATAAAAATAAATTAACTGATCGTCCCGTTCCCCCCACCCCTTCTTTCTTCTCTCTCTTCTCCCTCATTTCTTCTTCCCCTTTTTGGAAACCCAGAAAACAGAAGAACAAAAAAAAAAAAAAAAAAAAACTGATTCATCCCGTCCCCCCTTTTTTTTTTTTTTTTTTTTTTTTGTTCTTCTGCATATAACCAGTTCCTATATTCATTAAAAAGTTGTTAATTTCATCTCTACTATTAAATTCAAAGTTATTTTATCTAATTTTTCATTAATTTGGATCACTTGATACAATTTAGAATGTAATACCCTTATCTCACCTATAAGCCCTTAACATTTTATATAGGTTGCGAATCTAAAGTCTAATTTACTCTCCAAAGTTAACTTCATACAATTTTTCTTTACAAAAAATTACCAATCTACTCTTTAATGTGTATCATAAGTAAGTAACGTGATTTAAATTGACGAAAAATTAAAAATAGTAGTTTGAAATCTAATATTAAAAATATAATTGATAGACAACTAATTTTTCTAAAAAAATATTTAAAGACTTAATCTTTACTTAGGTTATAATCGTGTTTACTGCAGCACCAAACAGGAGCAAGTCTCTTATTACGACAACCAACACGTGCGTCTTTCTCCCGCGCAGGCCCAGTCCATCCTTTGAATCAACTGCGTCTCTCTGTTTTCACTCTTCGATCTGTGCATTTCTTCTGATTCCAGTACTCCGCCGGCCCACCGCGAAAACCATGGACGCTCTCCCGCAGGACACGCTCCACCAGATCTTCTCGAGCCTTCCCCTCCGGCAGATCCTCACTCTCCAAGTTCTTCAACCAACTCCTCAACTCACCCTCCTTTGTCCACATCATCTCCACCCAATCTCCGCCCCTCAACCTCCTCCCCCTCCGCCCTCCCCACCACCACCACCAGCGCCACGTGTCCTCCTCATCCTGCCTCCCCGTCTTTAACCCGGACCTCAACCAATGGCTCAGATTCGCCCTCGATTTGCTCCCCTTCCGCTCACCACACGGTCCACACCCCGTTGCCTCCTCTCTCGGCCTCGTCTACCTCTGGGGCGACTCGCCCGACCCGCCCGAGTCAACCAAGTCCCTCGTCGTCTGCAACCCTCTGACTCGTCAGTTCCGGGTCCTCCCTCAGCTCGGCTCGGCCTGGTCGCGCTACGGCTCGGTCCTGGTTGACTCGCAAACTCGAGTCATGGTCCTCACCGAGCTCTACTTTTCCGGTTCTAGCCAGTGGCTCAAGTTCTCATCGAACCTCCCGTCACAACCCAGAAGCCCAATTTTGGTGTTCGACTCGGTTTACGCCCTCTGCAATGTGGGTTCGCCGTGGAGGAGTGAATGGAAGCTGTTCCATTGCACAATTTCGAAGCTCAAGACCTCGCAGACTTGGACTCGGCTCGAAAAGCACGAGTGGGGGGACGTCTTCGACATCCTGAAAAGACTCCGTTTAGTTCGCGGAAATGGGAACAAGGTGCTGATGGTTGGTGGGTTGAAGTCGTCTTTCTCGCTGAACGCTTCGTGTTCGACGATTCTGATTCTGAGGCTGGACTTGGATAGCTTGGACTTGGAGTGGGACGAGGCGGGCCGAATGCTGGTGGAGATATTCAATTGCTTTCAAGAGTCGAGCAAGTTCAAGGTGTTTGGTGGCGGCGATAGGGTCTGTTTTCCGGCAAAGAGAATTGGGAGATTGGCTTTGTGGGACCCTTGTTCCGAGAAAGCTGAGTGGCGGTGGATTGATGGGGTGCCCGGCTGTGGCGATGGGCTTTCCCGAGGTTTTGTTTTTGAGGCCACGCTCACTGCATTTCCTTGATGGGGTTCAACACAGATATCAGAGCTTTTGATGCCGAGTAGAGGTTGGTATTTATCCGTTAATGAATCCCAATGTTGTTGTGTTAGAGTTGAATTCGTAGAATTTCTTGTGTTAAATGAATTTCTTAATACAAATCTATAGAATATGTTCCAACTAATGCATCGGAATTGCTTTGTTCACTATGTATTCAGTCTCACCCACTACTTGTATGATGCATACAGAGCAGCCGAAAAAGAAAAAATACAACGAAAAGAATACATTTTGTTGTTGTTAAAGTATCGTGCAATGGATTATGATTAAGGATGAAGTTATGCCTCTACATAGAACAATGAAAACATTTCCAAGTTAGTGTGCTTGTGTTAGTGTTTGCACTGAAACTACGATTAGAACTTAACCAGCTTCGAGACAGATAATAGCGGAAAACTTTCTTATAACATCTTGACATGCGTTATCCTATTAATACATGAATGGTAGAAATGTACTCTTAGATGAACAGTGTTGATTAGTGCAGCTTATGGAGCTTGTTAGAAGGTTCTTTAAGTGGTTTGCTAATCCGTTTTGTATGTTAGCTAAGTGCCTGGGGAGCTAATTCGGTTGCATAAATAGTGGGATATATCACTAAAAATGTACGGTTCATTCTATTGAGAGTATACAAGAAAAACCGGTCCTTTCTTCTTCCTTTTCTCTCAGTTTCTTCATTTCAGCATTTCTTGTCAAACATCATGAGTTGTTATGATAGCATGAACCAGAAATGGCTAACGCCATTTTGATCTCTATTCTTCCGCGTGCTCATGTTGGTTCAAGATTGTGACTTTTCCTGCAGAGACTTCCTAGTGGTGTTCACGCATCCCACCTGTTTGATCCAGTGTCTTAGGCCCCGTTTGGGGTTGAGGTGATTATTAAAAAAGCCCCATGAAAAAAAGCTAGGACTCGTTTTGTTGTTTGGTAAACTAAAAAAAAAGGGCTTATTTTGGAAGCTGCTGTGAGAATAAGCTGAAATCAAAGGAAAAAGCTGAAGCATCTATTTGTAGCTTTGGAAAACTGGCTTTTTTTCAAAGCACACGGAGCTACAGTGCTCCTTTAATGAAAAGATCCACTATCAGACTGTTTTTTTTTCTTTCCAAAAGCACTTTTACAAAAATGTTTACCAAACACTCAGCTGATTTATTTCACAGCCGCTTATTCTCACAGCACAGCCGCTTATTCTCACAGCAGCTTTTTTTCAAAGCACAGCAATACCAAACTAGCCCTTAGCCAAGATCTTTTCCTGAGGTTATGTATTTTCTGAAGAATTTCTTGTTTCTTTTCTGCTCATTTGGTGAATTGGTGAAATGGGTATGGTGGAACTTTTGTTTAGAAGAATGATTGTTAATTAGTTTGGCATGGAGCCTCTTCGATTGAAATTGTAGAAATGTTATTTGGCACGAAGCCAGTTCGGATTTGATATTTCTTAAGGCACGAACCCGTCTCACTAAGTTGAAGTTTTAGGCTCGAATCCAATTTTATTTGTTTGGGATTATTCAGGCTTGAAGCCAGTTCTTTGATATTCAGAATTGGTTTTATCTTTTAAATGAGCCGGAACCAAGCAATCTGCTTCTGTGGAGCTTGTTTTTCAGATTGCCTGGAAGTTGCAAATCGGTAGCTGATGAGAAAGTAATCCCACACTTTGAAGTTCCTTGGAGATATCTTAAGATCCTTTTAACCAATCCAAAAGGCAGCTCGGCTGGTTCATGAATTGACAAACATGAGAGGATTTATTCCATAGTTTGGGCTCCTAGAATATGGCGCCCTTGGGGCTTTCTATGCTTTACTGCAAAAGCAATGTTTGATCTACCATCAATGCTTAAAGGGAAGTTTATGAGCAATCATGTTTGGTCGAGTCAAATTCGTTAGGAAAATGTCAAGAAGACCATGTTTTAGACCATATATTGTAATCACAAGAAGTGGTCTACAAAATATGGTTCAAGTAGATAGTTTCTTCTAGCATCAACGAATTCGTTAACTTGTGGATGATATGATAGCATCACCCAATTTGTAAACTCGTGGATGATATGATGGAGGAGCCAAGTTAAAAATTCAAATTCTTAGTCTTTCTATTTTTCTATGTAATAAGAAAAGAGCTTTCAGGATAATAGAAAGAAGAAAAGAAAAAAACATTAAAAAACGAAGTTAGAGTTTTAAGAACAAAATAAATAATGCCTGCTAGGCTGCCACACCACCAACACTACCACCGCACTCTCTCTCTCTCTCTTACCCACGCCACCATGATCACCATGAACACCATCACCGTCACTCCTTCACCATCGTCACCACCACTGTCACCACCTCCCACCACCATTATCGCCACAACCACATCCTCCACCACCATCACACTTGGGATGAAGGCCACTACCACCTCCACTGTCTCACCATTGCCACCGTCTAACCATCACCACTGCCACCTACACCTTCGCTGCCACAGCCATATTATCCAGAGTCACACGGCTGACCATCGCCATCCGTTGTCACACTGCCACCTCCCACCACTATTACTACCAACACCACTCTCGTTGCAATCACCATCTCTACCACCACCGCCACCATCTCTACCACCATCTTAATAATATTTCAGAAAACATTACTACCAAACATATAATTATAATACATTTCCAATGTTTTCATTCTCAAAAGTCATTCTAGGGTTAAACTACCAAACACATTTCAAATCATAACAATGCATAATCCTATTTGTCGTTTTTGTTTTACAAAACATCTTCAAAATTCATTTTGTAAAACGTTACCAGACGAAACCTAAATTACTAGGGAACTACTGTAACCATTAAATTTTCACCTTCACGTGCTTCAGAATTTGAAGGCTATGGATTTAAAATTTTATATCACTAGAACGATATCATAATGACAAACAACTTTTCCCATACAAAGGCTTCTCCATAGCTTAACTGAGCATAACTGAAAGGACATATCTCATTTTTTTTACCCTAATGTTTAGTGGTTTTCAACATTTAGTACATCAAATTTTTTTCATCACAGAGTGTAAATTTTGGGACAGTCTTATACATCCGTTAGTCAAACTGTTAGTTCTCTCGTTAAGTGATGATGTGGCGCTCTGATTGGGCGCCACGTGTCATTAAAAATATTAAAATAATTATTTAAATAAAAATAATATTAAAAATTATTTAAATAAAAATAATATTTTAAAATATTTTAAAAATTATTATTAAAATAAAAATAATTATTTTTTCTTCTCTCTTCTTCTTCTTCTTCTTCTTCTTCTTTCTTCTGAGTTCGGTTTCTTTTTTTTTTCTTCCTCTTCCTCCTCCTTCTCCTTCTTCTTCCCCCTGCGTGCCCCACCCAGATCCCATCTTTTTTTTTTGTCTTCTTCCTCCTCCTTCTTCCCCCTTCCTGCACACCCACCCAGATTCCAGTTTTTTTTTCTTCCTCCTCCTCCTTCTCCTTCTTCTTCCTTCTTCTTCCTCCTCCCTTCTCCTTCTTCTTCCCCTCTTCATGCTCACCCACCCAGATTCAGTTTTTTTCTTCCCCTCCTTCTTCCTTCTTCTTCCTCCTCCGTTCTCCTTCTTCTTCCCCCCTCCTGTGCACCCACCCAGATTTTTTTTTCCTCCTCCTCCTCCTTCTTCTTCCTCCTCCTTCTTCTCCTCATCCTCCTTCTTCCTCCTCCTCCTTCTTCTTTTTCCTTTTCTTTTCTGGGTTCGTTTTTTTAAATATTATTTTTATTTTAATATTTTTAATGACACGTGGCGCCCAATCAGGGTGCCACATCATCACTTAACGGGAGAACTAACAGTTAGACTAACGAATGTATGAGACTGTCCAAAAATTTACACTTTAGGTATGACTCTGGGATTAAAAAAATTTGATGTACTAAATGTTGAAAATCACCAAACATGAGGGTAGTAAACTGTCCTTTACCCAAACTGAAAATATGAGAAGTCGAATGAAGCAAAACAATGCTTCACTTGAACAAAAAAAATTTACTCCATAACTTAACCAATTCATATATTATTCCAATAGCAAATTATGCATCTACTCCCCATTCTTTCAAGCCTTGAATTACTATTTCTCTGTCAATTATGGAATGACTAAAATTTCAGATCTCGCGTAACCCTACAAAATTACTATACATACACTATTTGTTAGCAGCCTCCAACAATGGCACGCCTGCAATAGTTCTGTCTCAAGCCTTCTCTTACCACTTAAACCGAAAGAAACACTCAGGACAAAACATGTGTGTTGACAAGATCGGACTATATCCCATTTTTGACACCTAACAGAAATAAACAAATCATATAGAGGGCAACAAAAAACAACATAAAATAGGCAGCAACACAATTGCTGCAATTTATTACCATATTTGCTTTAAAGGCACAAAAAGTGCACAGTACAACTTAACAAAACAGCAACGTTATACTTTCATCATGGTAGAAACCCAACATACACAAACGAGCACGCAACAAGGTAAATACAGTTAAGGAGCTGGTACGATGATGAGAGGTGAAATGTGCAACTCAACGTCCCATAGCTCCAAAACCCCATGAACAGAGTCATAATAACCAGCCCTGAGCGCTAGGTTTTTCTCTGCGAGCGCCTTTTGAATGTAAGGGTAAGTTTGTAGGTTTATTAGCAACAAATTTACTGCTTCCTGCATAAAAATTATCATTCAAGAAGATGTTTAAGTGAGATTAATGTCATAACTCATGAAAGCATACGCACATACCTTGACTAGTGTCACTAAAAATTATTTCATTTGCAAAAAGTAAATCGAGCGTAAATGGCCTTCCAAATATTTCATCAATCCAAGATCGAATTAGTATCTTACCCTTGCACAATCCTCACATTGTTCCTCGAAAGTGGTGCAACCTTGTCCATTTGCTATAAGCCTATAACCTTAGCCTTGGCGGTTAAACCAATTTTGACCCATTCATCTATGAAGTCACTGCATATTCCAATCAAATGGTTAAGGATGCAAAATTATATACCATTAGCAAGTTCTAATGATCTCAGTTCATTGCTAAAAAAAATGATTAGGATGGGTTTTTTGCTATACTCTTTGACCATCCTAAAAATGCTAACAAATATCCAAATTAACAGGTCTTATATTGCATCCTTGTAAACGATTATGATTAATCATCTTCCATAATCTACAACTTTTGTGTGTAAAAAGCCTTACAAGGGAACATAGTTATCCTCAGAGTGACTCATAAGCCTCTGTATCCCACCACAAAGACTATGTCCAATTACCAAAATATTTGTCACCTGTTCAATTTTCTTCTTGTTAGCATTCAATTCATAATATTTTAGTAACAAGTGAAGAGAAAAGGACTAAGAGTTATTAATTTAATAAATTAAAAGACTTGGAATGTTTACCCCGAGTACTGTAATAGTATATTCTATGACTGCTCCAACTTCTGCGTATTTAAACTATAAAGATATAAAAATAAATAAAAGTTATTTTTCGTAGTCAGATGCATCACTATTATGTGATAAGTTATCAGAAATGAAGTTCAATATTATTTTGGACATGAAAATGACACACTTGCTCATGTATAGTTTCTAATACAGGTGTGCGTTACTATTATATAATGTAGAGAGTAATGGACTTGATTGAATGCAGGAACCATGTTTGCAATGTTGCGAAACATGAAGGCCTCGAAACTAAGGGTGTGTTTGTTGCACCAGACTATCTCGGACTGGATTAGCTTCAAGTACTAAGCTGGATTGCCTTAGACTAGACTAAGCTAGATTAATTTAGTGAAGCGTTTGATGCAATGTTAGATTAAGAGCAAAATAATGACAAAAATAAAAATAAAAATAAAAAAACCATGATCTGTAACAAAATATTCTCATCTAATGAAAGTGAACCTCAACATCGAAAACTTCTGCAAAATTAACCAAATTCCAGAAAAATCAAAATTAAATGAAATCCATCAATTTGCTATACCAAAAAAAAAAGCAGAACTATTGAAATCATTCAATTTGAACAACCACTTCAAACTGCTCAAAAGCTCTAATATCCCAGAAAAATCAAATCCTTCAATTTGGTATTTCACAGACAACTCACAAATCCAACCCAATTCACAGAATCATTTTCTTGATACATGAGAGTTCATCTCCTTCTTAAGTCTTCTGTTCATATTCTGCTCAAGCAATAACTTGAAGATTTGTAGCCAAATAGCTCTTCAATAACAACAAATTCCTTCTTGACCTTCCATAAAATACTTTGAAACCCTCCGTAGTTCTAATACCTCGAGAGAAAAAGCAGAGTGCCCAACCCAGAAACCTTTATCCTGTTCAAAATTCAGAAACCCAATTAGGGATTCCACTCGGAAGGAAAATCGAATCCCAGAAAAAACAAATTGAAAACCTAGAAAAATCAAATCCCAGAAAAATTGATTAAAAACCCCAGAAAAATCAATTCAAAAATCCAAAAATAGGGAAAATACTTGCAAATCGAGTCTTGCAGACTTGGACTTTTAGATTCATTTGAATCGTTTCCATCAAACCCAGGTGAAGACTTGGGGATTCTTCCAGACTTGGAGATCTTCTGGCCAGACGAGAGGGAGGTGGGGAGAGAGACAGCGAGAGGGCAAGTTCTTAGGCTTGGGGCGAGGCGAAGCGAAGGGAAGTGGGGAAACGGGACTAGCAATCCCCTCCTTTTCGGGGCTCTCGCTAAGGCCAGTTAACGAAGGATTTAGTCGGCACGAGTTCGGCTTAATCCCATTAAACTCAATCCCAGCTTGCACCAAACACAGAATAATAATCCTACCCAAATAGTTCAGTCCAGCAAAACTTAAGGTGGCCAAACAAACACACCCTAAAAGGATATGGAAGGGCTCAATTAGGAGTCCGAGCATGCAAATACCAGAAACTGCGTTGGGAATTAGCAACAAAAAGATTAAATATTGCTTGGTCTATTTATTCTAATTAAGATGTTACAACCAAATATTACCTTGGGGCTTTGTCCATTGGCAAGCTCCTTGTAGTAATCTGGGTATTTTCTGCAAGATCAGTAGACATTATGCTTTTGAATCTATTAGATATATAGCAAATATTTATAATAATTAATTATTTTCATATAATACTGTTAATTACAAAAATCACTTAGCCTATGTGGCGCGCAAGCCGAGTAATTAATAAGCTAATTACTTCCTTCTGTTGTGTGCGGGGTGTGCCAACTCGTCGACCGAGGAGTAAAATGTGTTGATGTTGCGTTGAGCGCGCTGCTGACTTCTACGTCTTGCGATTGCGGCCGAGAAAGGAACACGTCTCGACCTTTGGATTCTAAAGCCTGAAGACAAGACTGCTATTTTTACGAAGTTCAATATCAAATTATGCTTTCAATGTGCCGAATGTAGTAACCTGGTAACACTTCACTTCGTCGAGAAGGTTAACGAGATGACCTATGCCAAAAAAAATTCGAAAATCCTTCTTGATCGAGACTTGGATAGATAATCAGTCGACCTCGACGCAGTGCTGTTTATTCAAACTGAAGGTGCTCCGAGGTCGGTTGATTCTACGGCGGTAGTGTTGTTTATCCAAACTGAATATATCACCGATTGCCTTCACAGTGCTGTTTATCCAAACTGAGGATGTGAAGACGGAAAAAGAAAATAAAATTCTCAAGGTTGTTGAGAGGTTTCGCATAAAGCGAGAGTTTGCACAGAGCAGATTTGTGTGTTGATTTGGAGGTCCCTCTACTGCTGAATGCCTTGTATTTATAGTAGTTGTATGCCCGTTGGTTGATAAGCTAATACAGACTTTTGTCATGTACCAAAACTCTTCCACTGATAGCGTCAGATAAGCCTTATATTCCCAAAACTCTGAACTTAGTCCAAAATACAACCAAATTTAACCCTTTTTCTCGGGCTTATCACATCAAATCCCAAAATAAACTGCACGCTTAGAGATGAACATCTAAACAACCACCAATTATATATATATATATATATATATATACATATATATATACATATATATATATATATACATATATATATATATATATATATATTCAAACACACACACACACACATATATATAATTTTTCCCTTTCACACGGCATCGCGCTTTCCACAGCATGCAGACTATATACACGTAGGCATGCAGACTACATGGCCTACCAATTATATATATATATATATATATATATATATATATATATATATATATATATATATATATATCGATGGCCTTTCACATTTACTTTTCCATCACCTGACAACTTCCTCACCAAAATAAAATTATTTTTCCCCTTATCCTTCGCATGTCCGAAGAGAAACCATGCCCATTTCAAATTATACCTCCACTTGGTCAACCATCACTTTTATCCATGCAGCCCATCCATCAAACAAGCCAACCTGATTCAAACCTCACGTCCCTATCACCAAGATGTAAAATATCCATAATATCTCGATATTTCCATCAAATTTTCCTGTTTTTGGACTATCGATATTTCCAATGTCATCGATATTTTGATCGAAATTTTCGTGTTTTTTTAATTTCTATATTTAAAAAAACACCAAGGGTATTCGAACCCCTTCCATTTTACTCCTTCAACACCTTGACCACCATATTATTTATGTTTTTGTGAAAATATGCTAAAATATTTACATTTTTTCTACATTCACAATGTTTGCCAGCTCGCTATATAATCAACTTAAATCAGTTAAATCCATCATGCAATGCATTTTCTTCCAATTTTTTTGTGATAAACTAATAGATAATTGACTAAATAAAGATCTTGCAAAGTTTCAATAAAATTTTCCAAATTTTTCTTACAATTTTCGTGGTTTTTATTCAATTTTTATCGATATCGATAATATCTCGATATTTCCATCGAAATTTCCGTGTTTTTGGACTACCGAAATTTCCGATATCATCGATATTTTAGACCTTGCCTATCACCAATCAGTTTGAACTATTCTACTTGTTTCCCTCCCATTTATTTTACATAAAAACAATTTTTATTAAATGATAACCATTATGATAAAACCATAATAATATCTTTTAATAACAAAATTATTTTTATCTTTCCATTCATCGATCTAAAGTTATATTCAACCAACGACCTCGATCACCTAGACCGATTGTGTAAATTTGAATCCAAACAAATACTAAAGAAAATAGTGAAATTATTCGAATTTGTTGACCCTGAAGTTGATGAAGCCATCTACAATCCTTTGAACTGGGTTGAAATGACCATCTGCAGGTCTTTGCAACTCAGCCCACTTCTCAATATTGGCAGCAACCACATTGTCCAGCTCTTCCTTCTCACTGCAACCCTGCCAACCAAGATTATCATTAATTCATCGTCACATGCATATATTTAAAAAAAAAAAAAACTAATTAAAAAAACTTGAAATATTTGAATTTTAACGATAAAGACAAAATAAAAGTTAAAGTGAATAGTACTATGATTGACTTTTTAGTGTAAAAATGTGATTTTTCGTTAAAATAAACAGTCCCAGGAGCTTTTTGTTAAAATTTCCTATATTTTAAGCCACCAACAATCTTTTCTTGCCTTTAATAAAAACATGTTGAAGACTAATTTTTTTCTTCGTTAGATATATAGTTTACATGTTAGAGTAAAGTTTAGAATTGAACTTTCACCCTATTTTATATTTAGTCCCGGCACTAAAAATTTGTTAACTTAATTTGGTTCTTAAATTTAACAAAAATATACACAATTTTGAGTTCACAGACGGAATCTAAACTAGGACTAATTCTAAATTTTTACTCTTACATGTTATATTGTCAAATGTCAGTATCTGATATTTTTCATAAGGTGGATGGTTAGACCAAAGATCATGGATGAAGTCTTTTCAGGCGTTGGATAGCTAATTGGCTTGCCATTTTGTCTACTTTCTTTCCTGCAAATTCAAGAATCACGACCTTATTAGTTTATACGGAAATGTATTATATGTGTTTCTCCTTAATCTCGACGGCACCAAAAAAAAAAATTGTAAATAAGAAACCGAGAGGAACGAAAAAAAAAAAAAGACTAGGCAAACAATTTTTTTTCGGTCGTGACACCTATATTTATTTTTGTTTTTTGAGTTGTTCCTCTAAGCATTAACTAGGTTTTATATTTTACAAGCTATATTGAATCAAACTCGAAATCCCGAGTGCAAGTGTTAATTTTCTATGACCAGAAGTCATTATGTTCAATTAAATAAGAGTTTGCTTCAGAAGTAAGTTAATTAAAAGAAAAACTAATGAAAATGGCTTGAAAATTTTTGAGTTTTAATCAAAATGATAAAAATGTATTGTAAGTGAATAGTATCAGGAGTGACATTTTAGAATAAAAATATCATTTTTATTAAAAATGAACAGTACCAAAAGTGTTTCATTAAAACTCCCTTAATTAAACTGGTTTTAGCAATAAGGAAAGAACTAGAACTAATTATCCATTAGTGTAAATTCTTCCAAAGTTTACAGTACTAAGCACGCGCATACACACACATGATAACATGGTTTGAGTAGAAACATAGAAATTGGCATTAATCTCATGTAAAGCCGAAATAATCAGGACATGATTTATTCTACCCAAACAAAAACACAAACACGCAACCGTACGTACGATTTCAAGATATTTTCCAAACCTAGCAATGGAACTTA